>CM061140.1:162370349-162970349 GCA_030789695.1 Scilla litardierei | reverse complement strand
TCCTTCAATGGCACACAACACTCTCTCCCTCTCTCTTTTCCTCTCCCCGTTGGCAGCATCCCCTCTTCCTCATCTCTCAAACCCAACCCACAAATTCAAACTAATTATGACTCCTTCTCTCCTCATCCCCCTTGCACGTGCGCGCCCGGAGTTTCCCCGTGCACCCGAGCCGCCCCCGTGCCCCCAGGCCACCACCGGCCCCAGCGCCCGGCCCCTCCGTCGCTGCCGGCCTGCCAGGCCGCCGCCCCCCTTTGCACCGCACTTCAAGATCGCCGGCCCCCTCACACGTCGGTGCCACCCCCGTAAGCCGCCCGTGCCCACGCATCGCCGGACCGCCCCCTCCAGCCGCGCACCGCCGATCCGCCCTCTGCGCCGCAAATGCAGCCGCCCGCCGCTCCGATCTGCGCCATCCCGAACTCTGGCAGCCACCGAGCCCCCCACACCGCCGCCTCCGGCCACTCCCCAGTGCCGTGCGCGCTCCTCCGACCAGCACCCCCCGTCTGCTCCACGGCACCGAGCTCCGATGCTCGAATGCAACCCACACAGCGCGCGCATGAAGCAAACGAAACTGGAGTCGAATGCACCCACACACAGCACGCGTAAGGCCAAAGAAAACACAGTCTTTTTTAAATATATCTATATTACAAAAGAGAGATGTTTTTGAACTTTGTCCTATGTGGCAATGTCACATCAAGTTTTGGAGGGAAAATTTTTTGGGTTGGGGGAAAATTTGTTGGGAGAATACAAAAGCTTTTCTTTTTTGAAATTGGCACCATCAGCATTTAATACTCTTCATTCAAAAATGACCAAAAAAATGAGACCCAAAAAACACACACACAAAATGAAACCCAAAAAATATGCAACTTAAATTACAAGTATGCAAAAGAGAACTTTATATCGGCTGAGCTTTTTCGGCTGACCCCAAAAAAATTGAAACCTAAAAAAATACAGGGAATGTGCGTTCAAATAGGCGGGCTGAGTTTTTTGGGCGTCAAGCAGAGGTCTAACCAACCTATTCGCGCCGAAGGCGCCCGCTAAATTTTTATACGCTAATTTGTTGTTCTGTGCCGAAGGAGCACCGAATTTATTGTTTCTTGCCGAAGGCGGTCGTGCCCCTAAACTTTTTTACGCTAATTTGTTGTTCTTTTAAATTTTGGCTGTAGAAATATTTTTTGGGGGACAAAGTTTTCGCGGAAAAAAATCTTAAATGCACCGTGCCCACGGGCACGGGTTATGACTAGTAATATTATAAATAAGTTATATGAACAGTGTCTTTTTGATATAGGTATTGGATGAAGCAACGGATACCACCAGAAAATCCGTACCTTCGTTACGAACGTGTAGGCGCCAGTTCCGTCTCAATCCGATATTTACTTTTCAAGTTATGATTTTTCAAAGTTTATTATAATATTTTTAATACGTATATTCTTATAAATACGCGTATTTCCGTATTTTGGAAATTAGATAATAGGGTTTAATGGCTTTTAATCCATAACTAATTATACAGGGACCAGAAAAATATGAAACCAACTCTGGAAAATCAGAAACGATATTTCGGACCCAATGGCGCTAGTCTCACTGCGAGCAGATGCTTATTTTTTTCAGAATAAATTTTTGAACTTGAAAATTAAATACGTATAAAACATTCTAAAATTCGTAGCCGCTGTTTTTCACTTACAACAATATGTGATAAAATTATATGTGAAAGTAAACTTCGAGACGGTCGTTTTGACTACTCACTCATGTAATTCCGACTTGTATTGCTCCCGTAATAAATTACGGAAGATACGCGTCACTTAAGTATTTTAGGGGTTTTAAGCTATTTCTAAGTTTCTAAAAATTATAAGAAATTACAGAACCTTCTGAAAATTCTCCCCTCTTGCAGTAAAATCTAAATAATTATTTTAAATATTTTCCGACACCGTTTTAACGAGTTTAAAAATCAAACTAACCTAATTATTAAATAGGAAAAAGTCGTGTTTTTCTAAAATAAGTATTTTGTGTTGCAGGTACAGACTATGGTGTACCAACTTCTGAGGAAGCCCTAGATCCTCTTCCGGCTTACTACAACGGTATTAATTTTGGTAAGTCACGATAGGTTCTAACCTTAGAAATCTAGCCACTGTGCTCGTACGAACTTGTAGCACCGCACTACTACGTGCTCGAAGCACGGAAACATACGCCACTTTCTTGTGTTGGACTTGACTTGGAACATTTCGTGGAACGATCATGTAAAGAACTTGTACTTGACACATCACCGGGTTTTGGGGTAACTCATAGTTTGCGAGAGTACGGGAGTGACTAGAGTTCGATCTACATGTCAAGCTGCTTGTGTTTTGGCCTCCTGTCTAGCTGCCTGCGTTTCGGCAAACCATCCTGCTGCCTGGGTTCCGGCAATCGTCTGGGTAGCACCCAGGCAAGAGACGAACTGAACGGTCACATATTGTACTCTCCGACTTGAGTCACGTAGTTCTAGTGGAGCTTGCACAGTTACTTCTTTACAGTCATGCACTTTACTTTCTGCACTTGTAGCACTTTACTTTCTGCACTTGTACAGACACTACACCATACTTTACTTCTGCTTGTCATACTTGTACAGTACTCCTTTTCTTTGTTTAGAATCTTTGTGACTTACCTTCGGTTCCACTTGTGGCACCGACAGACGACGACCTGATCGAGGAGATCGCCCCAGAGTACGAGGAGCCTGCGTACGACCCGGAGGCCGCGGAGTTTTAGTTACTTTTCTGTCGGAGTGTGTGTTGTACTATGTATTTTCATTTCTGCATTTCCTTTTTCAGCATTTCCTTTCATGTATTGGTGTGAGAGAGTGTTGGTTGTTGTTGTACTTTAATTTGGACTGTAATAATGTCTGTAAGCTGGTTTGAGTGTTGTTGGTACATCTCTGCGTTGTGACTATGCTGATTTCACTGGTAAACTGCGGAACCTGCAAATAAACCAAATAAGTAACGGGCCCCCGAGAGCGGGTCGTTACAAATACCACATTCTTCCTGATTGTTTAAGACCATATATGATCTTTGTAGCTTAGCAGAATAGACGTCCAGTGGTCTATCTTTTAAATTTGTATGCTGTTGAAAGCCAACAGGAAGTTTCATACAAATCTCTTTAACGAGATTTCCATATAGTTATGCAGTCACAACATCCATTAGCTACATATTTAATCATTTCTTTGCTATTAAGCTTATTAAAAATTGAAAAGTGATTGCATCCATCTTCGGGGAGTATGTTTTTATAGTCAATATCCGGTCTTTGGGAAAATCCTTAAGCTACAAGCCGTGCTTTGTAGCATGCGATCTCATTACTTTCATTTCTTTCTCTGACAAATATACATTTATATCCCACAAGGTTGACACCTCTTGATGCCTGGACTATTGGTCCAAATACTTCATGTTTCTTAAGCGAGTCCAACTCTGCTTCATTGCATGATTCCACTTTGGCCAATCATTTCTTCGTTTGCATTCAGCAACAGAGTGTGGGTCAATATCTTCATCGCTTTCAGCAATGTGAATGGCAATATAGAACACGAAGTTATCGTTGATGATTATGCTTTTCGGTCCAATACCTCCCATGTACGTACAAAATTTATTGATATTTCAGTTTCTCCTGAATTATCCTCTTTGTGGGGTTCCAGGAGGGGTGAGGGTATGGAAATGATCTCTTTTTCCTGTGGTGGTATTGTCTTAAGGCCTACATGAGTTTTCTTTTTCCTTAGATTTTTATCCTTGGAGCCTAGTGGTCTGTCCTTTTAAGTTGAGGAACATCCATTTCTGTTACTAGTGGATTGCATCCATTCTCGGGGATGTCAATCCTAGCTGGAGTGTTAGCAGCAGTGATGTGTAATTTGACTATTTTCTTATTGTCAGTAAATGGATCCAGTAACTGATGAACATTGTTCTGAATGTGAAGGATCTTCAAAATCTCATCTTTACATTGCTTAGTTCTCGGATCATAATGGTTTAATATTTTTGTATCCCATGATATAATTTGTGAACCTCTAGACTTCGCAGAATCAGGGCCTAATTTGAGGAATGTAATCTCATCAAATTCACAGTCTTCAAGATTCGCCTTGAAAGCGTCCCCCATTTGTGGTTCTATGTATCTTATAATTGAGAGTGAGTCAAACATTACATAGATTCATAGACAACGTTGAGGACCCATGTTTGTTCTCTGTGGTGGTGTAATGGGGATATAGATTGCGCAACCAAAAATCCTCAAATGAGAGATATTTGGTGGTGATCTGTATGCTAGTTGCATCGGAGAATAGCTTTGACTCACCGAAGGTCTGAGTCTTATTAATAAAGCAACATGCAAGATTGCATGTGTCACGACTCACTTCCCTAAAATGGAGGCAAGGCGTGAGAAGTCTGCTCAGACTTGGAGCTGTGAGGCTCCAGTCTGTAAAGCGTCTGGAATAACCAAGTATATGTCCTTGCAAATGCGAAACAAAACAAAAATAATAATAAAGAAAAGAGACAGATAATATTATTCCAATCTCAGAATGTCCACAATAAATTCCAACATCACAGAAAAGCCACCAGGTTAAAAAGAAGAGTATAAAGGCCCAAACATGGCCAATAGAAACAAAAGTACAGAAAAGGAAAGGTGCTACGCACCGACAACCTAACAAGAACTAATCAGAAGCAACACAGAACTACGTCTCTACGACTGGTCGCCGGTGTCCTCGTACTCCATGTCAACGGTGGACCCAGGCTCAATATCAACAAACAGCTCGTCCTCAGCAACGGGCTCTGGCTCAGCAACTAACATGCGACACCCAAAAGAGACGAGGTCACATGTCGGCAAGTCTACAAGAGACTTGTGCAAGGAAACTAAAAGAAGGAAAACAACCTAACAGTTCTAAAATGTGCGATGACATGGCAATTTAATGCATGGATGCATCAAGTAAGATAATGCAACAAGTATGACATGGCAACAAGTATAACATGGCAACAAGTATGACATGGCAAGGGTAGCAAAGCTACTAAAGCATTCACATGGATTTTACAAGTCAAGTAACACGTCGTGCACAGAGTTTACACCTTTTGGCTGGAGTGGCTGTACGGGCCAACTCCTAAGCTCAAGTGATCGCTTAACCCTACCCCTCTACGTGTAATCGGGCATTGGCTTTTGACCAACACATGTAGCCCGCTTCTGGATCACGAGCCAGGAAGTGTATTTGGCATAGGGGTGTGCCTGCAACGCAGGTGCCTAGCCTGAACAAGGAAGTATAGTATCGTGTGCTACGAATGCAACATTCAAGCATGGAATGACATGTATTGATGCATGGCATGGCAAGATTACATTTAAAGTGCATACAGGTAAGGAATTTAAACGTGACAGGCATCACAGAGTACAATTAAAATGCATACAGATATGGAAATTTAAACGTGACAGGCAAATGGATGAATGACATGGCAGGGTGTCAGATCTAGTTTCGTTGTCAAGCTAGATCTTAAAATTGCGTCTAGGTGAGTATCATTTCGTCACCTAGTCTCTTTTACGCTAAAAATGGGGATGGCCTAAGACATGGCCTAAAGTACAAATTGGCAAGTTTCACTTGCCTGAAATCAACTGTTCTGAATACACCGTCCAATCAGTCCAATCTACCTATGTGCTCAGATCACCAGCCTACAGTCCTAAATTAAATTATCTTCATTAGTGATTTACCAAGCAATTAAAATACCGATTTTAATCTTGATTAGCATGCATTGGTTGGGGGGTTCTAAGTGTTCAGAAAGTTACCCTTACACGACGCGAGAGCTATACTTGCGTCGGGTAGCGACGCCAAGGGTTGGAATAATAGAACGCGCTCCTAGTCCAGATTCCAAAATAGATTCCTACGATTGCCAATCCTCGGACAACGACCAGATCAGCGAGCAAGATTCCAAACAGCGAGTAAGTGATCTGTAGACGTTTTTACGGCTTTCGGGAAGCTATAACAACGAACCGAGACGAACGGGTCAACGTACACGAAGTCTACGACGTTGAGCATCGTATGGGATGATCGTGACATCGGAAAACACCCCTAGGAGTGGTAGAGGACTGTCGGAAGATCCCAACAGCGAGAGAGAACGACGGGAGGCGATTCGACGCGTCGATACGTTGCAAAAAAACACAAAACAGCGAGCACCCTCGCTGTTTCAGAGCAAGGCGGCCTGAGGGAGGGCCCACGGCGGTGTAGGGGGTCAGAGGGGGCGACGGCACGCTGGAGAGGCAGCCTGCGACAGCAGCAGTGGCGGCGACAGCCGCTGCTACGGCTGCTGCGGCTTGCTGCAACTTGCAGCAGTTGCAGCGGGGCTTTTCGGCGCCTGGAGGGGGATCACGACGGAGCAACGGGATCCCACGGTGGTGCAGGCGGTGGGGGAATGTCGGAGGGCGAGGTGATGGCCGGTCGGCGGCGGGTTAGGCCAGAGAACGCAAGAAACCTCGGGTGCTAGGGTTTTTGCGTGAACAAAAGAGAAGAGGCGGCGGTTATTTGAGTGTGTTGTGAAAGTTTTGTTAGCCTAGGGTTATTTTATAGGTAGAGGGATGAGAAAACGTGGGTAGGGATGCACTCACGTGGCTAGGGTTAGGTTAGGGTTTATTTGAATAGGAAATATTGTTTTAAAAAGTTATAATAAACTATTAAAACCCAATTTCTTACCCTCTCTCTCATGCGTGTGTTGAGTGCCAAGTGGGGAAATAAAATAGACTAAGTCAAAAGTCTGATGTAATATTATTAATCAATTATTAGGCAGATAATACAATGAAACTTAGGGCTAAAAATGTAATAGGTTGAGCCAAAAAGTGCAAGTAGGTCAAACGAAGCCCAAAAATCGTAAGATAAATACTGGGGTGACCACACGGACGAGAAGAAACGTAACTAAGAAGACGGATCACGATTTCGACGTCGAGAAACGAAATTAAAAATAAAAAGGCCTCACGACAAAAGTGAAAATTGTGACGTCTCATCAAACAAAGTCAAACTGTTGGAGAACGACCCGTGAAATGACGTTCTAAAAATAATTCCTCAATTTAATACTCTCCGAGAGGGTCACAACGGCATATCACACTAAAGGGTTCAGATACAAATAAAGTCTAAAATAAATACGTGCACGAACAAGACTACGTGCACGTAAAGCATACCAAGGATACGGAGTCAAAAGGCGACAGTAATTCCAAGTTGGGCACATGTCAGGTGTCGGCTTGCTAAGGATGCAACCAAGGTGCTACGGCCCTATCGACACAACGACACGACTCACATACAAAGCAACAAAACCAATCAGGTACCCGAAATTGCTATACGCACAACCATATAACGAATAGTGAGTACCAGCCGTTACAGCATGTCTCCATGCATTCACCGGCAACTGGGATTTCCATCAATAATGAACGTGCAATCCATTGGACCTTTATGTCATATTCCCACATTCAAGGATTTTTATACATTTTGTGAGTTATCTCATGTCCATGAAATGATAATCCTTACGGATTTATAAGCAATCAAAAAGCGGGGGACGATATTTTATGTATTATTTTACAAAGAGGGTTAGCCTTGCCATTTTTTATGATTTATATGTCATTTTCTATTTTTCGAAGCATGCTACTTGTGGATTCTGAAAGATATATGGGATATCGAATAATTATATGAAAATGTTGGTTTCAATGTGAAATAATGGTTTTATGACATGACATGCACCATATTTTCTTTGCGTAAGTAGATGCCATATCTTAGACTTCATTTATAACTGCTTTGTGACTCTTTTCATGCATTCTACGTGTGTTACGTAGGACAAGATCACATGCTTACTTGACTTAGTAGAAATGATTACTTTAAATGATATAATGTTGTTGGTTGGTTGATGTTATGATAATTAATAAGATTTGGACATGAAATTCTTGATTAAAGTCAAGTGATATATACATGACATGGTGCACTGTTGTGGCTATATTTTGGTTGAGCATTGTGTGACAATAAGTCATTTTGGCACATAATATGCCCTTCATGATGGATTTGTAGTTTGTAATTCGGTTGTAATTAATATTATGTACCTTGATGTCGAGTCAATATTATGTACATTAATGGCGAATGTTATGCAATCCCTTCGTGATGATATTTTGGTTAAATGTTTCATTGTGATATTTTGGTGAAGCCCTTGTGATGATGATAGGCTCTTCACTGTGATAGATGACTCGCAGAGCATGAAATACTAGGTCAATAAAACCTAGATGAACATCAATGATGATTACTAGAAACTGAAAAAAGGAATGAAAGTTTAGCGAATATCGAAAAGAGAATGAAGGATGAATATGGACCATAATACTCATTTAAGTATGGACCATAATACTCATTTAAGTCTACATATTTACTGTTGGATCCATGCAAATAACAAACAATACTAAGGGGAGGGGGTGAATAGTATTGTCCAAAAACTAATGCATTAATAAAAATAAAAGCCCATGAGTATGCTTAAGTCACCTAAAAGTGTTAGCTCCTCAGGTACTTAATCAATAACTCTAACTACTTGCAATCAAAGTAAGATGCATATCGGAAATCAACACAAATGCAAGTAATAAGATATGAGAGACGAGAGACAATGAACACACGCAAACAAGAGAAATTTACACTGGTTCGGCCTATCCTTGGCCTACATCTATCATCTACTAAACCACTCTCACCAAGGGAACAAAGTACCTCAAACTAGAGGGCTTCTATGTTGGGGGATGTATGCCCTCAGATCATGTGTATTTGATGCAAATAATTATTAATCTTAGATATGGACTATTTTACATATGATGCAAACTGAGTTAAATATGTCGTAAATTGTTTATGTTACGAGGTGGAACTCGCGTACAATGAATTTATATTATGGGGAACCAAGGGCACGATGGTTATGTGGAGAAGAAGGTGTAGGTAGGCTGTTTTACAAGTGATTGGTGGGGTGAAGAGGTTGGATCCGTTGCCGGTGGTGCTCACGGGGTCGTATCTCGCCGGGCGCAGCTGAGGAAGGTTGGACGGCGGGGGGCTGACGCTGACTTTGGTCTAGGGGTGAGCTCTCCTGCAGCACGAACAACTCGTCAGAAGGGCGGGGTTGGGGTTCAACCCTTAGCCCCTCCGATGCCTAAGTCAGTAAAAGGGCTTAAAAGGGGGGCTAGACACACCGGCCGGACTAACTGTGTGTCCGCCTCGCGTGACGAGCTATAGGTGGGAGAACAAAGATATGGAGGACCTTTGCTCTCGTGTGTGAATAATAGAAGATGAGCGAGAATTTTCCAACCTCCTCTCCGTAGGAGGAGAGGGGGTATTTATACCTGATGGGTGATGACTAGGCGTGCTGAGCTGGCTCGGGTGTCAGTGGAAGCTTCGGACGAGGACGTCGGGAACAGGAGTTCCTGACCCGCTTCTGTCAGGCGGCGCAACGGCCAAGGGGTGCTTTTGTCGGGATGTCAGGGCCGAAAGCAATAATCGTCGGACGGGTCAGCCGCCAGGGGGTGCTTTGTCAGGCGGTCGGGTGACGTATGTGTCAGTTGTGTCCTTATCCTAGGCTGTGTTACTCTAGGCGCCGCGGTTCGCGGGAATCGGGCGGGCCGTCCCGATCGGGGGGTTGTCCGGCCCGGCCGCGCCCCCCGATCGATCATGGGGTATGGCCTGCCGGTACGGAAGGGCTCGTCCGCGCCCGTCAATAGGCCTGGCCTAGCTACCCAAGCGTCCCCAAGCGCGCTACCCCGGTGGGTCGGGCGGCTGCGGTGGTTCGCCTCGGCCGGTTGCGGTTGTTCGCCTCGGCCGGTTCGGGGAGCGCTGCAAGGCGCGCCTGTCTCCATGATGCCCCGGATTTTCGAGGCGGCGGCCCTTTTGTGAAATGGTGAGTTAATGAGGTATGTTAGCGGATCCGGGCGGGGGTCGGGCCCCTACGATCTTTAGGTCGTAACAATTGCCCCCGGCCTTCGAGTCTGAGGCGACAGCCCGGCTCAGCTCGGAGGGCGAACCATATCCAACACTCCGGACCATCGATACGAGCCTCGGGACCCACCGGGTAGTGATGGCGGCGGCTTTGGAACTCCCGCCTTAATGGTCATTATTATGATTTGAAAGGGGGGCAGAGGAAATCGAAGCGTCTCCGCGACTGAGTTTGCGACACGTGGATGAGGTGACCCTTACGCCAGTCGAGGCGTCGGGGGCGTCTCGATGGGCGCCGCGTGGTGAGAGTTTGACGGACGAGATGGCCCTGGAGCCACCTTTACTGCTAAAAGGGTCTGGGGAGGCGGTCGGCGGGAATTTTTGTCTTTCTCCGATTCTCCTCCGGCGCTCGATATTTCTGTTTGGAGTTTGCTGGCTAATCTGTCACTTCCGTCGCCGGCCATCTTCTTCCGATCGCCTTCCGGGTTCAAGGGATCAACAGGTAACAACAATTAATTTCCTTCCTTTCCGATCAATGGCTTCTCGATTCGAGATTGGAGGAAGTAGCCGGGTGGGGGAGGAGGAGTTGGCGGGCGAGGGGGCGTCGCAGCCGGGGGTGCGGTGGCCCAGGGAAAGACGGTCATGGCGATCCGTTATGCCGAGAGACATTGAGTCCCCCCGACGTAGGTTGGATAGGATCAACATCAAGGAGATTCGCGTGTGGTTTGTGCGACAACCCTATGAGGTGCGGGTTCCTGGGTCGGAGGAAGCGGTGAGTTCACCGGGGGATAATGAGGTCGGGGTCTATGTCCGGTCCTTTGAGTTGGGGCTCCGCTTTCCGATCCACCCATATTTGTTTCACTTGTTGAATTTCCTGGAGTTACCGATATTTGCCTTAGCGCCCCGTTCTTGGGGCTTGTTAGTGGGGTTTGTCATTTTGTGCCTTGCTTGCTCCTTGAGTCCCTCCTTGGCGTTGTTCCGGCATTTCTTCGTGGTTCGGAAGTGGGGGATGTATCATCGAGTTTGTGCCAGGAGAGGGCGAGAACTCATCCTCGAGGTGCCTGACGACGTCGGTGATTGGATGAGGGAGTACGTCTTCGTGACGGTGCCAAGTGACGTGGCGCTGATGTCGAATTGGGGGGCGCGGAATCCCTTTGTAAATGTAGGGGTGGAGCTGACCGGGGAGGATATTGCCAAAGCTCAGATTTTGAGGGAGCTGCCCGAGGCGTGCCGTCATTGGGCGAGTCTAACGTTGAGCAGTCGGCTCGCCCAGGACTTTTGGACCCTAGGTATCTTTGAAGTTTCGTAAACTCTGGGCTAGGCTCGCCCTGATTGTCTCTTTTTTCCTTTTGCAGGCGAAGACGCGATGAGGGAGCCGGAGGGGGTGTCAGGTTCGGCCGGGGCCCCGATCTCGGAGGATTCTGATCCCCGCGGGAAAGGCAAGGGGGTGGCTAGCGAGGTGGGATCCCGGGAACGTGGGGGCGGGGCCCCCGTGGGGAGAGGTCGCACCTGGGACGGGGGGCAGCCGGGCAAGGTATCTCTGCCGGTGGGCCCGCCGAGGATCTTCGTGCTGACGCGCCCGTGCGGGGGGCCGGACCCTCCGTCCATCCGCGTGTACCGGCGATGGCCGCGCCTCGCCGAGCGCCAGTGGCTCAAGGGTGGCCATACGGGATCCCTTCGTGGGAAATGGGGGTGTCGTCGAGTCCCGCTTGCGAGAGCGCCCTTATTCGTTTTAAGAGGGCCCGAGAAGAGGTCGAGGCGTACCCCGATGGCCGGCTCCACAAGTTCCCTTTCCGAGTCGGCGGTAACGAGTCGGTATTCGAGGACGCGGGAGTGGCGGCGCGCCTCGCCGAGTATTGCGTGTTACCGCGCGATCGTGAGTCGTTGACTCGTGTGGGGGCAGAACGGTTGGGCGGCTCGGCCATATGGCACGTCGTGCAAGTACGCCGGCTTTCTTTCCCCGCCCGCAGACTTTATTTGTTCGTGTCTCGTTGATTCGAGGTTTATGCAGATGATCGCCAACGTGTTAGCCCTGCGGGGCCGTAAATCTGCGGCCGTCACCCGGGCGTCACTGGACGTGGCGAAGGCGAACCTTGACGAGGTCAAGGCGAAGCTGAAGGACACGGAGGCGGAGCTGGAGAGGGTTAGGGCGGCCTACGGGGTGGAGAAGGGGCGGGCTGCGTACTTTGATTCGTCCAAAGCCATGGTCGAGAAGCAGCTCCAAGAAGTAACGCGGGAGAGGGATGATATCCGGTCCAAGCGTACCTCGGAAGTTGCTAGCAAGGAATCGGTGATCGGATTACAGAGGCGGCAAATAGAGGACCTGGAGGTCGCCCTAAAGACCGAGAAGAGGGAGAGGGGTCTAGCGGTGCGGCGATTGGAGGAGAAACGGGACGCTGAGGGCAAACAGATCGAAGCCGCTATCCGTCGCTATCATGACGAGCATATTGTGCCGATGCTGCAAGAAGCTAAGGAGGCTGCGATTCGGTAAGTGGTTAAAGATATGCGAGATCGGTCGGATGAGAGGCGGCGCCGATAGAATCGTGGGTTCGGGGAGGGCCGTACCTTCGTGTGAGAGGGTTATAAACAATGTGTTGTTGTAGTGTGTGGAAAGTCCAATGTATGGTGTGGTTTCTGGGTAAATACATTGTTATTGTCTTGTGTCGAAATGTATTCCTCCTTGGTTTGCTTGTAGAATGTCCGCTCTGTGAGGGACGACGTAAATGCCCCCAACTTCGCTCTGCCGAAGTCTTCAGGAGAGGGGAGTTGAGAGTAGTCGTGTTCTCCGGTGGTCGTGATGCTCCGATGCCCAGTACGGGGCCCGGAGGTGCTGTGGCGGGTCGGATGTGCTTGGATCATACAGAAGTTTGCCAAGGGTTGGAACCGAGAATCCGATAAGTTGTGGGGCGGGTTCCTGCACCGGCCGAACCGAAAGAGATCGGACCCTTATTGGTGCGGGGGAGACGATCGTGTTTTGGCCGTACTGCCGGAGCTCGGACTCAATCATGGATCGTGTTCCGCCTTCTTGTATGGCCGCCCTGTCGGGGGTCGGACTCCATCTGGGATCTAGCCCCTCCTACGTGTTGTGACCGGACTTGATCATGGGCCGAGCGCCGGCGCCTTGTGGTGGCCGCCCTGACGGAGGCCGGACTCAACCATGGAGCGAGCGTCGCCTCCTTGCGGTGGCCGCCCTGACGGAGGCTGGACTCAACCATGGATCGAGCGGCGCATGGACTGATTTCGAATTGGGGTAAACATTTCGCCTGGATTTGGGCGGGAATTTATGGCGGTCGCATGACTTTACGTCAGCCTGGCGATTCGACGGCGGACGGGAATCGAGGCGGCCCGACCACTGAAGTGTTGACGCGTGGCGGAATTGACGGTTTTGACAGTACGCGAAGCGTCAGAACGCGTGGGTGGTGGACAGGGCCCGGATTGGTGACGCGTGTCTTGGGCTCGACGGTCGCGATGCTTTGTGCCGTCGCTTTAAGGAGATCGTGAGGAGGGGGAGGGGAGCAAAGCTGATTGTCGGGCGAAAAATTTTTTTGACAAGCAGCTAGGGCTCGTAGGAGGTGTCCGTGACCTTGCCAGAGTCGCCCTCGTGGGAGCGGTCAGCGGGGTAGCGCAATCGCCCGAGTCGTCGGCACCCGTTAGGTAAGACGCTCGTTTTAGAAATGTCTTCTTCCATGTCTCCGTCTCGGAGTCAGGGTTCGGGGGTAGGTGGGGAAGGAAGCTCCGCTGCGGGGACAGGAGGGGTGCCCGTCGAGATTGCGGGCGTCAAGTCGGAGCTGAAGAAATCCGTTGCGGAGATCTTCACGATGTACGTCAGGCCGCCGTATTCGGTTCGTGAACCGGAGCCGCAAGAAAGGGTGTGTTTTGCGGGCGACCGGGAGGTGGGAGTATACGTATCTTCGTTTGAGAAAGGTTTGCGCTTCCCCCCCATCCGTTCTTGCTGGAAGTGTTGAACTTCCTGGAACTGCCCCTCTATCGCCTGATGCCCAATGCCATCAGTGCCATTGTGGGGTTCATAGTGCTGTGCGTGAGCAACCAGGTTCGCCCGTCTCTGACCTTATTTCGCCACTTCTTCTCGGTCAAGAGGTTGCGGTCATGCTACTATCTCTCCGCGAAGAGGACGCATCTGCTCATTAGGGGTTTGCCTGGGAAAATTAAGTTTTGGCGCCAGCAGTATGTGTTTGTGGAGGTGCCGGAGGATGTGCTGATAAGGTCTGATTGGGCGGAGCTGAATCCCAAGGCAAGAGAGGGGGTGAAATTGGGGGATGAGGAGGAAGTGGTGGACCGGACTTTGATGGCCATACCAGCGGAGGGACGAGATTATCGGATGCTCGCTCGGGCTGAGATGATAACGGCGTACATCTGGCCCGAAGGTATGAGAGATTTTGGTGTTCATGCTTCTGATGTGCTTACGCTGAACTTTCTCTCTTTGGCAGGTGGCACAATGAGTCTGTCCCTCGAGGAAATGATGAGGCGGGCCTCGGAGCAGGCGGGGCGATCGTCGATAAGAGGCGGCCCCAAGAGGTCGCGAGCGGGAGTTGGGGCGGGGAGCTCGACTGGGGTGCAGCGCCCACAAAGAGGAGGAAGAGGCCGACGAAGTCGTCCGAGCCTGACGCGCCAGGGGGAACCGGTCCGACGGAAGGCGGGGCCGGGGAGGGGGTGGCGAATCCCATCATCGACTTGGAGGGCGGGGATGAAGGGTCGACAGGGGGTGGGGCGGAACTGCCCCGAACGAGGCCGCCTAGCCCGATGGCACCTGCAGGGGGGATGGGGTGGAAGCTAGCGGTCAGTCGCATAGAGCCGAGGCGTCGAGTGGCCCGACAGGGTCCGGAGGATGGGACCCTTGGCCTTATGGTTGTCCCGTGTTCGGTCTCGAGAGGGCGCCAACCGACCCCCGCTGTAAGGCCGCCTTGGCTAAGTTTAAGGCCAAGATGACCGATGTCGAGGGCTATCCCGCCGGCGCGCTTCATCGGGCGTCGTACAAAGTGGCGAGTGACGAGTCCGTGTTTGAGGATGGAGGTGTGGCGGCGAGGTTGGCGGAGAACATTTTCCTGCCCCGCGATAGGGTAGCGCTCGAAGCGGTGGAGCCTGAGGGTCTGTGCGGGACCGCGGTGATGCATAGCGTCCAGGTATGTTCTGTAAGATGGGCGATGTTTTTCAGCGGGTTTTAATGATCGCCCTAAATGGGTTTACTTTTCGGCGTTTCTTTACGCAGATCCTCAACTTGATGCTCGGGATGATGCGGCACGTGTCGGCCATACACAAGGTCGAGGGCGCCGTGGCTAGAGCGGTCGCCGAGCTCGCTGCCGTTCGTAAGAGTGCTGGCGAGGACCTGGAGAAGGAAAGGGAGCGGGGCGACTGATATGAGGCGGAGGTAGAGCGCCTGAAGATGGTCGTGTCCGATCATGAGCAGCGGGCGGTCGAGGCTGGAGGGAGAGCGAAGGAGCTGGAGGAGGCCCTTAGAAGGGAGGAGTCCCGTGCGGAGGACCTAGCGGTGCGTGCCAAGGCCGCCGAGGAGGAGTTGGCCCGTAAGGTCGAGGAATTTCGGACGTACCAGGAGAGAACCGTCGTCCCCGCCCTCGCAAAGTCGATGTCTGAGGGCATGGAGAAGGGCCACGCGGAGGGATGGGAAGCCTGCTTGGCTCGGATGAAGGAGAAGGTGGCGGGCCTGGTCCCGCCGGTAGAGATCGACCTCGACGGGCTCGTTGCATGCAGCGACGACGAGGAGGGGGAAGGAGACGGAGGGGAGGGTGACGAGCCAGAGGACGGCGGGGCGGTGGGAGATTCCGTGGAGGGAGAGGGCGTCGTGATTGGCGGAAGCGCCAAGTAGCTTTATGTAGACTCCCCCCCCCTTTTTGTGGTGTAAAAACGAAAGAAAGTAAAGATTCGCCGGGTTCGTCCCCGCATTTGTGTTTTTTGGGATTTTCCGCCTGTGTGTGCATAAATTCCCTTCTTAGATTTACACCTTGGTGCGGCCGTTTCTATCCTGGCGTAGGGGGAATCGTGTTGAGTCCCTTTATTTCGCGTAGTGCGCCCGAGAGATTTTACAGCGAGGTTGCCTCCTTTTTCGTGGGTTGCTCGGGTCTAGGTGTACCTGAGCTATGACTAGTGGTCAAACGGGATTAGTCTTTGGTTTTTCATCGGCTATTATTGATAGTTTAATAAAACAGGGTCGCCCCGTAGGGGTAACATTGAATCGGCCCGTAGGCGTAACATTGTATCGGGCCGTAGGCGTAACCGTGTGTCGCTCAAGGTAGGTTGATGTTCTCATCACAGTTGATCCGCCTTTCTCTGGTGTCGTGCCCCTGATAAGGGGCGTGGAGTGGATTCAGAGGGTTCCCCCTCGGCGTAGGGGTGGATGGTCACGTCGGAGCCAGGAAGTGGCTTTGGCCCCCGTTCCCAGAATTGGGGGGAGAGGGAGTCCTTGGTGGTTGTTCTATCCCACGGGGCCCCGCTGCTCCCCTCGACTGGAGTCTCCGCGCGGTAGGCGCGGAGGGACACGGGCGGCAGCCCCCCTGTGTGGCCTCCTGGGACAAACGGGCCGAAGAAGGTCGATGAGTGGAAGGAGGGGTGCTTCCGTTTGTAAGCGGAGTAGCCCGTTGGGGCACGCCGGCGCTTGGAGACAAGTCCCCCTTGGTTGGGGGCCTCAGGCGGCTGCCGGGGTGCTCGGCGGGGTGATTTGGCAGGTATGCCCCGTCCATCGGGTTGTCCGCCAGCCGCGCCTGTGTCCGCGGGGCGCCCGTGGGGAGACATTGTATGCCCGTGGAGCTCCCGTCCGCCTGCCGTAAGTTGTCTAAAGGAAGTAGGGGAGTGGCAGGCTAGGCAACCGTCGTGTAAGAGGAATATCCTGTTGGGGGATTGTGTATTTCGGCGGTCGGCGGAACTCGCATTTTCCGCACATTTTGAGGGAGAGAGGGATGCAAAACGACCAGTCTTTCTGCACATCCTTCCTCTCGCCTTCCTCCCCCCCTCAAGGAAGCTGGGGGGGGGGGGGAATTTATAATGGTGAATTTCTGCCCTCATTTACTCTTCATTGAGAGTCGGGGTCGTCTTGGAATTTCGTTCTTAGGGGGGTGTTCCCGATGGGTGACGGGTGATGTGACCCCTCAGGCATGCATGACACTTGTCAGTGGCGTTCGTCCCGAGTGTCCTTTTGGGTTGGAAAAGTCATTTCGGGCGTCGGCTTTATTGGGGTCAGGCGTTGCTCCTCAGGAATGGCTTTGCGTAGGGGTTGCCTTGATTCGCGGACCTTGAGCAGTTTCCCGAGGTTTGAGGAGAGGGGTGATAGGCCCTTACGGGGGAGGGAGGGTACTGGTCCGTCGGGTACCCCGCCTAAAGCGCTCCGGCTTGGGTGGATAAGCTCAGTGAACTTGCCTCGGAGGTCTTCCTGGGGGGGGAGCGAGTACGCAGCTCGGCCCGTGCCCCTCTCCGGTTTGGGTGGCGAGGACTGGTCCTGCCCCGGAGTCTTTGAGAGGGCGGGTATTGGGCCGTCGCCTCCCCGCAGCCTCTATAGTCGGACGGGTATTGGGCCGTCACCTACCCCGTATATGGCGCTCCGGTTTGGGTGGCCAAGCTCAGTGAACTTGCCCCGGAGGTCTTCCTGGGGGGGAGCGAGTGCGCAGCTCGGCCCGTGCCCCTCTCCGGTTTGGGTGGCGAGGACTGGTCCTGCCCCGGAGTCTTTGAGAGGGCGGGTATTGGGCCGTCGCCTCCCCGCAGCCTCTATAGTCGGACGGGTATTGGGCCGTCGCCTACCCCGCATATGGCGTGTAACGACCCGCTCTCCAGGATACCCGGGAAGTACGAATCCGTCCCAAGTATTCCTAGATCAACGAGTGTTACGTATAAAGAGAGAAAGGAAGAGAACAAAAGAATGTTGCATGTACTACGCACGTGCTGGGAAGTACAAGTAAAACTCCATCACAGATAAAAACACTGAGAAAATAACAAAAGTACAATATTCCATTTTATTGATACATTGATACATCTTATACATACACCAACATCTTCATTTTCACGACTCTAAGTACAAAGGTCCACCCGAAAAGAAACACCAAAAGTACAAGTCTCTCATCATACCCCTCACCACCCAATACTACAACAGATCACCAACTCCAAAGCTCCAGCCGCTATCTCCAACCTCCAACTCACATGACCTGAAAGTCAACGGGGACACGTCAACGCGTGACCCAGTAGAAACTCCTAACACTCTAGTAGAACCCAATTTTAGAATTGATCTACCTATCTAGGGAGGGTGGTCTAACAAGTAAAGCTCTCAGGACATAAAAGTAATCACAACACGATGTATAAGCATCAAAGAAGAACTTGTGAACATGCATAAGTAACCATGTTATAACATGCAAGTGCTGAAGGTAAGTGGGAGAACATAATAACATGCAAGTACTGGACATTTATAATAAACAATGGAATGGATCGGCATGAGTTAACAACATTAACTTAACAGAGAAACAAGTAACCATGGGATAACAATATTTATAATTAAAAGACAATTGCTTTAAGTTATTCATTCTCATGTTTGGAAACCCGTGTAAACCGTCGGACGCTAAGGAGGCAGACTTCACCCAGGGTGGGTGAAAAAGTGGTACCCCAACCAGCAACACGGGCACCGGAGGGGGCCTCTCGCAACTCTATGCCCGAACGGGGCAAGGCACTAGAGCGAGACCTGCTGGGTTTTTCTGTGGGACAAACGGAGTAAACCATCAATTACCGTCATGGTGCATCACGGGTACACCAGCGGCCTCTCCAACACTTTCAACTCGCCCTTTCGGGAGTGATACAGCGGGTGAGAAATCATAATTCATACGTCCGCTCCTTAACTCCTAAAGTTTACCCGTTTTCCCCCAAACCCGTGTCACCCTCCTTTAAGAGGACTTAGTCATTTTCATGAAACATAACATCTTCCATTTCTTTTCTTTCCACAGTTCATCACATATTTGGGACATGCATCACCTTGTGCATTTCCTTTCTCATTTCTCATAATATACATGAAACGTATAACCATATTCACATCATCATCATCAGCATCATCATCTCAATTAAAGAATTGCATGGAATATCATCACAAACTCATCGTTATGAACATACTAATGTGAAAGCATAAACAAATTGAACTTAAACATTATTGACATAACGAATATTTCATGAACCATCTGCATAATTACATGTATCAAGAGCATGTCATTGAGAACATGATTAGCACAAACAAACTTAACTTCAAACATAACTACACCATGATAAGTACTAAGCAAAATTAGCATATGAATCTGTCAAAACTGTTACAGCAGAAAGAATATCACTTTTAGCCTATCTACAGTCAAAATTGGTGTCTGGTCCCTTCACGAAATTTGTAGATATGGGTGTTTTCCTTTCACTGACCAATTTTCATAAGCTCAGTTGACATATGTGATTTATGGTGGATTTTCTCCTAACAGATATAATTACAGCATTCTGAACCAGAAACTGAGTTCAGATCAAGTCCATTTTTCTACATGTTACAGACAGAATTAAAATCTAAAAAAATTATGGGTTGAAGATCTTGAAGTCAGCTTTCCAACGGCACTAAGAACATCTCATTTCATTAAGTGTGCATGGAGTTCTACTCGTTTTACTGAAAGGTGTCAAAACTGTCTAAAAACAGACCACTTTTAGAAACTGAATTGTTACCCTAGTTTTCAGTCCGAATTTGCAAAACTTGTAAACATGAAAGTTATTAAGGACTACAATATGAGTAACATATATTTTTTTCATGCATTTCTATGTAGCCAATTAAGTGCAGCAAGCTAACAAAGTTTCAGCCAATTCTGTGTAAATTCCAGAATTTTGTTCATCTAGCTAATTCCACATAACATATTAACATAAATGGAATTCCTAATCCTAAAACTAAATCCTACTATAAGTGAAAGGAATTTCTACCTTGCAAGTCCTCCAAATAATTTCTTTGGCCCTTCTTAGTCCTTGATGGAGAGCCTCCTAGCCTCCTTCTTCAAGCTCCAAATTGGTCTCTAAAATTTGAATTTTTGAGGTGATTTTTGGATGAATTTGAAGCTAGAATGGTAGAGAGAATTTTTGGGCTCTTAGTAGTTGAAGGGGAGTATTTTGGGATGAAGTTTTTGGTGGAGGAATGAAGAAACAAGGGAGAAAAGAGGGGATGAATTTTTTTGGGCTGGTTTGAGGGAGCAATGGAGTGAATGAGAGAGAGTGAAATTTTCTTGTTTTTGTGTTTTTCTTGCCTAAATTTTTGTACCCCTAAATTCCTCTCCACCCTTCATCAAGTCAAGATGAGTGCCATGTGTTTTCTCTTTAATTCTTAGGATGACACCTCACTTAGTGAGTTGTCATGGTTATAAAATTTTAGATTTTGTATTTTTAAGAAAATAGAAATACATGAAGAAATACCATATACACTCTAAATACAAGTATTCATCCAAATAATCTTATTTACTAAATTCAAATGATGAGTTTAAAATCTTTTAAAAATAATTCCTACACCAAAATAATTAAATAAAAATACGTGCATACTCCCAAAAATCATACCCACGTATCTACGCCCAAAAATACCTACATATATACGTATTTAGGGATACAGGGTATTACATGGCGCTCCGGTTTGGGTGGCCAAGCTCAGTGAACTTGCCCCGGAGGTCTTCCTAGGGGGGAGCGAGTACGCAGCTCGGCCCGTGTCCCTCTCCGGTTTGGGTGGCGAGGATTGGTCCTGCCCCGGAGTCTTTGAGAGGGCGGGTATTGGGTCGTCGCCTCCCCGCAGCCTCTATAGTCGGACGGGTATTGGGCCGTCGCCTACCCCGCATATGGCGCTCCGGTTTGGGTGGCCAAGCTCAGTGAACTTGCCCCGGAGGTCTTCCTGGGGGGAGCGAGTACGCAGCTCGGCCCGTGCCCCTCTCCGGTTTGGGTGGCGAGGATTGGTCCTGCCCCGGAGTCTTTGAGAGGGCGGGTATTGGGCCGTCGCCTCCCCGCAGCCTCTATAGTCGGACGGGTATTGGGCCGTCGCCTACCCCGCATATGGCGCTCCGGTTTGGGTGGCCAAGCTCAGTGAACTTGCCCCGGAGGTCTTCCTGGGGGGAGCGAGTACGCAGCTCGGCCCGTGCCCCTCTCCGGTTTGGGTGGCGAGGATTGGTCCTGCCCCAGAGTCTTTGAGAGGGCGGGTATTGAGCCGTCGCCTCCCCGCAGCCTCTATAGTCGGACGGGTATTGGGCCGTCGCCTACCCCGCATATGGCGCTCCAGTTTGGGTGGCCAAGCTCAGTGAACTTGCCCCGGAGGTCTTCCTGGGGGGGAGCGAGTACGCAGCTCGGCCCGTGCCCCTCTCCGGTTTGGGTGGCGAGAATTGGTCCTGCCCCGGAGTCTTTGAGAGGGCGGGTATTGGGTCGTCGCCTCCCCGCAGCCTCTATAGTCGGACGGGTATTGGGCCGTCGCCTACCCCGCATATGGCGCTCCGGTTTGGGTGGCCAAGCTCAGTGAACTTGCCCCGGAGGTCTTCTTGGGGGGGAGCGAGTACGTAGCTCGGCCCGTGCCCCTCTCCGGTTTGGGTGGCAAGGATTGGTCCTGCCCCGGAGTCTTTGAGAGGGTTGAACTGAAATTGTCATGCAGAAAAGGCGAAATTCGAAGATAAAAGGAAGGGAATAAGGTACTTCGTTCAGGACTTATAGTTCCCGGCTATGCCACGACCGGCGCACCGCGCCCCTTGGAGTGATTAGCCCGTCCTTCTCGGGGGGGGGGGGGGGTGGTGGTGGTGGGCGCGTGGTCGATCCTGTTTCCCTCGGCAGTGGCATCAGCTGGAGCTAACTCTGGCTGGTGGGGGTCATAACTCCGCCTCGGGGAGTCGATCTTCAGTTTCACCTCGGGTCCTTTGTGCTTGGTCGACCCTACGTTGCAGCTCCTAGACAGCTTCTGGCTTCCCCGTACGATCCCCACCCCTCGGGGGGTCTGGAACTTGACCATCTGATGGAGGAGGCTGGGGAGCGCTCCAATGGCCGACATGTAAGGTCGTCCTATGATCCCATTGTACGCCGACATAATGTCGACCACAACGAACAGCGTCATTCGAGTGACGACCTGTGGCTCTTCTCCGAGGGTTATCGGCAAGGTGATCACTCCCATGATGGGGGTCGAGTGACCGGTGAAACCGACGAGGGGTCCAGTGCAGGGTCTCAGGTCCGTCGGCCTTAACCCCATCTTCTCGATTGTGGACATGAACAGGATGTCGCAAGAGCTCCCTGTGTCGATCAGGAGGCGGCTGACGATGGCCGTCCCAATCTGTGCCTCGATGACGATGGCGTCGTCGTGGGGCTGCTCGATCCCCTCGAGATCCTCGTCGCTGAAAGTAATGGGAGGGTAGGCCATCCTTCTCCCTCTCTGGTCCCCTCCAAGACCCGCCGTCATTACTTGTCGTGCATACGCCTTTTTGCTTGACGACGATGCCCCTCCTGAAGATGGCCCGCCGCATATCGTGTTTATGCGCATGACGGGTTTCGGGGGGTGAAGCTCTTCCCGCTCGTCGTTTGCCGGAGGGTCTGCCCTTCGTGCCCTTCGGTGGTTCCCATCTTCCTGGTCCGGTCTCCGGCCTCCGACGAAGTCCCTCAGGTGGCCTGCCTGGATCAGCCGCTCGATTTCCCTTTTGAGGGTGAAGCAGTTGTCGGTGTCGTGGCCGTGGTCCCGGTGGTATCGGCAGTATTTCTTAAAATCTCTCCGGGAGGGGTCCGACTTCATTTCTCGGGGCGGTTCCGGCAGCAGTCTGGCTCGTGTAGCCGCGGCCATCACCTCAATCAAGGAGGCATTGAGTTGCGTGTAATGTGCCCGTTGGGGGCCTTCTTGTCTCG
Source organism: Scilla litardierei (assembly GCA_030789695.1). NCBI lineage: Eukaryota > Viridiplantae > Streptophyta > Magnoliopsida > Asparagales > Asparagaceae > Scilla > Scilla litardierei. Next base: position 162,947,593 of record CM061140.1, on the reverse strand, counting down.
GGACGACTCGAGGGAGCCCTTGGGCCGGAGCGAAATCACGCGCCGGGCCAGGTCGATCTTGCGGGCGAGGCCCGAGCGGTTCCCTCCTTGGTCGGGCCAGTTGGTCGCGACCACGGTGTCCCTCTTCCTGCCTCGGCCGTGGGTGTGACCGGGGTTCGCCTTGGGGGGGTTTCACCGGGGGGAATAAGGCCTTGGCGCCGAGAGTCTCCTCGGCCAACGCGTGTCTCTCCGCCATAGCAACCAATGCCTCATAGTCGGTTGGCGGATCCCGGAGCAGGGATTTGTGGAGGCTCCGAGTCCGCAACCCCGATTTGAAGGCCAGCATAAGCACCTCATCGCCACACGTCACCACCGCCCGTCTCTCCGCCTGAAAGCGGCGGAGGTACCTACCCGTTGTCTCTCCCTCCCCTTGGACTATCGTGCTGAGATAGTCTAAGGGCTTCTTTTTCGTCCGCCCGGCCCGGAACTCTTGGCAGAACTTATGGGATAGTTCGCCAAAGCTCCCTACGGACCTCGCGGGCAAGCCAAAGTACCAGTCCAACACGGTGTCCCTCAGGCTTTGGGAGAAATGTCGGCATATGAACGCCTCATCCACGTCCTGGGCCTCCATCGCCCCCCCCCGGTATTGTTGCACGTGCGTGAGGGGGTCGCCTCTCCCGTTGTATGTGGCCAAGTGGGGGGGTTTGAACCTTATGGGCCTTGGGGCGGACGTGATCCACCGTGCAAGTGGCGTGGCTTCCTCCGGGTAGGTTGGGCGGCTCGGCGCGTCCCCTCTCCGCCATTCGGGGGTCTGGCTTCGGTCGCGTCTCGGTCGTCGACGGTCCTTCGTCCCCGGGGAGTAGCCCGACTGTCGCCCGGCGGGGCTCCTTCCCCGGGTCGAGGACTCGACGGGTTGCGGGCTACGGTTCTCCCAGCGCCAGCGCCTCCCGGCCAGCTCTCCCCGGGCCTCCATCCGTTCTTGATTCTCCCGAAGGAGTCTCTCGCGCTCGGCGGTGAGGAAGCGTAGTTGTCGACAAACGGCTTCCTCGTGCAGGGTGTCGGAGGGGTGGTGCTGGTGATGCGGGCCGCCTCCTCCAGGCGGGGACCTGTTCAGCAACGGGTCCCGCCCGTTCCCGAGCCGCCGGCCCGTCGCCGTCTCTTCCAGGACTTCTTGGTTGCTCCTGTTTTCTCTCCTTAGCCTCTCGCGCTCCGTGACGATGAAGCGGAGTTGGCGGCGGGCGGCCTCTTCTACCTGGTAGGCCCTCCGGGCGGTCTCGGCCGCCTCGTCCAAACGCCTTTGCGCGGCGGCCGCCTCCCCCAGGCGCCTCCACCGCTGCGCAACTTCCATCTCCTCTTCCAGGAGCCTTTGCTGGGCCGCAATCTCCTCGGCGAGCCCCCTGTCTTCTCCCTCCTCTTCGAACTGAAAGCGGAGGTTCCGCCTCACGTTCTGGGGCTCTGAGGGGCCGGGCGGAGGCTCCGTTTCAGCCATCTGATAGTCCCCCCTGGCCTGAGTAACGGCCTCGAAGATTTTCAGGACATCGTGGGCTGAAGTGCGTTCAGTGTCGGCGCCCACCCCCAGAAGGGGGTCGGACGCCGGGGTGATTTGTAGAGAGAGCGGTTCCTGATCCACGGGATCTTTGCCGTGGTCAGGGTTCCGCGGGATCGGCATGGAGTCTAACATGGGTGTGACCCTTCGTTCCCACAGACGGCGCCAATTGTTACGAGGTGGAACTCGCGTACAATGAATTTATATTATGGGGAACCAAGGGCACGATGGTTATGTGGAGAAGAAGGTGTAGGTAGGCTGTTTTACAAGTGATTGGTGGGGTGAAGAGGTTGGATCCGTTGCCGGTGGTGCTCACGGGGTCGTATCTCGCCGGGCGCAGCTGAGGAAGGTTGGACGGCAGGGGGCTGACGCTGACTTTGGTCTAGGGGTGAGCTCTCCTGCAGCACGAACAACTCGTCAGAAGGGCGGGGTTGGGGTTCAACCCTTAGCCCCTCCGATGCCTAAGTCAGTAAAAGGGCTTAAAAGGGGGGCTAGACACGCCGGCCGGACTAACTGTGTGTCCGCCTCGCGTGACGAGCTATAGGTGGGAGAACAAAGATATGGAGGACCTTTGCTCTCGTGTGTGAATAATAGAAGATGAGCGAGAATTTTCCAACCTCCTCTCCGTAGGAGGAGAGGGGGTATTTATACCTGATGGGTGATGACTAGGCGTGCTGAGCTGGCTCGGGTGTCAGCGGAAGCTTCGGACGAGGACGTCGGGAACAGGAGTTCCTGACCCGCTTCTGTCAGGCGGCGCAACGGCCAAGGGGTGCTTTTGTCGGGATGTCAGGGCCGAAAGCAATAATCGTCGGACGGGTCAGCCGCCAGGGGGTGCTTTGTCAGGCGGTCGGGTGACGTATGTGTCAGTTGTGTCCTTATCCTAGGCTGTGTTACTCTAGGCGCCGCGGTTCGCGGGAATCGGGCGGGCCGTCCCGATCGGGGGGTTGTCCGGCCCGGCCGCGCCCCCCGATCGATCATGGGGTATGGCCTGCCGGTACGGAAGGGCTCGTCCGCGCCCGTCAATAGGCCTGGCCTAGCTACCCAAGCGTCCCCAAGCGCGCTACCCCGGTGGGTCGGGCGGCTGTGGTGGTTCGCCTCGGCCGGTTGCGGTTGTTCGCCTCGGCCGGTTCGGGGAGCGCTGCAAGGCGCGCCTGTCTCCATGATGCCCCGGATTTTCGAGGCGGCGGCCCTTTTGTGAAATGGTGAGTTAATGAGGTATGTTAGCGGATCCGGGCGGGGGTCGGGCCCCTACGATCTTTAGGTCGTAACAGTTTACGACCATATTTAATGAAATAAACACGAGGAAAAGGTTACCTGTAAAACGGGAATGTCCCAGTCTAAACGCAGGTTCAAACCGCGCTCAAATCGGAGTTCCAACGACCGAGTAAGTCTATTTAAAAGCGTTTTTAAAAATAGAAGCCCAAAACTAGGCCCAGGTTCCTTTTGTTTTAGAAACAAAAATAAAAAATGGGTGGGACCCATGCCCGGGGCCCACTGACGCGCACCCTGCTGGCACGGGCAAAACAAATCAACGGGCCCGCATTTGATGCGGGCTCGCCCCTCGTCGTCGAGAAGGGGGGCCGCCCGCTGATGCGGGCGGCGTGGCACGCCTCCTGCATGCCACGTGGCAAGCTTTGGGCACGTGGGGCCCACCTCGGGCCCCACGAATGAGTAGCAAAGCCAAGAAGGGGTTCGGATCCAATCCGAAATCTTAGCGAAGGTTCACACTCGGGTGTAACTTTCTTCGGCGCGTGGTTGGCTCGGCGACAAGAGGATTGCTCGCCTCGGGACGTAGAGCGGTTCGAGGAATGGTTCGGTGCAGGATGGGGAGCAGCTCGGAAGACGGTGCGGTACACCTTGCCTGTACCAAGGCAAGGTTCCGAGTATGTTAATTTATTTAGATTTCCTTTAATTTAATCGCAGTAGTTTAGATCCTTCTTGGGATGGTCAGTTGGCAAAGATCCTTACTAAGGGTCTTGAATCTTAGGCCTACGTTAAAATAGTTTAATGAATCAAAATTTTCCGTTGTATTCTTTTCTCTCTATAGTCCGTCCGATTTAGGACGAGCATAGATTTGTGCCCTGAGATCTATAAAACCCAACATTGGTACCAAAGCAAGGTTTGCATGATGATTTATGACTGCAATATAATTAATTGAAATGTTTTTTTAAATGCATTTTAAAATGTTTTAAATTTATGTGATAATTTTAAAATGATTTTAAATACTTTAAAATTTTATGCGATAAAATTTTTAGTAACATGCAAATGCTATGATGATTTAAATCAAGTTTTTTTATATTTTTATGAGATAAAAATAAAATGTTTTAAGATCATAATTTTAAATTTAAGTGTTAAATTTAAGAATGCTTGTTTATTGTTTATTAGATAAACCTTTTTCTATTTAATTGTTAAATAGTTGGACACTCATTTTATGCGTTAAAATTAGTGTAGTTTATGCTTAATAGCTATGTTATTCTTATCCCTTATTTGATAACACAAGACAACCCTTTTAGGCTAGCCATTAAGAATCTGTTAAAATTTACGAAATGAATTTTAATGACACGCTATGTTTTAATAAATCATTAAAACCCTTTTGAGACCTAATTCCTGATTAGGGTAGTCCCTTTAACGACGATTATTAATTTAATCATTATAATAATAATTCTCATTAAAAGACTACGCTTAAAGCGTTGTAAATGAATTTATTAAAATCCTAATAATGATTTGGATAGCATGTGAACCTTATAGTTGATAATGATTTAATAAAAGTTATTAACAAATTCTAGAATTTTGAATTTTAAGGATTCAATTAGTTGATATGATTAATTAGTTGTTAATAAAAGCCTTTTAGTTTACGGAACGCATATATAAATGATAAGTGGCATTCAATGGATCATGATACCGGTCAATGTGTCTGTCTAAGTTTGTTGGGTCACCCTAGCTAGACTAGGGGTAAGTGACCCTGGCTTAGTCAATTCCATGGCCGTGTCCGCTGGACCGCAATGACACAAATCATGATTATATGACACCCTGGACTATATTTAAGTAAAATACGTTAATAAACTTCTTCAAGATTAGTCGTAGCCCTCTTTATTTTAGAGGTTGACAACTATAGGTTCTTTGATATAGTTGTTGAGTCAACTCAAGCTATGTCATAGACACTTTATGGTAACCAACTTCTTAATACATGAGATGTAGTCTAAACTTGACCCAAACCGTCGTGTCGTTAATACACCTAGCGCCGGCGTAAGTTAGGCTAGACACAAAAACAAGGGTTCGACTAGACTAGTTTTATGACTTGTTGAGTCAACTCAAGGTCATAAGTGACTAGGGGTAAAAACCGATAAGGGAATCACATTCGATGTGATTGATGAAGAGTCGTCTACCGATTGCAGAGTTAAGCAACTTTTTGAGTCAACTCAAGGTTGTGAGACTCGGGGTGGTGGGTCCATATCCCATTATATTTAATTTTAATTAAATCGTTTATTAATTGGATTAAAATGATCGCGAAAATAGTGGGAGGATATAGATTGATAAAAGCCATTCTATCTATATTTAATATTAAACATATGCTAAACTAGGGTAAAGTTCTAAGTTTATCAATGGAATCAAAAATAATATTCTAAGAGAATAAGTTAACTGGTCCAAATGATTGGTTAATGGAATATCGAGTTAAATTCTAATTGATAGAATAAACTATATTCTCGTTGACATTAAAATGACCTTCTTAAGGGCAGACTTAAGGAATATGATTTTATTAATTTCTGAGTCCAACAAAATAAATGCACGCTGCATGTCACTCGCCTCTACGTGGGACAGTTGGAACATATTGACGTTCAAAAGCAAGTTTCTTTATACAATTTGTTTAGTCAACTCAAGGTTGTATGGAAAACGGTTTCGATCTGTAAGGTTCAAAACTTCGATCAAACTGTTTGATTCGAAGATGAGTGCATGAGCGGTACAAGACCATGTATTCAAATTAGATCTTGAGTCAAGCAACTTATTGAGTCAATCAAGGTTGTGAAGCTCAAGTGTTTGGACACGTTAGGTGTTTGTACAGCTAGTAATTTTGTTATGACATTTAATATCAAAATGAGATTTAGAAAAGGAAGAATGCACTCAGGAAAAGTCAAATTGAGAAAGATAGTTTTATTTATCATTAGTAAAGGCATAAGTAGGAGGGACAGAAAATTTGACATATTTGATGTCATGATTTCAAAAATAATTGTTATACAAAAGACATCTAACACATTTTTGACGAATGTCGTCACCTTGTTTCTGAAGCAATGTTTTGTGTTAGTAATTTGTAATAACTGTTAATATATGAATACACAAGATAGTAATAAACTCAAATGGCAAAATAGACTAAGCCGTATCAAAGAAACTAAGCTTCACAAGTCACATAAAGAGGGGTTTGACCTCTCGTATTATGAAGTCTACGGACACTTGTGAATCTTATTCTCAAAGGTATGATGGCCGAAACTCCTTCTGTAAGATAGTAGGAGAGCGAGTTGTTGAACTCGCAGTCTTGTATATACTGATGTACCCGGACCCAAGTCTAAGTTATCCAGGATAAGTCGCTCTTATTATTATTACGACACGTGTTCTTGATGAAACACAAGCCTGATAAAATAGAGAACAAAATGACAGAAGTATTTGAAATGATTCGATTAGATCGAAAAGTCAAATACTTAGCTATATAAATCTTGCATAAATAAAAGAAAATGTGATTTTCTCTCAGGTCGAGTATCTTAACATATTGGATGTGTTAGAGAGCATGAATCGTACTTTGTTAGACATAGTGCGACTTATGGTAACGTGAATGAGTTACAATCCTCCCTCTGGGTTAAGTCCCAGATAGAAATGCCTAGGTTTTGATAAGGTTTTATGAGGACCTTATCAATAAGATATTCATTAAATCAATTGTTAGGAAGTTAAAAGATTACTCGAGTCTCGTGAGACGAAGAGTCGAGTTGGACATCATCATCAATGATGGCCTAGTCAACTTCCAGGATGAAATTCGGAGTAGTGACACAGATTAATAACTTGATGCAATTAGAAATGGTCTGTGCACGTACATAAAGTATGGACTTTAGTTTACATACCCAAAAGAAATTGTTTCTTAATGTCTGCAAGTAAATCTTTAAGTTAGAAGATTGGTGCAGAAAGGATAATAGTGAAGTACAATTACGTTGGTTGAGAACGATTTCATCCTAATTCCAATAAACGGATTATGATGAAACTGTCTCGCCAGCAGATGCGTACAGATCTACTCGGACCAAATTCGATGTAAATGCTCAAGATAACAATGAAAACTGGTGCATTCATTTAAAGTTCGTTTTCTAAATATGATTTAGGAGAACAAACTTTTATGAATTGACCAGAGTGTTTTCAAGGTCAATGGGAGCGAATAAAATACATGCGAGGCATTAAGAGGCTGGAACATATTTTTGACAAAGCGGTCAAAAGAGTTTGACACTTTTGAATATGAACCGTCTAAAATGACCAGTAACAATATTTAAATTATTGTTGTAAGGTACAATGTGCTGGATAAGATCCAGGAAAATTAAATGGATTCCAAAGGACCAAAGTAATTATTTGGATGATATCCAAATGAATGGTCTAAAATAAACATAGAAAACCCTTTAAGTCTATACAGTAGACGTTTTAGCAGATCCACTCACGAAGGATCTACCACGTGAAGTCTGGAAAGACTTATGTGTAAATGCGATATGAGATACCGGGATAAATGGGCTTGACTGCAAGTGGGAGATGTTTGGAGATGTATGCCCTCAAGGCATACATCTCTGTGTAATTGTACAAACATATTATTCAAAATAACAGTAAGCTGTTTGGTATAAATTTATCTAAGTAAATCATAATGTAGTTATTATTAGATATTAACTTAGGTAAAGTCATGAGACTTAATGCAAGGTCAAACATGTATCGAGATGAGTATCTCGATCATGGAGAAATGCTTGACCGTTTGTAGCATACGTCTAAAAGGATTCGTGGTCGTAGATGTTTCGAGAAAAGGATATCGAAACATCGGATAGACCATTGTGTTTTAGTCTTCACCGTATAGCGGTGACGATGATCTCATGATCGTTTGACTTGGCGAAGTTGAAGACGAGACACAGGTGCTCATTAGAGAATGAGTTCACTGAACGACCCACAAGATTTATCATATGGTTATGATTGATCCAATCCGTCAATGATAACTCTTAGTGATGATAGTCAAGTTGGTCTTTTGACTTGAGGTCATTGAACGAACCTGCACGTGAACGGTGTCACTTAGATCCCTGACCTAACTTCGAGACAAGACCCGTCGAAACGTCTTTGGTTGGGTGACATTTGAAACGTGCGAGGAGAGTAATGACTAAGAGAGGATTCGTCTCTCAAGGTCAATGAGAGTTAGTGTCGTAGAATTAGTTTGGTCTTTAGTGAAAAACTCTGGCCAGGGTATGTTGGAAGATGTCCAACATTATTTAACTAAAGATCGATGGAAACTAACCGGTTTCGAGTTATTGGGGTTGACAGTTTGACCGTATCCTAGACTTGAACTAGACGACATAGTTCAGACGAAGAGACTGTAGGAGAATATATGCCCATAAGGCATTTATCCATAAGTATACGTCTTGTTCATACCGTCATGGTACCTATTATTCTAAGTATAAAACGTTCGTATTAATATACTTAGATAATATCCATAGACTTATAGTTAGGTCCTTACGTATCTAGATGAGATCTCGATTATGAGTAAGTAAGTGACCTAATAGAAATGTAAGTCTTAAACGGTTCATGGTCATAGATGCATCGAGAACTGGATATCGACACATTGGATAGACCATTGTGTCTTAGTCTTACCTTAGGGTAATGATGATCTCATAGTCATTCGACTTGGTGAAGTCGGAGACGAGACACAGGTGCTCATTGGAGAATGAGTTCACTGAACGACCACATAAGAGTTATTAAATGGTTAACTTTAACTGGACTGTCTTTAATAACTCTAGGGTGATGATAGGTTAGCTGGTCCTTAAGACCTGAAGTCATTTGTACAAACCTGTGAGTGAACGGTGTAGCTTAGACCTATGATCTAGCTTCGAGGCTAGGCCTGCTGAAAGATCTTAGGTTGAGCTGCACCCGAAGCTCTCGAGGCGAGCAGATGACTAAGATGGGATTCGTCACTTCCGTTAAAGGGAAGTTAGTGTTACAGGCTCAGTACGGTCTTTATGTTAATCCTCGGCCGTGGTGTGTTGTAAGAAGTATAACGTGTATACAATAAAGACCGCCGTATACTGACCAATGTTGTCTAATAGGGTTGACAGTAAACCATACCCTAGGCCAACAGAAACACAGTCTTAACGAAGGGACTACGGCTAACAGAGTTCGTCACTAACACAGCCAATACAAACCCAATGATGCTTTTGTCAAAGGGTCGCTCACGTTATGATGATTCTGAAACAGGGACGACAGCTACTGCTCGTAGTGACCGTCGTCTAGGGGTTCCGAGCCCCAACCTGTAGTAAGATCAGGCTGTAGGGTCTCACACCGAGTAGTGTTCGTATCTTAGTAATAGGAAGATAGAATAGAGAGAGATATCATTTGATGATATTCACAAAGCTTGTTGTGAAAGTTAGTCGTAATAGCAATAGGGACAAACGTTGCATTTGATGCAAACTATGATTAAACGTGTCATAAATTGGTTACGACAAATTTAGTAGGAACAAATATATTGGAAATGGTTACCTGGATGACGGGATCGTCCCGGTCTAAACACAGGTTCAAACCGTGTCCAAATCGGAGCTCAAACGAGCCCGGAAACACGAAAACAGTCCAAGGCGAAGTGGGTTAGACCCACTGGGCTAATAAGCCTATAGGCAAAGGCAAACGGGCGCAGCCCGCTGGCTGCAGCGGGCGTGGCCCGCCGCACAGCGGGCCAGCGCCCGCTGTTGCAGCGGGGCACGGCCCGTTGCATGCAGCGGGCCAGCGCCCGCTACGGCAGCGGGCGTACGGCCCGCCTTTGCCCCCTTGGGCGGGCGCGCCCGCTAAGCTTAGCGGGCGCGCCTGCAACTTAAGTCAATTTAGGGTTTTTTGAAACCCCAAATGACGGCTACGAAAATCGATTGATTGCCCAACTTTGGGCAATTGTTTGAGGGGTCAAACGAAGTTGAAATTCGTCGCCGTCAGTTCCTACGCGTCCACCATTCGAAGCCCTTCGGATTGATAGCTTGTTTGGTGTCTAAAGTTTAATGTGCAAAGAGAATTAATTAGTTAAAGTTTGCTTTTATGAAAAGCTCACTTAAACTTGAAATTAAGCCAAATTAGCTTAATTTGATTTTTCTCCCATTTTGCAATGTCCCACATTGCTCGCAACGAGAGAGTGAGTGCCGACTCCCTATATAAATAGGGGTGCTCTCTCTTCGTTGAAAAATATACCAAGTCATCGATCGAGTAGTTCCAGACTTTTAGAGCAAGCTCGATCGACGACTAAATTATTCTCTCTCTCTTCCTGTTCTCCGGAGTAGTCCTAGCAAGACTACGAAGGGGGTTTGGATCTTGATCCGGACGTCTAAGACGCGGGTTCTTCTCAAGTGAAACTTTCTACCGCGTGTGATCGGCTCGGAGGCAAAAGTCAGCTCGGGCGGATCGGTGCGAGGGTGCGAGGCGGCTCAGGCGGATCGAGTCAAAGCGGCTCGGCTACGAGGAGCTTCTGAAGACGGTGCGGAACATCTTGCCTGATCCAGGGCCAAGATTCTGGGTATGTGGTTAAGTAATTTGTAGTGTAGATTTAAGTAGTCGCTTTAGAGTAGATCCCTCTTGGGGTGGTCAGATCCACCCCAAGTTGGCATAGATCGGGCTAGGTTCTGGCTCCCTCAGAGCCTAGCTAAATAGTTTAGCTAGTGTAGAAAATTTTGATTTTCGGTTTCCGCTGCGTTTTTGTGCCTCTGTGGACCGTCCGACTTAGGACGAACACAGATCCGAGCTCTGGGGGTCCGCCAAAACCCCAACAGTGGTATCAGAGCCATGGTTATGCTATAGATCTCTTATAGCGACATTTTAAATCTTTAAAATTGCTTAATTTTAACTTACGAACTATTTTAACCTTATGTTAAATTAGTTTAAAATTGTTTTTGTGTTTTAAAAAATTGTTTTTACAACACGGGAATTCTTTTTGGGATGATTTAATTTTATGCGATAATTTTAAATGAATCTCGAATATTCAAATGCTTTATAAATTTTATATAAGATATAAATTTCGAGCATTTAAATGTTTATGTAGTTTTAAGAAATATTTTATTTTTGAAATTTAATTTTTCTTAAGTTACATAAAGATTAGAAATTTTAAAAACTTTATTTGAAAGCTTTTAAATCGATTTCTAATGATTTTAAAAGTGTTTTAAAAGTGTTTTAAATGATATGTAAATTATAGAAATACCTTATTTTCATGAGAACCTTATTTTCATGAGATGAAAGATAAATTAGTTTCTTTTAAATTACATATAAGTTTCTAAAATTATTTAGGCGATATTTTAATTTTAGAAATTATTGATTAAAATTTTTAAAGCCTAGGTTTTAGAATTATTTGATAATTTTATACCTAGTTTTTATGTGATAAAATGATTTGAAACTTTAAAATTTTATCTTTGAATTTAATTGTTAAATTTTAGATTTGCGTGTTTTATTATGTAGATAATTTTAAACTTGCAAATACTCGTTAGATGTCACAAATATGAAACTTTCATTTACGCGGATAAATTAGTTGTTTCAATTTTTAATGGACATATTGAATAATATATTCATAAACCTTATTAGGTTAGCCATTAAATGTTTAAAATTTTATGAGATGAAATTTTATATTAACTAGTGACATGTTATGTTTGATAAAACAAAACAACATCGAAACCTACCAGATTAGGGTAGTCCCTTTTGTTTGTAAATCATTTCATTAAAACGTTTAATTGATGATTTTCATAAAAGACAAATGTTGAATTGTTTTATAAAATCCTAATTAGATTGGGGTAGCACGTTGAACGAATAGACTTTATAGTTGATAAGGACTTAATAAAAATTGTTCAACCAATCCATAAAATTTCGAATTTTAGGATCCACTAGTTGATAAGGATTAACTAGTTTTCTTAATTAAAAGCCATTTAGTTGTTTGGACAAACATAAAATTGATGAAAACTCCTTCAATGGATCATGATGTCGGTCAATGTGCTTGGCTAAGTTTGCTGGACCAACCTAGCTAGACTGGGTAACAAGTGGTCCTGGCTTAGTCAATTCCCCTGGCCGCGTCCGCTGGACCGCAAGGAGTCGATTCATGACTATGAAAGTCCATCGACTATACCTAAGTCAATACGATAATAATCTTGTTCAAGATAAATCATAGCCCTCCTTGTTTTAGGAGTTGGCAACTGTAAGAAACATGTTACGGTTGTTGAGCTACACTCAAGCCGTGATATGTCAATCTTATAGAAACCGATTTCTTGATTGACATCTTGACCTGACTGAAACCGTTGTCTCATCCTTAGAGCATCGGCGTAAGTCTAACCAAGAATGTAGTCTAAGTCCTGACCCAAACCAACGTGTCGTGCATACACCGAGCGGCGGGGCAAGTCAGGCTAGACACGAAAACAAGGGTCCGACTAGGCTAGCCATTGTGATCCGGTTGAGCACACTCATGATCACAAATGACTAGGGGTAAAAATCGATAGGGAATCATAGTTAATATGATTGACGACGAGTTCGTCTACCGACTGCAGAGTCAGACAACTTGTTGAGATACACTCAAGGTTGTCAGACTCGGGGTAGTCGGATCCCTCTCTCACAAATGTTATTTTATAATAAATTGTTTATTATGGCTTTAATAAATTTAGTGGGAGAAAATAGTTTTATAAAAACCATTAAAACTATACTACGAACATATACTGACTAAAGTATCTATAAAATGCAGAATGGATTCGGGTCTTAGATATATGGTTGAGAAGAACGTGCTGGATGGAACGAACTACAAAGACTGGCTTAGGAACATTAAGTTGGTCCTTTCCCTAGCCGGGATAGGATACGTACTGTTCGAGGACGCTCCAGATAAGCCCGATGAAGATTCGACCTTCGAGGAAAAGGAAGCCTACAAATTGTACCAGATGGATGCAGAGAAGGCCAGGTGCCTTACTCTGGCTTCGATGAGTAACGAGTTGCAGAGGAAGCATGAACATATAGATGTTCAAAGTATGCTTCTCAATGCACAAGAGTTATACGGCAAGCGATCTTGAGCTGCCAAGTTCGAAGCCACCAGCAACCTCTGGGGCACCAAGATGGGGGCAGGGCCCGTACATGATCATGTTATTAAGATGATCGGGTACGTGGAGGACACCGCCCAGTTAGGATTTGTCCTGGACAATGAGATGTCCATAGACATTATCCTAAAGTCTTTGACTCCTGAGTTTAAGCCTTTCATCACTGGTTTTATAATGAACAGTCTTAAAACGGATCTTCCTGGTCTCCTCAATATGCTTAGGCAGTTTGAGGAGATTGGGAAGAAGCCGACTGCACTGGTTGTCGGCTCTGCTTCTTCCGACCAGCCGAAAGGCAAGGGTAAGAAGAGGCAGGTCCCACAACCTGCGAAGGCGAAGAAAGGGAAGAAAAAGACTAAAGGGGCCCCGTCGAAATCTGAGTGCTTCCATTGCCACAAGATTGGCCACTGGAAGAGGAACTGTAAGATCTATCTTACAGAGAAGAAGAAGGGGCATACGGATGCCTCCACCTCAGGTACAAATTCAATTCAATAAAACGTAATTATTTCCAATCATATAGTATGAGATACTAAAAGACATCTGTGTGATGTATACAGGTGGCTGATGTGAAGAGGAGATTGGGAGAAGTGCGGAGGACGGTCGGTAATCTGAGCAATCGTTGCTGCTAGGGCCGTTCAACGACTTCAAGAGACATGATCAAGATGGAGATGATACTAATTTTAGTTAAAATAAATTGTATCATTTCTTGAAAGTTGAAAACAATGATTGAGTGTTCTACACTCAAAGTTTATGGGATAAACAAATTACGGTTCATTTTAATGAATCTGTTGTTTTATTGAATGTCTCGACAATTGCGTTTTTGATTGAGTTGAAATTTGATTGGCTTAAAATTTTCTGTGATTGTGGCTTTCTGAGATGGTTGCGAGAATTCTCGAATGATGATGCGAAGCTTCGGAAAATGTTGATTTTTGAGCCGACTTAATGTTATAGTCAATTGGTAGTTAAATATAGGTTCCAGTGGCGTATAAATTGTGTGCGATCACAATTATACGCATATTAAGATTTATTCTTAATAAACCGCATTTAGTTATTAAAGAGTTAATATTAAATATTGGTTAAGGGAAAAGTACAGTGTAGGATGTTTTGATTGAGCGAGTCAATGTCAAGATTCCTTAAACTGATCTTGACTTGACTCATTCGTCAAACCGAACCTAACACTAGTACATTCCATCTAAAGCACTTATACAATGGTTATATCTTCGTATATATAAATCTAAATATGATTTAGATACAATATTGAAGCGTTTAACCAGATAATTCTCAAAGTCAGTGGGAGCAAGCTCGTATATTTAGTTCCGGTCTTTCGGACTAAGTAAAAAGGATTTTCACCTTAAATAAATCATCTATATAAAACATTGAATCAAAATTGTTTTGATTTAATCGAATATATAGAGACTCAGGGTGTCATGTATGTGCTTGACACATTGACACAAGAAAAGTGGAATGAGCTGAGACTGACTTATATATTATAATGTTAGACCCTACATCTAGATTGTATAAGCTAATTGTTAGTTATACAAAAATAAGAAAAATTGATCCAGATCATTTTTTCCAAAGGATCAACCCTGTGTGATCAAGAGATGTATTAATTAATCCATTCGTTGTAGATACTTGTTAGTAAAACCACTCTTAGGTTTGTCATATAAATGTCAATGTGACCGATATGATATAACGGTATGAGATACCGAGATAAATAGCCTAAGTGCAAGTGGGAGATGTAGGAGAATATATGCCCATAAGGCATTTATCCATAACGTCTTGTTCATACCGTCATGGTACCTATTATTCTAAGTATAAAACGTTCGTATTAATATACTTAGATAATATCCATAGACTTATAGTTAGGTCCTTACGTATCTAGATGAGATCTCGATTATGAGTAAGTAAGTGACCGAATAGAAACATAAGTCTTAAACGGTTCATGGTCATAGATGCGTCGAGAACTGGATATCGACACATCGGATAGACCATTGTGTCTTACTCTTACCTTAGGGTAATGATGATCTCATAGTCATTCGACTTGGTGAAGTCGGAGACGAGACACAGGTGCTCATTGGAGAATGAGTTCACTGAACGACCACATAAGAGTTATTAAATGGTTAACTTTAACTGGACTGTCTTTAATAACTCTAGGGTGATGATGGGTTAACTGGTCCTTAAGACCTGAAGTCATTTGTACAAACCTGTGAGTGAACGGTGTAGCTTAGACTTATGATCTAGCTTCGAGGCTAGGCCTGCTGAAAGATCTTAGGTTGAGCTGCACCCGAAGCTCTCGAGGCGAGTAGATGACTAAGATGGGATTCGTCACTTCCGTTAAAGGGAAGTTAGTGTTACAGGCTCAGTACGGTCTTTATGTTAATCCTCGGCCGTGGTGCGTTGTAAGAAGTACAACGTGTATACAATAAAGACCGCCGTATACTGACCAATGTTGTCTAATAGGGTTGACAGTAAACCATACCCTAGGCCAACAGAAACACAGTCTTGACGAAGGGACTACGGCTAACAGAGTTCGTCACTAACACAGCCAATACAAACCTAATGATGCTTTTGTCAAAGGGTCGCTCACGTTATGATGATTCTGAAACAGGGACGACAGCTACTGCTCGTAGTGACCGTCGTCTAGGGTTTCCGAGCCCCAACCTGTAGTAAGGTCAGGCTGTAGGGTCTCACACCGAGTAGTGTTCGTGTCTTAGTAATAGGAAGATAGAATAGAGAGAGATATCATTTGATGATATTCACAAAGCTTGTTGTGAAAGTTAGTCACAATAGCAATAGGGACAAACGTTGCATTTGATGCAAACTATGATTAAACGTGTCGTAAATTGGTTACGACAAATTTAGTAGGAACAAATATATTGGAAATGGTTACCTGGATGACGGGATCGTCCCGGTCTAAACACAAGTTCAAACCGTGTCCAAATCGGAGCTCAAACAAGCCCGGAAACGCGAAAACAGTCGTGGGTTAGACCCACTGGGCTAATAAGCCCATAGGCAAAGGCAAACGGGCGCAGCCCGCTGGCTGCAGCGGGCGCACGCCCGCTGCCCAGCGGGCGTGCGGCCCACCTTTGCCCCCTTGGGCGGGCGCGCCCGCTAAGCTTAGTGGGCGCGCCCGCAACTTAAGTCAATTTAGGGTTTTTTGAAACCCCAAATGACTGCTACGAAAATCGATTGATTGCCCAACTTTGGGCAATTATTTGAGGGGTCAAACGAAGTCGAAATTCGTCGCCGTCAGTTCCTACGCGTTCACCATTCGAAGCCCTTCGGATTGATAGCTTGTTTGGTGTCTAAAGTTTAATGTGCAAAGAGAATTAATTAGTTAAAGTTTGCTTTTATGAAAAGCTCACTTAAACTTGAAATTAAGCCAAATTAGCTTAATTTGATTTTTCTCCCATTTTGCAATGTCCCACATTGCTCGCAACGAGAGAGTGAGTGCCGACTCCCTATATAAATAAGGGTGCACTCTCTTCATTGAAAAATACACCAAGTCATCGATCGAGTAGTTCAAGACTTTTAGAGCAAGCTCGATCGGCGACTAAATTATTCTCTGTCTCTCTTCCTGTTCTCCGGAGTAGTCCTAGCAAGACTACGAAGGGGGTTTGGATCTTGATCCGGACATCTAAGACACTGGTTCTTCTCAAGTGAAACTTTCTACCGCGTGTGATCGGCTCAGAGACGAAAGTCGGCTCGGGCGGATCGGTGCGAGGGTGCGAGGCGGCTCAGGCGGATCGAGTCAAAGCGGCTCGGCTACGAGGAGCTTCTGAAGACGGTGCGGAACATCTTGCCTGCTCCAGGGCCAAGATTCCGGGTATGTGGTTAAGTAATTTGTAGTGTAGATTTAAGTAGTCGCTTTAGAGTAGATCACTCTTGGGGTGATCAGATCCACCCCAAGTTGGCATAGATCGGGCTAGGTTCTGGCTCCCTCAGAGCCTAGCTAAATAGTTTAGCTAGTGTAGAAAATTTTGATTTTCGGTTTCCGCTGCGTTTTTGTGCCTCTGTGGTCTGTCCGACTTAGGACAGACACAGATCCGAGCTCTGGGGTCCGCCAAAACCCCAACAGAGACTAAAACCGCGGAATTCATCACGGACACAGTCAGGGTGGTCCCAACAATACTCATGTCGATAAGTTAATCACATAATATGATACTGAAACAGGGACAGTAACTGCTGCTCGTGGTCATTGCCGTATGGGGCTTCGATCCCAACCTGTAGTAGGGTCAGGCTGTAGGGTCTCACACAGAGTGCGACCTTCGTCTAGTTATAGGTAGAAACATTAGGGAGAATATGCATTGATACAAGGGATAGAAAACCGCAAAGAGTTTGCAGTTAGCTCCTGCATTTGGGATAAATGATCATGAGTGCAAGTGGGAGATGTTGGGGGTGTATGCCCTCAGATTATTTGTATTTGATGTAAATGATTTTTAAGCTTAGATAGGGACTATTTTGCATATGATGCAAACTGCGTTATATGTGTCGTAAATTGTTTACGACCACATTTAATGAAATAAACACGAGAAAAAGGTTACATGTAAGATGGAAACGTCCCGGTCTAAACGCAGGTTCAAACCGCGCTTAAATCGGAGTTCAAACGAGCCCAGTAAGTCTATTTAAAAGCGTTTTTAAAAAATAGAAGCCCAAAACCAGGCCCAAGTTCTTTTTGTTTAAGAAATTAAAATAAAAATAAAAAAAGGGTGGGACCCAGGCCTGGGGCCTGCTGACGCGCGCGTCAGCGGGCCCACCCCGCTGGCCGGGCAAAACAAATCAACGTGCCCGCATTTGATGCGGGCCCGCCCCGCGTTGACGAAAAGGGGGCCGCCCGCTGATGCGGGCGGCGTGGCACGCCTCCTGCGTGCCACATGGCAAGCTTTGGGCACGTGGGGCCCACCTCGGGCCCCACGAACGAGGTTCTTTTTTCAAACCCTGTTACGGCTGCGGAAATCAGCCGTCGTCGTTGTTGTTTTGGCCTATGTTTGGACAATTGTTTGAGGGGTCAAACGGACTCCGATTGACTCGCCGTTTTTTTTCATATGCATTCACCGTTGAACGCCCTTCGATTTGATAGGTTGTATCAATCGTGAAGCTCAACGGTGAGGGAGTAAAAATTCATGGAAGTTTGGCCTTTGTAAAAGGCAAACTAACTTGAATTATTTAACTCCAAACTTTAGTCCCACATCGGAAGTGGAGTATAGGGGAGGGGTCAGCCGCCTATATAAATAGGGGTCTGCTCCTCTCCTCTAAACTCGTCCCAAGCTCTAGATCTGAGCTGCTCCCAAAAATGTTGGAGCATGCTCGGATCTAGGCTTCAATTAAATATTCTCTTCTCCCTATAATTTTTGCCCTACTCCTGAAGGGCTCTAGCAAAGCCACGAAGGGGTTCGGATCCGATCCGAAAACTTGGCGAATGTTCACACTCGGGTGAAACTTTCTTCGACGCGTGGTTGGCTCAGCGACAAGAGGATTGCTCGCCTCGGGACGTGGAGCGGCTCGAGGAGCGGTTCGGCGCAAGATGGGGAGCGGCTCGGAAGACGGTGTGGTACACCTTTCCTGTACCAAGGCAAGATTCCAGGTATGAGAATTTAATTAGTTTAACTTTAATTTAATCGCAGTAGTTTAGATCCTTCTTGGGGTGTCAGATCCACCCCAAGTCGGCAAAGATCCTGACTAAGGGTCTTGAACCGTAAGACTTCGTTAAAATAGTTTAACGAATCAAATTTTTCCGCTGCATTCTTTTCTCTCTATAGTCCGTCCGACTTAGGACGGGCATAGATTTGTGCCCCGGGGGTCTATAAAACCCAACATTCTATACCTTGCCACTTCTCTAATAAGTGGACTTTCCAATTACAATCAATACATCTTCACAAAGAGGACCTCACATACTTAAGGCTTTTCAACTACAAATCACAAGAACAACCACAAGTACTTACCACCACATCCTTGTATGGGGTTTACAAACCTTCTTTTGAGTTCAAGTTATTGTTGCACTCTTCCTATAGCCAATGAAAATTGAAGCTCTTTTGCATGTATTATGTGGATGTAATAAAATCTATTGATCTCAATAAAAAATAGAAGTTGTAAACAATTGGAGATCAAAAAAAGAATCTTGATCCAATCTCAAATAGAACAGATTAAGCTTGAGAGATTGAAATCAAGAATGGCCAAGCAATCTTTGCTTAAAAGCTTTTTAGAACAAATCAAAACTTTGGCATAAATATAGAAAATCTTTTGAAAGCTTACAGGGCTGAAAATTTCTTTAGAAAACTTAAAATTGGCTCAATAATTTTTGCTAAATCCCTCAGCCACTCCAGCATATATATAGGCAAATTCGGTCTAAGACAGATTCTCCAAACTACCCCTCTAACGGACAAATTTGAGACACTTCTATAAATCATAGGGCTGGTCAAATTTTAATGTTGGGGACATAGTAGTCGAATCATATATAAGGAGTAATCAAATCCTGGCTAGTAGTCGGTGATGAAATTTAGAGAAAAGGGATAAACGACTGGAGAAATGTAGAAGAGAAACCAGCGAAGATTTACATTCCTCTTCATGTGTTTAAATACAATGTATAATGGGTATAATAGTACTTTACAAGAGGATATGAATCTAGCTTTATTGGTAGGTGCTGAATGCATATTTCTACGAGATGCGGTGCATTGTATCTGGACGCCTTCTGATATGAATGGCATTGATTGGTTGGAGATCTCCGAGAGATATGGTTGACCTTGCATATTTCTACGAGATGCGGTGCATTGTATCGGAACGCCTTCAGATAGGAATGTCATTAATTGCTTGGAGATCTTCAAGGGATATGGTTGACTTGGTCTCATTTCCTTATACGCCCCCGCAAACTGTGCGACCGAAATGACGAACAGTTTGTCTCGCAATAGCTCGAAGCGATCCGCAGTGAGACTCTTAGTGAAGATGTCAGCCGGGTTGTCCTCGGTAGAGATGTGTTGAACACGAATGTTGTCTGATGTGACCTGTTCACGGATGAAGTGGAAGTCGACTGTGAAGTGTTTTGTTCGGGAGTGAAAGACCGGATTGGAAGAGAGTGAGATAGCCGACTTGTTGTCACACCAAATTAGCGGCTTGTCTTGGAGAGGAATCTGAAGGTCAGAAAGGAGAAGTTGTAGCCAAATGATCTCTTTAGCCGTGAGAGAGAGAGAACAGTACTCCGATTCTGTCGAGCTGTGTGCAATCGAAGGTTGTTTTTTGCACTCCACGTCAAAGGGTTCTTTCCGAGGAAGACACAGAATCCATTGATGGAGCGACGATCTACGGGATCTCCTGCCCAATCATCGTCGGAGAAGGCGATGAGTGACAGAGGACTCGGACGAAGAAGAATGCCATGGGTTGGAGTGTGTTGAAGATACCAAAGAATCTGCTTAGCAGCAGTGAGATGTGAGTCACGTGGAGCATGGAGAACCTGACATACTTGATTGACGACGAATGCAATATCAGGTCGGGTCAGTGTGAGGTATTGAAGAGCACCGACCAGACTGCGGTAGTACGATCCGTCAAGCAGTAAATGATTTGAGGTGTTTGGATTCCGTTTTGAGGAGACTGGAGTTCTACTTGGCTTGCAACCGGAGAGACCGGCTTTCTGAAGGAGCTCTTTTGTATATTTGGTCTGATGGACGAAGCAGCCTTGGGAGCTTCGTTGAATTTCCAGTCCCAGGAAGTATGATAGATCGTCGAGATCTTTGAGTGAGAACTCACTGGCAAGCTCGCCAATGAATTGATGTACGAAGTTTGCCGAAGAGCCTGTGATTAGGATGTCGTCGACATACAACAGGATCACGGTTGTTTGGTCGCCAGAGTGTTTGACAAAGAGAGATGAGTTGGCAATGCTCGGGTGGAATCTGTGAAGGCGGAGAAACTGGGAGAAGCAAGCATACCACTGTCGAGGCGCCTGTTTGAGGCCATATAATGCTTTCCGTAGCTTGTAGACATGTTGTGGGAAAGAGGAATCTATGAATCCCATAGGTTGCGCCATATAAAGATTTTCATCGATGTTTCCATGTAAAAAAGCATTGTAGACATCAAGTTGTCTGATGGGCCAGTCGAAGTGTAGAGCCAGGGTGATCAGGAGGCGTATAGAACCGTGCTTGGCGACTGGGCTGAAGGTCTCGGCGTAGTCAACCCCTTCCTTCTGATGAAAGCCTTTGGCCACGAGCCGAGCTTTATAGCGGGCAATAGAGCCATCCGTGTGACGCTTAATCTTGTAGACCCACTTGCATCCGATGATGTTTACTGAGGGAGGAGGAGAGACAAGTTCCCAAGTCTCTTGACGGGTTAAAGCGGCATACTCGTCCTGCATGGCTGCGACCCATTGGGGATGTTTGGATGCCTCCTTGTAGGATATCGGTTCTTCTGAGGTGATTTGGCCATGTAGGTTTAATGGTTGACGAGGTTTGAAGGTGCCGACCATGGAACGGGTGGTCATGGGATGAGTCGACAGTGGTGAAGTATCCGATGTGGGTTGAGTAGGTGGAGAAGTGGAGGTTGGAGGTAACGTGGAAGTTAAGTGGGGATGGTAAGAGGTCGGGTGAGTGACCGGATTATGGTGTGTCGAAATATGTTGTAGAATGCTTGTAGGCAATGATGAGTCAGGTAAGGTTTGTGTTGGTGAATCAGCTGGATCGGTCATACTTTGGGTTGAACGAGCTGTGGAGCGGCTTGGAGAGGTCGGTAGGTCGTGTTGATAGTTCGGATGGTCGGTAGGTTGGTAGATCAGGGGATCGGTGGGTGTTGGTTGGAGGGGTGCAGGTGGATGGGTAGGAATAATGGTCGGTGGGATAGAGTTGATCAGTGTAGACTGTGGCTTTGGACGAGTCTGAGTAGAGAAAGGGAAGATGTTCTCCTCAAACCTGACATGTGGAGTCAGGTACAGCCTTTTGGTAGACAGCTCCATGCATTTATACGCCTTCATGTGGTCAGCATAACCAAGAAAGACGCACGGTTGCGACCTTGGTTCAAGCTTATGTTGTACATAAGGGCGGAGGCAGGGATAGCACAGGCAACCAACGGTGCGCATCCACTTGTAGTCTGGAACCTGATGATAGAGAATCTCGTGAGGAGATTTGTTTCGTTGCGTTGCAGATGGTAGTCTGTTGATCAGATATATAGCCGTCTTCGCTGCATTTGGCCAATATTGCTGAGGCATAGAAGCTGTTAGTAGCAAAGCAAGTGTAGTTTCAATTACATATCGGTGTTTTCTTTCGGCCACACCATTTTGCTCGGGTGTGTAGTGCCGAGGTCTGATGTATGATCCCAAGTTGGTGAAATAGGGAGATAAATTGATTGTTACAAAATTCCCCCACCATCAGATCGAAATTTTTTAATTTTCGTGTTAAACTGCCTTTCAACCATTGTTTGAAAGGTTTGGAAGGCAGCAGACACGTCGGATTTATGATATAGAGGGTAGAGCCAAATATAGCGAGAGTAGTCATCAATAAAACTGACTTAATACCTATAGCCTTTATTAGATTGAACTGGGGCAGGGCCCCATACATCAGAATGAACTAAAGCTAAGGGAGAATCTGCTCTCGATTTTGACAAAGGAAAAGGTAATTTATGACTCTTACTCATTGAGCATTGAGGACATGGTGGCTGAGGAGACAGCTTGAGAGATAACTTGGAAGTGATTTTGGAGACAACAGGAGGAGCAGGATGACCAAGACGGGTGTGCCAAAGAGTGCACGAGGTGCTTGATGCAGAAAGAGAGATGTGATTGTGATGGATCGGGTAGAGTCCATTCCTACTTGGGCCTTTAAGAAGATTTTTTCCTGTGGTGGCATCCTGTACAATAAAACCAGAGGATGAGAATTAGATAACGCAGAATTTATAGACTGAGAGCAGATTTTTAGAGAATTGTGGAGTATGTAAAATCTCAGGAAGACGTATAGTGGAGTTTAGAGAAGGGATAGAAGAATAGCCAATGTTGACCACTGTGGCGGTATCACCTGTGCCAACAGTAATGTGTTTGTTACCCGAGTATGGTGTCATTGTCTCAAGTTATGAAGTGGTAGACGCGATGTGATCTGTGGCGCCTGTGTCGAGGATCCATTCACCGTCCGTAGAGCGACCTTGATGGACTGCATGAGCCTCAGGTTTATGAACATGCTCACCGATCCAAAAGCAATCGAGGGTGTGATGATTCGGCTTCCAGCACACTTGGCAATGGATAGGTCGGCCTGTCGAGTGGTCGATAGGCACACGTTGTCTCTGCCGTCCGACCTGAGTAGTCGGTGTAGGAGGTTCGGGTCGTTGTGGACTATCTCGGGGCTGTATGTTGTTGGTGCGGCCACCGCGAGAGAAAGGGAAAGAGTTGCGGCCTCCGTTAAATCGCCCATATGTAGTGCGGCCACGGTTGTCCCATCGTCTGTAGTTAGAGATGAGTGCAGAGGAGTCGGTTGAGGGAGAAGGAATAGAGGACACGGTGGTAGTTGGTGTGCTAGAGGTCGAGAGACGTCGTAGCTGCATGCTGGCCTCCTCGACAAGGAGACTGTTCCATATCTCCTCAACTGTGTAAGGCTTTCCACGATTTCGGGCCATTACACAGAAGCAGTCGTAAGTAGGAGGAAGACCATGGAGGATCTGGCGGACCATTTGTCGTGTGGTGACAGTATCAGGACCAGCGATTTGTAGCTGGTCATATATCGCTTTTGCCCGATCTAAGTAAGCGGCCATAGGCTCCTCGGCCATGATGAGGTTGGTGAGTTTGTCTTGAAGTAGCTCGATATGCCCTTCAGAAAGAAAGGCATATTGGGTTTCCAACTTTGTCCACAGTAGATGTGAAGAGGTGACACCAAGGGTGACGCCAAGAGCAGAAGGAGATAGAGTCGCCGGAATGCTCATGCTGAGGTGTTGATCGGTGATCAACCATTTGTGAAAGTCGGGATTGGGAATTGGCGGCAGAGGAGTGGTGGTGGTGGATTTTGGATCGGAAATTGTGGGAGATGGAGATGATGTAGATCCATCGACGTACCCGAGGAAGCCGTGCGCGTTGAGAACGCCAACGACCTGAGAACGCCAAAGTATGTAGTTTGTAGAGTCTAGTCGGGTGGTGATTAGGGCGGAGAATTTTGAGATGAGAAATTTGAGGTTAGGTGAAATCGGCTCCATGGAGAGGATGTTGTGTATACATACAAGATCTAATTGCCGTTAGGCGAGAGGCTCTGATACCATGATGAAATTTAGAGAAAAGGGATAAACGACTGGAGAAATGTAGAAGAGAAACCAGCGAAGATTTACATTCCTCTTTATGTGTTTAAATACAATGTATCAAGGGTATAATAATACTTTACAAGAGGATATGAATCTAGCTTTATTGGTAGGTGCTGAATGCATATTTCTACGAGATGCGGTGCATTGTATCGGGACGCCTTCTGATATGAATGGCATTGCTTGGTTGGAGATCTCCAGTGGATATGGTTGACCTTGCATATTTCTACGAGATGCGGTGCATTGTATCGGAACGCCTTCAGATAGGAATGTCATTAATTGCTTGGAGATCTTCAAGGGATATGGTTGACTTGGTCTCATTTCCTTATAGTCGGCTCCCTGAACAATAGTAGTCGGCTATTTTTATATTAAAGTAAGTACTCAGAATTTCGTAGTTCAAAGTAGTCGACTCCTATTACGATATTAACCGACTCTTTTTTAGATACATTGAAATGTATCTTTAAAGAGTACTTAACGCAATCTAATTCTTTTCAAAATGCTTTCAAAATATTTTTGTGAAGTAAAAGAGTTTTTCTTAGTGATCCTAAGTGTGTGGAGTTTCAATCTCAAGACAATACAGATAATCTAAAGACAGGGACTAAATATTACATCAATGTTATCCTCTTTTTGGCTTCTTGATGTAGCTTGAGCCTTTCATCTCCATGCCTTTGATTCTTTAGCTTCATTTGCCTTGAATGAGCTTCCTTCACACTTTATCTTGATCACGTGCTCTCAATCCGGTCATCTTCAAGTCTTCCTGAGAACACTTCATGTATTCAATGAATTTTCTTTTACATGACATTGAACTGAATGCTCGATGTGATCATTTATTCCTACACACTTCATAGTTTTAAGCAGGCAGTTTCTGGTTATTATGCTTCGAGCCATTGATTTGAGAGAGACGTTGGTAACGCGCACAGTAAATGAATTGTAACCTCCTGAATTCAGCCATACAGGTAAGCTTTGTTGGATAGTTAGTCCCACATATAAATAACTGAATTAGTTCTTCTCTTAGCCCAAGATAGAATCCTAATGGCCACGGAATCCTCCTCTCTCACGCTTGTTCTCCTCTCTCTCCCCTTGCTGCTCTACAACGCCGAGTCCGGCGCGTGCAAGGTTTTTAATGTCGCCTCGTTTGGGGCAGTCTCCGGTGGAGCTGAAGACAATGCACATGTATGCTTTTCTCAATTTCACATTTTCCTTCACATGTTTTGTCATTTTGACAACATTGTCTCTGCACTGCTAGGCCTTCTTGGATGCCTGGAAGGCTGCCTGCAGGTTCGAGGGGGCGGCGAGCTTCGTGGTTCCCCGCGGGTCGTTCCTGCTCGGCCCGGTCGAGTTCAGCGGCCCCTGCTACAACGAATCGTCTCCCCACGTGAACATAGAGGGGATACTGAAGGCGTTGTCGTGGGGCAAAGACGGGCTGTTGGAGGACTCGTGGATCAGGTTCCGGGGCCTGGACGGGCTTGGCGTAAGCGGCGGCGGCACGCTCGACGGCCGGGGCGCTCTCTCTTGGACGTTCAACACTTGCAGCAGGAGGAAAAAATGCCACATGCTACCGACGGTAAGGCTCTCGAAGTTGCAGCTCTCTTGATGCTGGCTAGATTGCAGTTGATGGTTTCTGCTGTCGGTGCAGATGTTGAGCTTCGAGAATGTTGGGAACTCGACGGTGTCTGCGCTCTCTCTGGTAGACAGTTCGGCCTTTCACGTCAAGTTTCACCACTGTGACCGCATCCATGTGTCGGGCCTCAACATTTCGGCTCCTCAGGATAGCCCCAACACAGACGGCATCCACATCGGCAACTCCGGCCGAATCAACATCACCAGCTCGGTTATCGGCACCGGCGACGACTGCATCTCCGTCGGCCCGGGGTCGACCGATGTCTTCGTCTCTAACATCACTTGTGGCCCAGGCCATGGAATCAGGTACGTTTGTTGTGTGTGCTTCAGCTTCGTGTCTCCATGTGAACATGTTACTTACTGGTAAGTGTGCAGTGTGGGGAGCTTGGGCAAGCATGGGAATGAGATGGATGTGAAAGGGCTGCATGTGAGGAACTGCACGATCAAGAACACCGACAACGGGCTCAGGATCAAGACGTGGCCAGGGTCGGACGCGAGTCGAGCCAACAACTTCACGTTCGAGGACATAGTCATGGTTAACGTCTCGAACCCCATACTGATAGATCAGAAGTATTGCCCGCTCCATGATTGCACCGATAAGGTACTAGCATTTCTTTGACGACATGGTATCTTTTTGGACAGGAGATATGGTTGGATGACTTGAAATTTATCCTTTTTTTGGCAGCCATCGCAGGTGGAAATTAGCAATGTGATGTTTAGGAGAATAAGAGGAACTTCCAAGACAAAGGTTGCGATCAACCTGATATGCAGTGAAGAAGCTCCCTGCAAAAATGTTAGGCTTTTCGACATCAACCTGTCGTGTTCAGGCCGCGATTGCAGAACCACCTCTTCGTGCTCCAATGTTGATGGCGTTGTTTCCGGCGGCCAAGTACCGTCCCCTTGCATTCCAAGAAACTCAACCTCCTAGTCTTGCGCCTTTCTTAGATTTTTAGCAGCCACTCGGAATGTTTTAGGTTCTTTTTTCGCAACCGAAAAAGTCACTTAGAAGGGATCAAGTGTTGGCATCGATCAACCTGACCATAAAAACTTTGTAGCAAACATTTGTAGGGGGGTGAGTCTGAAAGAATGAATCAGACTAGAATTCCAAATTGTTGACATACACGCAGCTCAACATTCTTGACCAAGGAGTTCATTGTTACAAAGAAACTAATATGCCTTCACATGAAGCATACAGGCCAATTCCACGATTCGGTCTCAGTTTCAATCAACCACGCAGTATTTGAGCATCGTAACAAGCACAAAAAGGATTTCGTTGTTACACAGCCATACATGTGCGTTCCTAATTTTCTTGACTATCAGAGCATAAAAGGAAGAATAGGAGAAAAACAATACCCATTTAAACTATTTGGATTACAAAATAACTGTTGTTGGCTACGAATCTCTTCTGGGTTCCAGAATCATAATAACAAATACAATTATAAACCAATTGCCAAAAAGAATGTAATTCAGTTTCGCTCCAAGATCAAACAATTGGCATCAATTTCGAGGGGCCTGAAGGTCAGGTACCACCAAAGCCTCTCCTAATAGAGTACCGCCTACATGAAGAAAGCAATCCATACAAAAAGAAGCCATCCAATTGCCTACCCTTTCTACCATGGTCTAGGGCAAAGTGACCCAAAATACCTGAGACAATGGGTTATAGTCCTGCTTTTCGTGCTAGTTACATGCATGAAACTAAACTACTTACAACAACAGCGGTGATATCAGAAACGGTAATTAAAAAAAAGGCAGATGTGAGGCTTGGAACTGGAAAACAAGGCTACCCTCTACCTTCCTCGAGAGAGGAAGAACTCATAATCAGGGTGTCTGTTAACAGATTTCTGACCGCCTTTCCGAACTATGGCCCTTGACATCACGGAGGCTGTGTGCTCAAGCGTCTGCAGCCTCTCTCTCAAAGTTTCTGATGGATTTGGAGACACGGGTTTTCCTGTCTGGTCCACATTAGAGCTGAACTCACTCTGAA
Source organism: Scilla litardierei (assembly GCA_030789695.1). NCBI lineage: Eukaryota > Viridiplantae > Streptophyta > Magnoliopsida > Asparagales > Asparagaceae > Scilla > Scilla litardierei. The sequence goes on along the minus strand of CM061140.1, from coordinate 162,919,923 downwards.
CAAACCAGCTTTCTCCCTGCACAAAAAACGATGCATAAAAAAATCTTAACTAATATTTCTTTTTTCTTCAATTTCAAAAAGAATATAAGGAGAAAAGAATGCCTTTCATTTTGTATAAATGGTTCAAAAATCAACAGAGAAGGATTTAAAAAGAAAAATGATGGTATCCGACATCAAAAGTTTGATCATACCATATGAACTTCAACATGAATGAAAATATCACCATTCGAGCAATTGCTAGACCTTCTAAACTTTTAGGACCCACAAGAAATGCATCAATTCATAATTGGAAGGGAAATCTGATGGGAGGGGCTACTCCATCCCCATTCCACCTAGAGTAGCATGAATTCACATTATTTGATTAATTATTCGGGTGTGATTCAAGTGGTGCGTAACTTCTCTTTTCTACAAGGCCTGAATCTTGGTGTTAAGATTTATACAGTAATTTTGTATTTAGGAATTTGGGTTCTTCTAGACCCGTACTCGTTTGGTATCTATATCATATTTGTATTCCTATTATGTATGTGCATGTGCATGTGTGAGTAGGATGGTTTTCTCATGCGAATTTCACATGGGAAAACTGTGAGAAAACTTTTTTCTAATTTTTATTCCAATGTTTTGAGATATAATTTAAACATTTATATACCCAATAAAAAATATGGATGAACCTTAAGCGGTTTGATCCTTAATCAAACCATTACAAATTCAACAGTTTTTGAATAATAGAACATATTGTAACGATCCGATCGAGTGGTAAATACGATGATTTTTTTGTGTAAGTATTAACGTGTAGATCACATCCAACCGTTTTGATCTTAAAAGCATAAAAAGCCATATTCTTACAATGTTTACATGGGGAAGTTTTTGCATAATAAAAGTTTAAGAAATATATAACTTAAATGTTTACATGTTGTTATACACCCGTGCGAAAACATTTTTAATTTTTTAAGAAATTTTTTTCAAACTTTTTTTATGTTTAATCCATACAATTATATACCCCAGGGAAAATAATGGAAGAACCATAGGGGGATTTGTGCACCGATCAAACCGTTACAAAATTTAACGGTGTCAGAACAATAGAATTTTTTATAATGCATTGATCGAAATGCCAAATCACATTATTTTTTAACCATTCTTTTTTAGGGGTGTATAACATGACGTGAAGGTGGAAAGAAATTTTTTGAAAAAAATTCAAAAAAATAAAAACATTTTCGCACAGAAATTTCCATGCGAAATGTTTGCAATTGAAAATCTTCCTATATATATAATGATGGTTATTATATGACAATGAAGTCTTAGCCTCATATACCAAGACAAAAAAGTGGGAAAGTTCAAGCCCCACACGGCTTGTACTTGTTGTACCGCCCACTTTTTTGTGTCTTGATACATGAGGCTAAGCATCTATTGTCATATGATACACATTATTCACACACACACGTGAGTAAGCCTAGACTCCATTCGGATGGACCAAACATGTGAATCCATCCTAGTCATTTTTTAAATTGGGCAATCTAATTGGAAAATCCATTCCATTAGATGCGATCTACCATGTATAAACTGTGTACAAACAAAATTTCAAATGATTTAAATATGTTTTACACATGCATCATGTTGTTGCAAAACTAGTCGTTTTTATGACTATTCTAAAACATTGATTTTGTAACCATATGATGCATGAGTAAAACATGTCCAAATCAGTTAAAATTTGGTTTGTAGGTAGTTTAGACGTTGTAGATCACATCTGATGAAATGGATTTTTCATTTAGATTGCCCAATTTTAAATTGACTTGGATGTATTCGCATGTCTGGTCCATCCGAATGGAGCATAGGCTTACTACACACACACACACACACATACGGGGAGAAAACTAACACTCTTTCTTCAAAATCTCTGAGTCTAACAAGGTATCAAAACCAGAGTCAGATAAGTCACTTGTTGTTGTTGTGTCACCTCTTATACGATATTGTTACTAATAAATCTCATCTTTCCTAGCATCATCGTCCTCTAGCCGACCTTGTCATTGCTAGATCTGATGTTCTCGATCCTTGTCATCACATCTATAAGCTTGCCACTACAATATCTGCTCCAAATCCAAATCGTTGTCTTCACGACATCGTCATCGCCAGATCTGTGCTTCTTAATCATCGATATTGACTCCACGACCTCAGCGCAACCTTGTCATTCCTCTTCGACTCTCACATCAGTTAACACACTTCCATGACCACCCTACCTGAAAGACTCGTCATGTCACCATTGCCTGAAACCCTAATGATGTCGCCTTTGTCGTCAACTGCAACACTTGTGGTGGTCCATAAAACCCACCTACCTTTATCTGCCAACAGTCCCTTAGGATGACTCTAATCAGATTTGATTTGATGTCAAACGGTCCTTTTATTCTTCCAAAAAAAATCATCTTTTTTCTTTTTCAGGGAGGTTAATCTAGATCCTTTCTCTTCTGGCTGCTACCATGTGTTTGACTCTGGCTATCACCACCTGTTCCAGTTCTTCTGTCTGGCTATTCTGGTTACTTGAGGAATCTGACTATTGATCATCTAGCTCTTATTTAATCTGTTTGTTCTGAAATGATATTTGTTTACTATGGCCACCTCGGTGATGATAAGAAATCTTCGCTAGCTGTTACTGATCCTACCATTTCAAAAACTCTCTCACATCACAGTGACGCTCAATGGAACGAATTATCTGTTACAGATGCAATCCTTCAATTTCATTGCTGGCTCACAAAACAAGAAGTATCATATCTATATGCATATCAGATCCAAATTGGGTGACTAATGATTAGCTTGCTAGCCATTGATATGCCATAACATGGATCTTGAACATAAGGAGAAACTAAGTGCACCAGTTATGCTTCTGAAAACTACAGATGACATATGAAAAATACTGAAGGAGATGTACTTAAATAAGCAAACTATCTCTTGAGTTACAAACTTATATGAGAAATAATTTACACTGAAGTAAGATGACATATCCTTATCTGATTATTACTCAAAGCTGAAAGACATTTTAAATGTAATCGATCTGTATCAGTATCTAGTGTTAGATCTAAATGTGCTTCAAATATATTAAGAGGAATTTGTAATTGTGAAGTTTCTTTTGGAAATAAACTTTTCGTTGGCTACCCAGGCTCGTGAACAAATACTTGAGAGTAATTATGTTCCATTTCTATTGCCTACTCAGTCATATGTTCGACGTGTTACTGTTTTTAGAGGGTCCACAACTGCGGCTCCAAATACTAAAAGCTCTTCTATGCTTACTCATGGTCGGGCTCATGGCCAAGGGCAAGAAGGTAAGTTTGGAGGTAGGCGTGACGACTAGGAGGTATGAATTCCATATTTGATAAATGATCACAACATTGTTCTAACCGTGGATGAAACAATCATGTATCTGAAAAATGTTGGATCAAGGAGTAGTTCATACTCTTACACTGTCATTATCTGATGTCTAATACATTTTACATTTCTAATTTAATGTTATCATTATATTGATTAGTCAGCTTACAAAACATAAAAATTAGTAAACAGTTTTTCGTCATATTGTCTATCCGAATCTTCAGAATGGGATGAGAATTGGTTCAGATCATGAGAGTGAATGAGCATACTTGGATGATAGTCATTCACATGCTAGTTTGACAGCATTATCTTCTTCTGATACTCCATTTCAGTTACATTGTTAGTTGGTCACTGTTGTTCAGAAACTGTGTGAGGTTTTACTATCGAGTTATTTGTTTCTTCTTTACATTATGAGTCTGGTAAGTTAGGAAAATAAAAAGGGTTGATCCACTTCATTCCCTTGGCAAATGATCTTGCTTCAAGGGAACAACAAAAACCAACGTGCTGCTTATCCTAATCATGTCAGTAGTAATAATTGTTTTTTGTTTGAACTGGTCCATTTTGATGTTTGGGGACCAATTCATATTTCTTCTTCTGATCATAATATTTGGTAGTTTTTGTTGAAGATATTTAGGATGATTTGGGTTTTATCTGGACCCATCTTCAGTGTTGTTTTTTGTGTGGTGCAAAATCCCCATCTGCACAGCCTCTGTGGACCCTTGCTCTCTGCATTGTTGTTGGGGACTTAAAGGCAGATTGTGGCCTTTTCTTTTGTGACCGACAGTGAGAGATTGCAGAGCTGAAAACAAAAGAAAAACAGAGGGCTGCAGTTATGTGTGCTACTGCCTTTGAGGAACAAAAAGAAACCCAGAGAGAAGAAAATAGCTTGGATCTGAGATTTGGAGGAGAGCAAAACTAGGGTTTTGGAGAGCCAAGAAGCTTGTTTTTGAGATCCATGGCGAGTTTCCTCTAGCTTGTAGATCTTGAGACCCTTTGGTAGATTTCCTTATTTGAAGCTATATTACAAAGGAGTGATCTCCATTGTTGTGGGATTGGTCCCTTGAGAAGCTCTACATGTTGTAGGGGCGTTATTATTAAGGATTCCCACTTGTTGAGAGTGTGTGAGCTTGGTGAGAAATCTATAGTTAGGCCTTGTTGCTTGGAGCTATTCTCTCATTGTGGTGGTGGAAGAAGAAGAAGATGTGATCGGTGTATGCCTTACTTGATCATTAGTGAAACCGGGTGCATTAGGTGCTAGATGTAGGTTGTTCGCAACTGAACTAGGATAAGTCTTCGTGTCTCTTTTGTGTTGCTTTCTTTATTTCGTATTATGTTCACGTGCATGCATTGTCTGTCGCAAGATCATTGAGAGGGTTGGTTGTTGGTGACAACTCTCTCTTGTGCCTGTGAGGTGTTTGGTTTTATATTTATGTGACATCTCTGTGGAATTTGGATAATGAGATTATTTGTGCGCCATTATATACATGGCTTAAGTGTTAGGAAGGTGCACGGTGATCCAACAAGTGGTGTCAAAGCTTTCGATTTGCGAAGAAGTGTATTACCTGAGATAGCGTCTTACTTATGTGAGGAGACGGCCGTGTGTGCATACGAAGTAGAGAGGCTTAATGGCCGGTACAACTATGGTCCATGACGACAAAAGATGGTGGCATTGTTGAAACACCAAGGAGTTTACGGTGTCGTATGTGATACAGACATGCTATATAAGGCAACGGTGTATGATAAGTGAAAGATGGAGTTTAAACCCCTCGTCGAGATAATGCAATCCTTGGAGGATGAGATCCTTCGATAATTTGTCGATGTGGAGGTCACGAGTGACCTATGGAGGATGCTTGAAGCTCGGTACTCGACTAAGACACATTGAACGAAGGTTGCAATTGTGGCAACGCCTCTATACTCACATGTTGAAAAGGAAAACCTCATTGTGGAACCACGTTGGTGAGATGGACCGTATGGTAATGGACCTACTAAAATTGGGGAGTGTGATAGAGGACGATCAACATAACTTTGTTTTCTTGCTCCGGTGTATTCCAAGTTTGTAGGCTCGATGTTAAATAACCGAGACTCACTCATGTTGGATGAGGTGAAGTTCGCCTTGCATACGGAGGATCTCCAAAGTTTGGTGTTAAGTGATACTGATGATTGTGAGGTATCTAATTTCATCCGGGGTCGCCAAGAGGGCGGACTCACTCCAAGATCCAAGACGGACCGTTCTAAGAGTTGGAATCGGTGGCAGTCCAAGTCAATAGGCTGTGATGACAACAAATACTTCCTATGTAAGGAAAAAGTACATGGGAAGATGGATTGTCCGAGGTTGATAGCGAGGACGTCAATTGGTATTGTAGAAGAGGTTGCTCAGAGTTCGACTCATGTTGGAGCATGAGGCAAGATGTTTCCTGACGAGTGTGATTGCTCGTTGTATGCGACATACTCCGTGAAAGAAGCGCAATGTTCGTGGTTATTGAACTTGGAGTGCTCATTTCATATGACCCTGGACCGAAGTGCGTTTGACTCGTACGTTCCATGCATTAGAAAGCAGATTCACATGGAAAATGTTATGAAGTGCGAGCAGGTTGGAAGTGGCACAGTCAGAGTCAGGATGCCCGACGTCATCATCCGTGTGTTTGATGGCGTCAGAATGTTCCAGACCTTCGTAGTGGCCTGATATCGATAGGGGCTTTGACCGGGATGGGCTACAGGGAAGTGATCGAGGTGGCTCTATTACATATTTTCCGAGGATGCCTAGTTGTCATGATGGGGAAGAAGCGTGGCAACTTGTATACGCTCGATGGACATGCGGTAGTGGGCGAGTCTGGCAGATCACATGAGTTCGATAGTGGAGATCCAACAAGACTGTGGCATCTCAGATTGGGGATTGCTGACGAACAGAGCTTTGACATTCTTCAAAGGAGTGTGTTCAGAGGTGATCATGGGCTTGTGTCTTACAGTGACTGAGGGCGGAGCGGCCGATGCAAGTGCAGTTTAGTACAGCTGTCAGACACAGCAGGGAGCCCCTGGAGTGCGTCTACGTCGGTGTATGTGGTCCATGTCCAGTTTCTTCACTGGAAGACACGAGGTACTTCGCGGCCTTCATAGATGACTTCTCGAGGAGAATCATGGTTTCTCTCATGGGATCTCGGGAGGAGATCCATGAGAAGGTGCGACTATGGATGAGCATAATCGAGAGACGGATGTGTAGACCTATTGGAGAAATCTGTACTAACGACGTAGAGATACGAGATATTTGCAAGTCAAAAGGGACCGCGTGTCGATACACCATTCCTGATGGAGACACTCATGGTGGCATAGTAGATAGCATGACCATGATGTTGGTAGAGAAGACGCGGGGGCTATTGAGACCATTCGGCCTTCCTAGGGAATTATGGGAGAGACAATACTACGGCATACCTCATCAACCGAACACTGTCACTAGCCATAGGTAGTTCTATTCCCGATGAGTTATGAACGGACAGAGCCATTGACTTCTCACACTTGTGTATGTTTGGATGTCTTGTGTGTCAACATGTGATGGACGATGTCGAGGTAGGACAATGTGCACATGATTGTGTCTTACTCGGATACGCTGTTAGAGGTGCAAGTGTGTATATGTTATGATGTCCTAGTAACTGTGAGGTGATTGCCAGACGACACGTCATGGTTGACGAGTCTGCAGTGCTTAGGGCGAAGCAGACTCATGACAGTGTGCAGAGAACAGAGGACATCCCGGTTCATAAAGATATGAGGTGGTGCAGCTTCAGACTCAGACCGACGATCAGACACGTGTACAGACGGACATGGTGCAGAGTTCAACCGATATGGTCAGTGTCAGTGATCAGCTGGCATCTCACGATGTAGCTCCAAGTTCAGTTCAGTTGAAAGTGCAGAGAACAGTAGTTTACAAAGAGGCGTTGCAATTGGTCGTCGTATCAATACAGTCAGTTGCAGTGTGTGAGGAGACAGAGGTCTCTCACAGTTCCAGCATGCAAGTTGTGGGTGCTCTTGAGGAGACCCACACGTTGAGGTGTGCAGCTTTAGGTTAGAGGTAGAGCTGTCGATTTACGAAGGAGTACGACACTCGATTTTCGCACCGATGCCAGAGGTTGCAGTGGGTGAGGAGATGCATGTCTCTCACATTTCCAACACATATGAGTTGGTTGCTTCTGAGGAGGACCAGCGTGTTGAGGTGTGCAGCTTCAGCTTCAGGGTAGAGATGTCTTCTGCGGAGCTTGACATCATGGTAAGTATTCGTTGTGCATGGTAGAGCAATCTTCACATCATGGACACATGCAATATGACTCTTGTTTGGTTAAGGGTGATTTATCAGGTGCATCTTTTGATACTTCGGAGGCAAGACATGTGGATATGCAGAAGAACAAGGAATCTGACAGCGTAATGGAGTGTTGAGACTCATACGACAATGTGGAGACTGCGATGGTGGTCTCAGGTGGAGTAACCATTAGGGACATGGAGCTGAGAGTTAGGATGCCACGTATCGAGTGCGTTCTCGCTCGATATAGGAAGGAGACAGAGCCTAGTGGTGCTTCTTCAGTGTGCGCTCATCTCTCACCTTTGGCGAGTTCATCACAGGACATGGCAGGTGATGACGATCTCCAGAGGCTGAATGTTGGTGCGGCAGACAGTTTGACGCAGGTATGTGCGCATTCGTATCTTAAGTTGTTGGCACAGGCAGTTGAGGCACGGAGCCGGTAGACGATAAGTCTAATTGATAAGCATCAACAGACAGAGCGGATACAGACGGGCGTATCGATGTGACCCAGCTAAAGTCAATCTGCAAAGCAGCAGGGAAGACAGTGTGTTTCTTACAGATGATGGCCATGGCGAGCATAAGTTGCTCGCAGACTGTGGAGTGATGATAGTGATGTTTATGGATCGACAGAGGGCTCATTGGACGCTGGCACGACGTCATTTGGTTCATTCACGGAGCCCAAGCTCGCAGTGTTATCATCAGATACAGTTGACTTCATCACAGACTTGGCGATGGACGAGGCAGAGATGCATACGGCTAGGCTCAGATGACTTCTGAGCTTAGCATGTCTCTCGGAGGATTGAGGCACCAAATAGCGCGATTTTCGATGCATATGATAGAGGTTCACATGTCCAATGGCCAAGGCAATGTGAGTTCATACACGATGAAGTGCTGGAGATTTTGTAGCAAGGTAGAGTGTTGTTTTTTGTGTGCTGCAAAATCCCCATCTACACAGCCTCTATGGGGCCCTTGCTCTCTGCATTGTTGTTGGGGACTTAAATGCAGATTGTGGCCTTTTCTTTTATGACCAACAGTGAAATAGTGCAGAGCTGAAAACAAAAGAAAAACAGAGGGATGTGATTATGTGTGTTGTTGACTTTTTCAGAGGAAAAAAAGAAAACCAGAGAGAAGAAAGGAGCTTTGGATCTGAGGTTTGGAGGAGAGCAAAGTTAGGGTTTTTTGGGGAGCCAAGAAGCTTGTTTTTGAGATCCATGTTGGGTGTCTTCATTTCTTCTAGATCTTGAGTCCTCTTGAGTCCTCTGGATAGCTTTCTTAGTTTGAAGCTATATTGCCAAGGAGTGATTTCTATTGTTGTGGGATTGGTCCCTTGAGGAGCTCTACATGTTGTATGAGCTTTATTATCAAGGATTCTCATTTGGTTGAGAGAGTGTGAGCTTGGTGAAAGATCTAGAGTTAGGTCTTATTGCTTGTACATATTCTCTCATTGTGATGAGGAAAGATGATGATGATGGGGTCGGTGTACACATTGCTTGATCATTAATGGAACCGGATGCATTGGATGCTGCATATAGGTTGTTCGTAATTGAACCAGGGTAAATCTACGCATCTCGTTTGTATTGTTTTCTTTATTTCGTATTATGTTCACGTGCATGCATTGTCTGTCGCAAGATCGTTGAGAGTGTTGGTTATTGGTAACAACTCTCTCTTGTGTCCGTGAGGTGTTTGGTTTTATGTCTAGGTGACATTTTGGTGGAATTTGGGCGTAGGGATTATTTGTGCACCATTATGTACCTAGCTTAAGTGTTAGGGAGGTGCACGTGGATCCAACATTCAGTGCATGATATTGTTATAAATTTTTTTCCTAAAATAAAGATCCAATTTGCTACTAATATTCGTATTCTATGCATAGATAATACTCTTAAGTTTATGCAAATTGATATTTACTAAATTTTATGCATCGTAAGGCATGATACATCAGACATTTTATTCTTATATGTCTTAAGAGAATATGGTTGCTTACGGAAACGTAGACATCTTCTTACATTGTTAGAACACTTCCATTTGAAATGTATGTTCCAACTATTTTTGGTCTGATACTGTAGGATGATATCATGTGTACTTAATAATTATATATTTTTTATTTTTGTTTCCTGATAAACCTATTTTCAGTCTGTCTACTCATGTTTTTGAGTGTACTTGCTTTCAATCTTCACTATGAACTTGTAAACTATCTCTTAGGTCCATTAAATGTGTTTTGTTGGATACGTAAGACACAAAAAGGTCACCGCCGTTATGATTTTATACATCGTAGCTATCAATATGTATATTGATGTTTCTTTCTTTAAGTTTGTGTTGTATTTTTTTGAATAGTTTATGGCCACCTTCCTCTCCGTCAATTCTACAACCAGATTCTAGTACTGAAGTTTCAGAAGTGTCTACTGACGCGGCTTGGGTTTATTAGTGGAATAAAGGTAGGCTTTTTAGGATGTGGAGGGATAAAAGGAGGATTTTTTATAAAGGGGTTCAGAAATTAACAATAAAAGCTACAACAATTAATCTAGGGCTAAACTATCAATATGAATTGAAGGAACAAATTGCAAGAAGATAATCTAGGGCTCTAGGCATGAAAAGCTATTTACAAATCAATTCTTCGATAAATCTCCTAGGACCGGCCGGCCCTTACTTTAGACGGGAATTGTGAATTTTTCAATTATGGAACAACCCCCTTTGTAGTTATGGAACTACAAGTTTGCCCCCGGACCCGTAGTGGACCCGAGCCGCCTTCTCCTTTGGTAGACCCGCACCCTCTTAGCCGCCTCCGGAGCCCACACCTCCTGTGCCTCATATGGTGCCCGCGCCACATCATTACTCCCCCCAAAAGTGCCACCTTGTCCTCAAGGTGGAAGTCTGGGAACTGGTCTCGTATCACCTCCCGGGACTCCCATATAGAATCATAGTCTGGCAATTCTCGCCACCTGATTAGCACTTCTTGTCTCCCGTCTGCATTCTGTCGAACCCCGGTCAGCTCATGTGGCTCAAGCAACACATACATGTCGTCCGTCAAAGTGGAAGGGAGAGTGTGTGCGAGAGTGTGGTCTCCAACTGCTCGCCACAACTGCAATACATGGAATACTGGGTGGATGACGGATGTAGCAGGTAACTTCAGACGATACGCCACCTTTTCGATCTGAGCAGTACTTTCAAATGGCCCCTAGTAGCAGGCTTCCAGCTTCTCATTACTTCTATGGGCCAGTGTCTTCTGTCTGTAAGGTCGTAGCTTAAGATACACCTGATCCCCTACGGCAAATTGTACATCTCTCCTATGTCCATTGGCTTTAGTTTTCATAATCTGCTGGGCCCGCAGTAAATGTCTCTTCAGCTCCTCCAAATGTCTATCCCACTCCTCTAAGTGCTCTTCAACTTGTGTTACTGGAGTGGCACCCTTACTGTAATGGATTAACTGGGAGGGGTCCCGCCTATACAAGATGCAAAACGGGGTACTCCATGTCGCCGAGTGGTATGACATGTACCAATATTCAGCCCATGCTAACCATCTGGCCCACTGCTTCGATGAATCTGAAGCGAAACACCGCAGGTAAGTCTCCACACTCGTATTCACCACCTCGGTCTGTCCATCTGTCTGCGGGTGGTAGGCTGCACTCCTCCTTAATTTCGTTCCTTGTACATTGAACATCTCCTGCCAAAAACTGCTCATGAACACTTTATCTAGATCTGACACTATGGAAGCAGGGAACCCATGCAAACGGACAACCTCTCACATAAAAGTTGTAGCTACGGTCACTGCCGTATAGGGATGTCTCAGTGGCACGAAGTGTCCATACTTGCTGAGACGGTCTACCACTACTAATATAGAATTGTAGCCCTCTGATCTCGATAGCCCCTCGATGAATTCCATGCTGATATCCTCCCAAATTCTCTCCGAAAGGGCCAATGGCTGTGGAAGTCCCGCTGGTGCCATGGCTAGGTACTTGTGATACTGACAGACGTCATACTCCGCTATCATCTTAGCAATGTCTCGCTTCATGCCTGGCCAGTACAGCTCACTAGACATCGTCCTATAAGTCTGATGTATCCCCAAATGCTCCCCTATGGAACTGCCGTGGAACTCCTGAAATATCAACAGGATATGTGTGGACCCCTTGGGAATCACGAGTCTCCCCTGGTAACGTAGTCGATGCCCGCTCATGGTGTACCCCGGAAACTCTGCTGAACCCTGCTACAGTGCCTCTCGTAGCCGTGCTAACCTTGCATTGGCCTCAATCTCTCTGCCCAATGGCTCCCAGTCTAGTAGGACCGGTACGGAAATGGTAGCCACCTCTGCTGCCACCTCTCTGCGGGACAAAGCATCTGCCGCTTTGTTCTCCAAGCCTGATCGGTACTATATCTTGAAGGTGTAATGGACCAGCTTGGAGAGCCACTTCTGATGCTCTTAGGTGATCATGCGCTGCTCCAGCAAATATTTCAGACTCCTCTGGTCGGTCCTCACTATAAATCTCCTCCCTAGTAAATAAGGCCGCCACTTCTGAATGGATATCACGATCGCCATCAATTTCCTCTCATATATTGATTTCAGCCTCGCTCGTGCTGACAGAGTCTGACTGAAATACGCGATTGGCCTCTGATCCTGCATCAGCATTGCCCCCAACCCATGTCCTGAAGCATCGGTGTCTATTACAACGGGTCTGCTGAAATCTGGTAGTGTCAAAACCGGCACGGTCGTCATCGCCTGCTTCAGGGCCTCAAATGCCCTGGCGGCCTTTTCGCCCCACTGGAAATTGTTCTTCAGCTGCTCTGTAAGTGGCCATGCAATTGAGCTGTAACCCTGTACGAACTTCATGTAGTACCACGTAAGGCCCAAGAAGCCCAGCATGCCCTGTAGTATGGTAGGTAATGATTCGAGGTGAAAAGTGTATATGTATACCCCCTAACTACCCCTATTTTGTGCTAAAGATTAGGCTAAAACTTGCTCTTTTGGATATATTTTCATTTCATGTCATTTTAGATCTTACTCTCATTCTTGGCACAAAATATGGATTTTATCGTCGTTATTGGCGTCCTGATATTTTTCATGCGCTCCTGGTATTATTATGATCATATTGTCAATTTTTGAGAATTATTTGAGCAATGGATTATTTTATATGAATTTTGGGAGGTCAATATTAATTTTTAATAGTCATCGTATTAATTTTCTCATCAAATGGACTAATTTCTCCTTCTCATATTTTTCAGGTACTCTTGGGAGTCTTAGAGATTTTCCAGAATTTTTTGAAAATTTTCTGAGCATCCTAGGTATTTTCTACAATTTCTGGAAGGAGAAATGGGGGTTTAAAACCCATAAAAAGAAAATGTAAAGAGGCGCCACGTGGCGCAACCAGATGACGCCACGTGGCGCCAGATGCTGGCTCAGCGCCCGCTCCTTTGGAGCGGGCCGTCGATTGGATTTTTTAAAAATAAAAAATATATAATGTTTGCTTTGCGGGCCGGCCCGCTACGAAAATTTTAAAGCGGGCCATCGCCCCGGTGCTTGCAGCGGAGCGGACCGCTCGAATTTTCGAGCGGGCTTCGCCCCGCTGCTTGGAGCTGGAGCGGGCCGCTTTGCTTTGATGAGCGGGCGGGCGGAAATTTTTGCGGGCGCACTGTGCGCCCGCGGATCCGACCCAGTTGCCCTATAATTGGGCTGTGCGAGAATTAGAGAAGGCCGGCTTCGTTTTTTCTGTTTTTTGACAGATTTTAGGGGTTTTGAAGCTCCTCTTCTTCCCCAAAAGCTAGGGTTAAGGCTTGGAGGCCATGGGAGCTTGGAAAGCTTGGAGGAGGAGCAAATTGGTAGAGGGAAGGCTTCATATAGGGTGAAAGCTTGGGTGAAATTTTTCCTCTTCCTCTTTGTATTTTGATATCTCTCTATTGTAATGAATTTGGGTTAACTTTGAATGAAAATTCCATCTTTTGATTCATGATGATTGGGTAGTGTTAATTTGCTAGGGTTGTGATTCATTGTGTTTGGTTGCTAATTTTAGCTCTAATTTCCTCTTGTCTATTATCTTGCTAATCTTGGATGAATTGTTAGGGCACAATTTCATTGGTAAAGACCCGAAAGGGCACAATTCGAGATGAATCCATGTTCCTAATTTGATTAGTGCTATGATGATGCATCAATGCTTATTGCAAATTTTTGTGTTCATGAATGCTAAATTTTCCGATTGAGTGTCCTTAACCGGATGATCAATTGAGTTATATGTGGTAATTTGAGCTTGATTAACACCAAACTTAGTGAACCCACAACCCATGCTCCTTATCTAGCTATCCTACCTCTCATTTGGCTCTCTAACCCTACCAATTTTGGTTAAGATTGTAATTTCACCACACTTTTTCCCACTCATCCACCGTTAGTTGAGGTTGTTGTTTCACGCTATTTCCTTTCTTTATCGATCAATTTTGTGAATATAGAACGACTTGTCCATGTGACCCGACCTGGTACTCACCGGTTATTTTTATTGCATTGACGCTCCTACGTTTGGGAGTGGAAGGCGTGCCTTTGCGCGTTTTTCGGTTCAACCAATTAGCGCCGTTGCCGGGGACAACGGTTTCTATTAGTAGTATTTTTGATTGATTTTGAAAGTTTTAGTGTGATACTGCTATCTCTTGGTGTGAGTCTTTTCGATTCTTCATCTTCCACTTATTGTTCATCCTTATTTATTTTACGCTTTTGAGTCTTTTTGATTGTTTGTTTTTGTTTTTTTCCAAACATGGCAAGTACTTCAAACTCTCTTGAGTTTGACATGCAGGTGACCAAATCCCTACCGACATTCCTTGGTAAGGATGCGGAGAGCCCTTACCTACATATTAAGAAGTTTGAGAGTGCTTGTAAGCTTCATTTTGATGGGATCACGTATGCATAAAAGTTTTATCTTAAATTCTTTCCCTATTCTTTGGATGGTAGTGCATTAAAATGGTTTAAAGTTTATCTCCCACATCTTATTCCATCTTGGCTTGTACTAAAGCAAAAAAAATTTATGAAGTTTTTTCCATCTTACAGGACCAAAACATGGCAAGGAAGAATGGTGAACTTTGCTCAGCGCATCGGTGAGACATTTTTTCAGGCTTGGACGCGTTTTTCAGAGTTAGTGTACGGTTGTCCACATCATGGATTTGACAGGGTGCGTCTTCTTGGATTCTTCTTGGAGGGTCTGCTTTCGGAGACGCAAGATTTTGTGGATATGTTGGACAACGGCTACTTTTTGGACATGGATGAGAATGCGGCTTGGTGTTATTTGGAGTCCTACAAGGAGGAAGATCACACATTGGTTGCGACTCCAAATGAGCCAAGCCATGAAGTTTTGGTCCACCAAGCCCCGAATGAAGTTCTTATGGATCTCACTCCACATGTAGTTGAAGAATTGAGTGCCCCATGCCAGGTAGTAGTTGAGGAACCAAGTGTTGGCATGGAGGAGTTGGTTGAGCCGGTAGAGGAAATTATCATGACGGTATCTCCTATTTCTGCTGGGCCGTGTCAATTAGTCGTTGAAGAATTGGTTGTTGACATGGTGGAGATAGAGGAGCCGATTGCACGCACACTTGGGAGCAAAGTGGGCAAGGAGGAGGATTGTTATTGGATTGATGAGCCCGAAGAAGAGGTAAGCGAGGTTGAGTCTATACCACATGTTATCATGGATCCCGAGCTTCTCTCCCCTTCGGTAGTTTCTATGGAGATAGCACTTCCTCCCCCGATTGATATTGAATGCCGCGGGGATGAGCTTCAAACCACATCATATTCAACCATCCAGGGAGTTTTCTCACACATTCATCATACTTTTCATTCCATATTTTATATTGATGATTATGTGTGGATGTCATTTTTTGGGAACGTGTCCCCATCTCTCTCTTACACAACCCGTCTCCTTCCTTATATAGGTGCACACTTTGAGGAGATGCTTGGGGTTGTGTACGTGGCCGCCATTGCCACGTTTGGCCGAGGAGCATTAGCGGAAGAAATAAAAGGAGCGTTGGAACAATTGCCACCTCCAATGGAAATTTTGGATCCGCCATTTGCTAAAGTGTATTCTTTCCAAAAGTGTAAATAAATAAATGTTTTATTTTAGTACTTTCGTATGCTTTTCTTTTCTTTTCTAGGATCTTTTGTGAGATCTAATACTCTCCCAACATTGAGGACAATGTTTATTTTAAGTTGGGAGAGAGTGTTAGATTCTTTAGGATTGTTAGGATTTTGAGTGCTTTAGCTAAATTTTTTTTCTGAGACTCCTCCATCTTGCTCTCATCCAATGAACTTCATTGCATATCATATTTGTCTTCCTTGTCCCTATGCTGTTAGCTTTATGCGTAGTTAGCTTTATGCGTAGTCCCTACATGCTTTAATGCCATGCAATTTTTTCGGATTATTATTTTGGTATCAACTTCTTCGATGTTTAATTGGCACATTTTAATTTCTTTTCCAATTTGGAGTCAAATGCTAATATGCCATGTATGAAGCTATTTTATACATCGTGATATCTCTTTGAAATAATTTGGTAATAGTTTGGTGCAAGTGGTTGCATGATTTGAGATGAATGACTTAGTTTTTAATTGGATTGGGTGTGGCCATATGGTGCATCTTTTGTTTTCCTCTTTAGGAGTGGGTGGATGAGTTGATAATTCATGTTTGGAATGAGAAAGAGAGTTATATAAGTGAATGGTATTCCTAATCGAATCAAGTAGCCGGTGCCCCACGAAACATTGGGGAGGAAGCCAAAAATGAGATTTAGGGGATCATTCCATCCCTTTGCCTATATAGCGTCATCACGTGTATGCAAAGGTGGCGGTGTTTGCATTTCATAGCGTTATCGCGTGAATGCAAAACATACACATAAAACATACAAAAAAAGAGAAAAAGAAAAGAAAAAGAAAAAAATGAATGAATAAATGAAAGAATAAGCAACATGAGTGCTGCAATCTCATCTCCCACGACTTAGAGGAATTCCTTTTGTTTTGGCCATTTCCATGAAAGTTAGAAACTTTGCCATTTATGATATATCCCGATAAATGTGATACAGTGCTTATTTTCTTACTTTTCTTGGAATTAGATTGAAGAGAATATCATTTGTTGTTTATTTTCATACATCGTGTATATTAGCTTTGGAATCATTTGAAAATACCATTCGGAGTATGCCATGAGAATATTGTGAGTTTGGTGCATGTTTTCAATTTTATCCGAATTTATCGCATATTTTGCTAGGGACTACCAAAAAGCTAGTTGGGGGCGTGATTCGGGGTGAAAAGTGTATATTTATACCATCTAACTACCCTATTTTGTGCTAAAGATTAGGCTAAAACTTGCTCTTTTTGGGTATATTTTCATTTCATGCCATTTTAGGAGCTTACTCTCATTTTAGGCACAAAATATGGATTTTATCGTCGTTATTGGCGTCCTAATATTTTTCATGCGCTCCTGGTATTATTGTGATCATATTGTCTATTTTTGAGAATTATTTGAGCAATGGATTATTTTATATGAATTTTGGGAGGTCAATATTAATTTTTAATAGTCATCATATTAATTTTCTCATTAAATGGACTAATTTCTCCTTCTCATATTTTTCAGGTACTCTTGGGAGTCTTAGAGATTTTCTAGAATTTTTTTGAGAATTTTCTGAGCATCCTAGGTATTTTCTACAATTTCTGGAAGGAGAAATATGGGTTTAAAACCCATAAAAAGAAAATTAAAAGGGGCGCCACGTGGCGCAACCAGATGGCGCCACGTGGCGCCAGATGCTGGCTCAGCGCCCGCTCCTTTGGAGCGGGCCGTCGATTGGATTTTTAAAAAAATAAAAAAATATAATGTTTGCTTTGCGGGCAGGCCGCAGCTTGCAACGGAGCAGCCCGCTCGAATTTTCGAGCGGGCTTCGCCCCGCTGCTTGGAGCTGGAGCAGGCCGCTCTACTTTGATGAGCGGGCGGGCGGAAATTTTTGCGGGCGCACTGTGCGCCCGCGGATCCGACCCGGTTGCCCTATAATTGGGCTGTGCGAAAATTAGAGAAGGCCAGCTTCGTTTTTTGCTGTTTTTTGACAGATTTTAGGGGTTTTGAAGCCCCTCTTCTTCCCCAAAAGCTAGGGTTAGGGTTTGGAGGCCATGTGAGCTTGGAAAGCTTGGAGGAGGAGCAAATTGGTAGAGGGAAGGCTTCATATAGGGTGAAAGCTTGGGTGAAAGCTTGGGTGAAATTTTTCCTCTTCCTCTTTGTATTTTGATCTCTCTATTGTAATGAATTTGGGTTAACTTTGAATGAAAATTCCATCTTTTGATTCATGATGATTGGGTAGTGTTAATTGCTAGGGTTGTGATTCATTGTGTTTGGTTGCTAATTTTAGCCATAATTTCCTCTTGCCTATTATCTTGCTAATCTTGGATGAATTGTTAGGGCACAATTTCATTGGTAAAGACCCGAAAGGGCACAATTCGAGATGAATCCATGTTCCTAATTTGATTAGTGCTATGATGATGCATCAATGCTTATTGCAAATTTTTGTGTTCATGAATGCTAAATTTTCTAATTGAGTGTCCTTAGCCGGATGATCAATTGAGTTAAATGCGGTAATTTGAACTTGATTAACACCAAACTTAGTGAACCCACAACCCATGCTCCTTACCTAGCTATCCTACCTCTCATTTGGCTCTAACCATAACAATTTAGGTTAATATTTTAATTTCACCACACTTTTTCCCACTCATACACCGTTAGTTGAGATTGTTGTTTCACGCTATTTCCTTTCTTTATCGATCAATTTTGTGAATATAGAACGACTTGTCCATGTGATCCGACCCGGTACTCACCGATTATTTTTATTGCATTGACGCTCCTACGCTTGGGAGTGGAAGGCGTGCCTTTGCGCATTTTCCAGTTCAATCAGGTAAAGGCCAGTCTAACATTGCTACAATCTTTGCCCGATCTGTCGCCACCCCCCCTCAGCTGAGATGATATGCCCCAAGTACTTTACATGTGGTTGGCCAAATATGCACTTCTTCCTATTGTCATAAAGCCTATTGTCCTGTAACTCGTGCAAACACTACCTGCAGATGCCCCACATGCTTCTCCACACTGCGATTGTATATGAGTATGTCGTCAAAAAACACCATGACAAATCTCCGGAGGTAGGGCCAGAACACCTTGTTCATCAACGTCTGGAAGATCGCTAGAGCGTTCGTCAGGCCGAACGGCATGACAAAGAACTCATAGTGCCCCTCATGAGTCCCAAACATGGTCTTGGGCACGTCCATTGCCTTCATACGTATGATAACCTGACTTGAGATCAATCTTGGAAAAGCACGATACCCTATGGAGCTCGTCAAGGAGCTCATCGATCACCGGAATGTGAAACTTATCGGGGACAGTTTCCTTGTTTAGAGCCATGTAGTCCACACAAAACCTTCAACTGCCATCCTTCTTCTTCACCAGCAAAACCAGGCTAAAGAATGGGCTCACACTCGGCTGAATCACCATGACATATAGCATGTCCTCTACCAAGCTCTATATCTCGTCCTTCTGCACCTGGGGATATCTGTATGGATGCACGCTGATGGGAGACACGCCCTCCCGCAAAACAATGGCGTGCACGTGATCTCGGGGTGGTGGTAATCCCCGTGAAGCCTGAAAAACATCCTCGTACTGGCTCAAAATCTGCTCTATCTCTGATGCCACTAACTGGCTGTGATCCTCCCTCTGCTCCCCTGCGGTCACCGCCTGTAGCTCTACTAAATAGCCCCCTCCCGCCATGTGTATAGCTCGTGTCATGGCCTTAGAGGACACTAAAGAACGGCAGAGACTGTGGTCCCCTGTAAAACTACTGTCATCCCCTCATCCTGGTACTCCAACCTGAGCTGTTTCCAGTTTGTTTTGGTTTTCCCTAATGTCTGCATCCACTTCATCCCTATGATGACATCAGTGCTCCCTAACTCCAAGGGAAGGAAATCCGTGACACACCCCTTGCACCGTCACAATCACACCTCGACAGACGTCGCTGCTGTGTGTCACATGTCGTGTGTCCAACACTACTCAGTATCTCCCAGTGTCGCTCAGCTGCAGACTCTGCTCTTCCACCAACCTGCTGGAGATAAAATTGTAGGTGACCCACTGTCGACCAACACCACCACATCCTGTCCACTCACATGTCCCACCAATTTCATGGTGTGGTTCAACATGAACCCCACCACAGAATTGAGTGATACCTCCGCTAGGTCCAAGTGCTAGTGCTCCTGCTCCTCCTCGTCCTCTCCAGCCTCCTGTACGACCACTACGTCCTCCTCTTCCTCATCATTCACTATCAATATCTGGAGGGTCCGATCCCCGCAGCGATGCCCTGGAGTAAATTTTTCATCCCATTTGAAGCACAGTCCCTTAGCCCGCTTGTCCCGAATCTCTGCCTCGGTCATCCGCCGTATTTGCCCCTGGTAGTGGCTCTGGCCTCCTGTCCCCGTAGCCTACGACAACTGCGGTTGCTCTCTGGGTGGTAGTAGCTCTTTGTCCCCCTGTTGGAGCCTGCCCACGAAAAGCGGTGTCTCCCCATGTCCCACGGGCTCTCCTCTTAGTCTCCTGATGGTCCTCCACCATCCTAACTGAGGTCATCATCTCTCGCAATCCCACGGGCTTCAGCTGTCTCAATTCGGATCTAACAGTGGGTTTCAGCCCTTTTATAAAACATCCCTCCAAGGATTCTGATGGGCCTGGGCCCCTGCGGGTTTACACCCGCAGGAAGCCCGCGCGCGCCGATGCACAGGACACGGCCCCCCCCTTTGCCGACTCCACCTAGCTGCACCCCCCCTCCTTGACCTAGCTTTTATTATTTAAGGAGGGGGTATCCGTCACCTAGGGTTATGCTATTTTGATAATTGATATTTGGAGACTCTTAGGGTAGACGAGTGCGGACGTCCTCTAGGCGTCTTGGGAGGAGGGCACACCTCTTTTGTGCCCAATTATCTTTCTATTTGCTATTGTTTTTCTAATAAAAATCTCGTCTCTGTTAGATCCTAACAATTTGGTATCAGAGCGAAGATAGCGGCCATGCTGGACTGGCCGCGTCCTACCACTCTCAGAGGGCTGCGGGGCTTCTTGGGCCTTACAGGTTACTACAACAGATTTGTAGAAGGATATGGGACGATTGCCTGGACATTGACAGAATTACTGAAGAAGGATCAGTTCCACTGGGGGAGGCGTCGACGACAGCTTTTGAGGCCCTGAAAAGGGCAATGACCACTGTGCCAGTATTGGCGTTGCCCGACTTCACCAGACCATTTGTGGTAGAGGCTGACGCATCCGGACACGGGTTGGGGGCAGTACTTATGCAGGAGCAGCGACCTATAGCTTACTACAGCCAGGTGTTGACGGCGAGGGCCCGATTGCGATCGGTATATGAGAGGGAGCTGATGGGATAATGTTTTCCGTCCAGAAGTGGAAACCCTACTTGTTGGGGCGGAGTTTCATAGTGCGCACGGGTCAGCGGAGCCTGAAGTACATGCTAGAGCAGCGGATGGTAGCGGAGGAGCATCAGAAGTGGCTGCGGAAGTTGATGGGGTACAGGTTCGAGATAGAGTGCCGCCCGGGATTGGAGAATAAGGCAGCTGATGCGTTATCCCGGTGGGAGGAGGTAGAGTTAGCAGCACTTACCGTATCCATTCTGGAGGATTGGGGCCCACTGCAGCAGGAGGTGGAGATGGACCCGGTTTTGGCAGCTATACGAGAGGCACTTTTACCGGGGTCGACTGAGTACCCGGGGTATTCTTTACTGGAGGGGCGGTTACTTTACTGGGGCAGACTTGTGATACCGAGAACTTCTACTTTATTACCGGCCATATTCAGGGAGTTCCACGGCAGTGCTATTGGAGGACATTCTGGGGTCCTCAAGACCTACCAGCGGCTATCACGGGAGGTCTATTGGAAGGGGCAGAAAAAGGATGTGGCTAGGATGGTGGCGGAGTGTGACGTTTGCCAGCGTCACAAGTACCAGGCTATGTCTCCAGGGGGACTCTTACAGCCACTATCCTTACCGGACAGAGTTTGGGAGGACCTCTCTATGGATTTTATTGATGGATTGCCTAAGTCGGGTGGATTCAGCGTCATTTTTGTTGTGGTAGATCGCCTCAACAAATACGCACATTTTATTCCGCTTAAGCATCCTTACAGCGCCGTTTCAGTGGCAGAGATTTTTGTACGAGAGGTTATTCGTCTGCATGATCCGCCGAAGTCCATAGTCTCGGATATAGACAAGGTGTTCCAGAGTAAATTTTGGCAGGAGCTCTTTCGCCTACAGGGGACATCCTTGAAGAGGAGCACGACTTATCATCCCCAGACAGATGGTCAGACGGAGGTGGTCAATCGGAGTGTGGAGACTTACCTGCGTTGTTTCATCTCAAGGAATCCTAAGGAGTGGGCGCGATGGCTACCGTGGGCGGAATATTGGTACAACACTTCATACCACACGACGGCCCAAACTACACCCTTCCGGATTTTATATGGCAGAGACCCTCCGCACTTACTTCACTATGGCCATGAGACGACCCCAGTTTCCGATGTGGAGCAGTACCTAGCGGAGCGGGACCGTGTTTTAGAGGAGCTGAAGCTCCATTTGGCGAGGGCTCAGCAGGTGATGAAAGCACGGGTGGACCTACACCGTCGAGATGTACACTTTGAGGTTGGTGACATGGTATATCTGAAGCTGAGGCCCTACAGGCAGAGGTCGGTAGCTCATAGAAGGAATGAAAAGCTGGCACCACGGTATTTTGGGTCTTTTGAGGTTGAGGCGAGGATAGGACCGGTGGCTTACAGGTTGCGCTTGCCCCCAGGATTTACTATTCACCCCGTCTTCCATGTGTCACAATTACACCAGGCCATTGGCAATCATACCCCTTCCCCTACTTTACCTAAGACCCTTACCGCAGATATGGAAGTGAGGATGGAGCCACAGTTGCTAAAAGGAGTCCGACAGGACGACACAGGCGCGAGACAGGTGTTGTTACAGTGGAGGGGCTTACCGGAGCACGAAGGCACGTGGGAGGACATGGATGATATGATGGCGCGCTTTTCGGACTTCCACCTTGAGGACAAGGTGGCTCTTTGGGGGGGAGTATTGATGGGCCTGGGCCCCTGCGGGTTTACACCCGCAGGAAGCCCGCGCGCGCCGACGCACAGGACGCGGCCCCCCCTTTGCCGACTCCACCTAGCCGCACCCCCCTCCTTGACCTAGCTTTTATTATTTAAGGAGGGGGTATCCGTCACCTAGGGTTATGCTATTTTGATAATTGATATTTGAAGACTCTTAGGGTAGACGAGTGCAGACGTCCTCTAGGCGTCTTGGGAGGAGGGCACACCTCTTTTGTGCCCAATTATCTTTCTATTTGCTATTGTTTTTCTAATAAAAATCTCGTCTTTGTTAGATCCTAACAGATTCCCCCGAAACTCCCCGAACCGGTGGCAGAGCGACTCAAATTTCTTAATATACTCTCCAACGCCCCCGCCTGTTTCAATGAATATAGCCGCTCATAAACTCCCCCAGACTGTACTGCGCCAAAACGCTCCACCATAAGGGTGGTGAACTCCTCCCACATCTGAAAAGGCTGTTGCTGCTGTGTCTACCTGAACCATCCCAGAGCCTCTCCTTCCAAACAGACTCCGACCGCCTGTAGCCAGTCATCCCCGGAACCACAGACACCTCAAAGTATCTCTCCACTCGGTGCAGTCAGTCATCCGGGTCTCCTTCGAAGATGGCTTCATCCAACTCTCCCCAGCAAATCCTCCTCTCTTATGCGGCTGCTCCTGACGTCTCGACTGGAACATAGGTGGTCTGTGAAGAATATATTCCCCGGCTGGATCCCGTGCGCCTCCGTCTGCACCATCCCACTGCCAATCTCCCCGATCATCTCCGTGGAGGTGTCCATAGTCCCAATGGTGCCCCCTCGTGGTGCCCTGAACTCCTCTCCAATCACCTGTGACCCCCCCGAAAGGCGGGGCTGAGTCGACGGACCTCCCAAGTGCTGTTGCCGCCCTCCTTGCTGCTGAAATCCTTCACAGGGCCCCATCTGTGGCTGAAAAGAGGGCGTCTGAACTGGTCGGTCCCCAAACGGAGCCCACTGAGGCGCGAAAGTAGGCGACGGGGGCTGTCGGCCCCCGTGTGGCTCGATGTGCCACCATGGGATCGAGCGGGGCTCGGGTGCCCCCTCGGAGGCCCGGCGAGGCCCCCCAAAGGCGCGGCAGGGCCTGGCGGGCCTCCTTCACTGCCCCAGAGGGCCGCCGGAGGCCCAAGAGGGGCGGGCGGCACTGGCCGCCACTCTTGGGGTTCGGCGGAGCCCCCAGGGGCTGCTGGAGGGGTGCCCCGTGGCCGACGCACCTCCCCGTGACAGGAAGGTGGCCGGGAACGCCTCCCAATCTTTCCGATCTGCTGCGTTTCCTTGTTCGTATGGGTATAGGCCTTCGTCTTCGACATCTTCAGGAACCCCATCGAAAAAGATCACATTTTCCCCTTCCTTGTCGAAAAAGGTGGCTCCTTTGGGCTTGGATCTCGCTTAGGATTCAGATTTGCTACCATCACCACCAATTCTTGCGTTATCTGAGATCTCTATTTGCTGTCATATCATCCTTCAATTGCGCGACGCTCTCCGTCGCTTCCTTTCTCACCTCGTGAATATTCTCGCTAATTTTACTCTCAAACTTCTCAACCTTCTCTTCCAACAAGTCGATCCGCTCTTTAGATCTTGTGCTCGCCATGGATCTAAGGCTCTGATACCAAATTGATGCGGCTTGGGTTTATTAGTGGAATAAAGGTAGGCTTTTTAGGATGTGGAGGGATAAAAAGAGGTATTTTTATAAAGGGGTCCAGATCTGAAATTAACATCAAAAGCTATAACAATTAATATGGGGCTAAACTATCAATAGGAATTGAAGAAACAAATTGCAAGAAGATAATCTAGGTTTCTATGTATGAAAAGCAACTTACAAATCAATTCTTCGATAAATCTCCTAGGGCCGGCATGCCCTTGTTTTAGGGGAGAATTGTGAATTGTTCAATTACGGAACAACCCCCTTTGTAGTTATGGAACTACAAGTTTGCCCCCGGGCCCGTAGTGGACCCGAGCCGCCTTCTCCTTAGGTAGACCCGAACCCCCTTAGCCGCCTCTTGCGACCGCTCCTCATGTGCCTCATGTGGTGCCCGCGCCACATCATCTACTTCATCTACACATCTTGGTGTTGTTTTTCCTATGGATCCTCAATCTGCAGCTGTATATACAGCCGTATATTCCGAACAGTCCTACGAACACCTTAAATAAAACAGAGGAGAAGGGATATAAAACAATATCTATTATACAATTGATGAAGGGTGATAAAGTATGACTAGGAGAAAGGTGGCCCCCTCACATCACCCCCCCTCCACCTCACCCTCCACCTTACCCAAAAACTCACACCCAAGCCACTTATTTACATGTTTGCCATCCCCTCAAAAAAAATCACCCAAACTCACTTATTTACATGTTTGCCATTCACCTCAAAAACCCAAAAAATCACCCACTTATTTACATGCTTGCCACCCCAAGGTTTTTGCATTTTAACCCCCGGACTTTGCATTTTTTGCTCCCTGACGATAATGGCACGCACACACACATTTCTCACTCCTTTTCGGTTGCGCACGTGCACCGCATCCTCTTTGTGTGGTTTTTTTGCTCCGTGCACCGTGTGCACGGGTTATTTCTAGCACTCTATACACTTGGGGGGTGATGTGACTTTGTCCAGTGTAGCAATGTCACATCAACCCCCTTTTACCCTTTAGCCCCTTAGCCTCCATTTTATTTACAAGTGTATCATTGGCATTTTCCCCCTTTGATCCACTCTTATTTACATGATTGTCATTGGGATTTTTACCACTTTACCCCCCGACGATATCGACACACACTTCTCACTCCTTTTCGGTTGCACACGTGCACCACATCCTGTTCGTGGGTTTTTTTTTGCATCGCGCACTACATGCACGGATTATTTCTAGTGCTTTGATAAATAATGTAAGGCATGAATAGCCATATTCATCTTCAATATAAACAGGATAGTCTAAGTTGTTCGTAACCCAATAATAATTAAGGGTAAATCACACCTCAATTATACAGTCACTCAAACTATGGATATGTCTTGAATGGGTTTATATGGTAAAAAGTATAGCTATGCACGTGCACAAAAAACCAATTTTCTCATATATATATTTGAAATTTTTTGATACTATTGTTATACAACACTCATGAATGATTAACACACGAAAAATAGAAGTGAATCCATGAAGTGAATCCAATGCTATTTGATCCTCGATCTAATCCTTGCAAATTCAGCGGTCTTAGAAGTTTCAGAAAAATAGAACTTTTTGCAACGGCTGGATCGAGAGTCAAATGCAACTATGGTTCACCCAAATTTAGGGTTATAGAATGTGTACATCAATCATATTAAAAAATTCAAAAAATGAAGTATGTGTTTTTTGTGCACATACAGAGCTCATCATCCAGCGTGTGTGTGTATGCAAGTTCGATATACCCATGCTGCATGAAAATTCCACACGAAAATCTAGATTCCCATTATACATACCTTGGCATTGTAACTCTGCATGCCAACAACATGAGAAACTATTCGTGTAACATCACTAGTTATATTAGACGAGTTGCTTCTATGAACAAACTGACCAAGGGAGTGATAGGTTAAGAATGCAGCACGAAACTTTCCATCGGGTATTCGATAAATGGGATACCATGCCACAGAAAACCTGAAACTCAAAGGCAATGAGTTAAAATATGGAAAAGAAGTGATCAATATACTGATAGGCAAACAAAGGGCATGATTTAGTACAAACCACGAGGCAGGATGGAGATCATGCAAGTTCAAGCATTCTAGATTTGAGGGATCACCAAACATCTTGCAGTCACGTGATGTGCCGCCTCTAACAAGCTCCTCCATCCTATTTGGATAAAATTAGCATCAAACTAAGTAAAAATGAAAGGATAAAGATATAAAAATAGAAAGGGTTGGATGATCCTGTAATTACGAGGTTGCTTTCTTTGATTAATTTTATAAAGATTTTTGGCCATTTCATTGTCAGCCTATATGTCCAAACAAATTTGGAAAAGGAATTTCATTCCACTCCCATCCCCCTTTTTTCAGCATTGACGTTATGAAGTTGTCAGGTTGTTGTAAAAGATGAAGATGTCAAAGGAGATTAAGGCTTAATTAAATCAGAACTGAATTTTTAAGCCAAAGAAAACATGATCCTAGAATCTGTGAGGTAGATGGATAGGTGATGTTAGATTATTTAGGAGCAGAAAGGGTTCAAAGGGGTTTAACAGAAGGCATGATAGAGACTAGAGAGAGTACTACTTATTATTAATAGTGGTAGTATGTTCAAATCAAATGACCGATTCCAGATGAATGGCAAGATAGAGAAAAAGGGTTCAAGTAATGGCATGATATAGAGAGAAGAATTACTTATTAATAGTGGTAGTTTGTAATGAGAGATTCTAGAGAGAGCATCAATACAATGTACACAGACCAACTGATTTGAGTGGAAGGGCAAAACCAAGGTTTCACTTGCTTTTTACTAGTTTCGTCAAGCTCCGGTCAGAAGCTATAGAGTATCTATTTCACAGAGTTTCAAATAAAACATATTTGGTATCAAGCAATTTTGGACGAAACAGGACGCAACCTTAAAAACTATTCCAAAATAATGAGAGAGAATTGGAAAAACTACTGTCATTATTAATTGTAACATCATATCTCTACAAATTCTATTGCAATACAAAATTCACAAATCTTAATCTATCATAATTTGATCCATTTTTAATCTAACTTTGGATATGGTCGTAGACTCTCAATAAAACTTTAAATTGATGACTTTCACATTAGTTTGGATTGCTATTAAAGTTAACTAATTGAGTATTATAAGTTGAGTTCTCTTGGTTAACCTCCACTTGACATACATGTTTATAATTAATATTATATAATCCTTAGGCACTACATATACAAACAATTTGAGACGGCAATATATCTAGTGGAAATGGCAAGAACTGAAACTGAACCTCCAAAGTCCAAACAAAACCTTCCAACTAATGAAACCTAGTGAAACCATCTACACAAAAGCATCCAAAACTAAAACCAATCACAGAAGGGACAGAGAAAAACCACTGTTATATTGCTTCAACTTGTCTTATCTACGTATTCAAAAAAAAGACAGAGAAACATATTATCTACATGTCAGAAGGGACAGAGAAAACCCACTGTTATATTGCTTCAACGTGTCTCTCAAACCTTAGTTGAAATGATTTAATTAATTAATTCACTAAAGGTAATAATAGTGTAATGGGGAATGTAGGCAGTTGAATAGAAGCAATTGACTGAACTTTTGAATGATATTCTTTCTTTTTTTTTTGAATATGTAGATAAGACACGTTGAAGCAATATAACAGTGGTTTTTCTCTGTCCCTTCTGCTTAATATTAGGTAAATATTAAATACATATTTTTTCCTAAAACTTTGAATAAAAATTGGCATAATTTTCTCATTTGAATAGGACTAATAAGCTAAAAACATGCATTACAATCGTTCTTGGTTTCTTTGAAATTTTTTATTGGTATTAAGCATGTAACTTTTTTTTTGTCTTTTGCAATATGGATTCTTTTCATTTTCTTTTAACTTTTTTTGTTCTCCCTCTTTGGTTGAACCCTGACTCTACACCTTCTAGAGTCTTACATTTGTGCCATATTGACTTAATATTGACATCTGCATGACTCGCCTTTTCCCATGCTACTGTCATCAACCTAATGAGGTATTACAGTTATCTAAATCTATGGATGGCAGCTGCTGAGCTTACTTTTCCTCACAGTAAATCCCTCAGTACTAGTTAATTCAACTCTTGGCCAGGTAGATCTATACACTCAAGTTATACCATATCCCAAAAAATTAAGTATATCACACTATAATATATCATACATTGTTGAAAAAACAAGGATTAAGCGGTTGCATATGCAACAGCATAATGCCATGTGGTCTTAGGCTTCTTCAACTATCAATTAAAGGTGGGATTATGCAGCTAGACCACATAAGCTGATTATTCAGGCTATGCAGGGCGCGTAATCCCACCAGGTTGGGTCTGGTTTATGAAAACAGAAAAATAAAATAAAAAATTTGCCTCAAAGTCTTATCTTAGAGATCATATACTAAACCCTACTCATTTTTCACACTCTCTCACATCTTTCCGCTCCATCTTGTGTTATATAGTTGAAGTGGATTGCTAGCGCTAGCGAAGAGATAAGTACTCTAATTTTGTTTTTGTTATTATACTTGTGTATGTGTCTTGTTTTCTCAGCTTAATAATGTTGTGTATTAATTATGTTATTGTTCGATTGGATCAATAGCCTACATTGCTGATATTCACAATATAATATGTTTTATCAATTTTTTGGAACTTTATACGATTTTTCTAATTTTCTTGAATTTTTTGGGATTTTTGGCATTTAATATGTAGGTTTATATATATATTATGTGCATATATGTATACATAATATATTAATATTATATATAATAAAAAATTAATTTTCACTTAATATGTGTATTCCGTTTATGCGGCGCTTAAACTGTTTAAGTGCTATAAGCTATCAAACCGAATGCATGATGAAACCAAGTTTACGACATTGATATCATACATATACCTGTTTGTAGTAATGGGAATCTGCAAGAGGGTATATAACTATCAGTGTACAATTAAAGGAAAGTAACAGATAAAGAAATTATTTCATCAAGTCAAAGATTTTTTTGATGCATGATATTCAACAACATCAAGTGTAAAGTTATAAGCATATATCTGAGAGATTTTCTTATCAACCATTTTAGTGTAAATGAAACGCCATGAAATTTAACAACCACAAGGACTTACTTCACAAACAATGGTTTTCGCTGTTGAGGTTGGTCATCTTCAAAATACTCAAAGAGCAATTCCTCATCGGTTAAGTTACTGCTCCTAATTGTTGGGCAGTAGACTTCATCTTTGCCTGATGGAATTATATTACAAGGACGTGGTAGAAGCATTGAGAATACTGGAAGAGATTTCAAAGAACCTGAAGATTTTGATGTCTTATCCTCCTCACAAAATTCTTTAGCCTCTAAATGCACAGAACTCCGGGACCGAGCAAATAATTGTACAGCAGAAAGATACGGAACAAAATATGCACGGAACTGAGAGAAACCATTGTGAGACCTCCTTGACTTAAGACGGTCCTCTACCTTTACTTGCAATCCATAACACCCTGGTTTTTCATACCACTGCCAGAGATTTCGTAAAGAGATGCGAGGAACCTGGTGTAAACACAAAGCATCACCAATTGTCTGATCTCGAGGGTTGGCCTTGCAACCCCGAATGCTTTGACCAATACTGGGAGACACTAAATAAAGAAGTTTTTCAAACTCGGCAAGTGAAGTACCAGTCATCTGACGAATTACTTCTGATGCCGTAAGCAACCTGTAGGATTCATCTACTGCTTGCACGATTTTGCATAAATCAGTATCAAAACCAACAAAATATTGGGTCTCCGTGGCATCCCCTTCAACTACGCAACTGGATCCAAACCTATGACTGAGTTCATCCACTTCGTGAAGCATAGAGCATGTAGAATCTGCTTCTTGGGAATGACAGCTCAAGCATGACGATCCACAATTTAAAGGCGCCAATTGATGAAAATCAGAATTAGGCGCCTCTAACTGAACCATACCTGATTTCAACTGATCAGAAGTTAGTTCATTCATAAGGGCAACTTTTAGGCTACCATCAGAATGCATACTTTCAATTTCAAGTGGCATACTTCGACTGTCTTCACTATTTATAATAGAATCAACAGGATGCACTTTGGTATATGTTAGCTCTAGCAGATCTGATTCTGTAGACAATGAGCTTATTTCGTGTTGTGCATCTAAATTGCGACTTTGTTTACTCTGTGGCGATTCTGATGGGCAACAATTAACTTCTGTGGTACAAAGAGAGATTGAGCGACTGCCAATCTGCTGGTGATTAATCATCTGGAGTGTCATTTCAACTCCTTCCTGAAGGTGAATTGTGGATTCTCCAGCCATCTTGCTTTTACTACTTTGGATTTCATTAATGATGCCTTGACACTCTTGGTCTGATGGAGAACTGGATGTCCTTTTCAGATTTTCCTGAAAACTCTGTAATAATCTTCCATTGTTAGTTTTGAACAGGAAGTCATTTGAATTAACATCGCTATATGCTGGTTCAATTGGATCCATGTCAGCGGTCTCAACGATCTTCTCATCTGACCTGTGAATGCTACGTAAAGGTATGGTTTCATTTTTTTTCCACCCCTTAACTTTGCCAGGCCTCTCTTGTACTTCTGAACATTTATAAGATTGTTTGACATGCTGATTTACAAGCTTATCACTCTCGGATTCACTGATGCACCCCTTTCTTCCAGTCTTTTGACTCTTCAGCCATAGAGGATGGTTATTATTTTTTTCAGTCGAATAACGAAAATTTACACTACCTGACCTGCACAAACTATTTGAATTAATAGATGTTTTTCTACCCAGCCTGCCTTTCTTTCTGTATACAACAGGCTGAAAGTCATTACTGCTAGAGGCTTCACTGCTGCAGTTTATTCTTTCATCAGTACTATCTGCATCTACTAGACAGTTTGATAAATCAGGTCTATCGATGGAAATGTAACTGGACATTTCAATACTTCTGTCATATGAATCTGCAGTTATGCTTTGAAATGGAGCATTGTGTTCTGTGAAATCCAAGACCAACCTCCCTTCTGAGAAACAGTCTTTCCCATATGATTGTTTTGAAGCATTACTACACTTTGCAACATCAATAGAGTTTTCCACCGCATCAATTTTTAACTTATGCATGAGCTTTTCACCAGAGATCCCCCGAGGGAAAGAAGTCTCCGGCTCCAAGCTGTGCATCTCATCATTGGAAGATGTACATGTCAGTGTTGTTGCTGGAATGTTTCTGCAATCTTCACTATTTTCTGCACTATCACCTTCCTCTGTGTCTGGTGCAGCCGAGCTGGGGCAAGCTACCCTCTCCAACATATTCTGTGAAATATGCTCCCGTGGCAAATTTGGATGGCTGCTGACAGATGTTTCAGAAACAGAAACATGATAGATACCTTCTTCACTTCGAGATGCAATAGAGGAATCTTTGTGTGTGGATCTCCTGTATCGTTTCCCTTTCTTTTTCCTTTTTTTCCTTAAAATCTTTTTCACATGCTTCTCCACCTCAGAGACACGATCAACTGATTCACCTAAGGAAACTAGATCAGACCCTGACTGAGAAGTACTATTCAATACATCACTAGCAGTGGAGATGTTTTTGACAGATATAGTCTGTTTGCTCCTAGTGCGAGATTTTCCTAAGATACTCATTCCAGAAGAGCTGGAGCCAGTGGATGACTCCGCAGAACCTGGACGTTCAGGAAAGTTGTTCCTCTGTTCTAGAGACTCAAAATAATCAACGCTTGTTTTAGCTTCAGAGCCCGATTGGTTTCTCCCTTCATTCCCTTGAAGTAACACACCAAGGGGCACCAGTATTATAGATGAACCATGGTCAACTGCAGTATATAGAACGGCACACCTGATATAACAATACAAGAAGAAGCTGTGATATGTATATATACTGATATGTTAAAGATAAGGTAACATATTGGATAGCCAGGATAAGACATGATATATTTAGGAATCAAGAAAAGTTTTGAACAAACATATATTGTTCAACTCCAAGAACATAAACCACGTGTGACATATCTTTTTTTGTAGCAGTAGTCTCTTCAACTTCATAATGATGCAGAGCCACATGATTTCAAATGTAATTGAGGATTCTGAAATGAATGGGGAAACTTCTCTGAAAAGCAAGGCAAAAACATAGTTTGAAAGATCAGCCAATACCGCTATGTACCTTGCATCATATCGGATTTCAAGCACGCCATGGTTCAAAAAATCAGTCGATACCAATACATGGTGACCCTTTTAAAAAGGATTTGCATGCGTGATATGAATCAGAACCATCTTCATCAGGACCAAGTAAAACTCTTCAAGTTTCATCATTACACGAAGAATATCTGGCCATTCCAGTTACAACGACGCTAAAAAGTTGAACCTTGAAATGAAGCTAAATTGAAGTTCAATCGATTGATTTAGAAAATATTTTTTTTTGAATACAACCCACTGATGGAGTTGGTTAGAGAAACAGATGATAACATTTTGGATGATTGAGACAATTCATGAATAGATGAAACATTTATTGACGATGAAGCTCTACATGTAACATATACCTAGGTTGAGATAAAGCAATCTAGGTATCTCTTGCGATATGTATAACTAAAGTCCGATACTTGCGCTATGTACGCCGTTATGGTTTTTCAATTCTGGTATCTCTTGCGATATGTATAACTAAAGTCCGATACTTGCGCTATGTACACCTTTATGGTTTTTGATACAACCATTACCGATACTACAAACCAATAGTTGATACCGATGTCTATTCCGATTCTGGTATTTCAAGCCATGCAAAACAGGGGACAAGACAGACGCATAAGATGAAAATTAGAACCACCAGCAGCTAGGGTTGATGAGGAAAAGTTTAGTCAATCATAAAAAAAGAAGATAAAAATGCATGCATGCATAGAAAGTCTTATACGACATACACAACCCGTCATATACGGAAATTATGCTTGCATAATGGGCTCAGCAACCAACCTATTGGTAGGATTACTTCTCTCATTTCTTTTGTAACAAAAATACGTCAAATTCATAGCCTCTGATGATACCAGAAGATGATCTTTAATGATATACAGTGTTGGTCAGAGGGTCACCTCAAGTAATGTGGTGGTCAGAGGGTCACCTCAAGTAAATTTTCCAGATTTAGCCTACTTGTCTTGCTCGTCCAATCTTCATACTAAAATTTGTTAGCTCATCTTGCCTCCTTAGTTTTACTATTAGAAGAATTGGAACTTCTTGAACAACCACCGTCTCCAATTTTTTCACCGTGTTCAGTAACTCCAGCAGTACTTAGTCACTCCTCTTAATCAAGATTTTCATTAGCAGCCATGAAAAACTTCTAGAGAGCAGGCAGTGGGGAATCCAATACATTATTTTGACCAACATCCGGACTCATGAAAGGTGTTGAATGATCAAAGAAAACCCCCACCAAGAACACCCACCCACCCACCCACCATCTCACATGTGAAAAAAGAGGAAATAGAAGAAGAAGAAGAAAAAAAATGCAAAACCCCACCTTGACCAGATCTTCATCGTAATTAATTCATTAATATGCGTTTACTCGTCAAATAGAAGATGGCTAAGTCTATTGGGAATAATAAAAAATATTCTCCCAGCATCAATTTATATCAGTCCATTTTAACCATTGTAGCTCTTAGCTTCTGGAAATCGTGATGTATGCTAAAAAAACTATGTTCTAGTAGAAGATTTGGTCTTTGCAGCATGCAACCATGAGCTGACCCATCCATTTGTCATCAAATTATACCAACACAAATTTGATAGTAAAGTGAATCTATACTTTCATATTAACATCTTGCTCATTAGAAAAACAAATACAAAAATACAAAAAAGTTTTGGAAATATTCGTTATGACAAACAAATGCAAACGAAAAACGTAAAACCAAATATGAAGAAAGGTGATAAAACTTATTAAAAAGAGGCCAGTGATATGTGCAACTGGCAATAAGTAAATTCCAGGAAACAGCGAGGGCCAATAAAATGTCAAATGGCTTACAAATATAAACAAAAATATCCATCATCATAGGCAAACTGTAGTTTGGTGGTTTTCACCCATTCCCATGTAAAGTGAACAAAAAGGCTACCCGTTAGCAAATAAGGCCATAAGCTGACAGTCCTAGACTATCAAACAACGCATCAGGTGATTATTCAAATCTTTTACAACTTAGATGCTGACGAAATTTACATTGAATCACTTAGACACTCAGCACCCATTTTCCCCGTTATTTCTTTTTCTTTGTCTTTTTTTAATGTGTACAACTAATGCAAAATTAAAGTAACCAAAATAGCCAACTTAGAATTGCAAAACAAATTTGGTTCAACTAAAGAACGTTGTAATCTTTCAGATCATATCGATTAAGTAATGCAATATATTGCAGAAATCAGATATGATGTCAGGAAATCAATGAATATTCTTTAAAAATAACAATCAAAAGAGTAAAACAGCTTGGTAATTAGCATATGTATCTCTTAGCATTATCAAATCATGGTTGAATTCAAGAAAAGAGGGGTCAATCCATCCCATCAAACAGGTCAGATAATAGTACCTTTGCTCTGAATCCCTCAAACCAGGGATATATGGTAATCGTTCCTGCAGAAATAAACACGCGTACATCAGTAGCTACTTCTAAGGAACAAGTTTAAACACTACATCAGCAATCATTTGAATTAAGCAATTAATATTGTGATGCAGCCAAAACTGTTGAACCTTTAAAGAGGACGTGTAAATAATCCGATTTGGAGATTTTCTGGACGAAGTGTTGGCTCCTCTTCTCACAACCCTTTCAGCATTGCTGCCAATTCTTTCATTGCCAAGTGGCATCTTTTCTTGCACCTGTACGTGCATAAATGGCTTTCAAAAGGAACAGTAGCTCCCAAAAATTAGGATAATAAAGCATACTGTAGCATCCATGATTTTTAAGACAATGGAGAAAAAGCAACATAAATAAGGACAGACACGATCATGTCTCTTAACTTCTCCAGAAGATGAAATAGTATCATCAGCAGAAATGAGAGCAGAAGAGGGAAACAGATCAACGTGACCACTGGTTTTAGCATTGTCACCATGAAGATATACAGGAGCATGGAGGGGGAACATGATCTTTAGAGTGAAAAACAAGCATGTTCACTAATTTCCCTACGAGTTGTTAGATGGTAGGAATATGTCCATCTAGATAATTACAGCTATATTCATGATGACTTGCAAGCAGTTTATCATCAATAAGCCTTCTGCTCGTACTTCAAAGATTATAAATATTCCTTTGAGAGATACGTTAAAAAAATCTCCTAACTAGTAGTGTAGAATATGCATGTTATGGTAATGTAGAATATGTCTGTTAAAGTGTAATCTTGTGCAATATCTGAAATCAGTCTGCCTACAGGATTCCAGAATTCTAGGTGCCAAGGAAATCAGTCTCCAGAAGACAAGTTACCATCAGAGTCGCAAGAAAGGAACAAACAAGCTAGAGAAGTAGACAAGAAATTAAGGAAAGCATGGAAGAACAAGGAAGACAGAAAGGAAAATAAGAAAATGAATTAAAAAGTCATTGACGTGGAGGTAGAGAGTATATAGCAAAAAAATATAACGAAGAAGGTCAACTTAATTGCTCAGATCAATATGGCAAAAAATGGGAAGATTACAGAAAGAAAGAATACAACCGGGATGTTGAGATATGGGGAAAAGAAAATGTGATAGAAAACACGGGAGTTAGCAGCCAGTACCTAACCATATCAATTCCGTCTAAGACATGATACAAATCCTGTCAAGCCCAGGAGGAGAAAGACTCAGGTAACCAGTATTTCAATTTACCTCCAAGGTGTAAATAACCGAAGCAGGTACTAGATTTCAAATGGTACATCTACCTATTTAATCAACGCTATGTACATTAGATGGTTAATTAAACAAAAGCCCAATCTCGTCAATCTGTGATTGACTGTATAAACTCAAGTAAAACATTCCTTCTTGTGTCCAAAGTAATATCAATACTTGTCGCAAATTAAGTCAGATATAGTAAATAGATAGTCATTTTTACCTTCGATGGCATGGTAAAGATGAGTGTCCAAGCAGGTAAGTGTGCACGGTTTATTCAAGTGTCTATCACTTGATATTTACTGGTAAAATATTGTTTCTCAAAAGCATATAAAAGTAAGTTACTCATTACGAAAGCATACACCACAGTATTGAATGCACTATGCACGAAACTGAATCTGTAAGTTTACTCTATACACTTGCATATAGCAGGTCCATTTTCGGTGAAGGAGTTAGGCGGGAGTTAAGGCCCTAACTCCCTTCATGGTCCCCGGCTCCAGAGGACTTGGGGAATTTCTGATGATACTGCAGCAAAATTTGCTTCTTAAACTCCTCGTTTTGAAGGTTATCAATGACATAAATAAAGGACAAGTTAGGTAACCACTTAAACCGTAACAAAGAATTAGCAAACTCATCTGCTCTGAATTAGCATTGTTAACTCCTTCCAAGTATGTTGTCAGATGGAACCTAATAGTTTGTTCACTCCTACATCCCTTAAACACTCAAAAGAAAGGGAGTTAGGATGAAGGTTAGTATTTGAATCTTCTGAAAGTTAATGGTATCTCGCTATTCACCATACCCTTGCTTCAGCGAAAATAATAATTGCACCAAAATGGTGAGGTTAAATAACTATACCCTGATGTCCTAGTCTGCATTAATTAACCTTATATCCTACTTGAAAAACATGGGCCATCCTACTCCCCGCATCCGCATCCAAACAAATCCAAAGTATCTTAAACTGTCATTGCGCCGGAATTGACATATTTGAAGAAGGTAATTGTGACCAGCTTGATAAGCAACCCAACAAAAAATGGAACTCATCAAAACATATCAAAGTGATGAATCATAGAACATAACCATAGCAGGAAAAGAGCACGCAAAATCTGGCCACACTGCATGTAGGAATCAGTTGTTAAATTTATATAACCTAAGCTGCCATACATAGGACACCAGGTGGCCATAATAAAAACATCGAAGGTTGCAAGGATAAACGATTATGGCATGACGTGATGACTACCAAAGCAGCTGCACTCAGCCAGAACATCCCATGCGCTTAACTGAATTACAATTTAATGATGACAAGCCAAAATATTAAAATACATATTTTATGCAGTCTTATGTTATCATGGTAAGTTTGAATGAAGTAATTTCTTTTAGCAAAACGGGAGAAAGCATTTAACACATTCACCTTGCTAGAACCAGCAAACAAACAAGACATATAAAGTGGAACCAATGAATTTACCTGGCTACTGAGTGAAGAGCGAGTTTGTGCGAGCATCTTTTTTGTTTTGTTTTTTGTTTTTTGTTTTTTGTTTTGGGGGGGACAAGACATATAAAGTGGAACCAATGAATTTACCTGGCTACGGAGTGAAGAGCGAGTTTGTGCGGGCATTTTTGTGTTTTTGTGTGTGTGTGTGTGTGTTTTTTTTTTTTTTTTTTTTTTTTTTTTTTTTTTTTTTTGGGGGGGGGGGGGGGGGGGGGTTGTTCAAAACAATGGATGATATACGTTCAGATAAAACTAGGCCACACAATACAAAACAACCAGCATGTATCAGCATTAATCCGTTCGGACATTCGGACAAAAAAGGTGTGATATCCAGCAGAAATAAACAACAAGGAGATGAATAGACAAAGATGCCCAATGAAAAGTTTTCACATTTGGCAATTTCCGAAATAATCCCCAATGGGAACTCCTTCTACAGTGCCAATTATCTTACATTATCAATCGCTCCCCATCCAACATTGTAGATGGTAATAATACACATCTAGATTTTTGCACATCATTAAGAGAAACGGTGTTTCCTCCACCTTCACACATAGAACATTGTTCCTTCAAACTTGCCACATATAATTAATTTAATCTTCATACAAAGGCCAAGTAAGCTTAAAAGCTAGAAAGTCTGCAACTCAGAAGTGTATTTCTTTTGTGAATTATAGTATGCATCTCCCAAACGTCAAGACACTGAGGAAAATCTTTACTATGCGAATTCAGCGATCAACAAAAGCGCTAGGTGTTAAGCTGATGTCATTATAAATTGGCTTTATTCTTAATAACAAGTTAATTCTAATTGATAGCTAACATGATAAACTGGACGTCAATCTGCAATGGAAAAATAAAGTGCACCTGGTTCGAATTGCTCTGTAAGGTTAATAAAAAAAATAAAAAATCTAGCCTCCCCGTAAATTATAATCGCACGTAGCACAGAATTGACATTAAAATTCTAAAATAAAATTTTAGACTAAAGCATACAACAAATGAATAAAAAGCTATTTTACACAATGGTCGGTATTTAAAGTCATCCAGTTCTATAATCATTGTTAAAAAATCAGTAAAAATTCATGAATATTTACAGGGTTTAAAGATCATTTGAAAACAAATAATAAAAATAACTAGGAGACGGTGAAAAAACGTGGATTTCAATTATTACTAATTTCGAGTTAAAAAAACTTCCCCTAAAAGAAGGATGATAGCTAATTATAGTAAAGGAAATACATGAAGAGAGAAGGGGTGGGGGAGATTTTTATACCGGAAATTCAGAAATAAAGGAACCCTAAATCCCCGAGCTCTCGATCTCTTCTCAAATGCTTCAAAAATATTCTCCAATTTCTTCTGCTTTTTTGGGCTCTAATTTCTCTGCTTTGATTTCGTCGCCGGTTTGATTTCTTGGGCTCCGACCAAACCGGAAGAAAACGACGGGAAGCACAAAGTGTTCAAAGACACACGAGGAGAGCTATTTATATTGCGTTAATTTTCTTTTATAAAACAACCGAGGATGCTTGTTGGCCAAACAAGGGCGGGGGGACAAATTTTCCGGGAAAAAACGAAAGTTAAAAATAATTTAAAAAATTGATCAATTTTAAAAATATTTATTAAAATCGTCCAAATTTTTAGAGTGGTGATTCGGTGCTATTTGTGATGCTGCCAAACCAGTCCAAATTGAAGTATCGTGTTAACCTTTTAAATTGGTCGGTGTGTACAAGCCGCCAGAAATGAAGTCACGTGATAGTCTTGAATTGGCTAGGGTTGCCAAATGAATGTAATTTTTCATCTTTTTTATATGATTCTTTTTGTTTGAATTTGGGTGTTAGGAGATCGAGAGAGGTGAAGGAAGTGGCATGAGGAAAAGATGGTGTTATGACTTGGGCGAAACCAAGGACGGAAGTTCAAGGAAAAGTAAGGACTGAGTAGGACATCATAAATAGTAAGTGTGTGGAATTGAGGGAAGTAGCATGCTAATCACAGTAGGAAATCAGAGACAAAATGGCATTTTATATATCCATAGAAATATTAAACAGAGTTAAATTTATCCTTTATACAAATGAGAAGATTGTCCTACGAGGACAAAATGGTGGATAGTGTGTTGGCAAATACTTGGCCATCTAAGCACATGGGCCCATGTGGTGTGGTTGCAGGTTTAAGTGTGACATTGTGTTTTTTTGTGGAACCCTAAAAAAGTTCGCACTGTCTCATTATTTACATTCTTGACATTGCCTTTTCATGAAACCAAGTGGCATCCACAAAAATCCCTCCAGCTTCTCCCTATTTACATGTTTGACATTGGTCTTTTTTCACTTTGCCCCTGCATTTTTTGCACTTTGCCACCTGCTTTTCCCTCATTTACCCCAGACGATACTCACTCACTCACTCCTCTTTCCGTTACCGCTTTGCGTGGGCCACACATCCTTTGTGTGGATTTTTCCTAGGTCTGCGTTCAATATGCACATGTTAATTCTATAATATACTAAGGGGCTGTTCTTTTGCCAAGAATAGAGGCGGGAATGCCAAATTTGGCACTATTCCTGCACTATTCACCCTATTCCAAGTTTGTATTCCAAGCTGTTGTTCTTTTGGGCGTGGAATAGAATCCCACATGGCTATTCCAATTTGGTAATGATGAGCACTTTTGTATTCCAAGCTTTTTGCTTGGAATACAATGGAATCCTTGGGAATGATGGGCCACACTCTCTCATCTCTCTCTCCCTCCCTCCTCCAACTCATCCCCTTTCCACTTTTTCATTCCAACTCTCCAATCCCAAAACAACACAAGAATAGAATATGGAGCCCACTTTCTATTCCAAACCCAACTTTCCATACTCTATTCCGTCCAAAAAACATAAAACACTATTTTCTCTCTCATTGGAATACAAACTTTCCTCTATTCTATTTTTCTCTATTCCAGCAAAAAAACAGGCCCTAAACTGCAAAGAAGAGGTGTTTCTTGTTAATTACAATCGGACAAGATGGTTTCTTGCGCTGCAATTTACCCATTTGTATTTAGCTGACATGGGAAAATTCAACAGAATGGACCAAGGGACAAAGCTGGCATTCATTTCTTTTCACTAACATATTTGCATCGTATAGACACATGAAAGTGATATAATAATAATCAGGAATATACCAGTAGAATATACTCAATAATATGCCAGTGGAATATGTGTTACTTGCCAAACTGCACGTGGCACACCAATATAAATACTGCCATCTCCTATAAATAAACAAAGCACGTGACATCTTGTCGTTTCGTCAAGGAGATTTTTGCACTCGTCTTACTTCATGAATCATGAATGTGGTCGTTAACAATTTCAATTACCATCAGATTTATGAGAAGTAAAGCTGCGACAAAACCCATTTTACTGCATGATTAGCATCTGTTGCTGCATGATCATTTTGTCTTCCAGCATGATGAATGATTAAAATTTACGTTCAGTTATTTTTATTTCATGGCGACTTCGTGAAATATAAATGTCTTGCAAACAGGGATGGCAGTAATGGCCTGACCTGTCCGGCCCGGCCTGACCCGACCAGATTTTGACCCGGTCCGACCCGGCCCGCAGCCGGATTGGGGCAAGCTTGGGCTTTGTATGCGCCCCGGCCCGTCCCGACCCGTCCCGGTAAACTATAGAGGTTCTAAAAACCCTTATTATTTTGATGCGGACCATGCAGTCAGCGAATAACGCATAACTCATACTATATTCCACGGTTCTCCCAATTGGACCAATTTCCAATTCCAAATTACCAAATAAATCAAAATTTTCCCAATTCACATATAAAATTTTTATTTGGGATTCATATGAATGGCAGTTATGACCTGACCCGACCGGGCCGACCCGGTTTTGGTAAGAAAGTACCCGCCCCGTCCCGGCCCGCGACTCGCCCCGCCCCGGCCTGCAGATGGTCGGGGCAAGCTTGGGTAGTTAAATACCCGACCCGACCCGCAATATTACCATTCCTACTTGCAAATTCATTACGCGAGGAGTATCTGTGTTGGAAATGTCAGTTGATTGCATGATCACTTTGATACAGTGCTTGATAACTTTATGTTATGGCATGATGGTTGTTGATACAACATTGTTATTCGGGCCAGAAACCCAGTGAAGCCCACAACGTCGGCCCAGCAGCCCAGGATCGCGGTAAGGTAAATGATTCTCAATGCAAGCCAGCGGACCTGAAGAAGAACGGGCCAGGCGGAGAGGCCCCCACAAAGACTTGGAGTCGGGACGGCCTCGGATCGAAGCGGGCGCCACCACTGGCTTACGTCAGCGGGAGTTAACCGCTCCCCTTAAAGCGCGCCCCCTTAATCACCATTAAGGGGCCCCATTACGCTTACCTTCATGACCCATGAAGGTGCCATCAAAGTGGCGGATTGTCGGGGCGAAGATGGGGGACGTTGAAGAGACGTGGCCGGGGAAGACTCCTATAAAGGGAGTCGAGATACAACGTACAAAGGGATCACTTCTTGGATACCCAAAACACTGAGGTATTCCTCTCCTACGATCTGGTCTCCCTCCTTATATTTCTCATCCACAGCTCGGCCCGAGGACTCGTGTACCGGCCTCCCCGTAAGCCGTACCAATCCCGCCGAGCATCCTTCAGATCCGTTCTGACTTAGGCATCGGAGGGGACTTGGTCGGAACCAAGGTCCGACCCCCTTGACGAGCTTTTTTGTCAATTCAGGTCAAGCAGATCCAGTCGTGCCGAGGCTTCCCTTCGGTGCCCGGCTAGCCCGCTACCGAACGCGCTCGCCCCCGAGTCCGTTCGTCTACCCCCCTACAGAGGACGTCGCCTTGCCGAGGACTCCCTTTGGCACGCCGACGCGCAGACCCAAACGCTCTTCGCCGAAGCCGAATGAGCCGAATCCTGTTCCTGGAGGCCGCACATGATCCCCACGAGCGTTGACCTCCCGCCCTCTAGTCAACAAATCAGTGGTGAGAAAACACTCCGAAACATCTGGCGCCATCTGTGGGAACCGAACAAGCACCCACGTCAAACAACCGCATCGTCGAAATGGAACCAGCTCGCAATGGAATAGGACGCATGCCTCCTATCCACGAGGAGGGTAACTACGTCCCGCCTGAAAACGGGCACATCCAAACCACCGAGGGCACCAGCGACTCACGCTCGGTGACTCGGGAACAGCTCCGTCTCTTCGCCCAAGAGACGAACGCCCACTTTTGGACCCTAGCCGCGGCTATCCAACAGCTCACGGGCAACCCACACCTCCCGGAAGGGGGGCTCAGTAGCCATCCCCAACCGAGAGGAGTGACTGGACCTGAAAGGTGATACTTGCAAGTGTACGAGGTCGGCAAATAATATACCATGTGAGTACGGGATCGTATCCACAGAGACAGAACTAATCTACAAATTTACACAAATAGTCAGAGCATGTAAAGAATGGTTGAGGCTTCTAACCACCTTATGGGGGTGAATGATTGTTTGAATAGATGTTTTATCTAAATACCCTAGAGTTAGGGTAATGGCCTAAGGTTTGGATGCAAGGGAGAGAAAGAGTGCGGGTGTTGAGGATATCGGTAGGATTCCTCGATTGTTCTTCTAAATGTTAATTCCATGATAACTCGATCACTCATCCATTACAAGGTATGAGGATATGGGAGTAAATCAATTAAGCATATATATGGTGCACCAAGGGTAATTGTTAATTGGGTTCTTCTTCTAATTAAAGCTAATGAATCACTTTCACACCCATTTCAAGGTATGTGAGAGTAGTGCATGTAGATTGTGTTGCGCATCACACAACCACTGTTCTGCGGCCCCTTTTCGGGTAATGCACGATTCGATAAATGGGTCACAACCCAATTAGCAATTTGAATTATCGGGTGAATTAAACTTCTAAATTACGAAATATGGATTGAAAGGGGTCTTGCATTTATTTCAAGATGTGCAATACACATTGGATACATAGATGCAACAATTATGAAGCACCACCGTTCTTCGGCTCCTCCATGGATAGTATCAAACCCAATTAATCATAAGTTTATTTCACCCAATAACATGTATTAACAAAGGGTGCTAGAAATTAACATTAGCAAGGCAATGAAAACATCATGCATCAATCCAAAACACCCACACAATGAATCTAGCCCAACATATCAAGAATAGAATGAACATTCATAGAAATAAACATAGTTCAATACAAGGAATGAAAACAAATGTGTAATAGCAAGAATGTTGGAGGTTTGTCACCAAATACAAGCTTCCTCAATCAGCAATCAATCTCAGCAACAACAAAAACGAAATCAGAAAACTCTCAGCTCTCCAAAATCCTAATCCCCTTCTTAAGGAAGAAGATGACCTAAAATAGTAAAGGATTAAGTTCTTCTTTATTACATCTGAATGGTAGTGTTTTATACCCCCTAAGGGTTGCATCTCATCCCTCCAAAATATTATCCAACGATCCACGACAGCTGGATAGAAATCGGGTTAAGAAAAACCCATTTCTCGCAACCCAGGATTTGGGCAAAAAACCCCGATCAGTCGACTGCTTAACAAACGGTAGTCGACTGATGACAGGCGGCTGTCATTGCTTCCAAAGGGAGACAGACGACTGTCTTGAAAATCACAATCGCCTATGAAATCCACAAGTGACTGTCTTTTGTTCTTCAGTCGCCTACTACAGAAGTGTCAAAGTAACAGAGAGTTGGCTCTTTTTGCTCCCCCAGGCATTTGGAAAATCAGTCGACTCATGCGAAAATGACATGCGACTGTATAATATTACAGTCGACTGCCAATCCTCTTGCAGACGACTGTCGTTGGGCTTCAGCTTCTCCGGCTCCAGCTCTTTGAAGATAGGCGACTGCT
Source organism: Scilla litardierei (assembly GCA_030789695.1). NCBI lineage: Eukaryota > Viridiplantae > Streptophyta > Magnoliopsida > Asparagales > Asparagaceae > Scilla > Scilla litardierei. Next base: position 162,875,379 of record CM061140.1, on the reverse strand, counting down.
GTGTTTGGGCAGTCAACTGTATGGTTGCCCAGGCGCCTGTCATTCCTTTTACAGGCGCCTATTGTGTACACTTCCTCTTGAGTTGATTTCGTCCCCTTTGGGACACCTGAAAAATCCAGAAAAAATCCCTTAAAATGTAGTAGACATTTATAATGCTCTGGGAAGTAAAATTGTGCCAGAATAAAATCATATGCTCACAAATGATGAATGGGCATAAATGTAGTTAAGAGAGCATGATTCCAAGGATTATGTGCACAATAGGAAATGATTATGGGGCTAAAATATGCAATATTCAATCATAATTACACCCCTAACTAGCGTTTTGCTAGTCCCTAGCAAAATAAGTGACCAATCCCAAAATACAATGTTGACTCCATTCATGGATTATTGGCAATACTAAAGGGTTTTGAAATCATATATATAAGGGCAAAGTTCTCAAGTCTATACACTCTTCCCTATGACTATAATCTCATTCCTCTTACTTACTCCACCATCTACACCTAAGCAGGAGTATATCCCTTAATATGTCACAATCTCCAGAAGTAAGGTCCTTATGAACTCTCGAGCTTATGGGATATAGCACTTACTCCCTCAAAAGATCATGGAAATGAGTTGTGGATCAAATTTCATGCATTTATTCAAATTTCATGGCAATATTTGCCTTATTCAAAGTATCATGACAAAAGTTTATGTCTTATTCAATTGTGCACAAGTGCACTTATTAATGTAGCATTTGATAGCATTCATTTGAGCAACTCCAAATTCCAAGTCACTATCTTAGGATCCATGAATATAAACCTAGCCGAATTTTTAAAATCCATACGGCTTAATCAATTGATTGTTGATATCAAGGTTTCTACATCACTATAGGGTTTCAAATGGGTTGTAATTGTCATGAGCTTCAAGCTAAAGGGCCAAGTGTAAGCATGTAGAGAAACAATTAATTGCCCTTTGTACATAAAGATACAACATACCCCAATCTGCCAAAATCCACTTCAAGAATACATTTTTACCAAAGTTGGGAAGGATCACCACATTTAATCAATGGGTCTACCAAAAAGTTATGGGTTGCAGAAATATTGGTAATAGATGGAAAAGTTTTATTTCATTCAATTTATTCACAAAAAAGATGAAAAATAATAAAAATATGCTCAAGAAGTTTCTAAATCCTAGTCCACACCCCCAACTAAAAATAAACATGGTCCTCAATGTTTGAAGGGTGAGACGAAATATATGCATAACAATGGATAAACTAGGATATGAAAGCGTGAGCGAGAGTTATTCCTTACTATATACTATTAGCTAGGAAAGTTTTGGAACGAACACACCTAGTTGGTTCCACCTGGCAGTGGTTCTGTAAGCTCTAATGTGACCTCGTCTCTACTCCATGGCTTTTGGTAATGCTTTAAGCGTTGGCCGTTCACCTTGAATTCATTGCCATTTTGTGGGTTGGCAATGGTCACCGTGCCATGTGGAAACACCTCGCGAACAATGAAATGTCCAATCCACTTCGAACAAAGCTTTCCGTGGAAGAGATGAAGTCTTGAGTTGTAAAGTAGCACTTTCTCCCCCCGGGGGGGATGAATTCTCTCCTCAAAATGATTCGATCATGGGCGTATTTAAGCCTTTCCTTCACAAGATTGGAATTGTTGTATGCCTCCCTCCTTATCTCTTCGAGCTCCACTAACTGCAATTTACGAGAAGCGGGGGCAATTTCATAATTAAACTTTTTAATTGCCCAAAAAGATTTGTGTTCAAGTTCAATGAGCAAGTGGCGGAATTTTCCAAAAACTAAGCGATATGGGGACATCCCTAAAACTGTTTTGTAGGCGGTACAGGATGCCCACAATGCCTCAGAAAAACGCATGCTCCAATCCTTCCTTGATGGGTTCACCGTCTTTTGGAGTATGTTTTTAATCTCACGATTTGCCAACTCCGCTTGTCCATTGGTTTGTGGGTGGTATGGTATAGAAACCTTGTGTGTCACCCCAAACTTCTTCATTAAGCTTGCGAAGAGGCGGTTGCAGAAATGTGACCCTCCGTCGCTTATCATAGTCTTTGGCATCCCAAATCGTGCGAAAATGTTTTCTTTCATGAATTTAAGCACGATAGCCGCATCATTGGTCCTACAAGGAATAGACTCAACCCATATAGATACATAATCTATAGCAAGCAAAATATATGTATACCCAAAGGATTTAAGAAATGGCCCCATAAAATCAATGCCCCAACAATCCAAAATTTCTAATTCAAGGATAGGGTTTAACTGCATCATTTTTGTTTTAGTAATCCCCCCCAACTTTTAGCAAGCTAAGCATGACTTACAGTATGTATAAGTGTCCTTAAACATGCTATGCCAATAAAAACCACATTGTAGAATTTTTGATACGGTCTTTTAGACGGAAAAATGACCACCACACACTCTCGTGGCAAAAATGCAAGACACTATTAAAAATGCATCTCCTTACTATTTGGTCGTTGCAATACTTGTAAAGGTAAGTGTCATCGAAAAAGAAAGATGTTACCTCAAAGATGAACCTTTTGTAATCTTAGCGACACCAAGTGTAGGGAGTCTTACATGTGACCAAGTAGTTTATGATGTCGGCATGCCATGGGAGTGTGTGGGAGATCGCAAAAAGATGTTCGTCAGGGAACGAATCATTTAATGGGATGGTTGCCAGCTCCATGCTCATTATTAATCGTGAAAGGTGATCGACAACATGATTTTCCACTCCCTTCTTGTCATTAATGGCGATGTTGAATTCCTGCAAGAGCAAAATCCAACGGATTAGTTTAGGCTTGGTGTCTTTCTTGGAAAGGAGATATTTAAGAGCGGCATGGTCGGTAAAGATTGTAATTGGGAATCCCAATATGTATCTCCTTAATTTCTCCAACGCGAAGACAACGGTTAAAAGCTCTTTCTCCGTGGTGGTGTAGTTTCGTTGAGCTTCATTCAAGCTCTTGCTTGCATAATAAATCAGCACATGGGCATTGTCCTTGCATTGTCCAAGCACGGCACCAACCGCATAGTTACTAGCATCGCACATAATCTCGAAGGGTGATGTCCAATCTGGCACCTGAAGAATAGGTGAAAATGTGAGCAACCTTTTCAACTTCTCAAAAGCAAGTTGACAATCATTATTCCAAGAAAAATCTACTTCATTTTTCAAAAGCATGCAAAGAGGTTGAGATATTGAGCTAAAATCTTTTATAAACCTCCTATAAAAATCGGCATGCCCAAAAAATGAACGAATATCTCTTACACAACGAGGAGTGGGTAGCTTTTCTATTACCTCGATCTTGGCTTTGTCAACTTGCATACCGTTCTTGGATACAATATGACCAAGGACTAAGCCTTCGGTGGTCATGAAATGGCATTTTTCCCATTGAAGAGAGGGTTTTTTTCGATGCACCAATCTAACACCAAAACCAATTTAGATAAATAGTTATTAAATGAGCTACCATACACAGAGAAATCATCCATGAATACCTCCACATTCTTTTCAACCATATCATGGAAAATGCTAAGCATACAACGTTGAAAAGTTGTGGGGGCGTTACATAAGCCAAATGGCATTCTCCGGAATGCAAAAGTGCCAAAAGGACAAGTGAAGGTGGTCTTCTCTTGTTCTTTGGGTGCTATTTCTATTTGATAATATCTAGAGTAGCCATCGAGGAATCAATAGTACTTGTGTCTGGCCACTCTCTCTAGGATTTGATCTAGAAATGGGAGAGGGAAGTGGTCTTTACGGGTCTTAGAATTAAGCTTCCTATAGTCAACGCACATGCGCCATCCCGTGGTGGCTCGTAAGGGGACTAACTCATTGTTCTCAATTTTACCTACAGTTAGCCCTGATTTATTAGGTACAACTTGAATGGGGCTAACCCATCTACTATCGGCAATAGGATATATAATACTCGCATCAAGAAGCTTAAGGATTTCACTCTTCACTACTTCCTTTAGGTTAGGATTTAACCTACGTTGCATCTCTCTAGTGGGTTTGGTGTCATCCTCTAAGTAGATGTGGTGCTTACAAATTAGGGGGTCAATACCTTTAATGTCAGCAATTGTCCAACCAATTGCCCCCTTGTGAGTTTTAAGCACTTCTAACAACTGCATTTCTTACTCATTAAAAAGTTTAGATGATATTACTACGGGGGATGTACCGGATTCCCCAAGAAATGCATACTTCAAATATGGTGGCAACGGCTTCAAATCCAAGGATGGGTACTCTAGCTTGATGGCCTTTGGTATGGCGTGTCCAACGGTAGCGGCTCAAAAGATGGCATCCATTTAGTCACCGTGCCAACTCCCTGCAACAAATAATCGGTGTCAATATTTTCACAAAAATGCTCGACGAAATTAAGCGCTTCAACAAACTCCACATCAAAATGCTCTTCAACTATAGTCTCAATCATGCAAGCATCCTCAACCTCACAATCCCCCGATGGCAACTTACAAGCATTAAAAATGTTTAAGTCAAGTGTCATGTTACCAAACGAGATTTTAAATTGACCATCCCTACAATTGATTATAGCATTGCTTGTTGCTAGGAATGTCCAACCTAAGATGATGGGGGGTTGGTGTTTTGGTTTGAGGCCCAATGATGTCCAACACGACAAAGTCCACCGGGTAGTAAAATTTGTCTACTTGGACAAGCACGTCCTCTATGCTACCTTTGGGACCTTGATGGATCTATCGGCCAATTGGAGAATAATGGGGTGTAGATTTCAATTCTCCGAGTCCTAATTGCATATACAAGTTATATGGCAAAATGTTAACACTTGAACCTAAATCAAGGAAGGCTTGTCCTATCTTTTTGGTTCCTATGATGCATGAGATTATATGTGAGCCGGGATCCTTGTATTTAGTAGGAGTGTTGTGTTGCACAATAGCACTAACTTGTTGTGTTAGGAAGGCCTTTTTCTTACACTAACATTCCTCTTAACGATGCACAAATCTTTTAAAAATAAAGCATATGCGGGAATTTGATTTATTGCATCAAAAAGAAAAATATTAATTTGACATTTTTGAAATATCTCGCGGATTTCGGATTGAAACTTATCTTTCCGTGGAGGTTGAAGCCTTTGAGGGAATGGTGCGGGAGGAGTGTACGGCTTAGGCTCTTCAATGACGATCTCTTCGGAATGGTTGCCCTTGCCCAATCTTCTCTCTTGCACCTCTTCATTTGGGGTGGCTTCATTCTCTATAACTATCTCCGCCTCGACTCTCAGCTGCTCCGGCTTCTCAATTTCTCGACCACTTCTCAAAGTTGTCACCGCTTGACAAAACTTGACACTGGATCCCCCCGATGACGAATTCATGTTGGGGTTGGGGAGTGGTTGTGCCGAAAGCTTGCCCTTCTCTAGAGTTGCCGCAAGCTTCGACATGTTCTCATTGAGTTGTTGAAATTGTTGTTGGTGTTGCGCGTGGGTTTGTTGTAGTTGTTGCCATTGTTGAAAGTAGGCTTGGTTTTGCGTCGTTTGCATTTGGATGAATTGTTTCAATGTGTCGCTCAAAGATTGCATTTGTGTCTCATTTGTTTCATCCCTCCTCCTTTGGATGCCTTATTGATTGTTGTTGTAGTTGAAAGGTGGTGGGCGATACGATGGTTGAGCTTGGTGGTGTCTTTGGGGACCCTAATTCAAATTCGGAATACTTCTCCAACTCGGGCCTTGATTGTTGGAATCGTTGTATCCTTGCCATTGGTTGGAATTCGCCACATAATTCACTTGTGTGGGGTCTTGAAGTACTTCCTTCGCTATCGGTAGGTTGGGACATTAGTTAATGCTATAGTCTACGCTACTGCAAAGGTTGCATAGCCCTTCATTACCAACCATCACGGCCTTCACGCCTTTCAACTGTAACTCATCAAGTCTCTTGCAAATGATGGCCTCCATTCTTTCTTATAAGGCTTCCTCTCGGGTCAATGTAAGAAGACCACCATGGGCCAAAGGTTGAGGTAATTCTCTTCTTTCAGATTCGGGAGTCGCCTCCTAACTTTGCGCATTCTCCGCTATGGATTCTAAATAATCACATGCCTCCTCCGGTGTCTTATCCAGGAATTCCCCATTGCATATCATTTCCACGAATTGTTTCATAGATGGGATGAGTCCGTCGTAAAAGAAACCGATGAGACGGTATTCATCAAATCCATGGTGTGGACATGCTAGTAGCAGCTCCTTGAACCTTTCCCAAGTGATATCAAAACTTTCATTTGGCTTCTGAGAAAAATTTGCCATTTGCCGCTTTAATCCTTGAGTCTTGTGCAAGGGAAAAAACTTTTTCAAAAATTCAGCTTGCATTGCCAACCGGGAGTTAATAGTATGAGGAGGTATAGTATTAAACCAATTTTTGGCTTTATCCTTTAAAGAAAAAGGAAACTGTTTAAGATAAATGGTTTCATTGCTAGCCTTCCCATCAGAACATGTGAGGCAGACATCTTCGAAATCCTTTATATGTAAATAAGGGTTCTCTTTCTCTGCACCATGAAAAGTGGGGAGAATTTGAAATATCCCAGGTCTTGGACTAAAGGAATTTGCATCGGCTGGAAGCACAATGCATGAGCCGGTAGCAGACCTACTCGGTCTCAACACATATCTCAAACTTCGATTACCCTCATGTTGAGAGTGATCATCATCACTATGATTGGTGTTGTCTTTACCGTTGGTGTTGGTATTGTTATCGGCTATGTTTATGTTTCTCACTAGTCTATGTGTTCGAGAAGTCCTTAACTACATAAGCTAGACAATTGAGCTCAAGCCAAAACTCTCCAATATTAACCTAATTTTTATAGTTTTGTTGATTATAAAAGTAGAAAAACAAATTCGGATATCCACAATGAATATAGACAATAGAATGGAAAGATCTCGCCAAATTTTCACGACAAAAACCAGAGTGTGAAATGAAGATACGCCGTCCCCGGTAATGGCGCCAATTTGTTTGACGTGACCTGAAAGGTGATACTTGCAAGTGTACGAGGTCGACAAATAATATACCCGGTGAGTACGGGATCGTATCCACAGAGATGGAACTAATCTGCAAATTCACACAAATAGTCAGAGCATGTAAAGAATGGTTGAGGCTTCTAACCATCCTATGGGGGGTGAATGATTGTTTGAATAGATGGTTTATCTAAATACCCTAGAGTTAGGGCAATGGCCGAAGGCTTGGACACAAGGGAGAGAAAGAGTGCGGGTGTTGTAACAACCCTCGTGTGTAAATACTATGTAGCTATTAAGTTAGCCCTAGTCTCTTTGTATATGTATGCATTCCAGTTCACTAGAATGAAGCGATTTGCATTTGTACCCCCCTCAATTTTGCATTTATACCCAAAACCTGGGTATATTTCCAAAATTGGCAAGAAATGAGGGTTTTGTGCAAAAAAGGGTTCATCTTGATTTTGAGTAAGGAAAAAAATGAAATGAAAATGAGTGATGGCAAACTTGTAAATAAGGGTATTTCTAAAGGGGGATCATGTAATTAAATAACCCCACACCCTTCTACATAATTCCACATCATTCTCTTCTCCTTTTTTTCATTTTTGATTTCTTTTTTTCTCTCCCCTTTTCGTTTTTGGTGGCTGCCGAATTCTCTTGAGCAAAAAACAAAAAAAGAAAAAAGAAAAAAAGAGGAAAGGAAAAAAAAAAGAGAGAAAGGAGAGAGGAAGAAGAAGAGGAAGGAGCGAAGGAGAAGGAGGAGGCTAAGCTAGGAGGAGACCTTAATCAACTCAAGACCACTCTTGGAGCCCTAAGGAGGTAGAATCTCTACAACTCTTTCTCTCTCTAGTTGTGAATAAAGAAATATATGCATGAATGATAAGCTTTTCTTTGAGAAAATTTGGAAGAGTGTTGTAGATTTAGGTTGTATGTGCATGCTTGATTTTCTCCTTAATGTGATGTTGGGATTAGGCCAAGTTTATGTTTTTAGTAGTTAATATTGAAAAGAGATGGTAATTTGAATGAAAGTTGTGAACTTTGGTTTGTATGTTATTAATAAGTTCTCATTTTGTTAAAAGTTCACACCTTTATGGATAATTTAGTTAGCATGTTTAAAAAAAATGCTATTTTTAGTACTAGGTTCTCCCTTTGCTAAAAGATGACATCTTTAGGGTTAAGCTAGTTGTTAGGTTAATAAAAATGCCACCTTGTTTAACAAAGAACCAAGATCCTCCTGAAATCTCTAGCAAAATCAAACACTTGGAAATCTGAAATTTTGTAGTGTGGTATTTCTAATTCTGCAGTCAGTATTGATAGAAATACAATCTAAAATAATTATATTCATGTAGTTCACGAAATTCTACCCCAAAATCATATAAAATTTGACATAGTTTCAATTCAATAAGTAGGAGTAAAAATTCAGCAATTACAACATGTCTGAATTTCTTTCAGACTGGTCACAGCTTAGAAAAATGGACCTCAGTACCTGCACACATCATGGAATTTTTATGATCTTGGTCTCGTTGTAAATTTAACAAGTTTTTCTACAACTTCATCTCAGTGCTTATTTTTCGAAATTCTGAATGCAATAGGCCCAAATTCAGCAATCAAGACAGACCCTGGAACCTGTCTGAAAAAAAAGATCTAACAGGCTTCACAAAATAATTCACCATAAATCATATAATTCATATTTTTGCATGAAATTTTATCTGTTAATCTAAAACTACCATATCTACAACTTTCATTTAGGAAGTTTTGTCAAATTCGCACTAGGTCCATTGATGTTTATGACTGCTGATGAAAGTTCAGCAAATTGAATTGTTTGGTAATGACTCGAATTGTGTTTTGATTTATTCCTACGTTCAGATGTTAATGCTCAATATTGCTAATGTAGATGCATCAATATTAAGGTGTTTGCATGTGAATATGCTACTTTATGTTGCAAGTTTTTAGAGTTGAATGTTTATGTTTATGGCTTATGGGACATGCAAGTCTTTGTTGTGGACATCCTAGTGAAAAAGAATGTATTGGACCTCATTTTACATGCTTGTACACTAGGATTAAAGACTAGCTAAAAGAAAACCTAAGGTTGTCTCGTTCCACTCAAGATGGGTGAGTGCCCTAGGAGGGTTTGGGGGAAACCAAGGTAACGAGTGGACATGCGGGGATGGACTGCTGGGTTGCGGACCACTCCTGACGAGCCCTCAGAGGCGGGGAGTATGTTAGGTTGGTTGAGTTGGTTGTGTTGGAGAACGGCTTCTTTCGTAAGAGCTTATCTCGGAAAGTCGTAGCATTCCACCCACCTTACTGGGTGAGGTCCAGTCCTCGATGTCTGACCCGTTACTTATGTTTCTAATTCATGCATGAAACCTAACCTATAAAAACTTAAAAAATCAGTAACCCTGTAATGTGATGCCTTTTTCTTGTTTGTACTCTATGATTAGAGTAGTAGAGTCGTGGAGTTTCTACTAGGCATGATGTGATGTGTCTCTTCTCCCCCACAGGTACATGTACCAGTTCTCAGGCAACGGGACCGAGGACAGAGACCCCGGAGGGCAGCTCGTCTCAGCAAGGTCCGTAGAGTCTGTAGTTAGTGTGGGTCTTGTGGTGTAGTCTTGGGGTGGGTGTGGGATGATAGCAGAGTTTTGTACCCCTATTTCCCTTTGTACCCCAAGGGACTGAGTTGTACCTTTTTGGGAGCTTTAGCTGTTGGGGTTGTACATTGGACTTGTTTACTGCTAGTTGTGTGGTTATGGTGTTCTGTGACGTCGAGATGTTCTGTTTGTCGTACTTTACTCTGTTGACCATGTTTTAGTAACCCGTACTTCCTTGTTGTGCTGGAGCTGTACCGTTCTTCTTTTGTTTCAGTTTGTACCTAACTACCTGTGTTTTCTCAGCGTTTGCAGTGGTCTGCGAGGCAATGGTTTACACATTAGCGCTTGGTATTTTAATACCGTGGCTTGTCATGTCGGTCTGCCCTATTTTGGGTAACTGGGCGTGATAGGTTTTGTGGTGGCCCATGCAGGTCAGCGCACAGTGCGATACGTGTAAAGGGAATACATGTAAGGCTCCAATATTTCAGTACATGGTACTAATTCATTTGTTCTGTTTCTCACCTGTAGATGGAAGGTGGGAATGGGACTTCCGGCAGGACCGGAGCTTCAGATGGCTGGACTGGTCCAGCTGGTGACGGGCACTCTTCAAGTGACAGGACCTCAGAGTCAGCCCTGATGGCTAAGGTCTTGATGGGAATTTTAGAGCACATGGGTCAGATAGAGGAGAGGGCAGCGGTGCCAAAGCCACTAAGCTATAAGGAGTTCAGGACGTTGCGTCCATGATATTTCTTGGGCAGGGAGAGTAGCCTCGTGGTGGATGAGTGGCAACGGCATACGGAGGATGATCTGACGATGTGTCGGTTTCCCCGAGACGGTTGGGTGGAGTTGGTGAGGCGCCAGTAGACCCATCAGGCCAAAGACTGGTGGGAGGCCCAGGAGAGGAGACTGAAGGAGAACATTGCTTGTGAGACTTTTCGAGAGTTCTTTGAGGCCAAGTTCCTTCTGGAGGCGGCGAAGGACGAGTTGAGACAGAGATTCGAGCACTTGACTCAGAGTAAGAAGACAGTGGATGAGTACAATGCAGAGTTCTCACTACTGAGCAAGTACGCACCAGAGCTTGTAGCGACAAACGTCACCAGGGCCAGGCACTTTCGCATGGGACTAGATGTAGAGTTTCGGGCGACCATGTCTACTCAGGAGTTGTTGACTCAGGATGTTGTACTACGGGCAACCAAACAGAATGAGACCCACCTACGGAGTCTAGGGAGACCACCAGACAGTGACAAACGACCGACCGCTCAGCAGAGGACCACCTCTGGCCCAGTTCAGCAGGTGACATTCAAGCGACCGGGGGCTCCACCTTCGGCACAGAAGGGGCCTTCATGCTACAGATGCGGAAAGCCAGGGCATGTGCAGAGAGAATGTCGAGTTTCGAGTGACAGGTGTTACACATGTGGGGAGCAGGGTCACATTAGTAGATTTTGCCCACGGTCGGGTCATGCCCCAGTACCACCGACATCAGCGACGGTCCGGCCCGTACAACAGAGAACTCTTTCACCACAGCTGCAGTGGCTTGCCCTCCCAGCACCGCCAAGACCGAGACCATCTGCACCGAGAGGACCCCCTCCACCTCCTCAGCAGCAACGAGGGTACCAGGGGCAGCTCCTCCGTCGAGGCAACAGCAGTATACTATGACCCCAGTAGGGACTTCGGAGGGCGCTAGTAAGGTGATCACATGTATGAATCTTGCCCCTCTGCAGTCTATTTGATTTTAGCCTCAGTTGTTTTATTTAGCTAGTTATCTGTGTTTTATTGTTGTGATACTTTAGGTATTGTTAGAGTAGCCGCCTACCCTGCTTTGTCTCTATTTGACACTGGAGCGTCACATTGTTTTCTGTCTAAGAAGTTTGTGACACATCACTCTATAGTAGTTGACACCTTTGCTGCTAGTTGGAATGTTTACACCGAAAATGGGATCATTTGTAGCGTTTCTGGGATACGAAACTGTCCAGTTGAGATATGAGGACGAGAGTTGTATGCAGACTTCTTAGTGATTGAGCTGTCCGACTATGAGGCAGTGTTTGGATGGATTGTTTAGGAACGTGCTATGCTAATATAGACTGTAGACTGAGGAGGGTAGTTTTCAGGATCCCTGACCATCCAGAGTTTGAGTTTTGGGATGGTAGTAGTGAGCTTGAGCCTTTGAATTTTAGAGCGACGGTCGTGGAGTATTTGGACATGGAGGCAGAGCCAGTGTTACCGAGGGTTGTTGAAGAATTTTCCGACATCTTTCCAGATGATATCTTTGGATTACCCACAAATAGGTCCCTGGAGTTTACTATTGATCCGATTTCATGCGCCCAACTGATAGCGAAGGCTTCATACCAAATGGCCCCATCAGAGTTAACTGAGCTTCACAATCAGTTGACTGATTTATCATATAGAGGATTGATTCACCCAAGTATGTCACCGTGGGGAGCGCCAGTGTTGCTTGTAAACAAGAAGGATGATCTCGGAGGATGTGCATTGATTATCGGGAATTGAATAAGGTGACGGTGAAGGGTAAGTACACTCTTCGTCGGATCGATGATATCTTTGATCAGCTTGGTGGATCACGGGTGTATTCGAAACTGGATTTGAGAAGTGTGTAATACCAAGTGAAGGTGCGGGAATCTGATGTTCCGAAGACCGCATTCCGGACTCGATGAGGTCGCTACGAGTTTTTGGTGATGCCTATTGGAGTGACGAATGCCCCAGCTACTTTTATGAGGCTAATGAATCAAGTCTTCTTCGAGTATTTAGATAAATTTATGGTGGTATTCATCGATGACATCCCGGTTTACTCGAAGAATGAGGACGAACATATTGGGCATCTGCGGATAGTTTTGAATACTCTCAGGCAGCACCGACTATATGCCAAGTTCAGCAAGTGCCAATTTTGGTTGACCAAGGTTGCGTTTCTTGGGCACGTAATCTCTGGGGATGGAGTGTTTGTTGACCCTGAGAAGGTTGCCGCAGTAGAAAGTTGGCCTATACCTCGGACAGTCACAGAGATTCGAAGCTTTTTGGGGTTGGCTGGATATTATCGGAAGTTCATTAAGGATTTCTCGAAGATTTCCTCGCCTTTGACTCATCTGCCAAAGAAGGATGTTACGTACGTCTGGTCAGAAGATTGCCAGCGTGCGTTTGATGAGCTGAAGCATCGGTTGACCACTGCCCCTATCTTAACCATCCTTGACCATTCAGGTGGTTTTGATGTTTTCTACGATGTGTCTGGGAGAGGGATAGGCTGTGTCCTTCATCAGCATGGGCGAGTTGTAGCATATGCTTCCAGATTATTGAAGGAGCATGAGCTGAACTATCCCACTTATGACCTGGAGTTGGCAGTGGTGATTTTGGCCCTGAAATTGTAGATACATTTCCTCCTAGGTGAGCATGTGAAGATATACACCGACCATAAGAATCTGAAGTATGTGTTCACTCAGAAGGAGCTCAATACGAGGCATCGACGATGGTTGGAATTAATGGCCAAATATGATGTCGATCTGCAATATCATATTGGGAAGGTGAATGTGGTGCTAGATGCTCTTAGCTGATTGCCCGCTGTGATGAGGTTAACTTCCCAGCCACAACTTCGATGGGCAATCTGACAGATGGGAATAGAAGTTTTACTTCCAGGAGAGAAGATTGTTTTGATGGGACTACAGATTCAGGCTGATTTGGTGAACTTGATCAAGGCAGCCCAGTCAGGGGATGCTAAGTTGAAGAGGATTTGAGAGCAGGTGGAAGCTGGACTTCAGACCGATTTCCGTGTTCATGAAGATGGATCGCTGAGATTTGGGAGCCGGGTTTGTGTGCCTAGTGGCAATGTTCGGGAAGAATTATTGAAGGAGGCACACAGTTCCTCATATTCTATCCATCCTGGAGGAACCAAGATGTATCGCGATCTGAAGCAATACTATTGGTGGTTTGGAATGAAGAAGAGTGTAGCCAAAAGTGTGGCGTCCTGCTTGATTTGTCAGCAGGTGAAGGCTGACTATAAGAGAACTACGGGATTATTGCAGCCTCTCCCTATTCCAGAATGGAAGTGGGAACATTTGACCATGGACTTTGTGACCGATTTTCCTCGGACACCAAGGGGTAATGATGCGATTTGGGTCATCATTGACCGATTGACCAAGTCGGTACATTTTATTTCGTTCCGAGTTGGACAATCCACAGAAATTCTGGCTAAGAGGTACATGGAGGAGATTGTGAGACTGTATAGAGTCCCAGTGAGTATAGTATCCGACAGAGATATCAGATTCACTTCTCATTTTTGGAAGAGCTTACAGGCTATTCTGGAGACGTGTCTAAATTTCAGTACTGCGTATCATCCTCAGACTGATGGACAGTCGGAAAGGACCATTCATATTCTTAAAGATATGCTGCGAGCATGTATGCTTGATTTCAAGGGATCGTGGGAGGACCATCTGCATTTAGTTGAGTTTGCATATAATAACAGTTATCAAGCAAGTATCGGTATGGCACCCTTTGCAGCTCTGTATGTAAGGCAATATCGGTCTCCCTTAAGTTGGGATGATGTTAGAGATAGAGAGTTTCTGTGACCCGACTTGGTGGCAACAACAACAGATGTGGTACGGACAGTCAGAGAGAACCTACGCATCGCGCAGGATCGATATAAGCATTGGGCTGATACAAAACGATGACCCTTGGAATTTCAGCCAAGAGATTATGTGTTCCTAAAGATCTCACCAATTCGTGGAACTATCCGATTTGGCAAGCACAGGAAGCTGAGCCCTATATACATTGGTCCGTTCGAGATTTCTGCCAAGGTCGGTGAATTTGCATATCGACTCGTGTTGCCACCGACCCTTGAAGGTGTGCATAATGTTTTTCATGTGTCTCAACTCAGAGGATATGTGGGAGATCTGAATCATGTTGTAGACTTCTCAGAGATAGAAGTACAACCGGATCTCACCTATGAGCAGCAGGCAGTGGCCATTTTGGACAGGAGACAGAAGACTTTGAAGACGAAGACCATTGACTTAATGCGAGTCATATGGCAACAAGAGTCTCCGAGTGAATCAACTTGGGAGTGGGAAGATGAGATGCGTAAGAAGTACCCATACACGTTTGAGCAATAACTGTTGTAACTTATAATTTTCTACAGTTGTTAGTTGCTCTCCAAACTCTGTTAAATTCCGAGGACATCATTTGTTCTAAGGAGGGTAGGGTGTAACAACCCTCATGTGTAAATACTAAGTAGCAATTAAGTTAGTCCTAGTCTCTTTCTATATGTATGCATGCCAATTCACTAGAATGAAGAGATTTGCATTTGTAACCCCCTCTATTTTGCATTTATACCCAAAATTGGGTATATTTCCAAAATTGGCAAGAAATGAGGGTTTTGTGCAAACAGGGTTCATTTTGATTTTGAGTAAGGAAAAAAAATGAAATGAAAATGAGTGATGGCAAACCTGTAAATAATGGTATTTCTAAAGGGGGTCTTGTATTTAAATAACCCCACACCCTTCTACATAATTCCACATCATTCTCTTCTCATTCTTTTTCATTTTTGATTTCTTTGTCTCTCTCCCCTTTTCGTTTTTTGTGGATGCCGAATTCTCTTGAGCAAAAAACAAAAAAAAGAAAAAGAAAGAAAGAGGAGAGGAAGGAAAGAAGAGAGAAAGGAGAGAGGAGGAAGAAGAGGAGGAAGGAGATGAGGAGGAGGCTAAGCTAGGAGGAGACCTTAATCAACTCAAGACCACTCTTGGAGCCCTAAGGAGGTAGAATCTCTATAACTTTTTCTCTCTCTGGTTGTGAATAAAGAAATATATGCATGAATGATAAGCTTTTCTTTGAGAAAATTTGGAAGAGTGTTGTAGATTTAGGTTGCAAGTGCATGCTTGATTCTCTCCTTAATGTGATGTTGGGATTAGGCCAAGTTTATGTTTTTAGTGGTTAATATTGAAAAGAGATGGTAATTCGAATGAAAGTTGTGAACTTTGGTTTGTATGTTATAAATAAGTTCTCATTTTGTTAAAAGTTCACACCTTTATGGATAATTTAGTTAACATGTTTAATAAAAAATGCTATTTTTAGTACTAGGTTCTCATTTTGCTAAAAGATGACATCTTTAGGGTTAAGCTAGTTGTTAGGTTAATAAAAATGCTACCTTGTTTAACAAAGAACCAAGATCCTCTTGAAATCTCTAGCAAAATCAAACACTTGGAAATCTGAAATTTTGTAGTGTGGTATTTCTAATTCTGCAGTCAGTATTGATAGAAATACAATCTAAAATAATTATATTCATGTAGTTCACGAAATTCTACCCCAAAATCATATAAAATTTGACATAGTTTCAATTCAATAAGTAGGAGTAAAAATTCAGCAATTACAACATGTCTGAATTTCTTTCAAACTGGTCACAGTTTAGAAAAATGGACCTCGGTACCTGCACACATCATGAAATTTTATGTTCTTGATCTCGTTGTAAAGTTAACAAGTTTTTGTAAAACTTCATCTCAATGCTTATTTTTCGAAATTCTGACTGCAATAGGCCCAAATTCAGCAATTAAGACCGACCCTGTAATCTGTCTGAAAAACGGATCTGACAGGCTTCACAAAATAATTCACCATAAATCATATAATTCATATTTTTGCATGAAATTTTATCTGTTAATCCAAAACTACCGTATCTACAACTTTCATTTAGGAAGTTTTGTCAAATTCGCGCTAGGTCCATTGATGTTTATGACTGTTGATGAAAGTTCAGTAAATTGAATTGTTTGGTAATGACTCAAATTGTGTTTTGGTTTATTCATACGTTCAGATGTTAATGTTCAATATTGCTAATGTAGATGCATCAGTATTAAGGTGTTTGCATGTGGATATGCTACTTTATGTTGCAAGTTTTTAGAGTTGGATGTTTATGTTTATGGCTTATGGGACATGCAAGTCTTTGTTGTGGACATCCCAGTGAAAAAGAATGTATTGGACCTTATTTTACATGCTTGTACACTAGGATTAATGACTAGCTAAAAGAAAACCTAAGGTTGTCTCGTTCCACTCAAGGTGGATGAGTGCCCTAGGAGGGTTTGGGGGAAACCAAGGTAACGCGTGGGGGATGGACTGCTGGGTTGTGGACCACTCCTGACGAGCCGTTAAAGGCAGGGAGTAGGTTGGGTTGGTTGAGTTGGTTATGTTGGAAAACGGCTTCTTTCGTAAGAGCTTGTCTCAGGAAGTCGTAGCATTCCACCCACCTTACTGGGGGAGGTCCAGTCCCCGATGTCTGACCCGTTACTTAGGTTTCGAATTCATGCATGAAAACTAACCTATAAAGACTAAAAAAAATCAGTAACCCCGGAATGTGATGCCCTTTTCTTGATTGTGCTCTATGATTAGAGTAGTAGAGTTGTGGAGTTCCTACTGTGCACGCTGTGACGTGTCCCTTCCCCCCCACATGTACGTGTACCAGTTCTCAGGCAACGGGACCTAGGACAGAGAACCCGGAGGGCAGCTCGTCTCAGCAGGGTCCGTAGAGTCTGTTGTTAGTGTGGGTCTTGTGGTGTAGTCTTGGGGTGGGTGTGGGATGATAGCAGAGTTTTGTACATATGTTTCTCTTTGAACCCCGAGGGACTGAGTTGTACCTTTTTAGGAGCTTTAGCTGTTGGGGTTATACAATGGACTTGTTTGCTGCTAGTTGTGTGGTTATGGTGCTCTGTGATGTTGAGATGTTCTGTTTGTCGTACTTTACTCTACTGCATGTGTTTTAGTACCTTGTACTTGTTGTGCTGGAGCTGTACCGTTCTGCTATTCATTCCTTTTACAGGTGCCTGTTGTGTACACTTCCTCTTGAGTTGATTTGGTCTCTTTCGGGACACCTGAAAAATCCAGAAAAATTCCTAAAAATGTAGTAGACATTTATAATGCTTTGGGAAGTGAAATTGTACCAGAATAAAATCTTATATTCACAAATGAAGAATTAGCGTAAATGTAGTTAAGAGAGCATGATTCCAAGGATTATGTGCACAAGAGGAAATGATTATGGGGCTAAAATATGCAATATTCAATCATAATCAAGGAGCTTCGCCATCCGCTGCGTCGGCCATGGTCACCGACCACGATGGCAAGGACGCCAACCCGAAACGACGATTCAATATACCGAAATTCATCCCGATGCGGTCCCTCACCCCCACCTCACTCCAGGATGAGGTAGGCAGAAGGCCCGAGTGGACCAGAGACGAGTCAACCACGGCCTCATCCCGACGACCATGCTCAGCGCACCGATGGTCGCCCTACCGTCGAACCGTCGAGGATCGACGGGGTGGGAGCAGAAGCCCCAGCCAACTGAGGCATATGGGCCGGGAAGATCACCGCGAGAGGAGAAGCACTCGGTGACCAACGCCTATCCCCAGTCAGGATGGGCGCTGAGCGGATTCTCCCGGAACCCCCGTCAGCCCACCGGGGCAACCTGGCCCTTGCAAAGAAGCACTGGCAGGCCAGGAGGCTCCAGGGACGGCCGCTGCCCATTAGCGAGGAGCATTACCGATGTGTGGGTACCATCCAGGTTCAAGGTGTCGACCTTGGAGAAATATGACGGTACGGGGGACCCGAAAGATCATGTGATGGACTACGAATGGGTCATGGCATTCCAGGTGGCCAACGATGCCCTGCTCTATTGTGACTTCTACTCTACTCTCCGGAAGTGTAACGACTGGTTTTCATGTATCTGGATTTATTATATTATATTATATGTTTTGATGGATTTTCTCCTCATGTGTGGTTTTCGTCTCCGTAACGTTCATTTTAGATCGTTTCGTCGTATTTTCTTAGCTTTATCCGTTGATCGTCGATTTTGGAGTAAGTCATTCGTGACGGGCTTCATATCGGTCATATCTTATTGTTAGATCAAGCCTAGGAGTCTTAGGAATCGATCCCGGAGCTTCGCGCTCCATTTCGAAACTTTTGGTGCTCATTAGCCGGTGTAAGAAGGGGCACCGACCGACTAGATGACGATCCAATCGGTCGGCAAACCTTCTTGAACCGACTAGTTGGCTTTCTAAATTTCTCAGGAGTTACTGTTTATCGTTAGTCGGTCTAAGAACGTTGGTTGACCGACTAGGTTGCAAACTAGTCGGTCGGCAATGCTTCTTTAACCGACTAACTCATTAACTATTTTTGGTACCAATTACTGTTCACTCTTAGTCGGTCTAAGAACGTTCATCGACCGACTAGATGACGAACTAGTCGGTCAGTAGTTGTTCTTTGACCGACTAAATCTAAATCCTATTTTGTACAGGAGTTACTGTTTGGACTTAGTCGGACTGCGTTGGTCAACCGACTGACTAGTTCCCCAACTAGTCGGTCAGTGGTTGCTCTTTGACCGACTAATCAGTGTCGAAACCCTAATTTCTTGGCAGCCACCAGCACTTCCTATTTAAACCCCTCCCAAACGTTTTCTTCTTCTTCCTCATGACCTAAAACCCTAGTTTCTCCCCCATTGAGCCCCCTACTACCTCAAACCCTTATTCCTTCATCCCAAGCCCAAAATCCATCATCCAAACCCTCCCTTAACACATTCTACCTCTCATCTTCCTCAAAATCTCATGAAACCCCCAAAATCCCCCCAAAACCCTATTTCTCCAAATTTCTCCATCTGTTTCCAGATCTGAACCCTAGGTTCCCCGGAGCATTTCTTCCGTTGCCGTGCTTGCTCGGCATCATTCTTCCGCCTCCGATACGGTAATAATCGATCTCTTAATGTTTTCATGACACGTTGTGTTTTTGTGAAACCCTAATGAAATGAATATTGTTTTGATGGTTGTTTCTCCATAACAGCGACTTCCCCGTAGATTAGCGTCCGTGGGACGAACCCTCGTTGATCGTCATCTTCGGTGCTAGGCAAGTGAAACTTGCCACTTAGGGTTTAGGCCATGTTTTAGGCCATTTGCTTGTTGTAGGCGTAAAAGAGACTAGGCGACGAAATGATACTCGCCTAGGCGCAAATTTAGGAACTAGCTTGACAACGAAGCTAGATCCGACATTTATCATGTTGCACAATTACCATGTCATGTTTAATTTCCATTAACTGTACGCAAATTAATTGTCATGTCATTGCATTCTTTAAGTGTTTCCGTGATTGCGTAGCTTCGCTACGATACTTGTGTTTCCTGGCTCGTGTTCCAGAAGCGGGCCATGTGTTGGTTGATAGCCAATGCCCGAACTACTTGTTTCCGGCTAGGTGCACCCCTACGCCAAATTCTTATGAGTCGTGAACTAGAATGCGAGCTCCTGTGCGGGGCAACCCTGGCTCATTTACTGAGCTCGTGTGCAGGGACCCTGGCTCGTTCACATGTGGGTATTGGGGGTAAGAGTTAAGCGGCCAATCAACTGGGAGTCTGCCCGATCAGCAACTGCAGTGGTAAGGCGTAAACTCTGGGTTCTGGGGTAGTGTTAAGCGGCCAATCAGCGTGAATGCCAAACCATTCAGCTGTAAGGCGTAAACATCTACAAACAACTTGAAACGTGACTAGTGAAAAGATTGAGATTATTAGTGGCTTGGCTACTCTTGTCTCGTCCCGTTAATTGTTCTCTTGTACTTATTGTTTCACCATGTCTTGCTTGAGCACTCATGTTATAACTGCCATGTCATGCATACTATAACTGCTAGGTTGCTAGTTGCCTTACCTTCAGTTTCCTTGCCCAAGTCTTTTAGACTTGCTGACATGTGCCCCTTTACTCTTTTGGGTGACACATGTTAGATCCTGAGCCTGAGTACATTGTGGAGGACGAGGTGTTTGCTGATGCCGAGCCCGAGCTTGTGTTTGACGGGGAGTACGTGGACACTGGGGACCAGTCCTAGTGTCTTCGTTGAGCTTTCCCTTTTGTTTAGACTGCTATTTTGTTGTCGGTGCGTAGCACCTATACTTTGTTGCATTGTTGCTTTTGTTGGCCTTGTTCTGGGCCTTTAGACTCTTTCTTTTATCCTGGTGGCTTTTCTGGATGTTGAACTTAATTTTCATGTAGGATAAATTATGAGATATGAGATTTTATTTCTGTCTCTCCTTGTGTTATTATTGTTGTTCCGTTTGTGGTTACAAGGACCTGCTTATGTTTTATTGACGCTTATCGGGTTTGGGGCTTCACAGCTCCACTCTCGTGCGGACCTTCTCACGTCTCGCCTCCATTTTAGGGAAGCGGGGCGTGACAGGTTTTGTTGGTGGCCCATGCAGGTCCCTCTTCTGTAACTGCGATTATCGGAATGACGATAATAATATTAGAATGTCCAATAAACTAAGTTCGACGTCCGAGTCATAAGCTATGAGTCTAATCTGCTTCGTTTTCTGTGTCACTAGATGGCAGGAAGGCGATTCACCCGTGGTGGAGGTAGTGGTGCGCCCCCTCATGATGAGGAGCCTGAGCGGGAACCCACCAACGGAGAGATGATGCGGATGATGCTTCAGATGATGCAAGTGCAGCAGGGCGTGCTCCTGCAAGTCCAGAATGCTCCACTTGCTCGAGCTGCCCGGGCACTTCCGGATGTCCCTCGCTCCGAGCCGGGAGCGAAACAATTTCGGGAGCTGGGCCCCGCATATTTTGATGGGTCTGAGGGTCCACTGGTTGCCGATGAGTGGATTCGGAACATAGAGGATAACTTGAAGATGGCCAAGATCACCCCGGCTGGATGGGTTGATTTGGCGAAGAGGCAACTCAAGGATAATGCTCGGAACTGGTGGGATGCGGAAGAGAAGATGTTGGTGGAGCCGATAGCTTGGACTACCTTTAAGTCCAGGTTTGATGAGAAATTCTTTCCGAAGGCTACCAAGAAGGAGATGCTGCAGCGTTTTATTGATCTGAAGCAAGGGAGCTTGACGGTGGACCAGTACCACCAAGAGTTCACTAGGCTTAGTCGGTTCGCACCAAAAATGGTGCAGGTGCCGACGAGAGGGCTCAGAGGTTCCTGCAGGGACCTGCTTTGGAGCTCCAGAGTTTTGTGTCTTCCTCTGATCTGGACTCTTATCAGAAAGTTCTGGTCGCTGCAAGGTGGCAGGAGCTGAACTTGAGTCAGAGGAGGGGACATGTTTCTGGTGCTGGGAAGATGCCTATGGAGCAGGCCAGAGCGGTGGTTAGGCCTGGTTTCAAGCCTAATCAGCCAGCTCAGTTTAAGAGGTCAGGAGGGCCTATTCTGAAGACTTGCCATTTCTGCGGTAGGACCGGGCACGTCAAGGATCAGCGTAGGAGATTCCTGGGCCAGTGTGTCGTCTGTGGGGATCCTACCCATGCCATGAAGGATTGTCCGAGGTCGAAGCAGCCTTGGAGGGCACCTATTGCAGCACAGTCGTTGCAGCAGCGAGCGTCTGTTCCTGCTGGACGTGGAGCAGCTCTTGTTCCACAGAGGCAGGCTTTTCAGCAGGCTATTCCGCCGAGGCAGGCTTTTCTGATGACCGCTGTGGAGAGCGAGGCTGTGGATGAGGTTATCGCAGGTAATCCTCAATCTAGCTGTTACTTTCCTAGCTGGTTTTGATTGTTAGATTGTGTTGTTTGCTTGAACATGATTGTTTGCTAGACTAGGGTTTGATTGTTAATTGTTTGTTAGGTGTGGTTTTGGTGTGCACGTTTCCTGCACGAGTCCTCTTTAACTCTGGTGCATCGATGTGCATTATTTCTCGGAGCTTCGTGGAGAAGCATTCCTTGTCGACGTCCCCTCTTTCCAAGAGTTGGAATATCGTTACGGGGAATGGCGTGGTCTCGGTGCATCTTGGTTGCAATTCTTGCTCGTTGGTGGTCTGTGGACATGAGCTTTATGCTGATTTCATTATCCACGACATCATCAACTATGATGCAGTTCTTGGGATGGACTGGCTTGCGAGCTTCTATGCTACGATTGACTGTAGGAGGAAGAAGGTGGTGTTCGAGATTCCCGGACATCCAGTATTCGAGTTCAGCCGTGGTAGCAGTTCGTTTGGTCCTGTCAGATTTCGGGCCAGACCGGCGGAGGTTGTGGCTATGCAGATGGAGTTGGAGAGGCCAGCTGTGGTGCGAGATTTTGATGACGTCTTCCCCGAGGAGATGTCTGGTTTGCCACCTGATCGAGCTTTAGAATTTTCTATCGATCTTGTTCCGGGAGCGCAGCCAATTTTGAAGGCGCCGTATCGTATGGCGCCTGCAGAATTGGAGGAATTGCGGAAGCAGCTGGATGAGCTTTTACAGAAGGGTTATATCAATCCTAATGTGTCTCCATGGGGAGCACCGGTGCTGTTGGTGAAGAAGAAGGATGGGTCGCGCCGCATGTGCGTGGACTATCGGGAGTTGAATGCGGTGACCATCAAGAATAAATACCCGTTGCCTCACATCGATGATATTTTTGATCAGCTTGGAGGTTCGAGGGTGTTTTCTAAATTGGATTTGAGGAGTGGTTACCATCAGTTGAAGGTGAAGAAGGGAGATGTTCCGAAGACAGCGTTCAGGACGAAGTATGGACACTACGAGTTTGGGGTTATGCCTTTCGGTGTAACCAATGCACCCGCAGTTTTCATGAATCTGATGAACCTGATTTTCTACGACTTTTCGGATAAGTTTGTCGTTATCTTTATTGACGACATTCTGATCTATTCAAAGTCGGAGGAGGAGCATGCCTCGCACTTGAGGACGGTATTGGAGATTTTGAGTAAGCATCGGTTGTATGCTAAATTTTCGAAGTGCGAGTTTTGGCTGGATAGAGTTGCTTTTCTCGGGCATGTGGTGACTGGAGATGGTATTTCAGTGGATCCCGAGAAGATTAAGGCCATCAGAGAGTGGCCTGTTCCGTCATCTGCGTCTGAGATTTGGAGTTTCCTTGGGCTTGCTGGTTACTATCGGCGTTTCATTAAGGACTTTTTCCGTATTGCTGAGCTGATGACCAGGTTGACGCGGAAGGATGACCTTTTGTTTGGTCGGGTGATTGTGAGAATGCTTTTGGTGTCCTGAGGGAGAGGTTGACGACTGCCCCTATTCTTGTTGTGCCTGATCGCAGCGGTGGATTTGAGATCTTTTGCGATGCTTCTGGCAAGGGTCTCGGTTGTGTGTTGCATCAGCATGGGCATGTTGTGGCATATGCTTCTCGTCAGCTCAAGGCTCATGAGAAGAATTACCCGACGCATGATTTGGAGTTGGCTGCCATTGTGTTTGCTCTTTAGATTTGGAGGCACTTCCTGCTGAGTGAGAAAGTGAAGATCTTCACCAATCACAAAAGCTTGAAGTATATTTTTACTCAGAAGGAGCTCAACATGCGACAGCGTCGATGGTTGGAGCTTATGGCAGATTATGAGATTGATTTGCAGTATCACCCTGGCAAGGTGAATGTGGTTCCCGATGCGCTGAGTAGGCTTCCAGCGGTGATGATTTTGACCTCGCAGTGGAGATTGCAGCAGGATTTTTGCGAGTCTGGTGTGGAGATTGTTCTTCCTGGGAGGCTTCTTCGTTGATGTGTATGCAGATACAGTCGACGATTGTGGATCGGATCAAGGCTGGCCAGGCTGGAGATCCGAAGCTGGTGAAGATTCGGGAACAGGTAGAAGCCGGGCTGCGGACTGACTTTTTGATTCATGAGGATGGCTCGCTGAGGTTTGGAGCCAGGTTGTGTGTGCCAGCTGGGGATATCAGAGAGGAGTTGATGGTGGAGGCACACAGTTCGTCGTATTCCGTGCATCCTGGTGGGACCAAGATGTATCAGGATCTTCGTCTGAATTATTGGTGGCATGGTATGAAGAGGAGTGTGGCTCGGAGTGTAGCCAAGTGTTTGGTTTGCCAACAAGTGAAGGCGGAGCATCAGCGTACGGCCGGGTTGCTACAACTGCTTCCGATTCCGGAGTGGAAATGGCAACACATCACTATGGATTTCGTGACTGGACTACCTCGGAGTCCGAAGCAGAATGACGCGATTTGGGTGATCGTAGATCGATTGACCAAATCCGCGCACTTTATTCCATTCCGAGTGGGACAGTCCACTGATGCGCTAGCGAGGAGATATATGGAGGTAAAATTCTTTTACTCTCCGTTTTTATTCCCTTTTCCTAGTTTGGATAGTGGTGTAACGTGAATCGTGCAGGAGGTCGTGCGACTTCACGGAGTCCCCGTGAGTATCGTGTTGGACAGAGACACGAGGTTCACATCTCAGTTCTGGCAGAGTTTGCAGAAGAGTTTGGGTACGCGTCTGAGTTTCAGCACGGCGTACCATCCGAAGACGGATGGCCAGTCCGAGAGGACGATTCAGATCTTGGAGGACATGCTGAGGGCGTGCATGTTGGATTTCAAGGGTTCGTGGGAGGACCATCTACATCTGGTGGAGTTTTCTTACAACAACAGCTTCCAGACGAGTATTGGCATGACGCCTTTCGCCGCTCTTTATGGGAGGAAATGTCGATCGCTATTGAGTTGGGATGACGTTGGTGATCGGGAGTTGTTGGGACCTGAGATGATTGTGGAGGCTGTGGATATTGTCCGGAGCATTCGGGAGAGGTTGAGGATTGCTCAGGACCGTTTTAAGCATTGGGCGGATGCCAAACGTCGTCCTTTGGAGTTTCAGCCGGGCGATCATGTGTTTCTGAGGATTTCTCCGAATCGTGGAGTGATTCGTTTTGGGAAGCGAGGGAAGTTGAGCCCGCGATACATTGGACCGTTTGACATCCTGGAGAAAGTTGGCGAAGTAGCTTATCGCTTAGCCTTGTCGCCATCTTTGGAGGGAGTTCACAATGTTTTCCATGTGTCGCAGCTTCGACGATACATTAGCGATCCATCTCATGCTGTGGATTTCTCGGAGATTACCGTTCGCCCCGATATGACGTATGACCAGCAGCCAGTGCAGATTCTGGACAGGCGTCAGAAATCACTTCGGAACAATGTTGTCAATCTTATGAGGGTGATGTGGCGACACAGCTCGCCTGGAGAGTCTACTTGGGAGAATGAGGATGAGATGCGAGAGCGTTTTCCACTTTTGTTTCCGGACACGTGAGTGTTGGGAAATTCCGATGACGGAATTTTTCATAAGTTGGGGAGGATGTAACGACTGGTTTTCATGTATCTGGATTTATTATATTATATTATATGTTTTGATGGATTTTCTCCTCATGTGTGGTTTTCGTCTCCGTAACTTTCATTTTCGATCGTTTCGTCGTATTTTCTTAGCTTTATCCGTTGATCGTCGATTTTGGAGTAAGTCATTCGTGACGGACTTCATATCGGTCATATCTTATTGTTAGATCAAGCCTAGGAGTCTTAGGAGTCGATCTCGGAGCTTCGCGCTCCATTTCGGAACTTTTGGTGCTCATTAGCTGGTGTAAGAAGGGGCACCGACCGACTGGATGACGATCCAGTCGGTCGACAAACCTTCTTGAACCGACTAGTTGGCTTTCTAAATTTCTCAGGAGTTACTGTTTATCGTTAGTCGGTCTAAGAACGTTGGTTGACCGACTAGGTTGCAAACTAGTCGGTCGGCAATGCTTCTTTAACCGACTAACTCATTAACTATTTTTGGTACCAGTTACTGTTCACTCTTAGTCGGTCTAAGAACGTTCATCGACCGACTAGATGACGAACTAGTCGGTCAGTAGTTGTTCTTTGACCGACTAAATCTAAATCCTATTTTGTACAGGAGTTACTGTTTGGACTTAGTCGGTCTGCATTGGTCAACCGACCGACTAGTTCCCCAACTAGTCGGTCAGTGGTTGCTCTTTGACCGACTAATCAGTGTCGAAACCCTAATTTCTGGGCAGCCGCCAGCACTTCCTATTTAAACCCCTCCCAAACGTTTTCTTCTTCTTCCTCATGACCTAAAACCCTAGTTTCTCCCCCATTGAGCCCCCTACTACCTCAAACCCTTATTCCTTCATCCCAAGCCCAAAATCCATCATCCAAACCCTCCCTTAACACATTCTACCTCTCATCTTCCTCAAAATCTCATGAAACCCCCAAAATCCCCCCAAAACCCTATTTCTCCAAATTTCTCCATCCGTTTCCAGATCTAAACCCTAAGTTCCCCGGAGCGTTTCTTCCGTTGCCGTGCTTGCTCGGCATCATTCTTCCGCCTCCGATACGGTAATAATTGATCTCTTAATGTTTTCATGACCCGTTGTGTTTTTGTGAAACCCTAATGAAATGAATGTTGTTTTGATGGTTGTTTCTCCATAACAGCGACTTCCCCGTAGATTAGCGTTCGTGGGACGAACCCTCATTGATCGTCATCCTCGGTGCTAGGCAAGTGAAACTTGCCACTTAGGGTTTAGGCCATGTTTTAGGCCATTTGCTTGTTGTAGGCGTAAAAGAGATTAGGCGACGAAATGATACTCGCCTAGGCACAAATTTAGGAACTAGCTTGACAACGAAGCTAGATCTGACATTTATCATGTTGCACAATTACCATGTCATGTTTAATTTCCATTAACGGTACGCAAATTAATTGTCATGTCATTGCATTCTTTAAGTGTTTCCGTGATTGCGTAGCTTCGCTACGATACTTGTGTTTCCTGGCTCGTGTTCCAGAAGCGGGCCATGTGTTGGTTGATAGCCAATGCCCGAACTACTTGTTTCCGGCTAGGTGCACCCCTACGCCAAATGCTTATGAGTCGTGAACTAGAATGCGAGCTCCTGTGCGGGGCAACCCTGGCTCATTTACTGAGCTCGTGTGCAGGGACCCTGGCTCGTTCACATGTGGGTATTGGGGGTAAGAGTTAAGCGGCCAATCAACTAGGAGTCTGCCCGATCAGCAACTGCAGTGGTAAGGCGTAAACTCTGGGTTCTGGGGTAGTGTTAAGCGGCCAATCAGCGTGAATGCCAAACCATTCAGCTGTAAGGCGTAAACATCTACAAACAACTTAAAACGTGGCAAGTGAAAAGATTGAGATTGTTAGTGGCTTGGCTACTCTTGTCTCATCCCGTTAATTGTTCTCTTGTACTTATTGTTTCACCATGTCTTGCTTAAGCACTCATGTTATAACTGCCATGTCATGCATACTATAACTGCTAGGTTGCTAGTTGCCTTACCTTCAGTTTCCTTGCCCAAGTCTTTTAGACTTGCTGACATGTGCCCCTTTACTCTTTTGGGTGATACATGTTAGATCATGAGCCTGAGTACATTGTGGAGGACGAGGTGTTTGCTGACGCCGAGCCCGAGCTTGTGTTTGACGGGGAGTACATGGACACTGGGGACCAGTCCTAGTGTCTTCGTTGAGCTTTCCCTTTTCTTTAGACTGCTATTTTGTTGTCGGTGCGTAGCACCTATACTTTGTTGCATTGTTGCTTTTGTTGGCCTTGTTCTGGGCCTTTAGACTCTTTCTTTTAGCCTGGTGGCTTTTCTGGATGTTGAACTTAATTTTCATGTTGGACAAATTATGAGATATGAGATTTTATTTCTGTCTCTCCTTGTGTTATTATTGTTGTTCCGTTTGTGGTTACAGGGACATGCTTATGTTTTATTGACGCTTATCGGGTTTGGGGCTTCACAGCTCCACTCTCGTGCGGACCTTCTCACGTCTCGCCTCCATTTTAGGGAAGCGGGGCGTGACAGGAAGTCTGCCAAAAGTTGGTACCATAGCCTCCCTAACCGCTCCATCAGCAACTTTCAGGACCTCTCCCAGAAGTTCTGCAAGCAATTCATGGCCGACCGACACATAAAGCCGGACTCGGAGCTCCTGTTCAATGTGATACAGAGACCAGGCGAATCCCTGCGAAGCTATATGCGACGCTTCAACGCCGAGATGCTGAATGTGGAGAGCTGCCCGAGATGGTCGTGAAGACGGCCCTGAAGAAAGGGCTCCGTCACAGGGGCCTAAAGAAGTCACTGCACAACGAACCCACAGGGACTTCGCTGAGGAAATAGCCCAAGCGGAGCGTTACATGCTGACGGTAGAAGTGTTGGCAGTGGGTCTCCCCACAGGGGGCCAAGCGGGGCTCCAAACGGGACGAAAGTGAGCGCCGCGACCGGAAGACCACAAGCGGGAGAAGAAGGTAAGGGGAAAGCAACGCAAGTAGGAAGTGCGACCCCAGGGCTGAATGCTACTTAAGACGACGTCTTAACGCAGGCTCAAAAAGAGGGCCACATCGACAAGCCGCCCTAGAAGTTGAAGATTGGCAAAAGGGACGAGGAGAAATATTGCAGGTACCACAAAGACAACGGCCACGACACCGACAAATGCTGACACCTGAAGAAAGACATAGACAAGCTGATCAGCCGCAGACACCTGAAGAACTTTGTCTACGACCCAAAGACAACCCCCGGGGAGGGGACGTCCAAACAGATGGACAAAGGAAAAAAGGTGAACGTCGTCCAGACCGCTCTGTGCATTATCGAGTGAGAAGGCGGGACAATCAGCTGCAGCTCCTTCCCCCGGGCGAGACAGCTCGCCATTATCTTCCCTGCTTTTTCCCTTTCAAAGTGTATTACTGGTTCAGATAATGAAATGCAAGTTCGCACTAAAGCAATCGTGTCTCTTCCCACCCTCGCCACACCGGACCTCATGGTCGGCCATAAGGCTGGGGTAACTCCCCCAGTAGGCTGGTCCCTCCGATCGACCATAAGGCTGGGGTCAACTCCACCAGCAGGCCAACAACAACGATTGCCCGTAAGGCTGGGGGCAACTTCCCCAGCCGGTCAATCACTCCGATCGATCATAAGGCTGGGGACAACTCCCCCAGCGGGCCGATCACAACGATCGCCTGTAAGGCTGGGGACAACTCCCCCAGCAGGCCGATCGCTTCAATTGACCATAAGGCTGGGGCAACTCTCCCAGCGGGCCGATCACAACGATCGCCTGTAAGGCTGGGGACAACTCCCCCAGCAGGCCGATCGCTTCAATTGACCATAAGGCTGGGGCAACTCTCCCAGCAGGCCGATCACACCGATCGCCCGTAAGGCTCGAGGAAACTCCTCCAGCAGGCCGGTCCATCACTCTATCGTAAGCCTGGGGTAGCTCTCCAGCTGGTTGACCAGCCCAACTGACCGTAAGGTTAGGGGAAACACCCCCAGCAGGCCGGTCCGTCGATCGACCGTAAGCCTAAAGGTAGCTCCCCCAGTTGGCTGAACGACCCGATCGCCCGTAAGGCTGGAGGCAATTCCCCCAGCTGGGCGATCACTACGATCGACCGTATGGCTGGGCAACTCCCCCAGCATGCCGATCAATCCGATTGACCGTAAGGCTGGGAAAAACTCCCCCAGCAGGCCGATCACAACGATTACTCGTAAGGCTGGGGGCAACTCCCCTAGTGGGTCGATCACTCCGATCGACCCCAAGGCTGGGGCAACTCCCCCATCAGGCCGGTCATAACGATCGCCCGTAAGGCTGGGGGCAACTCCCCTAGTAGGCCGGTCATAACGATCCCCCAGCGGGCCGATCACTCCAATCGATCGCAAAGCTGGGGGCAACTCCCCCAGCAGGCCGATCACAACGATCGCCCATAAGGCTGGGGCAACTCCCCCAATGGGAAGATCACTACGATCGATCGCATGAATGGGGGCAACTCCCCAGCAGACCGATCACAACGATCGCCCATAAGGCTGGGGTAACTCCCCCAGCGGGCCAACCACCGAAACAGACCACAAGGCTGGGGGCAACTCCCCCAGCGAGTCGACCCTCGGCTCGACCGTCAGGCTTATGTTCGACCTTAAGTCCGAGGCCAACCCCTCGACAGGCCAAACATCCGTTTAGCTGAAAGCCCGGGAGTATTTCCTTGGCACCGACCGGGCAGACCGACCGTCAAGCAAGTTGAGGAGATTCCCCTAGGACCGTCTACTCAACCTAGCAGAGGACGAGATGTCTGCAAGGAAACACCCTGGGAGGACTGGAAAACGTCAACCTGGAAAACGTCGATTGCCCCCAGAGAGTCGATGGCTCCGATCCACCACATAGCTGGGGACAACTCCCCCAGCAGGCCGATCGCTCTGATCGCCCTTAAGAGCTGGGGCAAGTCCCCCAGCAGTCCGATCGCTCTGATCGCCATTAAAGGCTGAAGGGCAGCCCCCACAGCAGGCCAATCATTACGATCGTCTACAAGACTGGGGTCCACTCCAACAGCAGGCTAATCACCCTGATAAGACGATGACTCAGCCAGCAAAAAGAAAGCCTCCTGCAACTCAAACCAGTGTGACGTCTCGGCATGAACAGCGGGAGGGGGCAACAAAGTATCAGAATCACAGTCCAGAGTACACTTGACAAAAATATGACATCACACAAAAAGGTAAAAATCTCAAAGAAAAGGAGTTACATTTCAAATTCAAAATATTGTTCTTTACAAGGGAGGGGACAAAATGGGGGGACATCGCCTACGATGCTGGGGCCCGAGAAGAAGCATCCCCAGGAGCCTCACCCTGCCCTGATTGAATGGGCTCCTCAGGGACAGTCAGAGGACGAGGAATCATCTGTCAGACCCGCACCTCGAACCTCTGAAAACCGTCCCGAAAGGGCCCCACGATCCTCGGGGCCAGGATCTCTTTATAGGTCTGGAACGCCTCCCGTAGAGATGTCGTGATCCTCGGTGCCAGGACCTCCTCGTAACCCCTCTCCACCTCCTCGATGAGTCGGGTAGGGTGTGCTTACCGCAGGGCCCCCAGCTCGGCACAGAGCTCGTTCTTCTCCCGACGGAACGTCTCCTCTGCCTCCTGAGCGGATCTCTCGATGACCGCCAGGGCCTCCCTCAAGTTCCTCACCTCGGAGGTGAGCTCATCGACCTATCGACGAGAACGATGAGCCTCCGAGCGGGCCTCTTCGGCCGACTTCTCGGTCGCCTCTGCCCTCAGGTGCTCCTGCACCAAGGCCGCCTCGAGACCATCCACCCGCTCTGCGTAGTGCTGTGTCTCCGTGGACATCATGGAAGCTGCATGACAGAAGCGATAAGCAAAGGCCACCGTGAAATGGAGTTGGAAGCAAGTGAAAGACCAACCTGCTGGAGCTGCCAGAACTGGGAGCCCGCTAAGCGATCAGAACAAACCATCTTCAAGAAAGTGCGGTCTCTCAGGAGGACGAAGCCCTGCGCCAGCTGACAGCCACCTCGCGATCGATGAAGACCGACCCTCCGGGCGGTACATCCAGGCTGGCCTGGAACATGGATGGAGTGCCCACCACATCGACCAGAGACTGCTCAGTTTGACTAGCAGAGGTGGATGCCGCCTCCAGTGGAAGGGTCACCCCCAAGGTGATCGGCAAGTCGAGCACCGCCGAGGGCCGGCTCTCCATCTTATTCTTCTTCCTCTCTTCAGGCCCTATAGGCTTCGAAGGGGGCACTTCCGTTCTCCCCCATGGTTCCCGACCGGTATTCGAGAACCCTGATCGGTGCCCCCGGCAACCCCCTCGACACGGGCAAGATCGTGGTCATCGCCGGTCAAGTCAACAATGACTCGGGACGGTGGCACGGGGACAACATCCGGTTCCACCGTCCCCACCACGATGTCAGCCGCGCGGATCTCATCCTCCACTGTGCGTCGAGGTGCGTGGCCAAAAGGGTTCCCGCCCGCTATTGGCCCCCCGGCAAATTAGCCTGTGGATGTCACGGCTAAACTCTCGCCCTGCCATCTCTGCAGAAGGAAAGACGATCAGGGTAAGCGACAGAGAAGAGTGGAAAGAAGAAGGCACCTACTGTGGGACCACATGACGTTTTTGGGTAGAGTTATCGAGTGGTCCTTTTCACACGAGAAAAGGTTCCCTTCGTGCACGCTTTCGTGCACACGACATCTGAGGTCCGTATACCCTCATACATCCCCTCATGGGTGTATTCATGTCGTCCATATCCAACATCATCCAGCAGAGGCCAGACCGACCTCCCCACCAGCGACAACGATGACAAAAGTCTGTCCGTGACCTGATCGGCCTCGAAAAGGGAAAGTGTCAAGTCGTATCGACACTGGCTCCCCCAACTGGTCAAAATCACGGCATCTTCTGGAAAGGTAACAAAGAGATAATTCCTGTTCTAGTCGCCAACCCAGCGGGACAGACTTAGCAGACACCCCCCGCCGGGAAACGGATGTGCTGCCATGACCCCTGGCCGACCATCTGAACCCGAAGGTAATAAAAGAAAATGGGCAGGGTCGGCTCCAACCCGTGCCCATAGCAGATCATAATGAATCCAACCAGTGCCGCGATTGAGTAAGGGGTCAGCTGACACAGGGCCACCACCAGAAACTCCAGGACTTGGATAATGAAGGGGTAGAGAGGGAAGCGGAGCCCCATATGGAACATCTCGACGTACAAGCCGACCTCGCGGCTCCCTGGGAAACAAATCCTTTCGTCGACGAATGGGATCCGAACGTCATACGGGTTGCATAGATACTTCGCCCTGATCTCCTCAGCCATGGCATAGGGAACGATGGACGATGATCTGAGAATCACCGGAGGAACATTGTACTCCCTCGCCACGCCGGTATCATCTCGACGGGCCGGATCCTCAAACAACAGACATTTCCCCTTGTCAATGGCAGGTCGAGGAGCTGGAGTATTACCCTGCCCAGGAGCCGGATGATTTCAAGATCCTGGAGTCGAGGGATCACCGGACCCCGGAGCCAGGGGATCACAGGACCTAGGAGCAAAACCTCCTATCCTTAATGCAGACATGTGACAAATCGAGTAAAGCAGAAGAGAAAGAAGGATATTACCTCGAAGAAAAGTTCGGAAGAGGAAAAACGAAGGGGAATTCGTTAGCACTCTGAGGAACGTGATCAGATTAGAAAGCGCGAACGAAAAATCTGAAAGGGCGGCAATTTTATACGGGAGGCAATCTCAGAATCCAAGCCGTTCGAAGAAGGACGCGTGGCGACATCTAGCAACTGGCGGCACTTCGAATTCTGCTCCTAATGGCAGGAGAAGTCCAATCGAGCAGCGTCATGATGACTTCCATTCAATGCTAGCTGCTACCTCGACTGACGCACCTGTCAAATCTGATCGAATCACATCGCTCGAACCGAACAGTCAGAATTTGAACGGTCGAGCGATAGGGGCAATTAATACAGCCCTTTCAGGATGGGCCAAGACTAAACGGCCTAATCCCACGTCGTAAGCCGGTGGGCCTGAAGAAGAACGGGCCATGCGACAAGGCCCCCACAAAGACTTGGAGTCGGGCCAGCCTCGGACCGAAGCGGGCATCACCGTTGGCTTACGTCAGCGGGAGTTAACTGCTCCCCTTAAAGCACACCCCCTTAATCACCATTAAGGGACCACATTACACCTACCTTCATGACCCATGAAGGCGCCATCAAAGTGGCGGATCGTCGGGCGAAGATGG
Source organism: Scilla litardierei (assembly GCA_030789695.1). NCBI lineage: Eukaryota > Viridiplantae > Streptophyta > Magnoliopsida > Asparagales > Asparagaceae > Scilla > Scilla litardierei. Next base: position 162,841,642 of record CM061140.1, on the reverse strand, counting down.
GGGACATTGAAGAGACGTGGCCAGGGAAGACTCCTATAAAGAGAGTCGAGATACAACGTACAAAGGGATCACTTCCTGGATACCCAAACACTGAGGTATTCCTCTCATACGACCAGGTCTCCCACCTTATATTTCTCCCCCACAACTCGGCCCGAGGACTCATGTACCGGCCTCCCTGTTAGCCATATCGATCCAGCCGAGCATCCTTCAGATCCGTTTTGACTTAGGCATCGGAGGGGACTTGGTTGGAACCAAGGTCCGACCCCCCTGACGAGCTTTCTTGTCTATTCAGGTCAAGCGGATCCAGCTATGCCGAGGCTTCCCGTCGGTGCCCGGCTAGCCTACAGCCAAACGCGCTCGCCCCGAGTCCATTCGTCTACACCCCTACGGAGGCCGTTGCCTTGCCGAGGACTCCCTTTGGCACACCGACATGTGGACCCAAATGCTCTTCGTCGAAGCCAAACGAGCCGAATCATGCTCCTGGAGGCCGCACGTGATCTCCACGAGTGCGTTGACCTCCCGCCTTCCAGTCAACAAATCAGTAGGGAGAAAACACCCTGAAACACTATTAGTTCATTATAAATTTTCCTGATGGTGTTTTATACTTAGCAACATTCGGTTATAATATTTTGGGGATTATCCTGATAATATAAATAAGAATAATCAAAAATTTGGGTATCACTAATTCTGTGGGCTGATTATGTACTGCTAATAACTATTAGGAAGCCATCAAGAGGTAATTATATCTGCCATGCAAACCTCGTTAACAACAAACCTCTGGTCTCCTCTAGGCTCTAGCCTGGTTGTGGCTGGATTCCCCGCTCCAAATCCAATCTGATTTCCCCATTTATGAGTTGAGATAGGACAAAGCCTTCATTTATGAGCTGCCTTGTCTCATGCAAAGAAGGAAGCTGACGAGCGATGGAAGAAGGAGAAATCCGAACTCCTAGCTCGAAATGCCGATTTGAGGGAAGTCAACTCCTCGAGGGTTGCCGTCGAGGCTGTGGCGAGATATAAAGATACCCTTGCTATCGAGATCGCCGATTTGTTTAAGTCGGACCTCTCGAAGTGCCAAGAGGAATTTCAGTGCAGATTCCTTGGCTCGAGGGTTGGCTTTGGGCAGCCGAAGACGATGCCTGCAAGAGAGACTGACATGACTCCGGCTAAGGAAACTCTACAATGGTGCCCTCAAAATGCCAAACACCTAGCACCGCCGCTCCATGAGCTTGTTGCTATTGTATTTTCTCCCTTGTACATGCTTCGCACTTTCTCATTCTGTAAATGAAGTTGATTTTATCAGAGAATAAGTTTTTGGCTTGTTCTGGAATACCTCGTAGATAGTGTAGAAGAATAAAACTATCAATGATTATTCCGACTTGTCTCGGGTCATAACGTCGTTTGCATTCCCCTTCGACAGCTCGGGCTCGTGCATTGGGAAGATCAAAAAATAATTTGTTAAACTACTAAAACAAAAAAATTACTTTTTGTTGAGAATCGAATAACTATGGTGAAACCATATGTCATATATATATTAAAAATTAGCCGTTACTAAGGGATGAATACCAAGGGGTCTCCACAATGATGGTGGATACCAAAGGTCTTTAGTGCACATTCATACCACTTCCCCTTATCCATCCATCTTTGTAAACTCGTTAGATGAATACTCTATGATTCATTGTGTTTATGAGTATCACAAGGGGTGGATACTTCTGGATCCTAAGTTAGGGATAACTGCCTCGTTAAAACCTTTAGCTATGGAAACCCCAGTGGGAAAACCCAATAGCCAAGGAAAAAGAGTACAGTTCTCCATAACTTCCCCTGATTAGTGGAAGTATTTAGGGGTGGATACTTCTGGATCCAGAGTTAATGAGATTGCCTTGTTAAAAAATTTAGTTATGGAAAACCCAGTGGGAAAACCAATAGACAAGGAAAAAGAGTACAACACTACATTTGACTCCCCCTGATCTGTTCAAGCTATAGGCTTGCAGATCTCCTAGGCAACTATACATCAATCTCTTACAATATTCCAAGAATAAGTACAAAATACAAGACATCACTCATCTATTCAAGTATCGCTCATTTATACAAGTATCATTCATATATGGTAGCTACTGAATCTGAGGGAGCTCTTCTGGATAGGAGTGGTCTGCAGACTCTGTAGGTAGCTCCATGTCTCTGACCCAGTCTTTACTGTGTCTGCGAGATACTGCAGGACATGGCTGTACATACTCATGATTTGCTTCTCAGATGATGAGCCTCTTGGGATGGTAGGATTGATGTTGCCTTGGAAGCATGCTTTGCTGGTCTCAAGGAGTTGGTCATTTCTTTGTTGTAGTCATCGCGATGATCTATAACCTTTATCTGCAAATACATTTAACATAGAGTATAATCCTTGACCATTAGAGGTAGCGCAGAAGCTACATATCTTCGGTCTAGTGATGCGCTACAGGCACTGCACTGTATCTGGCTAACAGATTTACTGTCAACGCTCTCTAGAGATACGTGCAGTTAGCCAGATAAAGGAGTGTACCAAAAGCACTTAAGCAAGACACTTCATGACCTGGGATATCCTTCCCCTCTTCCAGCAAATGGAAAGGGGTCTTAATGTGCATCCATACAACTTGTAGGTGTATTTAGTGGATTGCAAGTGTCCATGTTTCTTCATCAACTTCGGGTGTATGAAGTTTAATGTCAAATTTTTTTCATTTTCTAGATGATAATTTCATCTTCTGGATGATTATTCATCTTCTGGATGACCATTCATCTTATGGATGATGGTTTCATCTTCTGGATGCTTATTTCATCTTCAGGATGATTATTCGTCTTCTGGATGATTATTCATCTTCTGGATGATTATTCATCTTTTGGATGATTATTCATCTTCTGGATGACCATTCATCTTGTGGATGATGGTTTCATCTTCAGGATGATTATTTCATCTTCAGGATGATAATTCATCTTCTAGATGATGGTTTCATCTTCTGGATGATGGTTTCATCTTCAGGATGATAATTTCATAGGATAGATGTCCCAAAAATCTATCTAGGCAATAAAGGAAATCTGTAAGGGTATGTTGTCACGTCATCCATAGCAACATAGCCCAAAATTTCTTTTGCCACTCGTATGGTCTTCGCAACTATGACCATGGAGCCTGATGCATCAGTTTATAAAATTTTGTAAGTGAGTCAAGCTCATCTTACTTGATTACCTCATGGTTTCAGCGAAATAAACCTCTAAGCTATAGTGCATTACGCATAGCATACGATTTTATTTATTTATATTATGTTTATATAATAATCGGTTACCCCACAGGATTGATATCTTTTTGATATCAGGATTTCGGGTCCAAACACTTCACATTTCATAAGTGAGTGCAGCTCAACTTATTATTGCATCGTTCCATATTATTGGCCAATCTCTACGTTTGCTTCAGAAAACGGAGTGTGGAACGATATTTATCATTTAAATGGCAAATTGAAACGTGAGTAATTGTCGACAAGTGTTTTTTTTATCAAAACACCTCATCATGTACGTACATTATTCAATTTATTCCAGATTCATCTCTTCTAGAGGTTCTGGAAAGGGAGAGGATATGGAGATGAGCTCACTTTCCTGTGGTAGTATTGCTTAAGGGTCTCTAGGAGTTATTTCTCGCTTTGGAGCCTCGTGGTATGTCCTATCATCTATTGATGACATCAACTTCTACTATTGGTGGATTGCATCCTTTATATTTGGTATGTCAATTCTAGCTGGATTTTTAGTAACATGGATGTGTGAATTTGACAATATTTATATTGTTAGTAACTATGTCTGATAACTGTTTAACAGTTTCATAAGTGTGGATCTTCGGGATCTCATCACAATTAATGATAATCTGATCATAGGTATTAATGTTTTGAAATGGTCAATTGAGCTTCAATCTCATGGATGATTATAATATTTCTATTAAACCTAATACCGGGGAATTAAAGATATGACTGATCTTCAGGATCTCATCGAATCTTTAAAGGATGGCCCATCAATTTACATCTTAGGAGAAGAGATTTTAAATGCTTTCCCTGTTTAGAGTGCATTTTGATGGTTTATAGTGGTGATATGGGGATGTATACTCATCATGACACAACCTATAAGACGTGCTCTAAATGCTACCCTGTTAGGGGTTCTCGGAAATTATTTATATGAGATGATCAGGCTTATATAAATTGGTTCTAAGGAGGCGTTTTGATGGTTTGCATTGTAATAGCATGTTCCCATGCAGTCACCAGCAGCTGGATTTGTAACAGATGAGTAATTCGTTTAAATCATTTTAATGATTTATTCATAAACCCATTTTTGGGTGTGAACACAAACTCCAGGGTGTTCAACTTTATTCCAGTTGCAAATTATGGTTAATTTTTCCAGTAGTATCCAATGTTCCCGCCATTAAGTAATGTGTCCTATATGCTCTGAAAAATATGGACTACTATTGGATAAAAGGTTCGATTATGACCATTTTTAGAGAATATACGGATGGGTATACTAAGGTACATCAGCAGCCCTATGTAGGGAGTGGATAAGTCCACTTTAATCCCACAAGTACTATCAAGAGACCCAACAGTCTTATTATTTTAATGATGATAGTAAATATATCATTTTAAATTCTATTAGAGGAAGTTTTGAGAGTTAATGTCCACGTACTCGTAATCATTTTTCCTGCTAAATGGGATAAAGAAAACGCACCCTTCTAAAGAAAATTCATGTTCTTCAGAATTATAGGCTTGGTTAATGATGTCTTGCATCATCAATCCAGGGTGGTACATTGTATCGTTCTAAACTTTAAAACTTAGACGATTCTGGACACTTCATGGGTCCATTTAATTCCTCTTTTCGAATTTAACTAGGAATTTTGAAAATCCATTTGAAAGCTCAAGTATGGTCTTCAAGGCCATTATATTCTTGAGTCATTTAGTAGGATTTCGTTTTGACGAATATCCATAGAAACTTTATAAGTTTCTTTTTCAGAGAGTACTGTGCATCCGCATATAGAGTATTCAGGCTAGCAAAGCCCGAATCTCAAGTCAGACGTCCCAAAACAGTTTTATACTAGATTATTCTTAAGGTGAAATGCTATTAATAGCATACGTCTTGAGGTGTCAATCTATAATTATTTGACATATGCTAAAAATATAGCATAAAATTTTGTAGTAGAATTAAATGCATATAAACAAAATGAGTTTATAAAAAGCATACGCGTATTAATAAGTTTAGAAACATACTCCGATTAATTACGTTATGGCAACTAATTATAGTTTTTCAAAGTCTATGTGTTCTCCTGGAATAGCTTAGTATACAATAGCTACATCAAATTTCGTCATTAGATTAGCTTTGTATATATTATCTATGACATAAATTAATGACCATTCACATTGCAAATTGCAGTATGGGTCTTACCAATACTTCTGGGTTTGGTCTAGTTTGGCATTGCTTATTCCATGTCGAGGTATATCATATCTTACCTTTTTTAATATCTAGACGTCGTTGGTCCTAGACTTTCCCTGTTTTCAGTCTTCCATATTGTTATTTATAAGGAAGAATGAATATTAGTATCTCTAAGTAGACATATTCAAGGGAATAAGCTTGTTTCTATACTTCCAATTTTAAAATTTATGTGGGACTTTTGAAAGTCCATTTGAATGCTCATATATGGACTTCAGGCCATTATTTTCTTGAATCATTCAGTTTTTATGTGGATAGAGATCATGCATAAGGGGAATAAATAAGTGGGTGCGAATATATTTCCCACTTATCTATTTAGCCACGACTACATGCGTTTGCTTATATTTAAGGCTAGATATAGAAATTATTCCTTATAAAGTGAGATTATTGTATAAAACATAAATGGTGTTACGACAAACTTCTGGTGTCCATGTTGGTCTATATAGACCATAGATCTGTGAAATCTATTTACCGCAAAGTGCGCATCTTTTTAAGAAGATGTCATAAATTGTTTTCTCATAATCACTCGTTTTTTTGTTTTTCTATTTGTTAGAAGGGTATTGACATTTGATTTGAACTTCAGGTTCAATCGTTAATATAGTTATGATTTTTAAACTGTTGAAAATTATACTAATCGCGTGCCATAATACATAATTTATATATGCGAGTATAAATGCATGAATATAAATAAATCATGCAGATATATAGAGCATTTAAATAGGCAATTCATTTTGAAGTATACAAAACAACTATATACATGAAATAAACTAAGTAATGACATGCAAACAATGTATTAAATCAATTGTGCATTAATGTTTTGTAATTAAGATGTCTGGATTTATATGACCCGTCTCCAAGAATTTCGTGGGACTTTAACCCAAAAAAGAAATTTTTGTAGGGTATGTGGTAGAAGCAGAGACTTCAGGTCGCCCGCGATATGTACCGGGTCAATCGGGTCATGTTCAAAAAAATTTATAACTCAACGAGCCCGAAAACATGTATTATCGATATGTCCAACCACTTAAAACTCTCTATCAAGAGGAGCAGGCATCAAATTCAAATAACTAGCACACCAATGGAGTTCACATAATAATGTCCTTCTAATGAGAATGGCATGTTCTTCTTTATTAAATAAGGATGTTGCCTAAATTTCAACCTGGTGACCTTGACTCCTTACAAGCCGAGCCAGGCCTCAGAGAAAAATAAACCATGTATATAAGCATGGCAACTTCCGAAGAGTGAGTGGTGTTAGTGCAGAAATTCATGTTTTGTGTAATTCCATCATTTGAATTAAAACATTAAAAGAATGAATGTGGAAAAATTATTAAACCCATGAATAGACTTGTAGAATTCCCTTTTATTTCAACGACAAGGAACTGACATGTATCTTTTGCAAAGAAAAGCTTCGACAACTTACTTTCGACAACTTTTTCAGATATAACATATGCTGGCTCTCCAGTTTCACCATCAGGGGCCATAGGAGTAAATTTTGCCGCAATATAATACCCAACAACACTAAGGGGAATACTAAATGCCTTTATTAATCTCAATGGCATCAAGATTTTTTGCACAAGAATTTAAAAAAAAAATCAGTTTTTACATAGTGATTAATTTTAGATCTAGGAAATTAGATATATGGCATAAAAATATGCGATTTTGATCTAAATTAAACTAGATATAGGACATCAACACCATGATAAAAAAATTAATCAAATCTAGAATACCTCTAGATCGCGTGTGATACGAAGCCTTTTCAGCGCATCGATTCCTTTCTCGAGATGTCGCAAAAAATTCGTTAGAGCTTCGCCGCATCTTTTCTTTCTCTACGAACGTAATCGTGCTTATAACATGTTAAGAATCGAATAACTACGGTGAAACCATAGGTCATATATATATATATATATATTAAAAATTAGCCGATACTAAGGGATGAATACCAAGGGTCTCCACAATGACGGTGGATACCAAAGGTCTTTAGTGCCCGGTCATAACACTTTTAGCTTTCTCCTTTCCTTACAATAAACAATTTCTACACAAAAACAAAAAATCAGATCGACAAAGAATCGAAATCAAATTAATGAGAAATAAAAATATTTAAAAAATAAAAGTAAAAGAAAAAAAAACTAGGTACCTGGTAGTAAATGTTGTCGTCAACTCATTTCTCTTCGCTAAAGACATTGTCATTGCCATTGCATTCGATGAAACAACGAGAGATTCCAAAGATTATAGACAACTCTTTGACTACAGCCGCTCTAGAAGTCAATATAGAGGGGGAGATTAAAGAATTCCACCCAAAAAATTAATAATTAGTCTCAATTAAACTGACAAGTGCAAAATTCACAAATCAATAAAAATCTAAATGGTTAAATCGTTTAAAACATTCTAATAGATCAAGAAGCTAATAGGAATAAAATCAATGAACAATTCGTAATTGGGATCATGGATGTAAGGCTCCCCGTTTTTTAAAAAATTGAACAAAAAAGGCTTAAAGTTTTTCTAGCCGCCGCCACTACCGCTTTTTGAGTAGTTGTATCTGGAGGTGGGGGATGAGATACATACATATTTTTTTTGCTGCCCACACACATCTATAGTGCAAAATTCCCACTTGGGGAGTGTATGAGAAGCAAACAATATGTGTATATGGCATTTCCCTAAGCCATAACATTTGTTTAAAAAAATTTGCCCTGGGCATCTGCCGAGGGCAAAGAGACGGTAGTTCTGCCCCTGCCTCCGATCGTATAACTGAGCAGCCCACGAGGGTATTGGAGAGTTCATCCCCGATCGTATAGCTAGCTCGTCCCGCGAGGGTATTTCCTGGGACATCGAGCTGAACTGCAAACTTTAGATAAAGGGTAAAGTGGGATATGGCCAATTAATTCTCGCTTGGAGTATATTTATCGAAGATACATTAGCTCGGCAAACTGTAAGCGAAATAATATATAAAACAGAAGAAATGAAAAATGGGGTTCGCTCGATTTACTTATCCTTTATTGATAGTACTTCCGTAAGAGCTTTGTATTCCAAGGATGAATGAGCTCTCTGTCGTCCATGGTCGAGAGCATACACGTCGCGGAACTAAGGACATCAATGACTTTATATGGACCTTCCCACTTGGTATTGACTTTGCCTTGGCGAGCAGTCTCTAGAGAAAAATCTGACTTCATTTGGACTAGGTCGCCCACACGAAAGCTCCATCCCTTAACTTTAGAGTTATAGTATCAGACCACACATTGTTTCTTCCTAATGATGGTTGTGAGAGCTCGGTCTCTTACTTCATCAATAAACTCCAATTTCAGATCAAGGCCTTCCTAATTTTGTCCCATATTGAAACGCTTGAGACGGAGAGACTCCTATCCAAACTCCACGGGAACAACCACTTCTGATCCAAAGGTGAGCATGAAAGGTGTCTCCCCCGTGGAATCCTTGTAGGTCGTCATGTACGACCAGAGTATCACGGAGAGTTCTTCTGGCCACGTGACTTTGGGGTCTCCGACCTTTTTGTGTAATGGTTCTAGGATGCACTTATTCGATGTCTTTGTTAACTCGTTGGCTTGGGGTGAGCTACAAAAGGGAAGTTTAATTGGATCTTCCACTCGGAACAGAATTCCTTGAATCTATCACTGTCAAATTGTGTTCCATTGTCTGTGACTATGGATCGTGGGATGCCAAATTGACAGATGATCGATCTCCAAACGAAGATTTTGACGCTCTTCCAGGTAATGCTGGCTAAGGGTTCAGTCTCGATCCACTTGATGAAGTAGTCTATAGCCACGATTAATAACTTCCGCTGCGCACTTGCTGGAGTGAAGGGGCCAAGAATGTACAGTCCCCATTTGGCAAATGGTACAGGGCTAATAATTGGAACAAGTCGGCGGGAGGGGCCGAGCTGTGTTTTGCGAACTTTTGGTACACTAGGCATTTTCACACATACTCGGCTGCGTCGTTGACCATATTTGGTTAATAATAGCATAGCTTCAGGGTCTTAAGGCTAGCGTCCTTCCTCCATAATGTTTTCTGCAGAGGCCTTCGTGTATCTCTCAGATGACACAGTCGGTCTCTTGCGGAGTTAAACACTTGAGGTAATAGAGAGCATCAAACCTAGAACAACGCTTTTTTTTCTGAGGGCTTAAGATTGAAAAACTTTATGAATGTCCCCAATATGCTTCAAATTTCAAAAGGCTGCATTTTCTTTTTAAATTTCATTTATAACTCTGTTTTCAGTCTCTTGCTTGTTTGCATTACTTGGATTTCTGAATGATGCCGACAACATTACCATGTGTCGATCTTTCCTTTTCATAGGTACGCTTTTAACCCTAAAATCTACTCACATTACCACTCTTTTATTTGATCGATGTTATATGTTAATTGTATTTTATTTTTAACTTTGCTAGGTACAAATGAGTCAACAGCTGTCATGCCCTGTTTAGCACTATACGTGTATTCTACTGAACACACGTGGTATTTCTACCTACGGTGCGTACGTAGGCATGAAATAAACGTGGATAACGATGTATGTAATGTAATGCAAGGGGGATTGGGCCATAATGCGTGGCTAAGAGACAAGAAAGCGAGATTGAGTGCGGGAAAAGTGTGAAAGACGTCGTGGGTGCAAAACAACAGGAATGTGTTGGACGTGTGTACGTGGTGCATGTATGCATGTGTAGGCATGCATGGGTATGTGTAGGGAAGCCATACAAGTGTGAAAGGGGTTAGGGGTCAATGGCAACCCGCGTAAATTTTTAGAAAGGTGAAGGGCAAAATGGTCATTTGGACCAAATGTGCTGTGCATACATACTAGAATGGTGTGTACATAAAGTAATGGCAAACTTGTAAATACATGGAAGTTGGGGGTATTTTTGAAAGTGTATTTTAGTCATTTTTATTTGAACATGGCTTATGGGAGAAGCTAAGGAGGGTGTAGAAATTTCTTTAGAAATCTTTCTTTTTCTTTCTAAACCCTTCTCTTCTCTTCTCCCTTTCTCTTTCCCCCTCTCTCCCAAGTTAGGCCGGCCACCCTCCCCCCTCTTTTCCCCTTCTTCTCCAAAGGAAAACCCTAATCTCCATTTCCAATTTGAAGGAATCCAAGCTTACTTCAAGTGGGAAGAAAGTAGAGAAGAAAGAAAGAGGAGGAGAAGAGGAAAACCAAGTTTTTGAGATAGGATCTAACTTGGATTTGGAAACCTATTTAGGGTTCCACTTTATCTTGTTTTTATACCATGTTTTATCAATATGAAATAGTGGTGATCAAATTAATATGCCATGATTCAATTCCATGCATAACCCCTTGAAAATTTCAAGCAAAACTATCTCTTTTGAAATTCTGAAATTCTGTTGTGTGTTGTTGCTGTGATTACGGTTACTGTAGCTTAAATTAGGCTTCGAAAAAATGTCCTTGTAGATCTTGAAGTTCTATCCCAAAATAATATAAATTTTAATATATGTTCAATTCAGAAATGAGGAGAAAAAATTCCATCTTTACAGCATGTCTGTTTGATTTTCAGTATTGATACAGTTTAGCAAAATTGACCTAAACACCTGCACACACAATGAAATTTTATGTTCTTGGTCTCGTTGAAAAGTTAACAAGTTTATCTATAATTTCATTAAAGTGCTTATACTTCGAACTGCTGGCTAAAACATGCCCAAAATTGGCTTTCAATACAGACCCTGAAATCTGTCTGAAAAACAGATTTGACACACTTCACCAAATAATTCACCATAAATCACCCACTTAATATTTTTGTTTGAAATTCTTTATGTGAATCAAAAACTAACATATCTATAACTTTCATTTGAGACGTTTTGTCAAATTCTCACTGAAAACTGATTATATATGGATATTTCTTGTGACTGTTTACAAATTCCTACAAGTTGAGCAAATTCTAAGGGATGTTAAATAATGCGTAGTTGCCAATTTTACTCCTATTGTCCATACTTGCTGTTATTACATCAAAAAAAGTTTGATTGGTGTGATATGCTATTATATTGCTAATGTGATTGAAATGTGGAACATGGTGCATGTCATGTGTTTGTGAAAATGCCTAAGTGAAGGCAAATGCCAGAAATGTGAGAAATACTCCAATCTATGGTTAAGATTTGAGATTTGATATAAAGATGTAATGGTGGGAGCGTGTCATGCATATTACCATATGTGATCTGGATAATTAATTGGAATGGCTATGATGAAGGGCATGACACTTGGGTGCATGTCCCATATTGATATGTGATGTGACTGCGATGGAGGGCATGACACTTCGGTGCATGACCCATGTTGGTATGAGTGTGGAAAGTTATGCCATGCAACATGATTCCTTCATTACTAATATGATAAAATGAAATCCTTGATTGTATCAATCCTCTCTAAGGAGGGTGATGTAGAAAAACCCGGGTTTGGGTGGGATTTGAGTAAATTGTGGATATGAGGCCTGGACTGAGAAGTTGGGGGAAATGATTATGTGATATGTGATATTTATATCCACTCGCCTTTACCGGGAGTGGAGGGGACATACGGAGGTTGTGTTATTGTGGTAGAGCCTCACTCCTGTCAGGGACGGGGGAGCTGAGAGGCCCGATGTCGTACAGTGCCCGTGTCCACTGCGCCGTGTGCTATATTCACCCCAAATTTGGGGTGAATTCCAGGTCCTGGTATCACACAGTTTACCCAAGTTTCCAATTAATTCAATTATAAAATAATAAAATATGAATTTACGTGTTACTCCTTCTGCTGGCAGCACTTCCCCTTCCCTTTGCCTGTTTCTTTGTGACTCTGCGTTATGCCTCAGGCACTTGCACTTATCTTATTAGATAATGGTTGCTTGAACACTTGTGTTATTATTATTATTATTCGTGCTAACCCTTTTCTTGCTGTACTTTGACATTGGACCGCAGGTATGATCCTCTTACTTGGCTAATTACTTTCCGTTATTTTACTTAGTTACATGTCTTATTTCTCATGTATTGCTTTGTGGATTGATAACCTTAAAAACGATACTCCAAATCTAAGTTGGTTCCTACTGGGACACGCGTTGACGTGCTCCTCCCTATTTTTCAGGTAGCAGGGACAGCGTGGTTGGTGGTGACTTGGAGTTGGGTTTCAGGAGTAGAATTTGGTGTGAGCTGTAGCTATATAGTGTGACATGATTGTCTTGGAAAGCGGAGAGTGGCGGTGTATGTGTAGTGGTGCACTTGGACTATGTATGTAAATGAAAGTTGTTATATAAATTTGTTGTTGTTGTTTTATGTTATTTATGAGTTGTTTGATATTTTAATGAAGCTGCACTTGTACTATTCCAGCATGTGCACAGTGGCCTGCTTATTCAGTTACTTCTTTCTCTCTCTCATTCCTCTCTCTTCACCCTCACCCTTCAGGATACTTGGAAAAAAATTTAATTTAAATGCCGGGTATTCTAGAGAAGGGGGCGTGACAGTTTTTAGTGGCCCATGCAGGAGACCGCACTGCGATGTGCGTAAGGATAGTACATGTAATGCTTCAGTAGTTGAGTAGGATCGATTAGTCTTAAGGTGGGTAGTGACCGTAGAGTCTTAAGTGATCCACCCTTAAACTCCTAGCTTAGGAGGTCAGGGGATGAACTTCTATTTGTGGATATACGGGTGTATTTATAATTGTGTGAATCCGCGTGTATAAGTGCGTTTATTGTGCTTGAATATCAGAATTATATATGTTGTGGTATACTTGTAGTCAGTATATGTATTTATATTTGAATGACATGAAAGTTACATGTATCTTGAATGGTTATAGAGGCGTATAGATATGTGTGGGTGTATGTACTGGGTGTGTGAATACTTGAGAGTGTACATATATTTATATATATATATATTGCCTCTATGTAGATTTATGATGCAGATATGCAAATAGGCATGTGTTATACTCGTGTGACTCTGAGCTATAGGTGATGTATGCATGATTCTTCGTGGATATATATTGGTGGGTACATATAAGCTAGCAGGGACATATACCTTGTAGGGGGGGTGAGTGAAGATATGTACGTATGTGATATGAGTGCATGCATGCGGGTTACTATCTATTAAATTATAATTGTGTTTCATGTGGGGAATGCACCAATGTGAGTGCATCTACCCTTGTATGGATAGAGTAGTGGAATGTCTATATTGTCTTTGGACATGGGGGAAAGTGTGTGTAAGTGAATGTATGTGTAATTGTATGGCAGGTGGTGTAGATATAGGTATGGAATACTGGTACATATATATTGCTAGTGTTGCATTGCTAGGGTATGAATTCTTAATGTGTTAAAATTTTGAATAACTGTAAGTATGTGTATGTGCTACCTATGTGTTCATATGAACTGGTATATTGTCTTAATTTGGTAAATGGTTGTGGGTTGTATTATTGCGTGAAAATATGTGTTGTGCTATGGCCATATATGGGTGCATATGGCAATAGAGATAAGTAATGGACGCACGAGCAGTATGAGTAGTGCTCCAGTGTGTTTGGAATAGATGTATCCTAAGGTGGGTAGGGGTGCTTTAGACCCGTCACCTAATTTGAGGACCTTAGCTCTATACCGTGCCTATTATAGGGATAGGGGTATAAGTGTGACGCGTATCATATGTAGATGTGATGGATATAAGGATTTGAGACCATAAAGTGCAGGTATACATGGAAAGATTGTGGGTTTGCATGGTTAAGTGGAGTTATGGTATATATATGTGTGTGTGTGTGTGTATGCGTGCCACTATTGGACTATTTGGATATATATATATATATATATATATATATATATATATATATATATATATATATATATATATATATATATATATATATATATATACAGTGTATGTATTCTTCTCTATATGGTGGCATGAATCGGGATTGTGTAATGGTATATGAGATACTTGTGTGTATATGGGTGTGTTGTAGCAAGCGTGGTGTGATTGTGTATATGTGTCATTGAACGTGTATTGGTGTATGTCTTATGAGTGGCTATATGTGTATGTATGTGAATGATCCATATTCTGATATACATGTATCAGTATATGGATGTGTACGTAAAGTGGATGTGGCTATCTATCGAATGTGTATGAATATTGAAATGTACTTATTTGTGAATTTACTAGTATGCTAGTAAGAGTTGGGGTATAGTGGACGTTATGTATATAATGGTATGGGTGGCTACCGGCTACCTGCTAGTATAGCTTGAGTAGCTTGATTGTATAGGTGCGTAATAGCAGGATATGTATACTAAGTATGAATGGGTGTGTGCGCTCATACATGGTAATGTGTGTGCATGGTGTTTTGGTCCTAGTACGTATATATATGTATGTTTGTGTGCATACTTACTATTAGAATAATAATCTGGTGTGTATGAGCAAACATGTATTTGGCTATGTGTAGGCTTAGATATCTATATATGGAATTGATATGTATACCTCTTCATGTACATAATGCGTATGTACATATAATTGGATCATATAGAGTATCCGTGTGGTGTATTGGTTGATATGTATATGTGAATATGTATTATGGTTGTATGGATTACTATTATACGTGTTACAATGGAGTGTAGGGATGTGTTCATACATGTGCAGTGTGCAGTAGAGGCAATATATGGCTGTGTGTATATTGGTTGAGTAAATATGTACTTATATATATATATATATATATATATATATATATATATATATATATATATATATATATATATATATATATATATATATTTGTTTGTTTTTTTTGAAAACCCAGAAAAATCCACAACCCCCTCCCCCTTGCCTTCGGCTTTTTTTTAAGGAGGGTAAGGCGAGAGCCCGGTCGAGACTATGCAAACTGGGGGGGTGACCGCCGTGCCCCCAACGGCCCCCGGTTTAGTCCGAGAGGGGAGATGTAGCTCCAGGGTAAATAATTCCACAACAAATTCCACAATAATTACCAAGTCACGACGGCCATAGGCCTCGAACCCCGCACCCCTTGGCTTTGGAGCGGAATGACTTACCACTAGGACACCCTCTCGTGGGCTATATATATATATATATATATATATATATAATAAAAGAGGGATGTTATCAAGAGAAATTGGACAAGAGTTATTGGACAAGAGAAATTGGATAAGAGATATCTATATTATAAAAGAGGGATGTTATCAAGAGAAATTGGACAAGAGATATTGGATAAGAGATATCTATATTATAAAAGATGGATGTTATCAAGAGAAATTGGACAAGAGATATTGGACAAGAGAAATTGGATAAGAGATATCTATATTATAAAAGGGGGATGTTATCAAGAGAAATTGGACAAGAGTTATTGAACAAGAGAAATTGGATAAGAGATATCTATATTATAAAAGAGGGATGTTATCAAGAGAAATCTATATTATAAAAGAGGGATGTTATCAAGAGATATTGGATAAGAGATATTGGACAAGAGAAATTGGATAAGAGATATCTATATTATAAAAGAGGGATGTTATCAAGAGAAATTGGATAAGAGATATTGGACAAGAGAAATTGGTTAAGAGATATCTATATTATAAAATAGGGATGTTATCAAGAGAAATTGGATAAGAGATATTGGACAAGAGAAATTGGATAAGAGATATCTATATTATAAAAGAGGGATGTTATCAAGAGAACACACGCTTAATTGATATCGCTCAATTAAGAGGACACACGCTTAATTGATATAATTTCTTTCCAATCCTGTTTTAATGGTAGTTTACAGTAAACGTTGGACGAAAACATACAGATAGCAACACAATTACCTAAGGTTAGATTTTCTTTGATATGGTTGTATAGGAAAGATAACAAGCTACCTTTCTGAATGCCAAAAATAATGATCTCCCATTTGAAAAAAATGTCTTAATTGGAGGAATAAAAATGCATTTGGGAGTTGATTATCATGTCCCCATTTCACCCGTGCACTGACTGTCCTCCTCGGTTTCACACTCGGGAGACAACCTTCGCCGTGCCCTATGGGCACGGGTTATGACTAGTATATATATATATAGAAAGATGCTAATATGAGATGGTGAGATGGTGAGATGAGATATTCATATCTCGAACTAGCCAAAACTATTTGCCAAATCATCAATCGGAACCGTCCATCTTCTTCTATCTATCAAGTGATCTTTATGTATAATTTTTTGTGTCATTTGGACATTTCTATCAGATCCATCAAGTGTTTGCAATATGCACGGTTTACAAGCTGCCTGTAAATGTAACAAAATTGGAACGGGTTGATCCATAGGATTTTGGGGTTTATAATCTCTAATTTTTTTAGGGTATAGATCTATCGACATGCTCTTGAAGATGAACGGTGCCGATCGTTAATTGGTGTTGCCGATTGTGCTAGCTCACGATAAGGATTTGAGCTCACCATCTCATAATAGCATTACTATATATATATATATATATATATATATATATATATATATATATATATATATATATATATATATATATATATATCCTTGTTTGTTTATCTGTGAATCTTTTCGACATGGTTGCCTATCTATGTGTATCTGGGAGAAGCGTATCCCTGCGTGTATGCATGAATGTGTAGGTCTGTACTAAAGCATGTGTGTATATTTATTCATAAGCAGTGTGGTATGAATGTGATGAGAATGAAATATGGGGGGGGGTGTGTGTGTGTGTGTGTGTGTGTGTGTGTGTGTGTGTGTGTGTGTGTGATGAATATAAGTGAATGAAACTGTTGGGAATGTAGGTATTGAGATGTGTGTGATTGTTTGCATATGTATACGCGAGTGTGGGGGTGTATATGGATATTTATAATTATTTGACTATCATGGCAGTATGTGCGTAGGATGTGCAAAGGTAGTTATATATATAACATATGGCAGGGGATGTGTTATATTTGTGCACTCTTGTGTGTATTTTGTGTGGTATATATGCCTATCTGTGTGAGGCAGTAGGTGCACTGCTATGGATGTGAGGTTATGTGTATATTTATTTATAGTATGATTGTGAACCTTATGTGATTGGATCATGCATGTGCTAGTACGTGCACGTGAAAGTATGTATGGATTTGACTAAATAACGTGTGTATATAGATATTTATGTACCTATACATGGGAGTGAGCCCATATGACTAAGTTTGGGTGTATATGGATCAGGTGTACATACGGTGTGACACCGTGATAGTGACACTGTCTATCAAGAAATGGTGTGTAGATTAATGTGTATTGTTGTGTGTTTGTGCATGGATATAGACGTATATGTATATATATAAGCAGGTAGAATATAAGTCGTTATACTTGAAGGTATCGTGATATGGATACGATGTGATGTCGTATGCACATGGATATGAGTAGTAATCTAAATACGTATAACAATACGTGTAGAGACTTATTTATGGCGTGTGATGTGTATGTTAGTGTGTGAAAACATGTGCCTAGATGTTTTGTGAAGAACATATATGTATGTGTATGTAGTGAGTGCACATAGTGATGTGGATGTACTACTAGATGAGTAATAGGATGTATCCGTGATATGTGGGTGATGCGGATGTGTAAAGATGATAGTGAAGCATATAGTGTATATAAGTGTGGTGTAGATATGTATTCCTGTTTGTACTTCATGGGTAGAAAGACCTTCATACCTAGTTGACCTTGGGCAGGGTTCACACCCTAAAAAGTCCGAGGACGGACTTTATTTTAAGGTGTGTAGAATGTCATGCCCTGTTTAGCACTATACGTGTATTCTACTGAACACACGTGGTATCTCTACCTACAGTGCATACGTAGGCATGAAATAAATGTGGATATCAATGTATGTAACGTAGTGCAAGGGGGATTGGGCCGTAATGCGTGGCTAAGAGACGAGAAAACGAGATTACGTGCGGCAGAAGTGCGAAAGACGTCGTGGGTGCAAAACATCAAGAATGTGTTGGACGTGTGTGCGTGGTGCATGTATGCATGTGTAGGCATGCATGGGTATGTGTATGGAATCCATGCAAGTGTGAAAGGGGTTAGGGGTCAATGGCAACCCCTGTAAATTTTTAGAAAGGTGAAGGGGTTGGGAAATAATGGTCATTTGGACCAAATGTGCTGTGCGTACATACTAGAATGGGTGTGCACTGAAAGTAATGGCAAACTTGTAAATACATGAAAGTTGGGGATATTTTTGGAAGGGTATTTTAGTCATTTTGATTTGTACATGGCTTATGGGAGAAGCTAAGGAGGGTGTAGAAATTTCTTTTGAAATCTTTCTTTTTCTTTCTAAAACCTTCTCTTCTCTTCTCCCTTTCTCTTTCCCCCTCTCTCCCATGTTAGGCCGGCCACCCTCTCCCCTCTTTTCCCCTTCTTCTCCAAAGGAAAACCCTAATCTCCATT
This sequence comes from Scilla litardierei, assembly GCA_030789695.1. Lineage (NCBI taxonomy): Eukaryota > Viridiplantae > Streptophyta > Magnoliopsida > Asparagales > Asparagaceae > Scilla > Scilla litardierei. Next base: position 162,822,836 of record CM061140.1, on the reverse strand, counting down.
TCCAATTTGAAGGAATCCACGCTTACTTCAAGTGGGAAGAAAGTAGAGAAGAAAGGAGGAGGAGAAGAGGAAAACCAAGTTTTTGAGATAGGATCTAACTTGGATTTGAAAACCTATTTAGAGTTCCATTTTATCTTGTTTTATACCATGTTTTATCAATATGAAATAGTGGTGATCAAATTAATATGCCATGTTTCAATTCCATGCATAACCCCTTGAAAATTTCAAGTAAAACTATCTCTTTTGAAATTCTGAAATTCTGTTGTGTGTTGTTGCTGTGATTACGGTTATTGTAGCTTGAATTAGGCTTCGAAAAAATATGTCCTTATAGATCTTGAAGTTCTACCCCAAAATAATATAAATTTTGATATATGTTCATTTCAGAAATTAGGAGAAAAAATTCCATCTTTACAGCATATATGTTTGATTTTCAGTATTGACACAGTTTAGCAAAATTGACTTAAACACCTGCACAGACAATGGAATTTTATGTTCTTGGTATCGTTGGAAAGTTAACAAGTTTATCTATAATTTCATCACAGTTCTTATACTTTGAATTTCTGGCTGTAACATGCCCAAAATTGGCTTTCAATACAGACCCTGAAATCTGTCTGAAAAACAGATTTGACACACTTCACCAAATAATTCACCATAAATCACCCACTTAATATTGTTGTTTGAAATTTTATCTATGAGTCCAAAACTCCCATATCTATAACTTTCATTTGAGAAGTATTGTCAAATTCTCACTGAAAACTGATTATATATAGACATTTCTTGTGACTGTTTACAAATTCCGGAAATTAAGCAAATTCTAAGTGATGTTAAATTATGTGTAGTTGCCAATTTTACTCCTATTGTCCATACTTGCTGTTATTACATCAAAGAAAGTTTGATTGGTGTGATATGCTGTTACATTGCTAATGTGATTGAAATGTGAAACATGATGCATGCCATGTGTTTGTGAAAATGCCTAAGTGAAGGCAAATGCCAGAAATGTGAGAAATACTCCAATCTCTGGTTAAGATTTGAGATTTGATATAAAGATGTAATTTTGGGAGCGTGTCATGCATGGTACCATATGTGATCTGGATAATTAATTGGAATGGCTATGATGAAGGGCATGACACTTGGGTGCATATCCCATATTGATATGTGATGTGACTGCGATGGAGGGCATGACACTTTGGTGCATGACCCATGTTGGTATGAGTGTGGAAAGTGAGGCCATGTAACATGATTCCTTCATTACTAATATGATAAAATGAAATCATTGATTGTCTCAATCCTCTCTAAGGAGGGTGAGGTAGAAAAACCCGGGTTTGGGTGGGATTTGAGTAAATTGTGGATATGAGACCTGGACTGAGAAGTTGGGGGAAATGATTATGTGATATGTGATATTTATATCCACTCTCCTTTACCGGGAGTGGAGGGGACATACGGAGGTTGTGTTATTGTGGGAGAGCCTTACTCCTGCCAGGGACGGGGGGAGCTGAGAGGCCCAGTGTCGTACAGTGCCCGTGTACACTGCGCCGTGTGCTATATTCACCCCAAATTTGGGGTGAATTCCAGGTCCTGGTATCACACAGTTTACCCAAATTTCCAATTAATTCAATTATAAAATAATAAAATATGAATTTACGTGTTACTCCTTCTGTTGGCAGCACTTCCCCTTCCATTTGCCTGTTTCTTTGTGACTCTGTGTTATGCCTCAGGCACTTGCACTTATCTTATTAGATAATGGTTGCTTGAACACTTGTGTTATTATTATTATTATTCGTGCTAACCCTTTTCTTGCAGTACTTCGACATTGGACCGCAGGTATGATCCTCTTACTTGGCTAATTACTTTCCGTTATTTTACTTAGTTACATGTCTTATTTCTCCTGCCTTGCTTTGTGGATTGATTAAAAACGATATTCCAAATCCAAGTTGGTTCCTACTGGGGCACGCGTTGACGTGCTCCTCCCTATTTTTTTAGGTAGCAGGGACAGTGTGGTTGGTGGTGACTTGGAGTTGGATTTCAGGAGTAGAATTTGGTGTGAGCCGTAGCTATATAGGGTGACATGGTTGTCTTGGGAGGTGGAGAGTGGCGGTGTATGTGTAGTGGTGCACTTGAACTATGTATGTAAATGAAAGTTGTTATTTAAATTTGTGGTTGTTGTTTTATGTTATTTATGAGTTGTTTGATATTTTAATAAAGCTGTACTTGTACTATCCCAGCATGTGTGCAGTGGCCTGCTTATTCAGTTACTTCTCTCTCTCTCTCTCTCTCATTCCTCTCTCTTCACCCTCACCCTTCAGGATACAGGGAAAAAAATTTAATTTAAATGCCGGGTATTCTGGAGAACGGGGCGTGACAACAGCCGAGCTCTACTTGTCGATCTCGACATAGAGATGAGAGCTGTGGCGACTTTGATGCTGATTTCGATGACTACAAGATATGCAATTGTGGGCTTCGGGTGCCGAGGAGGACGTCATGGACAAGAGCAAACACATGCCGTAGATTTTGGAGTTGTATAGCTCGAGAGTATAGATGCACATTCTTCCTATGGAAGGATCCCCCCCCACACACTGAGTTTTCCAGAGTGGTGATTGGTGGGACCGAAAAGGTGCTCTCTCTCAAGTGCAAGAGTCCGTACAAGTAGTAAAACCTGGGAGTCCAGATATCGAATCCACGGGAAGAAATCTGTTGCAACCACAATTTAAATCAAATAGAAATCTATCGGAAAGAGACTAAACACTTCAACAATGGTGACGGTGATGGTGATGTGAACACGTGAACATAGAAAGTCGTGTAAGAAAATATCTATAAAGAGTTTGTACATGGTATGGGTTCGCTAGGGTCAACGATTCGTATTAATTTTGGTTGATAGGTATAACGCAATGAATTCTCCTTTTGGGAGCAATTCACCGGAAAATACCCAATATAACTCAATGAATTCTCCTTTTGGGAGCAATTCATCGGAAGATGCCCTTTTGGGGGTTCAAACAAAATATTCAAAAAGATCGTCGCTAAGATTATAATACGATATGAAACTCTCTTTTGGAGAGATCAAAACTACGGTATGAAACTCCCTTTTGGGGAGATCAAAGCTCGCCCTTTTGGGGCGATCATCAACTTAATTAACTCTTTTGGAATCTAAAAAAGTCGATTTGCGAACAACGATTACAATTTTAGCGACGTTAAACGATTTGGCACAAGGAATTTCAACCAAATAAACACGAATAATATCCCCTAACTACTCCATACCAAGCACAAATAAGTTCTAGCTACTCATAATTTCAGAATAAACAAGATCCATAGCCAAATACATTGAATTCATAGCAAAATACGATGAAAAACACTAAAATACGAGGTAGAAGTTGAAGAAAATATCACCAATTCTCCTTGAAAAGACTTCAAACTCTCTGAAAATAATAAAACAAGCCTCTGGAATTTTACAGAATTTTTCAGGGGGAAAATACGGCTCCTAGAGCCCCCAATACGCCTAAAATACGCCCCAAACTGCTTGAATACGCCCAAAAAACCCTAAATACGCTTATATAATAAGATTGCGGGTTTGGGTTGCTTAACGGGTTACAAACCCGCTCCATTTACGCGCCCGAATCAATCCAGACCGCTCATCTCGAGCGGCGCAATTCCCAGCCACCCATCCAAGCGGGATGCGATGTGGCTTCGACACGTGGCAACTGAGATCGGATCGTCGCCCGTTAGTTCACCCGCAACCATTTCGATAACAGCTTGAATTAATCGTGGCCGTAGGATCATCGATCAAGGGTTCCCACTGGGCCACGACGCCCGCGAATTGTGCACAGCTCCGAGCCCGGCTCGGAGACGTTTTCGACCGTTCGATCTTCATCGAACGGATCCTGGGTTGCCACGTCGCTCCGCCTGCTTTCAAATTGCGGGGTGTACTTTGGCCGTTGGATGCGGCGGGATGGGGCTGGATCAGCGACACGTGTCTCCGCTGATGCTGCTGCGTGCGTTCGAGCGGGATGAATGTGGACCGTTCGATCGCGATCGAACGGTTTGTATGGAGCCGCGTCGCCGCTTCGATGAGAGATGCTCGTTGCCGTTGGATTCGTAACCAACGGTCTTGATGGTGCCGCGTCACCCGCATTTTTTGAATTCGCGCCCCTCGATTGATGGCCGTCCGATCGAAATCGAACGGGCTGCAGCAAGCCACGTGGCCTCAAAATATGCCGCCCGCTGCTTTGTTTTGCGCGATTATGGGCCGTTGGATCGAGATCCAACGGTCAGAAATCCCCCAAGAACTTAGTATTTTTGTATTTCCACTGTATTTCCATTATTTAAATGTATTCTGCATTCAAAAATACACAGTAATTAGCACAGATCTCAGAAAAATACAAATAAATATTCGTTGGAATCGTGAGATCGAGACGGTGCTAGGAAAAATATAAAAAGTGCAGAATTTCATCGTTAAATGCTGTTTTGTGCTCAAATAGTGTGTTTTCTCTAATAAATAAATGTGTAGAAAATACGTATGAATTAGAGATAAATCTAGCATCACATGAGCACAAAGTAGGGCTAAATGGGGGGTTAAATATGTAATATTGAACCCGAATCACACCCCCCAACTAGCGATTTGCTAGTCTCTAGCAAAAATAGCGATAAATACGGACGATCAATAAAACGATAAGTTCTTTCGAATTGCTTATGGCCTGGCTCAATAATACGCATTCTATCATGGTCTTGGCCATCAATATACACATCCATGAACAAAATCAATCTCACGATATTTTCTCTAATTTAATTTGAATAAAAATCATACAAGCATCGTTTTGCGCAAGCGAAAGTATAACACGTCGTTATATACTAGTTTTCTTGTTTCCAAGGAATTGGCCTATCAAAATAATCATTCAAGACATGGGTATTGAAGTTGCTTAGTATATTCACTATTTCTCTTCTTTTATTCGTTCTGCGTAACGCGCATCAAGCAACATTCGCAGAAAAAAGTATAACTTGGATCGCTCCATCAAATGAGTGAGTTTCCGGTCAATGGCTCCCAAATCAGACGATCATAGGGCATTAGGCCAAGAAGGACCCCTCGGACTGTACTACTCGAGCCAACCAAGTTATTTATTAGTGACATACATATTCATTCATGTTTCATCATTCATTTTTCTTTTCATTTTCTTTCTTTCTTTTCTTTCTTTTCTTTCTTTGTAAGCAACTCAAAACCCATCAACATGAATATAAACATTAATAACAGAGGCCAAATCCCTCTTCAACTTGAAAACTATTCTTAAAAATCGTGTATACTTAAGCTTTTTCCATCACATTAGCATGCATGAAATCAATTCAAACTATTTCGAGATATTAATCATGGAAATTGAAAATTTTCATGAATAGCATATTAACGGCAATTCCATGAAGGAAAAATAATTAACTCAAGCCATAAAAATTTTTAGAACTCAATTAACGTATAATCATCCGCATTTGAGGCATAGGAAGGAGTTTTAAAAGATGAGATTTGGTGATTTATTCTTCTCAAAAAAAACAAAAAAAAAATCCTAAGGTCTCATACACACCCCCCAACTAAAGATGGACATTGTCCTCAATGTCGGAAGAGGTACGAGTTTATTCAAGCAAGCAACCTAGAAAGCATTTAAAAACTACACTACTGGAAAGAACACACCGTGATCAAATGGCGGATCCCGAATCTTTGATGGTGGAGGAAGTTGTTCAATTTGCTCTTTGCGCTCCTCGGCGATTATTCTTCCTCCAGAAACTAATTTGGACCCCAGCAACATAACTCCAAGCATCTCTATAAGCTGTTTGCCAATGTCCTGCGAGAGATGAGTTATGTCAGTCCAAATTATTTTAAGATTCCTTTCAATAAAATTATTCCAAACGTAGTCATCAAAATAAGTGAAAGAAATTAAAGCAAGTTGACGACTACTCCCTGAAAGATTTGCACTACTCTCTGTACGATGCTCGTTCATTGTGGAGAGGGATAAATGATTTTGGGACAAAACTGGAAGAGGGAATGGTTCTGGCTCCATGGCGATAATCTCAAAACCTTTGTCCCTAACTGCCTCCTCCTCTCGTTCATCCAAAATTGCTAGTTCGTCCTCTCTTTTGCGCACACTTTCTGCCATGTATATATTTATATTCGTGTCCTCGCTCGGTATACCTGCAATAGAAGATAAACTCGTATTAGTTTCTTTAAATTGAGTTTCAAAATAATTACCTTCTTCTAAGCAGGCGGCGATCAAATTAAGATTTTCAATGGAATTTTGAATCTGTCGACTCCGAGCAAGGAAATTCTCCTGGAATTGATGGGATGTGGCCTCCTGAGTCTGAATAGTCTGGTAAGCTTCCTCTTTCAAGGATTGCAAAGGTACGTCTACGCTTTGCTCTTCTTGATCGAGGCACGAAGGCTCCGTTGAATCGCTCTCTGAAGTCTCTTCCACGGTTTCTTCGTTTTCTTGCAGAGACTCCATGTATTCCCACGCCACTGTCGGCGTCATGCTTCCCAATAATTCCTGCAGCTGAGGTTGTAGTCCTTCTAGGAAGAACTCCATGAGCTCTTCATTTGTGAAACCATGCTGCGGATAGCTCGATATTAGGTCTGTGAACCTCCTCCAGGCCTGAAAGAAAGTTTCACAGTCAGTTTGATTAAAATTAACAATTTTGAGCTTTTCCATCCTATGTTTGTGTGCATTAGCATATCGTGCATCATAAAGATTGTTTGTGCAATAGAAGTTCATATATTCCATTGTGAAAAATTAAAATAAAATAATAAAAAAAAGTTTATGTACAGTAAAGTGGAAAGATCTCACCGAAGGTCCTCTAAATGAAATAAACCGTAGTCACAAACCATTCCTCCCCGGCAACGGCGCCAAAAACTTGGTGGGACCGAAAAGGTGCTTCTCTCAAGCGCAAGAGTCCGTTCAAGTAGTAAAATCTGGGAGTCCAGATGTCGAATCCTCGGGAGAATCTGTTGAAACCACAAGTCCAAGTCAAATAGAGTAACTACGAATAAAATCTAAGCACTTTAATAGTGATGGTGAAGGTGGTATGAAAAGTGTGGTGATGGAATTGTCACGTGCGATCAATGCAAACAACGAACTCTAATTCGTGAAAAATAGATATAAAAAGCATGTACATGGCATGGGTTCATTAGGATCAGCGAATCGTAAGCTTTGGTTGATCAAGTATAACACAACGAAACCTCCTTTGGGGAGCGAATCGTCGGAAGATATCCTTTTGGGAGTTAACGCATCAATTCTAATAGAATATCGCTAAAGTTGTAAACGTATATACGAAGTATGAAGCTCTCTTTTGGAGATATCAAATCTCACCCTTGTGGGGTGATCATCTACTAGAACAATTCTTTTGGAATATGAAATCGTAGATTTAAGAACGACGATTAAAACTTTAGCAAATACAACGATTAAGCGCAATAACACAACCAAAGAATACGATTCACATCACCTAATTAATCCATACCATGCACATAAAATATTTAGCTACTCATGGTGCAGAAATACACAATTTTCAGATTCAAATTCATAAGTTTCATAGCAAAATACGGAAGTTTAGAGGCAAAATACAAGCTAAAACACCCAAATACAAGCTAAAGTTGAAGAGAATATCACCAAATCTCTCTGAAAAGTCTTCAAAACTCTCTGGAAATTAGAAACTAGGCTCTGGAATTTTACAGAATTTTTGCAGAAGAAAATACGGCTTCTAAGTGCTCCAATACGCCAATTATACGCCCAAAAACCCTAGAATACGCTTAAATAATAAGATTGCGGGTTTATTGGGCTTAACGGGTTCAAACCCGCACAGTAATCGCACCCTAAATGATCTCAGCCGTAGATCCAAAGCGGGGCATTTCTCCGCCGTTGATCCGGGCGGGATCGCTCGTGGGAGCGACGCGTGTCCACCGTTATCGGACCCGCTTCTTCATTCGCATCCGAACCCAACTCGGAACGTTTCTTCGCCGTTCGATCTGCATTCAATGGACGTGATATCGCCACATCGCCAAGATTTGCCGTCGCTTCGTTCGTCGCTTCGCGCCGATCGCGGCCGTTCGATCGCGATCCGACGCTCCGGAAAGCGCCACGTGTCTGCGCTGGATCGAAGTCGAAACGCGAATTTGCCCCGCGTTTGAGCCGTTCGATGGGATCTTAACGGACGTAAAGCGGCCGCGTCGCTTATCAACTCAGCGCCGCTCGATCTGGCAAGGAGACGCGCAGATCTCGCCACGTGGCAAAGCGCTGGGCTCCCCGTATTCGTTTGAAGGCGTGCTCTCGATCGTTGGATCGAGATCGGACGGTCCACGAAATTCCGCGCTGCCAGCTTCTAGTTGTCGTCCGATGGAGCGGGAACGGCCAGATTAGCGCCGCGTGTCACACTCTGGTTGGCCGCCGACCGTATATACGTATTTATTTGCGTATTTCCCCATTTAAATGGTATTCTGCATTCAAAAATACACAGTAATTAGCACAGATCTCAGAAAAATACAAATAAATAGTCGTTGGAATCGTGAGATCGAGACCAAGCTAGGAAAAATATAAAAAGTGCAGAAATACTTCGTTAATTGCTGTTTTGTGCTCAAATAGTGTGTTTTCTCTAATAAATAAATGTGTAGAAAATATGTAAGAATTAGAGAACAATGTATCATCACATGAGCACACAATGGGGCTAAATGGGGGGTTAAATACGCAATATTGAACCCAAATCAGTGATCATGCATTACATGGATGAGAGTGAAAGAAGGCACACTAATGTAAGTTCGAGACACCTTTGACCGAGAGTAGGATGTTAGAGATGGAGGGACGGATGGATACGGTTGTAGGTCTACTTGAGAGGACCAATGTGCAATTGGATAACATCTTATCGTATTACCGTTCCATTAAGGTCGGACTGATATCTTTATTTATTGTAATTGTTTTTCATGTAATGTTGATGTATAACAATATTAGTTGATGTTTATCACTGTTAGTGAATATTTGTTGTATCAACAGGTGGATGGTAGGATTTTTAGTTCTATGTGTTTAAAGTTAGGTAGTGTTATTTGATGGTATTGAGTTGGAGTATGGCATTCTGAATCTTGCATTGTGTTGTAGTAGCTTGCAATGGTGTATTTACCATTTTTGTATCATAATCTGTAGCTTCAGTGGTCTATTGGGATTGTTTGGTTGCTTTTTTTAAAATTGGAAAATGTATTTTTGATGGAATTAAGTTGGATTTGGGAACACCGATGCTTGCATTGTCTTTAGATTGACTTGGGATTTTTTCCAGTAGTGTATCATAATATGTAGCAGCATTGGGATGTTGGGAGTTTAGGTTGGCTGGAGTTGGGCATTCTGAAGCTTGCCTTGTGTTGTCGCTTGCAATAGTGTATTTTCATGTATGGTATCATAGTCTGTACCATCAATTGGAATTTGGGATTTTTGTTGTTTTGAATGTTGGATTAAGTTTTTTGAGGGAATTGAGTTGGAGTTGGGCAATCTGATGCATGCATAGTTAGTATCTTGCCTTGGGTTTTTTCACGTAAGGTTTCATATTCTGGATCAGCCTTGGGAGTTTGGGATTTTTGGTTTTTATAGAAATTCCACAAGAAATTCAAGGAGGGTCATTGTTTCCCTATTCTCACCACATCACACTCACCACTTTCACCCTCCAACTTTCACAACATTCATAACCAAAAAATACAATAAAGTTGAGTGGGACCCACAAAAAATTCTCATCCCCACATTCCAATCTCACTTTTACTCCAAAAACACAATACTCTATTTTCACCAACACTATTCACAACTTTCACAAACATCAACATAAACCCAAAAGAACATGCCTTACTTTTTCGCATGTCTCTCTCTCTCTCTCTCTCTCTCTCTCTCTCTCTCTCTCTCTAAATCCCCCTATCCGCATAGAAGCTTCTCCGCATGGAAGTTATATATACGAACAATCTATTAAACAAATGACGACGATTTTGGATTTGTATCCTACGTGGCAGTTTTGTCCCAGTCATATTTTTTGTTAATGACTGGGATGCTAACTAGGACATGGCCTTTTGCAATTTTTTAAAAACAAAAAAAATAATCCATTGCTTTAGTTTATTTAATTTAAAAAACTCATCACACGTTTTAATCCACGTTTTAATGAAAAAAATCAAAACCGCGTGTGGCATGTGCGAACGTGTGATTTAGTTTAATGGAACATCCTCATCCCACGTTGTAATTTAGTTTAATGTAACGCATTGTTCCAATCCATTATCCAGTGCACAATCCGTGCCATCAATTTAGACATGACCACTTTTGCCATTATCTATTAAATAAATTTCTTTGCCATTACCTATTTGTTTATGGGTGTTTTCTCACCACTGAATCGTTGACCGAGGGTTTGACGGACAACATGGTCAATGGATAAGGTGAGACCCCTGGGTCCCGCTAAGCGTGCGAGTGCTCGACATGGGTTGCTGGATCCTCGCGCCAGCTTTGGAAACTGCTGGCTCAGGGTATTGAGGGCGAGCGGGCTCTTCATCTGGAGCGCTCGGCCTCGGTCAGTGAGGTGCAGCGGGGTTGCCTCGGCACCTTGGAGAACGCTCGGCCTCGATTGACAGAGAGGCTCGGGGCGAGTAGGCTCAACATTGGGTGCACTTGGCCTTGGTGGGTGTTGTGCTGAGGGGTAGCTTCGGCGCCTTGGGATCTGCTTGACCTGGACAGATGAAGGAGCTCGTCAGGGGGGCAGACCTTGGTTCCAGCTAAGTCCCCTTCGATGCCTAAGTCAGAACGGATCTAAAAGATACTCAGCGGGACCGGTACGGCTCACAGGGAGGCTGATACGCGTATCCTCGGACCGAGCTAGGGGAGGGAACGCAAACTGGAAAACAAGGTCTTTGAGTAGAATACCTCCGTCTGTTGGTATTCGGGGTTAGGTCCCTTTCTTGGTTGCCTCCCGAGTCCTTTTATAGGGTTCGTCCTATGATCGCCCCCAAACCACGTCCCCCACACTCTGCCCCTATGATCTGCCTCATTGAAGGCGCCTGCGTGCGTCGTGGGGGTGGGTTAATGGGCTCCTTAATGGTCATTAAGGAGGCGTGTTTTAGGGGACGGTTATCTCCTGCTGGCGTGTGCTGACCGAGCGCACGCCCGGTCGTGGTCGAACTCCTTTTGTGGGCTTCCAGCTTCAAGTGTGGGCTTGGGTCGCTAGTTCTTGGGCCGCCTCTAAATGTTCGTATCAATTGCTCACATCGCTCGTGCTGATCAGATTCTGCCGGTTCGGTTCGGGCGATGTGACTTGGGTAGATCTTGTCAAGCACGTCAGTCGAGACGGTGCCATTAAATGGGAACCATCATGACATTGGCAGGTTGGACTTCTCCCTTCCTTGGTGCGGGATTCGAAGCACCGTCGCTCTCCAGAAGTCTCCACGTGTCCTCCTCTGAATGGCCTCGATTTCTGGGATTGTTCTTCGCATAAAGACTCTGCCCTTCCAAATTTGATCTTTCGCGCTTTTCGATTAGACCCTATTCTTGCAAGTATCTGCGTATTCCCCTTCATCTTCCTCCCTTCAGATTCAAATCAAGGTAATCTCCTTCTCCTTCTTTTGCCCCCCCTTGTAGTGTCCAATGGCCGCGCTTAGGATAGGTGGTTCCGTGTCGGGGTCAGGGGCTCCTCCGGTCCCTGAGTCAAGCACTCTGCCGTCTTCAAGGGCCAATAATCCCCCGATGACATGTCCCGTTCCAGATAAAGGGAATGGCTTGCTATTCGAGGACCCAGTCTATAGAGACGAGGTTCAGGTGACGGAGAGGTTCGATGTTCCCATGGTGGTCCTCAGGTCTCCGTCTACCGTCCCCTTCTCAGTGACCACCGCGATCCGGGAGAAGTATCTCTGTCATCTGTATAACGTCTGGATCCCCTTTAGTGACGAAAGGATCTACTTCCCCCGAAGCTGTGAGGCCGGTGTTTACGTCGAAATGTTCTGCATGGGGCTCCGCTTCCCCCTCCATTCGTTCATCGTACGTGTCATGGAGTTCTTGATGGTGGCATTGTGCCAGTTGACCCCATATTCGATGGCGGCACTGGTGATCACTCCTTATTTTACACCTTTTCCCCACATTTTTGCATGCCATTTAGATCACCCAAATCATGTTTTTCACGATATATCGACGATATTGCGATGCTTTTCACGATTTGTTGTTTTTGTCGCATTTCAGGTGATTTGGTGTGATTTGGAGTGATCTCGAGATGCGCTTACTCCAGAGGGTCACCGACGACCTCCCCGAGGGGTATTTTGCTGTTGGAGAGGAGCGGAAGAAGAACGGACGTCGCAGGAGTGACGAGGAGGCCAAAATAAGCAGATTGGGTATGTTTAGTGTCCCACTCGGCCGAGTGGAGGAGCCACTCGGCCGACCAGCGAGACACCGCTCGGCCGACCAGATCAAACACGATTCCTATGTGCACTCGGCCGAGCGACGGAGACCACATCGGCCGAGTGAAGAGATCACGTCCGCCCGAGTGGCGCCCAGACGAAGCCCTTCAAAAATCTCCAAGTTTCTGTTTTTCGGCTGCCTGAGCTTCAGAAGACCCACTCGGCCGAGTGGATAATCCCGTCCACCCGAGTACAATGAAGCCATCGGCCGAGTGACGACAACTCACTCGGCCGAGCCGCCCCCGAAGTAGAGACCCCTGAAGGCCCCGACTTACTGGAAAATTACAGGGTTTCTCACTCGGCCGAGTGACTTTTGTCACTCGGCCGAGTGCGACGCGCTGTCTGTAGTGAAAATTGCGGAAAACAGGCTGCGCATGGGTATTTTGGTCATAGTTTTTGGACGATTTTGGGGGGTATTTAACCCCTGTTTTTACCCTAGTTTTGGAGAGCTCCTCCTTAGATTTTTTGCAGCTTTTAGATTAGCTTTTTAGTTTTATTCTTGAGATTGGAGAGGAGAAAAAGTTTGATTTTTGTTGGATTAATTGAAGAACTCCATTGGTTTGTCTTTCTCTTCCCCAAAAATTCTATTTTTATTGCATATCTCAATATTGTGATGAATTCTATTGCTTATTTCATTGATTATTTTTGTGATCTTGTTATGAATTGTGAGTAGTCGCCACGTCTTGGGGCGTGGGGATGAATCCTACAAGCCCAACTTCATATTTGTGATGAATTAGTAGAAATTTTGCTAGAATTGATGTCTAGGGATTAGATTGGGATCAATTTACTACGGTTAGCTAGGAGTTCATACCGATCGGGATTTGCAAGAGATTGGATCCCGATTCGATAGGAAACCCTAGAAATCCGAATTGGGTTGGAATCGAATTTCCGTAGTATCGGTTTGCAAGAGATTGGACCGATACCAGGGTTTCCGGTTGCAGTTCCGTGCCAATACCCGTTTGCAAGAGATTGGACGGGTAGGAACTATCCCAATCTAGATCGCGAGCCGAGTTTGCAAGAGATTGGGCTCGGTGCACGATTGGACGATGATGTTGACCCTAATGCTAGCTTTCCTAGGCTAGGGTTTGCAAGAGATTGGACCCAAACCTAGGATAGCTATAGACCGGCAACAGCGCGAGAGCGTGAGCTTGGTTCTACATTCAGTTGCAACTAGTCCATCCAAAATCTCAATCTAGCGATTTTGATACTGACGAACCACATTTATGAGATACGGTGAGTAGCGGGGATTCCCCATTCCCTAGACGTTCTTTATTTGATTTGATATTTCCGCACTTTGTCTGACGATTGTGACAGGATCGCCAAAGGCAAATCTTTCTTCTTGAATATCCAGGTTGATTGGATCAAGCACGGTCATTCGTCCTCCCTGTGTTCGATATCCCGCTCGCTGCTACACCGTGCACTTGCGGTAAAACTACAACCGTTCTTTTGGGTTACGTCCCGGAGCGATCAAGTTTTTGGCGCCGTTGCCGGGGAGGCGATTGCGTTTGATCTTACCACCCCTAGCTACTTCCTTTTTTTATTTATTTTATTATTATCATTATTATTTCCATTTTTTTATTTTTACCTAACCCTTCCACGGTACTAATCATCTCTTTGAAACTCTGTTTTCTCTGTGCATGTACACGAGATCTACGGCGGACCCTGAAGCTATATTGTTTGATCCAGAGATCGAACGTACCGCGCGGAGACTTAGAGCGGAAAGGAGACAAAATCCGAAAGGGCGGTTTATGACCAACCCGGAAACTGCTGAACAATTGGCGGCAAGGATGGCGAGGATAATTTCTATTCGAGATAGGCTTCGGCCTAAGACCTCTTCTACTACCTCATCCATTGCCATGCCGGGGTTGGCGGCTGACAAGAGCTTCGAGCTAAAGACTGGACTAGTGGTTCTGATGCAGCAGGATCCATTTCATGGGAATGCCCATGAAAATCCCCACTACCACATCCAATTGTTCTTGTCGAAGTGCGCCACATTCCAGATGCCGGGGGTCTCCATCGATGCCATCAGACTGCGTCTCTTCCCTTTCACGCTAAAGGACAAGGCACTATACTGGTTGAGGACGCAAGCTGAGGGTGTCTTCACCACTTGGGACGAGTTGGCGAGCGCATTCATTGACAAGTTCTATCCGCCCTCCAAGACGGTGAAGATTCGGAGCGCTCTTATGTCCTTCAAGCAAGGACCCCAAGAGACGCTCTATGAGGCTTGGGAGCGTTTTAAGGATCTGCAGCATCAATGCCCGCACCATAGTATAGAAGATTGGGAGCTAGTGCATAGCTTCTACAATGGTCTCCAACCGGGGACCAAACAAATTATTGATGCCGCGGCGAATGGTGCCATCTTGTCAAAGACTCCCGAGGAAGCTACGGCCCTAATTGAGGAGATGGCCTCAAACAATCAACAATGGGGCGATGAGCGAGGACACTCTACGTCCTCCTTAAAGCCGACTAGTATCTATGAAGCGAAGGCCGTAGCGGAGCTTACAAGCAAGTTTGATTCTCTCCACAAGGTAGTGGAGAGATTGGAGAAGTTTATCACGGAGCCCCAAGGAGCCCCTCCCACCTCCGCACCGACCAACCAAATGTGTGATTGGCAAGACCAATCTCAAGCCATGTACGTGGGAGGAGAGCAAGGAGAAGGAGCCTTGGAGCAAGTACAATATGTCGCGGGGAACCAAGGATATTGGGCCAATCCGGCCGCAAGAAATCATCCCGGATTCTCTTACGCTAACAATGAAGGAGCTTTGAACCCGCCACAACCGCCACCTCAACAAGCTCGACCACCACTACCACCCCAACAACAATACTATCCACCGAGGGGGCCTACTCAACAAAATTTTCAACCGAAGCAACAAGTCCCACCATATAGGCCGCCCGGATACAATCAAGGGTGGAGGAATCAAAATCAAAACCCTCCACAAGCTCAACAACGATCCGACATCGAAGCTAGGGTGGAGGCGTTTATGGTCGAGCAAAATAAGGTCAATGCTAGCTTGAAGGCGGGGCAAGACTCTCTTAATACCGTTGTGGCTCAAATATCGGAGCAATTGGCGTTGCTCAATCGGAACACTCAACGATTGCCGGCGCAACCCGAGCAAAACCCACGGGGCAACACCGGCCACATCAATGCCGTAGTTGCCGTTACCACTAGAGGCGGAAAGGATACCACCCCCGTAATGATTCCTACCGAGGAACCCGTGGAGGAAAGTTTGGAGCCGATTGAGCCGGTAGTTGAAGTTGATAAGGAGAAGGAGCCACAAGAAAAGGAGAAATCTAGAGCGGAGCAATTGATCGAGGAGAGGCGCTTCATGCCACCGGTCCCATTCCCCCAAAGGCTCGCTAGAGCGAAAATGGAGAAAAGGCTAGCGAAGTTTCTCGAGTATCTAAGAGGAGTTAGCCTCAATATTCCCTTCCTCGACGCCATCGTGGAGATCCCCACATATGCTAAATTCTTAAAGGACTTGATTTCGGGGAGAAAGAGGAAGGAGAAGATCATGCTAGCCGAGGAGGGCTCTTGGTTCACCAAGAGAGAGAAGGAGCCGGCAAAATTTAAAGATCCGGGGAGTTTTCGGATTCCTTGCACCTTGGGCGGCGTTCCTCTTCAAAAGGCGTTGGTTGATCTAGGGGCTAGTGTGAGCCTCATGCCTCTCTCCATGTTCTTAAGGCTAAACACCGGGACAAAGTTGAAACCCACCGATATGCGCATTCAATTAGCCGATGGACGGATAACAAGGCCAGTGGGGATCGCCGAAGACATCCCGCTACAAGTCCCGGGGGGAATATGCTTGCCATGTGACTTCGTGATCATGGACGTTAAGGAGGAGGGAGATACTTCGTTGATACTTGGACGCCCATTCCTCGCCACCGCCGGAGTCATCGTCGACGTGCACGAAGGTACACTAACTTTAAACGTCGGCAACATCGAGGTGGAGCTTCACATTCCTAAGGCTATGAAGCACATGCCTTACCACGAGGAGCTTGATTACATGGACCTCCTTGATGAGGTAATTGAGGAGGCGATCCCCCACTCTATTGGCGCTCTATTCGATGAAGATTTCGAGGAAGGCCCGGATTTAGGCCAAAATGAGAAGAAAGATGATTCCCCCGACCTCTCCGCTGAAGATGATGAAGGTGACGCTGATGTCGCAAGGATTCGAGAGCTCTGTAAGCCCTCGAAATTAAAGTCTCCAAAGAAAGCTCCTCCGGTACGAAAATCGGCATCACCGGTGAAGCCGTTGACCGGAGCAAATGCTAGCTTGGGGAGCCTCCCCCCAACACTATTCGAGATGGGAGACCACCGAGGGAGAACACGCCGCTACGTCCAAATCCAAGCGCGCCCCCCAGAAAGTTTGATGGGTGCATTTCATATGCACCAAACATCCCACATTGATTGAAAATTATAGGGGGTCGAGCTCACGACCTTAAACGAGCGCTTGTCAGGAGGCAACCCGACGGTTTTTGCTTTATTTTTACTTTTTCTTCATTTTTGTTTTAGAAATTTTTAGTGTTTTGAGTCGTTCGCCCAAAAATTTTGTGATAACGGGTCCTATTTTTCTTGACAGGAGAGGAGATAGGTAGATCCATCATGAGGAGGATGAACGCGACGATGAGGAGTGCCCCAAGAAGGCGCTCGACGCTTAGGAGGAAGATGGAATCGACTGGAGGAAGAAAGACGGAGTTTAGAGCCCAAACGAAGACAAACAGCAGAACATAAGGCTCACTCGGCCGAGCATACTAGTCACTCGGCCGAGTACACAAGTTCGTCTGGCCGAGCCGCTCACGAACGAGGGAAGTCTGCTGTACCCAACTCTCTGTTTATTTTCCTGATTTCAATATAACTGCTACTCGGCCGAGTATATATTTCCACTCGGCCGAGTAAAATGGATACCCTCCTAGGGCGAGTCATGCCGAGTAGCTTGAGCCACTCGGCCGAATGGACTTACTCCACTCGGCCGAGGCTGGTAAGGTCACTCGGCCGAAGCGTAGGCGAGGAGGAAATTTCCATTGACCTCGCTCGGCCGAGTGACCATGTCACTCGGCCGAGTCGTAACTTTATTATATAAGGGCCGAGGGGGGGGGGGGCGCGATTTTCAAAACGCAAAACCCAATCGCGCCCCGACTCTTCAGCTCCCCTCGCCCGACTCCCCTCGCTCGCGCCCCCACTCGCCCGACCGGCCACCTCGCGCCGCCGCTCGGCCCGCCACCGCCGGCCGAGCACCCGCCGACGCCTCGCCCGAGTCGCCGCCGGCGGCCGCCGCTCCGATCGCCTCTGGTACACCCTATTTCGCCTTTTTCACCTCTTTTTGTGTATTTTTCGAGGATCCATGTGCTTAACGAACCCCTAACCCAAATCAATTTCTATATTTATCTGTTATACCCCTAATGCTCCATACGTTTTGAATATTACCCGCTGATATCTCCATTTCACGCGCAGGTTGTTTTTGGGAGCTTAGGGGAGCCCAGGGGAGCTTCTTGGGACTGATTCAGGCTTCGCGGAGGCGCTGTCTTCGCACGCTTCCATTGCTTAGCACTCGCGGCGTGTCGAGGTACACTCTTTCCTTTATTTTGCACACGCCGCACTTTTTACACTTTTTTGGCACGCGCTCGGGGCCGATATGCCGCCCCGGACACGGCCGCGGACGAGGAGACCTTCCGCCAAGCGGAAGCGGTCGGATGATGCCGGCCCCTCCCACGAGGTGGAAGGCTCTCCTCCTCCTTCTCCCACACACGCCGTCCACCCAGCACAGCCTGCAGGCCCCGCACACCCCGCACAGCCTGCAGCGCCCGCACACCCCGCACAGTCTCTCCCTGCCGCTCCACAGCCACCACCACCGGCTCCACTGGTCGGGCCGCTCGGGATTACGTTCCGAGATGACGCACACCGCGCCGTCTTCGAGCGTATCTCCCAGCGCTCGATCGTACCCTCCAGGTTTGCACACCTTGCTGACCTAGGACGCCTGGGGGTACTAGAGGGGATGCTCACGTTGTACGACAACATGGGCTGGCGAGATTTCTTTCAGGTGTCGGCGGATACGTTTATCTGCCCGACACTTGAGGTTCTTAGTTCGATCGCCCGGACCGACGAGGGATGCTCGTTTCGGTTCATGGACCGGGAGTGCCAGGTCACTCTCGATATGATGAGAGCGTTTTTCTCGTGGCCCGCTGTCCCCGGAGCCGATCGCGGTTACGGCCCCACCCATATCCCCCCACCTTCCTTCGACGCCGGCGCCTTCTGGGCCCGGATTACGGGTCTTCACGCTGCCTTTGACCCTAGTAGGGCCAAGGCCTCGGCCATTGTCCATCCCTGCCTCCGTATTGCTCAGCGCCTTATGGCGACGACCTTTTTGGCCAGATATGAGCCGGGCACGATGTCTACGCCAGAGCTCTACATGCTCTACGCGATGACACGTCCCAGAGCTCTATCTAGGGATGGCGATGAGCTTGTCCCCGCCATCGTGATCGATATCACGGCATGGTTTTTAGACCGCATCATTGTATCGGTGGGCGCTCGCTCACCGATATGCTGCGGCGGCCTGATCACCTTGCTTGCTCTTATGACCGGCGAGGATTTCCCCGACGACCTGCGATGAGTATCGGCCCCCACTTCTTTGTCGATCGATGTTATGGCCCGGATGAAGATGCTTCGTCCGCATGGTGAGCGTCACTGGGTCTGGTTGCACGGCCCTTACGGTGCCGATTACATGATTCTCCCGAGCCCTGCTCGGACTCAGATTGCACCAGCCCACGTTGACTGGCTCCCTGCGATGGATGTTCTCATCCCTGCTGCTTACGTGCTCGAGGCCGAGGAGGCCGAGCAGGCCCACGCTGCCCCTGTAGACCCCGTTGCCCCTGCCGAGCCTGCCGCCGAGCCTGTTGACCCTGTGGCCCCTCAGCCCATACCTGATGTTTCCGCTGCTCCTGACACCTCTGTCAGTGGCGGGCGTACCCTAGCTGAGACCACCCCCACTGCTTCCGAGGCTGTCACCACCACTCCCACCGCCACCACCGGCCCTCTGTCCGTCGAGCCTCTTTGCTCCGCACTCCCCGAGCGCCCACCGACCTTTGTTGAGAGTGGAGAGCCCTCGTTTTCCGCGGTCGTGGAGACCATGGCTAGCATGCTCTCCGCTGGGGTTGCCCCTTTTGGACCACACACTTCCACCCCAGTGGTAGTCACCTCTGTCTCCACCTCTGCTGTATTTTCCGAGAGTGTCGTGGCGTCTGTCCACACTTCTGTGCCACCGACCTCTCTGGCCACCTCGCTGCCACTTTTGCACTCTTCTTTCGCTGCTGCTGCCTCCACCTCTCACCAGTCTGTGCCCCGGCCTCGCACTGAGGCCAGGCCCACATTTGCGAGTGCAGCACCTTTCGTTCCCTTCCCCACTGAGCCAGTCACATACGCGACCCGAGTACGCCAGCCACGCCCTGCACAGCCCCGCCCGGTGCGTCCCTCTGCACCACCTCCCCCCGACACTGTACTTCAGAGCATTCATGCTCTAGAGGGGGCGGTGAGTGGTCTCAGAGGCGACCTTAGGACCCTGTCCTCCACCGTCTCTGCGATGGCTGGCCGCTTCGAGCTGCTCCCGCAGATTCACTACTGTCTTACCCAGGTTCTGGAGCGTCTCCCGCGCGTACCCCCACCCACCCAGCAGGTTCCCACCCACACTTCCACATACACTCCGCCTGCTACCACTTCCACACCCACCCCCGCTCAGCAGCCTGTCCATCCACCACCACGACCTCCGCCTCAGGACGGAGACGGTGCAGCACCACCTTCTTAGGCACCCTTGATGCCATCGTTTCTTTTTGCCGTTGTGCTGCCCGTTTTTGCTGGGTCCTGATGCACTTTTTGTCCACCCCCCTCCCCTCACTTATTTTAGACAGACTCATTTTGATCGTATCCTTATATATCTTTTTGGGGGAGAGGGAGAGTTTCGGTGCCACATATATATCTGTATCACTCCTATCTTTGCATGCATCATGTCCGCATCATATTTTTCATTTCTTTATTTTTATCCTTTTATTTTCCTTTTTTCCATGCATGCATCCTCACTTGCCCCTCACATTTCTTGTCTCTCGGTGTGCTACACTTTGCACATTGAGGATACTGTGCCATTTAGCTTGGGGGAGTGAGTTCTCACGTTCTTTTTCGATTTGCCACCTTTATTTTTAGTTTTCCACACCATTCTTCGCTTTTGCACTTATTTTTCATCATTTTTCTTTTATTTTGCCATGCATCACGTTTTTCTTATTTTTTCTGTGTGCCGCATTGTAAATAGTTCTTTTTTCCCTTTATATTTATTTCTTTTTCATCTCATGCTAGAGATGACTTTTCTATGATGATGATGACGTTGGATTTAGCTTACTCTATATGCATGCTATATTTTTCATGTCTTAGACTTTATTTCTGATATCATATGCTATGACTCGCCTTGCATCTAGAGATAGTAACCCACACTTTTGCCACATGAAATTGGATGAAATTCTATTATTAGCTGAGTCTGAATATTCATATGTATGCTATCACAAAAAACACACCAAGATTCACGCATTGAATGCTTATATCTGGAGTAATGATTTCTTTTCCTATATCACTTCTATATGCATGGATTGTACACTTCACTTCAGGATGATTGAATGAGGTTAGCTATGATAAATCTGGATTAGTTAGCTTTTTTGTGATCGAAACTGAGTAGATTAGATTACCCTGCTGAAGTTGTCGTGCATGTCTTATAGAGTGAACCGAGAGTTATATCTATTTCTTTCTCCACAAATCTTGAACATCATTTCTCTACTTTTAAAATCATTGGTGAATCTCCCCTCAGCGATTCTATTTTATGGCATTTCCCCCGCTACTAATTCCTAGCTCCAAATCTCTTATTCTCTAAAAAAAGAGAGAAAAACATTCTTGTACATCATTGTCTCTCTTCGAGTTGGGATCGTTGTGTATATATGCTATATTGTCAAAAAACAACAACAAAAGAAAAAAAGAGAGAAAAGAGGAAAAATCCTCAATAAAAGATCCCATCTCACTTTCTTTCTTTCTTCTTTCTTCTTATTACCTTTGGAGCTATATACAAATGGGGATGTGAATATTTTTTTATGTCACCACGCTTATAGATAAGCTTGGGGGAGGGGATCCATTGATGTGTGAGAGAGTGACTACTTGACGTTACACGACAACCTAGGCTAAGTAATATTCTATACTCGGTGAGATTATTTCTAGCTTTACGAAATCCAGAAATCTAAGCCTAGCGTTCATTTCATGAAATCCATACTTTTCTATTCTCTCTATTCTATTGTGTGATACTCTTATACTCCTGATAGAAAGCATTCAATTGAAAAGTGTGTGATCTGTGATTTGTATACCGCTTTAAATGATTCAGACGATGTTAATTTTAAAATTATTCCGTTTTTCATGATTATATCGTTGTCCGTGGGTTTTCTATTTCTATTTGCACTATTATACTATGATATCAAAATAAAATCTTTTGACATGTGTTTTTCATTCGGTGCATGCTATATGAGTAAGTGAAACCCCCGTCCTGAGAAAATGATCTAGTAGTTTACCTCTTCGCTTCTTTCTCTCTTCTTTATGTTCATTTCGTTTTCCATTCTTCTCCGTTTTTCATTTTTCATTTTTCGCCGTTTTCGTTTTCCAATTCCACCGGGTTCGCCTTTTACTTATCTTCCTCGAGGACGAGTAAGAGGCAAGCTTGGGGGATTTTGATCACTCCTTATTTTACACCTTTTTCCCGCATTTTTGCATGCCATTTAGATCGCCCAAATCATGTTTTTCACGATATATCGACGATATTGCGATGCTTTTCACGATTTGTTGTTTTTGTCGCATTTCAGGTTATTTGGCGCGATTTGGAGTGATCTCGAGATGCGCTTACTCCAGAGGGTCACCGACGACCTCCCCGAGGGGTATTTTGCTGTTGGAGAGGAGCGGAAGAAGAACGGACGTCGCAGGAGCGACGAGGAGGCCAAAATAAGCAGATTGGGCATGTTTAGTGTCCCACTCGGCCGAGTGGAGGAGCCACTCGGCCGACCAGCGAGACACCGCTCGGCCGACCAGATCAGACACGATTCCTATGTGCACTCGGCCGAGCGACGGAGACCACATCGGCCGAGTGAAGAGATCACGTCCGCCCGAGTGGCGCCCAGACGAAGCCCTTCAAAAATCTCCAAGTTTCTATTTTTCGGCTGCCTGAGCTTCAGAAGACCCACTCGGTCGAGTGGATAATCCCGTCCGCCCGAGTACAATGAAGCCATCGGCCGAGTGACGACAACTCACTCGGCCGAGCCGCCCCCGAAGTAGAGACCCCTGAAGGCCCCGACTTACTGGAAAATTACAGGGTTTCTCACTTGGCCGAGCGACTTTTGTCACTCGGCCGAGTGCGACGCGCTGCCTGTAGCGAAAATTGCGGAAAACACGCTGCGCATGGGTATTTTGGTCACAGTTTTTGGACGATTTTGGGGGGTATTTAACCCCTGTTTTTACCCTAGTTTTGGAGAGCTCCTCCTTAGATTTTTTGCAGCTTTTTAGATTAGCTTTTTAGTTTTATTCTTGAGATTGGAGAGGAGAAAAAGTTTGATTTTTGTTGGATTAATTGAAGAACTCCATTGGTTTGTCTTTCTCTTCCCCAAAAATTCTATTTTTATTGCATATCTCAATATTGTGATGAATTCTATTGCTTATTTCATTGATTATTTTTGTGATCTTGCTATGAATTGTGAGTAGTCGCCACGTCTTGGGGCGTGTGGATGAATCATACAAGCCCAACTTCATATTTGTGATGAATTAGTAGAAATTTTGCTAGAATTGATGTCTAGGGATTAGATTGGGATCAATTTACTACGGTTAGCTAGGAGTTCATACCGATCGGTATTTGCAAGAGATTGGATCCCGATTCGATAGGAAACCCTAGAAATCCGAATTGGGTTGGAATCGAATTTCCGTAGTATCGGTTTGCAAGAGATTGGACCGATACCAGGGTTTCCGGTTGCAATTCCGTGCCAATACCCGTTTGTAAGAGATTGGACGGGTAGGAACTATCCCAATCTAGATCGCGAGTCGAGTTTGCAAGAGATTGGGCTCGGTGCGCGATTGGACGATGATGTTGACCCTAATGCTAGCTTTCCTAGGCTAGGGTTTGCAAGAGATTGGACCCAAACCTAGGATAGCTATAGACCGGCAACAGCGCGAGAGCGTGAGCTTGGTTCTACATTCAGTTGCAACTAGTCCATCCAAAATCTCAATCTAGCGATTTTGATACTGACGAACCACATTTATGAGATACGGTGAGTAGCGGGGATTCCCCATTCCCTAGACGTTCTTTATTTGATTTGATATTTCCGCACTTTGTCTGACGATTGTGACAGGATCGCCAAAGGCAAATCTTTCTTCTTGAATATCCAGGTTGATTGGATCAAGCACGGTCATTCGTCCTCCCTGTGTTCGATATCCCGCTCGCTGCTACACCGTGCACTTGCGGTAAAACTACAACCGTTCTTTTGGGTTACATCCCGGAGCGATCAACTGGTCGGGTTCATTATGCTCTGCAGCATGCATCGCTTGGAGCCGACCCTGCCCCTCTTCTTCTACTATTTCTAAGTTCAGATGGTCGGCCGAGGGTCATGGCAGCACATCCATGCCTAAGTGGGGAGGGAGTGTTTGCTCGGCCTACCCCGTTGGGTGGGAAACTGGAGCTCGAGCTATGTCTTCGTTGTTTTCCCCGAGGATGCGGTGATCTTGACAGGTTAGGGGGTCTATGTCAGTATGACTTATCGTTGACCCTCTCCGAGGTCGATCAGGCTGCGGTTCAGTTATTGTCGTCTCTGCCCTTAATGGAGAAGACGGTCTGGCCCCTGTTGGACGACCTACTCCTTAAAACCGTCCTGTGGTCTACTGGTAGGTGCTCCATTTTCATGTTGCTGCACCCTTTGCTTACCCTGATCTTCTCTCTTCATGCAGAAATGACGGGTCGGGAATTCAGCCGTGACGTCGGTGAGCTTATTCGCCGAGGGTCCAACAGCTACCGAGGAAATCACTCCGGCCACGCTCCTCACCGCACGGTGGAGGATGAAATCTGTCGGGCCGATCCAGCGGTCGGGAGGGTGGAGCAAGTAGTCGCCGTAACGCTGTCGGCCCAGGTTGTGGTTGAGCCCCATGTGG
This sequence comes from Scilla litardierei, assembly GCA_030789695.1. Taxonomy (NCBI): domain Eukaryota; kingdom Viridiplantae; phylum Streptophyta; class Magnoliopsida; order Asparagales; family Asparagaceae; genus Scilla; species Scilla litardierei. The sequence continues at coordinate 162,798,231 of CM061140.1, read as the reverse complement.
TGGAGACCGTGGTCGCTGGTCCACTCAGCTCTGCCCCCGCCGAGGGAGGCAACGAGGGCACCGGTTCAGGACCTCAAGCGTCCGCAGGTGGTCGCAGCAGGGAGTAGAAGCGTCCCTCTCTAGAGTCCAGGGGGATCGTGTAGGAATATGATGCCCTCGAGGCCATTTATTCCTGTGTGAATAGCACAAACATCTTGTTCGAAATAACAGTAAGCTGTTTGGTAATAATTTATCTAAGTTATATTGTAATGTAGTTAACATTAGATATCAACTTAGGTAAAGTCCTGAGACTTTATGCAAGGTCAAACGGGTATCGAGATGAGTATCTCGATCATGGAGAAACGTTTGACCGTCTGTAGCATAATTCTAAAATGGTTCGTGGTCCTAGATGTTTCGAGACAAGGATATCGAAACATCGGATAGACCATTGTGTCTTAGTCTTCACCGTTTAGCGGTGGCGATGATCTCATGATCGCTTGACTTGGCGAAGTCGAAGACGAGACACAGGTGCTCATTAGAATGAGTTCACTGAACGATCCACAAGAGTTATCATATGGTTATATTGACCAATCTGTCAGTGATAACTCTGAGTGATGATAGGATAGTTGGTCTTTTGACTTGAGGTCATTTTGACAGACCTGTGCGTGAACGGTGCCACTTAGATCAACTGACCTAGCTTCGAGGCAAGGCCTGTCGAAAGGTCTTTTGATTGGGTGTCACTTGAAACGTACGAGGTGAGTAATGACCAAGAAAGGATTCGTCTCTCCCGGTCAATGGGAGTTAGTGTCGTAGAGTTAGTTCGGTCTTCAGTAAAAACTCTGCGCAGAGTATGTTGGAAGAAGTCCAACATTAGTTGACTAAAGATCGATAGAAACTAACCGGAGTCAAGTTATTGGGGTTGACAGTTTGACCGTACCCCAGACTTGATCTACACGACATATTTAAGACGAAGAGACTATAACTGCGGAATTCATCACGGAAACAGTCAGGTGGTCCCGACAATACTCATGTCAATGAGTTAACCACATAATGATGATTCCTGAAGCAGAGACGACAACCACTGCTCGTGGTCACTGCCGTATAGGGCTTCGAGCCCAACCTGTTGTAAGGGTCAGGCTGTAGGGTCTCACACAGAGTGCAACGCTTCGTCTAGTAATAGGTAGAAAATAGTTAGGGAAAATATTTGTATTTGATGCAAAAGAAGAGATAATTGCATTTGATGCAATATGGTAATTTAAGCTTAGATATGGACTATTTTGCATTTGATGCAAAAGCGATTAAATGTGTATTAAATTGTTTAATACAATATTTAATAAAATAAACGCAAGGAAAAGTTTACGGATAAGACGGGAATGTCCCGGTCTAGACCCAGGTTCGAACGGCGTCCAAAACGGACGCCAAACGCAAAAGTTAAAGCCAAAACAGCCCGCAATATCAGACCAGGCCAGACCCAGGCAGAACAGGCTGCCTGGGCTAGCGCAGGCACTGCCTGGGCTAGCCAGGCACAAGCCTGAGCTTAGCCCAGGCTCGGCCTGGGCAAGCCCAGGCGCAAGCCTGGGCACAGCCCAGCGCCTGGGCAAAGCCCAGGCGCGGGCCTGGGCGAGCCCAGGCGCGGCCTGGGCTCTGCCCAGGCGAATTCAGCACGCGCGGGTTGCGTGGGGCCCACCCATGGGCCCCACCTCTAGGGTTTTGAACCCTAAGTGTGCTGAATCAAATGACGGCTCAGTTTTTGCGAAAAACTAGCCTAGGGCTGATCTTTGGACACTCAATTGGAGGGTCAAACGAACTCCGATTGACGAACCGTTTTTTCCTATGTGTTCACGGTTGAACGCTTGTCGTATTGATAGGTTGTATCGATCTTGAAGCTCAACGGTGAGTGAGTTAAAATTCACGGAAGTTTGCACTTTGTGAAGTGCAAACTAACTTGATTTTAATTAAACTCAATTTTAGTCCCACATCGGATTTTGAGAAAAGGGGAGAGTCCGCCGCCTATATAAATAGGGGTCTCCCCCCTTCCTCAAAACTCGTCCCAAGCTCTAGATCTGAGCGGCTCTCGTAAATGTTGGAGCACGCTCGGATCTAGGCTTAAATAAATATTTCTCTTCTCCCTAAATTTCTGCCTTACTCCTGCGGGCTCTGGCAAAGCTACAAAGGAGTTCGGATTCTGAATCTGAAATCTTGGCGGAGGTTTCACTCGCGTGAAACTTTCTTCGGCGCGTGGTTGGCTCGGCGGCACGGGGATTGATCGCCTCGGGATGTGGAGCGGTTCGTGGAGCGGTTCGAGGAGCGGTTCAAGGAGCGGCTCGGCGTGGGACGGGAGCAGCTCGGAAGACGGCGCGGAACATCTCGCCTGCTCCAGGGCTGAGATTCTGGGTATGTGGTTAAAGTATTTTATTAGCATTAGTTTAGTTTAATCGCAGTAGGCTAGATCCTTCTTGGGATGGTCAGATCCATCCCAAGTCGGCATAGATCTTGGCATAGGGTCTTGGACCTTAGGGCTAAGTTAAAATATTTTAACTGCATGTTAATTTAGTTAACATAGTTTTTCTTCCGCTGCTATTGTTTTTCTGTCTATGTTCCGTCTGACTTAGGACGGGACTAGAGTTTTTGTGCCCTAAGGGACCGCAAATTCCCCAACAGATCGAGGAGTAGAAGAAGAAGAAGAAGTCTGTGGGGGTCCGCCCTCCTGCGGTCCCCGAGATGTCGATCGTTTCGGACGCGACCTTCCCACTGGCGGAAGTGGCCGCCTCCGTCAGACTGGCCGAGCCCTCTCTGGCCGACACGGGTGGTGCCCTATTGATGCTCGAGGCTGGGCTGGAGGTCGCACCTGGGTATTCGGTCTTTGTAGACCGGGGCGTGGCCACTCAGCTGGCACGGAGCTCCGTCCTTCAAAGGGACCGCTCGCTCCTGGAGAGTACCCGCTCCGATTGGCTGGTAGACTCTCTGGTCTGGCAACTCCAACAGGTTGGTCTCTCTGCTGTGTCTGACCCCGCCTCATGGTACCCCTGACTTACTTCTGTTTTGCAGTCTACCGTGATGGCTGTGGAGATGCAGTGTCACACGGATCTCGCGACCAGTCTCGAGGAGTCCTTGACGCGGGAGCGTCTGAGGGCCGGGGCGGCCGAGGTGGCGACCGAGGAGTCCAGCATGGTGGATCGCCAGTTGTGGCATCGGGTTGACGAGCTCACATATGATGTGATGGATCCGCAGGGCGCCCTGGCCGACGCTCAGAGGTTTGCCCGAGAGGCGGAGGATGTGTCCCGTCGGGAAGTGGAAGAGCTCCGAGCCTAGCTGGGTGCCCTATGACAAGCGCACCCCACCTGGCTTGTCGAGGAGGTGGAGAGGGGCTACGAGGGGGTCATGAGACCAAGGATCGCTGATGCTCTCAAGGAGGCATTCGATTCCTACAAGGACCTCTTGGCCCCCAAATTATAAGAGCCTTCCAGAACTCCTTCGAGAGGTTCGAGGAGCGGGTCCGACAGGCACCTCCCCGTCCCCCCACAAGGTCTTGAGGAGCCTCCCAGATCCGAACAGGGCGAGGCTCCAGGCGATGCCTCCTCCCGGGCCCTAGCATCATAGGCGACGTCTCCTCGCCCTTTGCACCCTGCCTCGTTCCCTCTTGCCCTGTAACAAGGAACAATTTTTGAAGGCAATAAACAACTTGTTTTGCGGGTTTTCGTACCTTTCCTCTTGTCATAGCATTCTCTTATGTCGAACTCATTTTTTGTTTCCGTTAACCGTTCTTCTGGGTTGTTTTCCTCCATTGCTTCTTCCCCGAAGGCGGTCCATTGTTGACCCCTTATTACCCACTGGATGGGACAGATGATCCGGGGGCACCACGTCGATTCGTCAGGGGATCCCACGCATGGGAAGTGCTCCCGGCCGTCCAATCGTTAGGTCCGCCGAGGGCTTGTCATCGCCCCCGTTCCTTAGGTCGAGTGAGGGATTGCCTCGTAAGAGGACTCATCTCCGATCTTATGGGCGATCGGGTGATCGGCCCGCTGGGGGAGCTGCCCCAGCCTTACAGCTGATCGGTTCGGTTGGTTCGCTGAGGGGACTGCCCCTAGGTTTGTGTCCAACCTGTGTTTCGACCTACTGGGGGAGTTGCCCCCAGCCTTACGGACGGTTGGGTCGGTCTACTTGCTGGGGAGCTACCCCCAGGCTTATGGTAGATCGAGGGATCGGCTCGTTGGGGGATTTACCACCAGCCTTACAGTCGATTGGGTGATCGGCTTACTGGGGGAGTTGCCCCCAGCCTTACGGTCGATCGGATGGTTGGCCGGCTGGAGGAGCCACCCTCAGGCTTACGTTCAACCAGTGGGCCAGCCTACTGGAGGAGTTGCTCCCAGCCTTACGGATGGTCGGGTCGTTCTACATGCTGGGGGAGCTACCCTTGCGCTCACGGTAGATCGATGGTTCGGCCCGCTGGGAGAGTTGCCCCCAGCCTTACGGTCGACCCGTGCGATCGGCCCGCTGGGGAAGTTGCCCCCAGCCTTACGGTCGACCCGTACGATCGGCCCGCTGGGGGAGTCGCCCCCAGCCTTACGGTTGATTGATGGTTCGGCCCGCTAGGGGAGTTGTCCCAGTCTTACGATCGTCCTGTGTGATCGGCCTGCTGGGGGAGTTACCCCCAGCCTTACGGTCGACCCCTGCGATCGGCCTGCTGGGGGAGTCGCCCCCAGCCTTATGGTCAATCCGTGCGATCGGCCCGCTGGGGGAGTCGCCCCCAGCCTTATGGTCAATCCGTGCGATCGGCCCGCTGGGGGAGTCGCCCCCAGCCTTACGGATGATCATCATGATGGGTTCGCCATGGGAGTTCCCTCCCCGATTCGCGGTCGAGCTGGATTCGACGAGAATGAGCAGACTTGTACTAACGCGGATTAACATTTCATTTCTCAAATCCAGGGGTACATTTGGAGGAAAGTGAAATGGGGAAGATAACAACAAGCTAGTCTCACCTGGGGGTGGGGCTACGGCTGATTGTTCCGTCCCTTCACTCGATCACGTGCACTGCGGTTTGGGTAACGTTCACCTTCTTTCCTTTATCCATCTGCCTGGAAGTCCCTTCTCCGTGGGTTACTGGCGGATTGTCGACGAAATTCTGCAGGTGGCCAAGGCTGACCAATTTCTCTATATCCTTCTTCAGGTGCCAGCAATCGTCGGTGTCATGGCCGCTGTCCTTGTGATACTTGCAGTATTTTTCCTCGTCACTTTCGCCTTACTTCATCTTCGAGGGGGGGTCTGCCAATGCGCCCCTCTTTCTGAGCCTGTGCGAGGACGACGTCCGGGGTAGCGTTCAGCCTGGGGGTCGTGCCTCCTCCTTGCGTGGCCTTCCCTTGACCCTCTTCTCCCGTCGAGACTCATCAGGCTCACGGCGATCGCTTTCATCTCTCTTGGAGCCCCGTCTGATCCCTGTTGGGTGACTCCCGTCCTCTGCAGCCAGCGCTTCCTCCGTCAGCATGTTGCACTCTGCCCAGGCTATCACATCGGCAAGGTCCTTTGGGGGCTCGTTGTGCAGCAACTTCTTCAGGCCCCTGTGTCGGAGCCCTTTCTTCAGGGCCCATTTCACGACCAGCTCGGGACAGCTCTCTACATTCAGTCTCTCCACGTTAAAGCGACACATGTAGTACCTCAGGGTTTCTCTGGGACCATGCACCACATTGAACAGGAGTTCTGAGTCCGGTTTTACCTGGCATCCGGCCATAAACTGCTTGAAGAATTTTTGGGAGAGGTCCTCGAAGCTGTCGATGGAACGGTTGGGGAGGTTGTGGTACCAACTCCGGGCGGATTTTCGGAGGGTGGAGTAGAAGCCTCTATAGAGCAGGGTGTCGTCGGCTCCTTGGAACTCCATGACCCCCTCATAGTCCATCACGTGGTCTTCCGGGTCCCCAGTGCCGTCGCACTTCTCTAAGGTCGGCACCTTGAATCTGGAGGGCACTCGTGCTTTGGTTATCCTCTTGGATAACCGACAGCGGTCGCCCCTGGAGCCCCCAGACGTCCCCCCAGCTGGACGTGAAGGTCGAGCTACCGAGGCGAGTTAACACGGTCACGCGGGGAGCTCGCTCGAATCCCAGCCGAGCCGGGGATGGGCGTTGGTCGACGAGCGATTCTCCTCTCCCGGCGGTGTTCCCGATCCCTTTGCCTCCCACGTCGGGGGCTCTCACTCCGATTGGGTCGATCCTCAGGGGCTCGATGATCTGTTGACCACCGGTACGCTGAGCGTGGTCGTCGAGATGAGGCCGTAGTCGACTCGTCTCCAGCTTGTCCGGACCTCCCTCACTCTCATCCCTAAGTGAGGTTGGTGTGAGGGTTCGCACCGGGACGAAGTTTGGCAGGGTGAACCGTCGTTCGTGGTTGGCACCCTCACCACCATGGTCGGTGACCACGGCCGAGCATAAAGGTCGGTGGATCCATCTCTGACCGGAGTCGTTCGCCAATGCTTCCTCCAGGAGAACTGGACACCCACAAGCTGTTGAATCGTTGCGGCCAGTGTCCAGAGGTGGGCATTGGTCTCTTGAGCGAAGAGGCGGAGCTGCTCTCGGGTCACCGAATGCGAGTTACTGGTCCCTACAGTGGTGTTGCTGTGCTGGTTCTCGGGTGGGATGTAGTCGCCTTCCTCGCGGATGGGGGCATGCGTCCCGTGCCGTTGCATACTGGGTCCATGCCGGCGAAGCGGTGGTTTGACGTGGGTTTTGATTCGTTCATACAGACGGCGCCAGATGTTTACGGGTGTTTTCTCACCACTGAATCATTGACCGAGGGTTCGACGGTCAACGTGGTCAAGGGATGAGGTGAGACCACTGGGTCCCGCCAAGCGTGCGAGTGCTCGGCGTGGGTTGCTTGGATCCTCGTGCCAGCTCTGAAAACTGCTGGCTCGGGGTATCGAGGGCGAGCGGGCTCTTCGTCTGGAGCGCTAGGCATCGGTCAGTGAGGTGCGGAGGGGTAGCCTCGGCACCTTAGAGAACCCTCGGCCTCGGTTGACAAAGAGGCTTGTCGGGGGCGAGCAGGCTCAACGTTGGGTGCGCCAGGCCTTGGTGGGTGCTGCGCTGAGGGGTAGCCTCAGCGCCTTGGGATCTGCTTAACCTGGACAGACGAAGGAGCTCGTCAGGGAGCCGGACCTTGATTTCGGCCAAGTCCCCTCCGATGCCTAAGTCAGAACGGATATGAAAGATACTCGGCGGGACCGGTACGGCTCACAGGGAGGCCGATACGCGTATCCTCGGACCGAGCTAGGGGAGGGAACGCAAAGTGGAAAACAAGGTCTTTGAGTAGAATACCTCCGTCTGTTGGTATCTGGGGTCAGGTCCCTTTCTTGGTTGCCTCCTGAGTCCCTTTATAGGGTACGTCCCATGATCGCTCCCAAACCACGTCCCCCACTCTCCGCCCCATGATCCGCCTCCTTGAAGGCGCCTGCGTGCGTCGTGGAGGTGGGTGAATGGGCTCCTTAATGGTCATTAAGGAGGCTTGTTTTAGGGGAGCGGTTATCTCTTGCTGGCGTGGGCTGACCGAGCGCACGCCCGGTCGTGGTCGAACTCCTTTTGTGGGCTTCCAGCTTCAAGTGTGGGCTTTGGTCACTAGTTCTTGGGCCGCCTCCAAATGGTCGTATCACTATTAAATAAATAAATAGATATTAAATAATAGATATTAAATAAGAGTTATGATAACCGACCACCTTTGCCATTATTCAAAAACGTCGAGATAACCGACCACCTCTCAATTACCCTACCACTTTGAGATAACCGCCCACTGTTGGGTGCACACTCACAAAATCATTGAGTAAAATCTCAAAAACATTATACAATTTCAAAGAATAATCAGAGAAATTGTAACGATTAGTTTTCATGTATTTGGATTATTTATATTATATATATGTTTTGGTGGATTTTCTCCTTATGTGTGGTTTTCGTCTCCGTAGCTTTCACTTTCGATCGTTTCGTCGTGTTTTCTTAGCTTCTTCCGTTGATCGTCGATTTCGGAGTAAGTCATTCGTGGCGGGCTTCATATCAGTCATATCTTATTGTTAGATCAAGCCTAGGAGTCGTAGGAATCGATCCCGGAGCTTCGAGCTCCATTTCAGAACTTTCTGTGCACGTTAGCCAGTATAAGAAGGGGAACCGACCAACTAGATGACGATTTAGTCGGTCGGCAAACCTTCATGGACCGACTAGTGGGCTTTGTAAATTTCTCAGGAGTTACTGTTTATCGTTAGTCGGTCTAAGAACATTGGTCGACCGACTAGGTTGCAAACTAGTCGGTCAGCAATCGTTCTTTAACCGACTAGCTCTATGATCATTTTTGATACCAAGTACTATTTATTCTTAGTCGGTCTAAGAACGTTCATCGACCGACTAGATTCCAAACTAGTCGGTCAGTAGTTGTTCTTTGACCGACTAAATCTAAATCCTATTTTTGTACAGGAGTTACTGTTTGGACTTAGTCGGTCTGTGTTGGTCAACCGACCGACTAGTTCCCAAACTAGTCGGTCAGTGGTTGCTCTTTGACAGACTAATCAGTGTCGAAACCCTAATTTCTGGGCAGCCGCCAGCACTCCATATTTAAACCCCACCCACGATTTCTTTCATCCCCCTTTCATTCTCCTGAGCCTCCTTCTCCCCCAAATCACCCTCCAACATTTCCCCAAGTTATTCCTTCCTCCCTTGGAGTTTCCCTCTCCATTTTGGCCTACCACCATGCCCTAGGCCATCTCCAACCCCCAAAATCCCCAAAACCCCATTTCTCCAGATTTTCCCCATCCATTCCAGATCTGAACCATAGGTTCCCCGGATCGTTTCTTCCGTTTCCGTGCTTGCTCGGCATCGTTCTTCCGCTTCCGATACGCGATCTCATCGCCGTAGTTAGCTTTTGTGTGTCGGCCTCGTTGATCGTCATCCTCGGAGCTAGGCAAGTGAAACTTGCCACTTAGGGTTTTGGGCCATGTCTTAGGCCATTTGCTTGTTGTAGGCGTAAAAGAGACTAGGCGACGAAATGATACTCGCCTAGCCGCAATTTCAGGAACTAGCTTGACAACGAAGCTAGATCCGTCATTTATCATGTTGCATAACTACCATGTCATGTTTAATTTTAATTAACGGTACGCGAATTAATTGTCATCCATGCTATCCATGTTGAATGTCGCATTCGTAGCACACGCTACCATACTTGTGTTTCCTGGCTCGTGTTCCAGAAGCGGGCTACGTGAGTTGGTTGATAGCCAATGCCCGATCTACTTGTTTCCGGCTAGGCACCTGCGTTGCAGGCATAACCCTACGCCATACGTGTTAAATACACTTCCTGGCTCGTGATCCAGAAGCGAGCATTCCGTGTGCGGGGTAATGCCCTGGCTCGATACACGTGTAGGGGTAGAGATAAACGGTCACTTGAGCTTAGGAGTTGGCCCGATCAGCCACGCTAGCATTCATTGGTGTTCCTTCGAAATCTTTTAAGCCGAATGCGTGGGTCCTTAACCTGATCTTGAAGTCTTGCCTCCTCCCTAAGTATGGATCATCTTCACTTCCATCCCAGCCGTTCTTGAAATTGATCTACGCTCTTTTCTTGGGATGCGAGATTAATTGGGCTCGCGTGATACTCGATAAGATGGACTCTTTCGAGTGTATACGCAAGACCAATAAGTCTGCGCATATTCCATACCCTTGCCTGTTGACCCTCGTGTTTCGTCATTTCCGAGTCCCTCTCCCTCCTGACGATGAGCGTCCCTTGGGTACTCCTCTGAACGCGACGGCCATGAAGAAATCTCTAGCTGCGCTTCGTCACGTACAGAGATCTACCACATCTGCTTCTCAGGCGACTCCCTCTGCTGCTGGTGCCCCCTCTCGTCCTGCTACTTTGGATGATGTCGTACGGATACTTCGTCGGCACGAGTCTCGCTTGGCTCGTACCGAGGAGGTAGTTTGTCGTATGGCTCGTCAGATGGGCATTGATCTTCCTCCGTCTGTGTCTGAGGACGAGGAGATGGACGATGAGGAGCTTGACGAGCTTGTCACTTCTTTAGCCCGTGGCGATGAGGCCACTGTTGCTGCTGCTGCTACATCTTCTGCTCCTGGAGATGGCACCACTTCCGGTGCTCCAGAGCCTTCTGCACTTCAGACGTCTGAGCCTCATGCTGACCCTGCTGATGTGCCTGCTGATGTTGAGCCTGTTGCTGCTGCTTCCACACCTGCCCCGACGATCCTGTCTGTTGAGACGCCTCTCCTCCCTGCAGATCCTGAGTCCACTCCGTCGACTGGACCCACGGAGACTGCAGATCCAGCCACCTCCTCGTGATTGTCAGTTTCGAGGACTCTCCACTACACTTCGGATGATATATTTTTTTAGTGAGAGTATTTTGGGTTTGGATGGGGTTTGAGAGATGTTTTGATGTATTTTTGAGCTTTCAGGGTTTCGGTGTTGGTTGTTTTGATACACTTTGGATATTATGATCTGATGATGTTTTGATGTATTTTGATATACTTTGATGATGTCGATGATGTATGATGTGTTTCTTTTTTATGATATGTAGCACTTGATGTGATGTACTTCTTATATTGGATATTTTTTGGGATGTACTCATGCTGCTTCTATATATATATACATCATCGTTCTCTTTATCTTTTATTCGTCGTGCACATTTTTAATATTCGTTGAATGCATTTGAAATGTGATTTCGTCGCTCGACGATTAAAAACTTGGTTAAATAGATTATATTTCTATAATTATATAGAATTGTTTTCCATGCACAAAATTAACCAAGAATATTGAATATTGAAGAGTATGTTTCTTTATTCAAGAAATGAATAATTATTTGGTATTTTTGATGATTTTTGATTATTGTTTTTATTGATAATGGAATAATTGGCACACCTTGTTTTGATTTCCACACTTTTCCCTTGGTGTCAAGTTGGTCCATTGTCTTTGTCTACGACTCCCGATGTTGGATTTTACATTTCCTAATTGTTATCGTTGTATGCCCCCCATTTTTGGGATAATGCCAAAGGGGGAGAGATAATGATAATAAATAGCGCAAATGAAAATTTAACTCAATTTCCAAGAATCTAGTTTGATATGTTAGATTCAGGGGGGGAGTTAAGATACATATAAGGATTTTCAAAATCCGATATTTCGAAAATTGATTCTCTTTATTCATCTTACTCATCTGATTGATGCAATTCATATATATTCATTTTGGAATTAACGTGTCATCAATGCAGGGGGAGTAAGTATTTTACATTTGAATCATTATTTTTGATTATTATTTATGTTGGTTTGTCATCACCAAAAAGGGGGAGAATGTTGAATATTGGACTCCCCGGATTTGGTTTTGATGATGAGCAAACATAAATAATCCATGAACTAACAATTTGTGAGCGCAGTATTGGAGATCGTCGCCAATTTCACGAGAACATTCAAAGCGACATCTCAACACTTCCCAAAGCTCGTATTCATGCCTAAAGCTTCGTTGAAGCTCTTGCGCCATTTTGGAAGTTATGAAGATTCAATCGAAGCTCTCGAAGACCGTTTATTAAGGTTTTATTTATAGTCTTTTAGCTTCGATATATAGAATGTTAAGCCTTGAGTATATCTTACGTTTCTATCTTCATTACGCTCATTTCGTAGCTCTAGGATCCTTGCACAAGTTCATTCTAACTTCCTCGAAGCGTCGCGCTTCGATTCGGACTTGTATGTGCATGTTAGTTGGTACAAGAACAAGTACTGACCGACTAGATGGTGATCTAGTCGGTCGGCGACTGTTCTTGGACCGACTAGTTTGAGTCCTTAATTTCTTGGACTTTACTGTTTACAGTTAGTCGGTCTACGTTGACTCACCGACCGACTAGTTTGTGAACTAGTCGGTCAGTGATGCTTCTTTGACCGACTAGTTGTGACTTACTGTTCATGCTAAAATTCTCCTAAGCTACTGTTTATCGTTAGTCGGTCTAAGAACGTTTGGTGACCGACTAGTTGACAATTTAGTCGGTCAACTTTTGTTCTTGGACCGACTAAGTCATATTGCATTCAGACTAATTCATTTTGCCTCTTAGTCGGTCTACGTTCATTGACTGACCGACTAGTTGTGAAACTAGTCGGTCAGACAGTCTTCTTGGACCGACTAGATTTCTAGGTCTGAAATTCTATCTCTTCTCAGATCTACTCTTAGTCGGTCCATGCTGTTTGACTGACCGACTAGTTGATGAACTAGTCGGTCAGTGATTGTTCTTTGACCGACTAATTCTCACAGATTTCTATCCGTTGGTGAATGACCTAACTTGTTTTTATGGGACCCTATAAATACGAACCTAGGTCATTTCTATCTAGGTTAGAGCTTCTATTCAGAGATTCATTGAGATCAAAAGTGATAGCTATTCTCACTCAAATCTAAAGCTCTCTTCCTCACAAGAAACCCATTCTCTCTCATTTCTAGATCTAGAGAGAAGCTTGTTCTTGGTGAGCTCTTCAAGCTATTGCTTGATCCAAGTCTCCAAATCATCCCTAGGCACCGATTGCTGGTCATTTCCTTGGTGCTAGGTCTTGGTGACTTCATCTTCCTCAAATCCTTCATTTCACCATTTGGGTAAGAAAAACTCAAGGTATAGGATTTTGTGGTAAGTTTGTTTATTTCATATTAAACTCTTTAATATTGCTTTGTGATTCTCTCGGTTGTGAGAGAAGGTTGTGATCCCGGGTTGTGGGATTCACGTTTGCTATTGCATGTATGATTTGATCTTGTGAAGGTTTTTCACAAGATATTCATAGTGGAAATCTTGAGTTAGGGTTTCTAACTCAAGTATCCGGAAGGGATCCGGGTGGTTGGGACGTAGGATCACCGGGAACAAGTCGGGGTGACTTGGGTGGATCCGAACCCATTAACATCGTTTGTTAGCATTGTTAATTTTGTGTTGTCATTCAATTTAAGCTTCCGCAAATTGATTTGGTAGTTGTTTGCAATTTAATTTGGAATTATACTCCTTATTATTTTAAAGTACTATTCACCCCCTCTCTAGTACTTGTGCAGTAGCTGGTAGGGCATTACATTTGGTATCAGAGCCAGATACTCAGCTATGTCTGCCAACGACAACAAGACCGTGCCTCCACCTTCCAACTATAACACCTTCAGGAACCGTGAAGGAGCATCTTCGGTGATGGAAGGACATTCCTCTACGAGGCCTCCATTCTTCAACGGTACCAACTATGGGTATTGGAAATGCCGGATGGAAACCTTCCTCCGGAGTGCATCCTTATGGAGGACTACAATGAAGGAATACATCGAACCCAAAGAAGAAGACTTTGAGAAATGGACTACCGCGGAGGTCGCCGCGGAGGTAAGCAATGCCAAGGCAATGAACGCCTTGCAATGCGCTTTGGAGCCCGAGGATTTCAATAAGATATGCACATGTAAGAGTGCATATCAAATTTGGAACTCCCTCCTCATTCTTCATGAAGGGACGAGTAGGGTAAGAGACTCTAAACTCGTAGTCGTAAACAAAGATTACGAAATGTTTCATATGCAACAGGGCGAGAAGATGAAAGAATATTACGCTCGCTTCGTTGACATAATAAACGAGTTAGAGGCCCTCGGCAAGTCCTACACTCAAAAGGAGAAGTGCTCAAAGCTTATTGAAGGACTTCCCTCTTCTTGGGAAAAACGTACCTTCGCCATCGAGGAAGGTAATGACATGAACAAATATACCGTAGTTCAACTAATGGGTACTTTGATGTCATACGAGGTACGCAAAGATAGCAAGGTGAAGTTACAAGAAAAGATGAAGTCCTATTTGAACCTAGATGCGCCTAAGAAAAAGGCGATTGCATTCAAGGCGGCTTCATCCACCTCTACCGATGATGAGGACTCGGAAGAAGAAATGGACATGGAATCCATTGCACTCATGGCAAAGAAGTTCAATCGCTTCTTCCGAAAGGGTAACTTCAAACAAAAATCTAAGTTTACTTCTACTAACGCCTCTCCACCTTTGTGCTTTAAATGCAATAAGCCAGGACACATCAAAGCGGATTGTCCTCAAAACAAGCAAAAGGAGAAGTGGAAGGCGCCGAAGTTCGACAAGTCAAAGAAGTACAAAAAGGGGTACAAAAAGGGACTTGTCGGAACAACATTCACCGACTCCGAGGATTCCTCAAGCGGAGAGTCGGACGATGAGCACGTGGAGCAAGCGCACATGTGTTTCATGGCAAGAGAGGAGCACGATCAAGGATCCTCCTCTTCCGATGATAGCGACGACGAAGGCGATGAGGTAACGATGGATGATCTTAGGGATGCTAACTCTCACTTATGGTCTAAATATACAAAATTAGTAAATCGATATACTAAAGTAAAAGATGACCTAGCTAGCATTCAAACCTCGCCTAAGACTATCATCACCAACAACGACACCGTTGTTGAAGAGTTAAGAAATGAGATTGTCAATCTCAAATCTAAACTTGAACATGTTAGCATTGATGATCCGGAAGAACATAGGATAGCGGATTTAACTTCTCAAAACTCGACTTTGAGTATTGAGAACGAGAATCTTAAATCTCGTGTTTTTGTGCTCACATCGCAAGTATCCAATTTGGATACTTCTATGCGTTCTCTCAAAGAGAAATATGAGAACACATTGGGCCGAATTATCAAATTCAACAAAGGTAAGGACCATTTGGATAAAATCCTAAGTGACTTACTTCCGGCCAATCACCACATTGGTTTGGGGTATACGATGGGATGTCCATCCAAAGCGGCCACTACTTTTGTTAGGCCAACTTCCGGTGACTCTACGAGTGGTAGCAAACACTCTATTGGTAGTTCATCTACCAATGGTGCTTCCACCTCGTCCACACCCTCTTTCGGAAAGAAACCCACTATGGGTGGACCTCCAAAGAAGGGTCATGCTTATATGTACACAAATAACATGCCACGTAGGAACACACGTCCTACTCCACCATCTCACACATATGATGATTTCTATGCTACACGTTCATGGGCACGTGCACACCATGTGAGACACCCTCACGCACGTGTTTCCACATATGCATATGTTCACCCACCGCATCATATGAATAATTCTCGTCGTGCACCATTCCATCATGTTCCGTATGCCTATCCACGTCATGCATCATGTAGAAACCAACAACGCATGCATGCACCCAATAGGATGATGGCTCCCAAAATTTTCACTATTTGGAGCCCGAAGGACACAAGCATGGATGAAAAACAAGTATATATGAATGCTTATTTTTCGAATGTTGTGCATAGTAGGAATTATGTGGGGAAGTCAAAGTCCAATTGGACTTGGCTTCCAAAGGTCTAACCTTTGAGGACCCAATGACCTTGGGTACCATGATATGAAAGTTTCTATCTTTAGGTACTCAAGGAAAAGAAAAAGAAAAGGAGCAACATATATAAATTTAGCTCCAAATGGAATTGGATACTCGATAGCGGGTGTTCAAAACACATGACGGGTGACGCTAAATTGCTCTCCGGAGTGGTTCCCATTGCAAATGGAAATCGCGTCGTATTTGGAGGCAATGAAAGCGGAACCATCGTCGGTGTTGGTAAAGTGGGTAACCCTTCTAAACCCTTAATTAGCGATGTTTATCTAGTTGATGGTTTAAATCATAATCTTATTTCAATAAGCCAACTTTGTGACAAAGGTTACAAAGTTAGTTTTGCGAAAGGATTGTGTCATATTTCAAATGATAATAATAAATTATTATTTTCCGGCACACGCCATAAAGATATTTATATTTTGGATCTTCCTAAGTCATATGAACAATGTCTCGTTGCCAACACAAGTGAACAACACTTATGGCATCGACGCTTTGGACATGTGAACTTTGGAACACTTTATAAGCTTTCGAAATTAAATTCCATTAAAGGTTTTCCGAAACTCGTTTTTGAAAAGAAAAGTTTTTGTGATTCTTGTCAACGTGGCAAGCTTCCTAAATCTTCATTTAAACCTAAGAAAAGCATTTCTACGAAACGGCCACTAGAGCTATTACATCTAGATTTATTTGGGCCAACTAGAGTTGCTTCCTTAGGAAATGCAAGGTATGGACTAGTCATCGTTGATGATTATTCAAGATTTACATGGGTATTTTTCTTATGTAATAAAAATGAAGCTTTTGAAAACTTCACAATATTTGTGAAGAAAGTACAAAATCTCATCGGAACCACCATTGTCACTATTCGTAGTGATCATGGGGGTGAATTTGAGAATGAGTCTTTCTCAAATTTTTGTGATGATCTTGGAATTACTCACACGTTTTCTTTCCCTCGCGCACCTCCTCAAAATGGTGTTGTTGAGAGGAAGAATAGAACGCTTGTGGAGTGTGCTCGCACTATGCTCGAAGATAGTCAACTTGGTTATCAATTTTGGGCGGAAGCGGTACACACCGCTTGTTATGTGTTTAATAGAATACTTTTGAGGCCCGGCACCAAACAAACTTGTTATGAATTGTTGTTTGGTAGATTGCCTCAAGTTAAACATTTTCGTGTTTTCGGCGCAAAATGTTTCATTAAAAACACATATGATAATTTGGACAAGTTTGATCCGAGATCGGATGAGGGGATATTTGTTGGGTATTCCTCACGTAGCAAAGCCTACCGGATATACAACAAAAGATCCTCTACGATCGAGGAATCACTTCATGTCTCTTTTAATGAGAATTTTACTACTTCTAGAATTTCAAATGATAATGATTCTATGGATGTTTTATGTGATTCATTTGAAAATTCTAAGTCTATTGATTCAATTGATTCTATTGAGACTAACCCGACTAATGAAGTTGTTGAGAATGTGCCTAGTGATCAAGGTATTCCCAAGCGGCTTCATACCGTTCGCGACCATCCCCATGAGCAAGTTATTGGCAATATTAATGATAGTGTCAAGACGAGATCTCAAGTCCACCACTTCGCCAATTGTGCCTTTGCCTCATCGATAGAGCCAAAGAATATCGTTGAAGCGTGCGAAGATAGTGCTTGGATCCTTGCCATGGAGGAGGAACTCATTCAATTCGAGAGGAATGAGGTATGTGAGCTTGTTCCTTTGCCATCGAAGAACCACGCCGTCATAGGGACAAAGTGGATCTTCAAGAACAAATCCGACGAAAATCAAGTCGTCATCCGGAACAAAGCTCGGTTAGTAGCTCAAGGCTATCGCCAAGAGGAAGGTATCGATTTCGAAGAATCCTTCGCTCCGGTAGCTAGATTAGAATCGATTAGACTATTACTGTCTTATGCATGCCATAAAAATTTTAAGTTATTTCAAATGGATGTTAAAAGTGCATTTTTAAACGGAGATGTCGTTGAGGAAGTTTACGTTTCTCAACCTCCGGGCTTCATAAATGAAAAATTTCCAAATCATGTTTTTAAACTAAAGAAAGCTCTTTATGGTTTGAGACAAGCTCCTCGAGCTTGGTATGATCGCCTAAAGAATTTTCTTTTGGATTTGAATTTTAAAATGGGCGAAGCCGATTCTACACTTTTTGTTAAGCATGCGAATAATGATATTTTATTAGTTCAAATTTATGTTGATGATATCATTTTCGGTGCTACTAAATTCACTCTTTGCGAAGAGTTTTCTAATGTTATGAAGGAACAATTTGAGATGAGCCACATGGGCGAACTCAAATATTTCTTAGGTCTCCAAATTCGCCAAATGAACGATGCAATCTTCATCCACCAAACGAAGTATACGGTGGAGTTGCTTAAGCGATTTGGAATGGAAAGTGCTTCCGGGAAAAAGACTCCAATGAGCACAACTACGCATCTTGACAAGGATACGTGCGGTAAGGATGTAGACATTCGTCTATATCGAGGTATGATAGGTAGCTTACTTTATCTTACCGCAAGTAGGCCCGATATTATGTTTGCCGTATGCATATGTGCTCATTATCAGTCTCAACCTAAGGAGTCTCACTTAGTAGCGGTAAAGCGTATTTTCCGTTATCTAAGTTACACTTTAGATTTTGGATTACTTTATCCGAAATCTAGCACGTATGAGTTAGTCTCATACAGTGATGCCGATTATGCGGGATGCAAATCCGACAGGAAAAGTACTAGTGGCACTTGCCATTTTCTAGGAAATTCTCTTGTCTCTTGGTTTTCCAAGAAGCAAAATTCCGTATCACTTTCAACCACCGAGGCGGAATATATTGCCGCCGGTGCCGCTTGTGCCCAGGTTTTTTGGATGAGACACACTTTGAAGGATTTTGGTATTCACTGTGAAACTAGCCCTATCATGGTGGATAACCAAAGTGCTATCTATCTTTCAAAGAATCCGGTGCACCATTCCCGATCAAAACACATAGATGTCCGACACCATTTCTTAGATGATCATGTTGCTAAAAAGGACATCATTTTAGTGTACGTTGAAACCCAAAAGCAAATCGCCGATATTTTCACGAAACCCCTAAAGGAGGACTCCTTTGTGCGGTTGCGTCGAGAATTGGGGATTATGGATGAATCCGAGATATATGATTCATATTTCATTCAATTATCTTGCATGCTATTCGATTTCGCGATATTTTGTTCATGCTAGATTAATTGAATTTTTGGGAATTTTATGTGTTATATTTGAATTTATGATCGAATTCGTATTTGAAAGTCGTATTTAAGATTTCGACGTTTTATGGGGTAATTTAGATGACTAATGAGAGAGTTATGATGTTTCATCCAAGTGGTTTGAGAAGAGAAATCAATTATCAATTTTTGGACTCTTCTAGTCGGTCTAAGTTCATTTGTCAACCGACTAGATGCTCATCTAGTCGGTCAGCAAGTGAACTCAGACCGACTAGATCAAGCTCTCATCCATCTCCTATCATTTTCTTTCGTTAGTCGGTCATAGTACACTTTCCGACCGACTAGATTGAAAACTAGTCGGTCAGTAAGTATACTGCGACCGACTAAATCTAGCCCTAAAATTTGCTGTTTGCCTCTGTTTCGACTTAGTCGGTTCAAGCTCATTGACCGACCGAGTAGATCGTGATCTAGTCGGTCAGTGCTTGAACTGTGACCGACTAAGTGTGTTAGGGCAGTTGAGTCTTTTCGTTTCCCGACCGACTTATATCTCATTTCGATTCGATTAAATCACTTTTTAGTCGGTCTCCTCTCAGCTCAAACTCGAAAACCCCCTAAACCCCTCTCGATCCCCGTCGTCTCCGGCCAGATTCCGGCCATCCAAACCGTCTGCCGCCGTCGACTCCTCCTCCTAGGTAAAACCCTCCTCCTCCTAGGACTCCTTTCCTATTCTAGGGTTTGGATTTCAGCTTTTAGGTATTCTAGGGCTTATTTTCGAATTTCTGAATTCTAGGGTTTGTGTTAGCTTCTAGGGTTTGTGCTAGGATATTTGATCTTTGTTATCAGTTGCTTGTACTCGTCGTGCCACGATCATGGCAAAGACGAGAATTCCTATCACTCCCTCTGGGGCTTCCCCCATGACCGTAGAACAACTTACCGCTAGGAATCCACCTAAGCCTAAGCGTCGTGCCAAGTCAACCCAAGCCTCTCCTTCTTCGCCTCCTCTTAAGAAGCCGAGGACGGCCACAGCTAAACCCCGAAAATCAAAGACCAAGAAGCCTATTCTTCAATCTCCGGCTACTCCTCCCGATTCCGACTCTGAATTTATCCCAGAGGATGAGCCTACTAGGGAACCTACTCCTCCTCCGAAGACCCGTAAGGCTAAGGGTAAAGCTCCTATGCCAGTCGGCGGTGTAGACATATCGTTGTACCGCGATGACCCTCAGTGTCTCGCAGCGTACAACCGTATAGAGCACTGTCCTCTGTTGTTAGAGCATTACGTTCAGTTTTCTGATTTTCTCGGCCTTGCTGATCATCTGTCCTATAGTGGTCTTCTTGATTATCTCCGATACGACCCCAAGGCCAATCCCAAACCTTATCCTCGCCTAGTGAAATTGTTCTATGTCAATCGTATTCGAGGCCAGTACGATGCCAGCCACTCCATTGAGACGACTGTCTTGGGAACTCCTATAGTTCTCACGGTAGAAATCTTGGGGGAGATTCTTGGTTGTTCGTCGTCCGGTCTCCTTCCTTCAGACATTTCCGTCGACGATGTTTCTTCCTTGGATCAGTCAGTTCTTTCAGATATCTTCCAGGTTATCCCCTCCGCATTCATTGGTGTTCCTTCGAAATCTTTTAAGCCGAATGCGTGGGTCCTTAACCTGATCTTGAAGTCTTGCCTCCTCCCTAAGTATGGATCATCTTCACTTCCATCCCAGCCGTTCTTGAAATTGATCTACGCTCTTTTCTTGGGATGCGAGATTAATTGGGCTCGCGTGATACTCGATAAGATGGACTCTTTCGAGTGTATACGCAAGACCAATAAGTCTGCGCATATTCCATACCCTTGCCTGTTGACCCTCGTGTTTCGTCATTTCCGAGTCCCTCTCCCTCCTGACGATGAGCGTCCCTTGGGTACTCCTCTGAACGCGACGGCCGTGAAGAAATCTCTAGCTGCGCTTCGTCACGTACAGAGATCTACCACATCTGCTTCTCAGGCGACTCCCTCTGCTGCTGGTGCCCCCTCTCGTCCTGCTACTTTGGATGATGTCGTACGGATACTTCGTCGGCACGAGTCTCGCTTGGCTCGTACCGAGGAGGTAGTTTGTCGTATGGCTCGTCAGATGGGCATTGATCTTCCTCCGTCCGTGTCTGAGGACGAGGAGATGGACGATGAGGAGCTTGACGAGCTTGTCACTTCTTTAGCCCGTGGCGATGAGGCCACTGCTGCTGCTGCTGCTACATCTTCTGCTCCTGGAGATGGCACCACTTCCGGTGCTCCAGAGCCTTCTGCACTTCAGACGTCTGAGCCTCATGCTGACCCTGCTGATGTGCCTGCTGATGTTGAGCCTGTTGCTGCTGCTTCCACACCTGCCCCGACGATCCTGTCTGTTGAGACGCCTCTCCTCCCTGCAGATCCTGAGTCCACTCCGTCGACTGGACCCACGGAGACTGCAGATCCAGCCACCTCCTCGTGATTGTCAGTTTCGAGGACTCTCCACTACACTTCGGATGATATATTTTTTTAGTGAGAGTATTTTGGGTTTGGATGGGGTTTGAGAGATGTTTTGATGTATTTTTGAGCTTTCAGGGTTTCGGTGTTGGTTGTTTTGATACACTTTGGATATTATGATCTGATGATGTTTTGATGTATTTTGATATACTTTGATGATGTCGATGATGTATGATGTGTTTCTTTTTGATGATATGTAGCACTTGATGTGATGTACTTCTTATATTGGATATTTTTTTGGGATGTACTCATGCTGCTTCTATATATATATACATCATCGTTCTCTTTATCTTTTATTCGTCGTGCACATTTTTAATATTCGTTGAATGCATTTGAAATGTGATTTCGTCGCTCGACGATTAAAAACTTGGTTAAATAGATTATATTTCTATAATTATATAGAATTGTTTTCCATGCACAAAATTAACCAAGAATATTGAATATTGAAGAGTATGTTTCTTTATTCAAGAAATGAATAATTATTTGGTATTTTTGATGATTTTTGATTATTGTTTTTATTGATAATGGAATAATTGGCACACCTTGTTTTGATTTTCACACTTTTCCCTTGGTGTCAAGTTGGTCCATTGTCTTTGTCTACGACTCCCGATGTTGGATTTTACATTTCCTAATTGTTATCGTTGTATGCCCCCCATTTTTGGGATAATGCCAAAGGGGGAGAGATAATGATAATAAATAGCGCAAATGAAAATTTAACTCAATTTCCAAGAATTTAGTTTGATATGTTAGATTCAGGGGGGGAGTTAAGATACATATAAGGATTTTCAAAATCCGATATTTCGAAAATTGATTCTCTTTATTCATCTTACTCATCTGATTGATGCAATTCATATATATTCATTTTGGAATTAACGTGTCATCAATGCAGGGGGAGTAAGTATTTTACATTTGAATCATTATTTTTGATTATTATTTATGTTGGTTTGTCATCACCAAAAAGGGGGAGAATGTTGAATATTGGACTCCCCGGATTTGGTTTTGATGATGAGCAAACATAAATAATCCATGAACTAACAATTTGTGAGCGCAGTATTGGAGATCGTCGCCAATTTCACGAGAACATTCAAAGCGACATCTCAACACTTCCCAAAGCTCGTATTCATGCCTAAAGCTTCGTTGAAGCTCTTGCGCCATTTTGGAAGTTATGAAGATTCAATCGAAGCTCTCGAAGACCGTTTATTAAGGTTTTATTTATAGTCTTTTAGCTTCGATATATAGAATGTTAAGCCTTGAGTATATCTTACGTTTCTATCTTCATTACGCTCATTTCGTAGCTCTAGGATCCTTGCACAAGTTCATTCTAACTTCCTCGAAGCGTCGCGCTTCGATTCGGACTTGTATGTGCATGTTAGTTGGTACAAGAACAAGTACTGACCGACTAGATGGTGATCTAGTCGGTCGGCGACTGTTCTTGGACCGACTAGTTTGAGTCCTTAATTTCTTGGACTTTACTGTTTACAGTTAGTCGGTCTACGTTGACTCACCGACCGACTAGTTTGTGAACTAGTCGGTCAGTGATGCTTCTTTGACCGACTAGTTGTGACTTACTGTTCATGCTAAAATTCTCCTAAGCTACTGTTTATCGTTAGTCGGTCTAAGAACGTTTGGTGACCGACTAGTTGACAATTTAGTCGGTCAACTTTTGTTCTTGGACCGACTAAGTCATATTGCATTCAGACTAATTCATTTTGCCTCTTAGTCGGTCTACGTTCATTGACTGACCGACTAGTTGTGAAACTAGTCGGTCAGACAGTCTTCTTGGACCGACTAGATTTCTAGGTCTGAAATTCTATCTCTTCTCAGATCTACTCTTAGTCGGTCCATGCTGTTTGACTGACCGACTAGTTGATGAACTAGTCGGTCAGTGATTGTTCTTTGACCGACTAATTCTCACAGATTTCTATCCGTTGGTGAATGACCTAACTTGTTTTTATGGGACCCTATAAATACGAACCTAGGTCATTTCTATCTAGGTTAGAGCTTCTATTCAGAGATTCATTGAGATCAAAAGTGATAGCTATTCTCACTCAAATCTAAAGCTCTCTTCCTCACAAGAAACCCATTCTCTCTCATTTCTAGATCTAGAGAGAAGCTTGTTCTTGGTGAGCTCTTCAAGCTATTGCTTGATCCAAGTCTCCAAATCATCCCTAGGCACCGATTGCTGGTCATTTCCTTGGTGCTAGGTCTTGGTGACTTCATCTTCCTCAAATCCTTCATTTCACCATTTGGGTAAGAAAAACTCAAGGTATAGGATTTTGTGGTAAGTTTGTTTATTTCATATTAAACTCTTTAATATTGCTTTGTGATTCTCTCGGTTGTGAGAGAAGGTTGTGATCCCGGGTTGTGGGATTCACGTTTGCTATTGCATGTATGATTTGATCTTGTGAAGGTTTTTCACAAGATATTCATAGTGGAAATCTTGAGTTAGGGTTTCTAACTCAAGTATCCGGAAGGGATCCGGGGGTTGGGACGTAGGATCACCGGAAACAAGTCGGGATGACTTGGGTGGATCCGAACCCATTAACATCGTTTGTTAGCATTGTTAATTTTGTGTTGTCATTCAATTTAAGCTTCCGCAAATTGATTTGGTAGTTGTTTGCAATTTAATTTGGAATTATACTCCTTATTATTTTAAAGTACTATTCACCCCCCCTCTAGTACTTGTGCAGTAGCTGGTAGGGCATTACACGCCGAGCCCGAGCCTGTGTTTGGCGAGGTGTACGTGGACACTGGGGACCAGTCCTAGTGTCTTCATTGAGCTTTTCCCTTTTGTTTTAGACTGCTGTAGTTGTCGGTGCGCAGCACCTATACTTTGTTATGTTGTCCCTTTTGTTGGCATTGTTCTGGGCCTTTAGACTCTTTCTTTTAGCCTGGTGGCTTTTCTGGATGTTGAACTTAATTTTAATGTTGGACAAATTCTGAGATTTGAGATTTTATTTCTGTCTCTCTTGTGTTATTATTGTTGTTCCGTTTGTGGTTACATTGACCTGCTTATGTTTTATTGACGCTTATCGAGTTTGGGGCTTAACAGCTTCACTCCCGTGCGGACCTTTTCACGTCTCGCCTCCATTTTAGGGAAGCGGGGCGTGACAGAAATGAAAGATATAGATCACTAGAGAGATTGGGGGACTCAGACTTCATATAAGGAGGGCCATTTGAGACGGGGAAAAAGGGAAGTTGATTTTGAGTTTAATAATAATAAGGGAGTTGTTTTGCACACCCACCGTTTTACTCGAGGCACATACCACTTAATTTACACGTATTCATCAAAAAAAATTCGTATCATATGTTGACGTAATCGAAAGATTGTGGCACACAAAATTTTGTGCGTTAAAGTGTCTTCTTTTGGTCTACAAATTTTTGTACTTATCATTACACAAATTTTGACTTTTGACAGGAGAATATCTTAAATGAACTCGTGTCTGTAGATCGTGCCCTACGTGTCATGGTGTCAAAATGGCTTGGCGGCCCGGGCCCGTGGCCAGGGCCGGGGGCCGGTCAACGGGCCGTTGACCGGCCCGGGCTCGTGGCCAGGGCCGGGCTGAGGTGCCCGGCCCGGCCCGGCTCGGGGTTTTGCCTGCGGAAAAGCCTCACTGAGGCTTAAAAAAATCCCAACGGGCTAAAAAAGCTGGCCCGGCTGGGCTCAGGCCGACGGGCCGAGTTGGACGGGGTTCTCCCCGCTCGGGCCGGGCCGGCCCGGCCCGGCCCGTGTTTTGGATGGGCCCGGTCCGGCCCGGGCCTGATCGGACTGTTTTGAAACCATGTCCTACGGATAGAGGTTATGACTAGTACTTCAATTTACGACAAGGGTGAGACTATCTGCACCTCAAATAAGATGTGGGATGGGACTTTAGGCCAAATTTAACTAAAAAAATCACCATCACACATCACTTCTCTTCTCCTTTATTCCTAAATTTTGCCTACTTAGGCATAAAGTCCCATCCCTGCACCTCAAAATGAGGTGCAGGGTGTCTCACTCTTACGACAATTTACGACGCGCTTTGACTCCGGTACGTAACTCAGGCTCAGAGTATCCTCATTAGACCCGACCACGGTTCGGTTCGAACCGTGGAACCGAACCGATTTGGAACCAAACCGAACCGGAACCGGCCAGCCGGTTCCAAGAACCGGAACCGGAACCGGGCCAAGCCGGTTCGGTTCCGGTTTGCCCTTTTGTGGAACCGAACCGGAACCGACGGTTCCAGTTCGCCGGTTCCCCGGTTCGGTTCTCCGGTTCCGGAACCGGGGAATCGAATCGGAACCGATTTGGTTTTGGCCAATTTGCTCACATTCCCCGGTTTAGTTTGTCACATCCTCATTTTTCTCATATGTAACTTGTATTAAGTTGATTAGTGACAAGATATATTTCTTTTTAAAGTCATAGCCTTTAAATTTTGTGTACTTTTCATATATTTTTCACCACGACCGAACCGGAATCGACCCCAAACCGGAACCGACCCAGAACTGGAACCGAACCGGAACCGGCCGAGAACCGGAACCGGAACCGAACCGCTTCTAAAACGGTTCGGTTCCGGTTCCGGGTTTTGCCGGAACCGGAACCGACGGTTCGGAACCGGAACCGAACGTCGGGTCTACAGTTCCGGAATTCCTCATCCATCCATCGTCGGTCCCACCAATCACCTTACCACCGACACGTGTCAAACCGGGCGGACAGAAACCGATTGCCCCGTCGCTCTCCTGGAACCTTCTCGTAAACCAAACATAAAAAAACGTTAAAAAACCAAAAAGAAAAAAAAGAGTAGAATTGGGTATTCTTCTGGCGACTTCCATCCGATTTCTTTAACGATCTTTTTGTTTGGATGGATGATTGGTCGCCGTCTTCCTTTCTAATTAGTTCTTCTTACTTTAATTAATAATAATAATTATGGTTAGCGAATCCATTACACATCAAACAGCCACTTTTAGCTTCTAACTCCTTTTATTATATCAACCCCCTGTGCTTCCGAACTCGAAACTTCTCCCACAAAAAACTAAATTAAAATAAAAATCCCTCCCCTCTCTCTGTTTTAGTTGATGTTGTCGTTGTCTTAACAGGTGCTGGGATCTAGTGCGATGGCCTCACCACCGCCACCTCCGACGGCGGATGGGCATCGACCGACGCCGTTCCTGACGAAGACTTTCCAGCTTGTCGAAGATCGCACCGTCGATGACGTCATCTCGTGGAACGAGGATGGTTCGACGTTCGTCGTGTGGATGCCGGTCGAGCTCGCGCGCGATCTCCTCCCAAAATACTTCAAGCACAACAATTTCTCCAGCTTCGTCCGACAGCTCAATACCTACGTGAGTTTTGAGAGCCTCGATCGGTTTCTTTCGAGTTCTGTTTTTGGCCCGATTTTCCGATCTTTATCGGTTATTTTGTTTCAGGGATTTAAGAAGATTGCGCCGGATCGATGGGAGTTCGCCAACGATTGCTTCCGACGAGGAGAGAAGCGGCTTCTCTGCGAAATCACCAGACGGAAGATGAACGCGGCCGCGCCGCCGCCCGTACCGCTTCCAGCGGCAATCCAGGTGGAGATTCCGGTGACCAACTACTCTGGTTCGCCGGAAAACTCCAGCGAGGACCAAGTCCTCTCGTCGGTCTCCTCTCCGGGGGTTCCGACGGCCTCGACGCCGGCGGCGAGGTCGAGCTCGGGTAGCGGCTGCACGACGGCGGAACTGATGGACGAGAACGAGAGATTGAAGGAAGAGAACTTGCAGCTGTGTCACGAGCTCGTGCAGATGAAGAGCCTCTGCAACAGTATCTTTCGTATGATGTCGAGCTATCGGGGTGGCGGCGGCGGCGCGGCGCCTCCGTCGCAGCTTCTGCTGGATCTGATGCCGGCAAGGGCAATAGAAGGGAGTAGCAACCCAAGATTGTTTGCGGTGCCCATCGGGTCGAAACGGGCGAGGACCGATGAGGTCGAGGATCCGATACCGGAAGCGGGTGGAGAGGTGAAGGTGTGATCGGATCCGCGAGAGGACGGAGCTCGTCACTGGTTGTTCTACTGCCCACAGCCGGATGAGGAGGTGTGCGACGGATAGGGGCACGTGACATGCGCCGCAGAATCACGTGGTCTTCGGGAATGGACGAGCTCGTACTAGAAGTTTCTTCGCTTTTCTTTCGCTGTTTGTAATTTGTCTTGGTGAAGACTATTTACACCCCTACACCATAGGGGTGTGAGTGATGATTACATGTGGAGGGAAATTTCTGTGAAATGACGTGGCAGACGCGATAAGGGGGGTTTCTGGGTGCGAAACAATCCCGTCGCTTTCGCAATCTCTGCTGGAAATATACTGAAGCTTATGAGTATATTTAGGGGTGGCAAAATGAATCCGACCCGACCCGATCCGAATCCGACCTCTTTAATCGGGTATGTGTATAGCTCTATCCGGGTCGGGTGGAATTCGGGTCGACCCGACTGACCCGGATAAAATCCAGGTCGGGTCCGGGTTTGACCCGGCAACCCGTATTCAACCCGGTTTAGTATGTATGTTCATATACAATTTATGTCAAACGCTTACAAGTGCCGTTGTTCAGTCATTTGGTTAGCGGTTTGTGATTGGCACGCTGCTATTCCATAGGTTGTAGCTTCGAATCCCACCCTTGACGTTTAATTTATTTCAATATTTAACATGGGTTCGGACTTTAAGTAAATAAAATTGTAACGTGCAACCCTCACATTAAATTGTTAGCTCAGTTGGTGGGCTTGCGTACCAAATATCCGGCGGTCTGTAGTTTGAATCTTGCTAGCGGCAACTAATTTCAAAAAAAATTTTAGTGTGAAAAGATTGCGGGTCGGGTTCGGGTGACCCGCCAACCCGACGGGTCGGGTACGGGTCTTAGGTTCCCGACCCGGATTTAATCCGGGTCGGGTTCGGGTTAATCCGGGTCGGGTTCGGGTTCACCCCTAAACGGGTCGGGTCGAACCTGACCTGACCCGACCCGGACCCGACCCGACCCGACCCGTTTGCCACCCCTCTGTATATTGAACGTTGATTGCTAATTTTTTTTGGTTTTTATGCGGTTCTTATTAGATCGTAATTATCAGTTAATCTTTGTTGTTTGTGTTGATGTGTCCATAACAGCAGAGTGCGTTAAGTATTTTTCTATATGATATTTCGGGTAATAATAATTTTAAAATCAAGCTTTATATGTTTGTTGCGGGTAGTTTCCATCTAACAACGAATTTGTATATTAGGGAATCAGGGTACAATGATTAGACGTGGTTTACTCATCGCGGAGAGGGATTGTGTGATGAAGACACTTAGGTCGCCGCTTTGACGGGCTAGGAGCTCTTGCCGGGCCGGAAGAGCTTCAGGCCTTGAGACGACGACCTTGAGGGACGACCTTGAGTGATGAGCTACAGTGACGACCTTGAGTGACGACCTTGAGTGTCGAGCTAGAATGACGAGCTACGGGAGCCGGACGACCTTCGGGCCTTGAGCAGGCACTGGACAGGCTGAGCTATCGATCTTCCGACGACCTTTAGAAGAGCTCCAGGAGACCAGTCTTTAGCTCTCTGCGCTACGAATAGCTCGTCAGGGAGGGTCGGATTGACTGAGGTCCGACCTAATTCCCTCCGATGCTCAAATCAGCGTGGGGACTTCGGAAATGGCTCAAAGGGACTAGGCCGATCTACAAGGAGATCGGGCCAATGTTCAGCCAGCTAGAGTTTGGGTGGAAGGAATTTACCTGTAGACCTCCCGGCCTCATCTCTCTATGGATGGAGGGGGGTATTTTGAGTGGAGAATGTCGGTTGGTCACCGTCCAATCAGTTGTCACTTCTGCTTAGCTAGAGTATTAATGGGGGATGTGATGGGGGATGTGATGGGTGTCTGCCAGTTAGTCGTTTAACCTCGAGTATTAATGACTGTCAGAGATATTTATGGGCTAGGCACTGTCAGAGATATTTAAGGTATGTCGCCTGCGGGAGAACTTTGCCGGGAAACGTTTAAGGTAGGTCGTCTGCATGAGACCTTCTCCAGGAGACATTTAAGGTAGGTCGCATGCGGAAGATCTTCCCCAAGGACGACCTTCATCGAGGACGACCTTCATCGGAGATAGTTAAGGTAGGTCGCCAAGGACGTCCTTCACCTAGGGCGACCTTCACCGATACACAAGCTAGGCAACCGAAAGTGTCGTAACAATTGCCTCCAACATTCGGTGTGGACGAGTTTCGACCAGAGGATACACTGAATGTTGAGTAGACACTTTATCAAATTTTTAGAGAATCTCGTCGTACCTTTTGTTTGGTAGCAAGCTTCGTAAACCTGAGTGACCTATTGGGGGCGTAGCTCGTAAACCTGCCCCGGAGTTTGAGCGTAGCAAGGTAGCCCACCCCTGTTGATTATGTCGATCTCGATCTGGGGTTTCTCATATCACAAAAACACAACAAGTGCGTAAGTAGAAACATGTTGATATATGTTGGAGATAGAGTGAAGACCTGTCTGGGTGGGGGGCACAGTCTGAAAACCTGTCCTGGAGCCATGGGTGAACTGTCGGTAGCGCAACTTGGAAGCCTGCCGTGGACCTCCATAGGATGGGGGACGCCTCGGAGGCAATCCCCAAGCCCTCAGAGCTCTTGGCGACCTATCGGGGGCGCAGCTCGGAAGCTTGTCCCGGACTTCCTTCGGGTGGGGGACGCTCCAGATGCAATCCCCAGAGCCATGGGCGACCTGTCGGGGGAGGACGACCTTTCGGGGGCACAATTCTGGTGCCCACCCTGGGTCTCTAAGAGGAAAGGACCGACTTACGCAGCTTGACCTAAGCCCTTGGAGACCTTTCGGGGGACGCAGCTCGAAAACCTACCCCAGATCTTTGCTACGAGGTAGCTTACTCTCTTTTCCGGTTTAGGTAGCGAGGTTCGACCTGCTACGGGTAGCGAGGCCGCGACCTGCCCCAGATGGCTTCGAGAGGGTAGGTGTGGGTCGTGGACCTTCCAACACCCCTGGGGGGTCCTATGCCCTTGGCACCTTTCGGGGGCGCAACACGTGGCATGCCCCAGATCTTTGGGATGGAAGGGTCGATGTGCATTGCCCGTGCCAAGCCATTGGAGACCTTTCGGGCGCGCAGCACAGAATCATGCCCTGGGTCTTTACTTGCAGCTAGGTAGCTTGCTACCAATGAACAAGCTGACCTTGACGTAGAATTCCTCACACGCAAGAAAAATGCGAAGAGTATGTAAGTCGAAACATAATGACATATTCAAAGATAAAGCAAAGACCTGTGAATTCATCTTCTAGGTCGTCCGTGAGAGCTTGAGCTCTCGAACGTATACCCGATCTTGAGATGTGTGGAGATATTTAAGGTAGGCCACCTGAAGGACGACATTCACCAAGGACAACCTTCACCGAGGATGACATTCGTAGGAGATAATTAAGGTAGGCCGTCTGAGGGATGACCTTCACCGAGGACGACCTTCACCGAGGACGACCTTCTCAGGAGATAATTATGGTAGGCCGACTGATGGACGACCTTCACCGATGTGGAGCCTGACATAGGTGTAACCCTTCGTTCCCACAGACGACGCCAATTGTTGCGGGTAGTTTTCACCTAACAGTGAATTTTTATATTAGGAAATCAAGGGTACAATGATTAGAGGGGGTTTACCCGTCACGGAGAGGGATTTTGTGATGAAGACACCTAGGTCGCCACTTTGACGGGCTAGGAGCTCTCGCCGGGCCGGAAGAGCTTCGGGCCTTAAGGCGACGACCTTGAGTGATGACCTTGAGGGACGAGCTACAATGACGACCTTGAGTGACGAGCTAGAGTGACGAGCTACGGGGACGGGCGACCTTCGTGCCTTGAGCAGGCAGTGGGCATGCTGAGCTATCGATCTTCCGGTGACCTTTAGAAGAGCTCCAGGAGACCTGTCTTTAGCTCTCTGCGCTACGAATAGCTCGTCAGGGAGGGTCGGACTGGGGTCCGGCCTAATCCCCTCCAATGCTCAAATCAGCGTGGGGACTTCGGAAATGGCTCAAAGGGACGAGACCGATATACAAGGAGACCGGGCCAACGTTCGGTCAGCTAGAGTTTGGGTGGAAGGGATTTATTTGTAGACTTCCCAGTCTCCTCTCTCCATGGATGGAGGGGGTATTTATAGTGGAGAATGTCGGTTTGTAACGTCCTGTTTTCATCAAGACAAACTATTTACGTATTTGACCAATTTTTAAACTATTTTATAATGGTTTGTCAGGAGTTTTACTGATTTCAAAAATTTCTTATAAAAATATTTTGAAGTACCAGACTAGTTATGGAGTATTTTAGTAAAATCGGATTTCATCAAATACTCAAAACATTTCTGATAAAATTCATTTTCCGGTTTTACCGTTTTGACTTAATGAATTTATTTTCTATACAAACATCATCAAAACGGTTTCAAACTTTTACAGTAACATTCAATGATCATTTAGGGCATCTCACATTAATTTCGTAATTTTCTGAAGTCAAATCAGCAGAGAACCCGCAAACCCGCTTTCTAAACGTTTTGGCCAAAAACTAGTATTTCCGTAGCTCAAACTCTGAAACGGATCTCGTATTCACGATCCTCGTGACGATACGATCCCGTGGGTATGTTTTCGTAATTTTTCGAACACGTTTACTTGTAGGGGCAAAATCGTAATTTCGTTACAATTTATACCGCTACTGTCACGAATTACCCTAGCTAATTACTAATTACCTTAACCTAATTAACTATTAGCTTAACCTAACCATACCTAAAACGTGTTAGGGCCCTTAGGGGATACGTTTAAAACTTTTCTAGCCTAGTCAAAAGTCACATTTATAACCCACCTAATGTCATTAATTATATTTGACTAAATCCCCACTAATCACTACTCTTAATTACTATAAAACCCGCTAATCTCTCTCCCCCGTTACCCAACTCACGTAAAAACCCTCGCTTTCTCAGGCTCTCCCGCTCTCTTACTCCCTCCACGTTCGTCTTCAACTCTGAGCACCGAACCCACGCTTCACCGCCCCACGGTGAACGCTGCCGCTCTCCGAGAAGCTCTGCCCATCCCCGAGCAGAACCACCCGATCCACGCTCGCCCGACCCATGCTCCGGTGACCCCGCCACGTCCTCCAGTGCCCCAAGTCTCCCTCTCCTCGCCCCGAGGCGCTGCCACCCTCACCGTGGCGTCGTCGCTTCTCCGATAGCAACCCTGATCCCCGCCCTCTCCACCTTCGCCCTGTCACGCACGCCGCCGCCTGTACACGGAGCTCCGCCCGCTCCCCTCACGGCGACCCACTGCCACCCAGCGCCTCCCCCGACTTGCTGCTGCATCCCTCTCCGACGTTGAAGCCACACCGCCCCCTCGAACACCCAGTCTCCCTCTCCCTCACTTACTCACGGCCTCCCGCTGCCTCCGACTGCCGCCCTCCGCCTCCAACGAACGCCGCACATCTCCAAGAGCACGACGGCTCCTCCGTGCTCCTCCGCTCACGCAACCTCGCCCACTGTCGCCTGTGCTCCCGACGCCGCCCGCCTTCACGGTAACCCCCAGCAACCACCGGAGCCCCTCGCCGTCGTCTCGACCCCAAGCCCGCTCAAGGGCGGAGCCAGGAATTGTTTCCACCCTGGGCTACCGACCAAATACAAAAGGAATGAGGGTTTGGTTTGGGATAAGTGATTTTGACAATTTGTGGGTTATACTGCCTAATGGCAAGCGTTTTAGATAGATTTTATGTTGCAAAAAGCGGTGATTTTTGTGGTGATAGGGATTTTGCCTTTTCTTTTCTTTTTGTTAATATGCTTCGGTTCTGGATCTATTTGGCACAAGTTTTTTTTTGGCTTTTTAGGTATAGGTACGGTTGCAAATTCAATTTTAATATTCGATTATTTATAAATATCGTCTTGCATTATGTTTGATTGCGAGATAATATGTTGAAAGTTTGAACTCAATTCTATAAAAGTGACTTCTTTAAATCTCAAATCGGAATTATAATGTTATTCACTGTATCCAGTCATCCAAAAACAACATTGTTATTTGTTAGTGGTCAATAGGTTAATATGTAATTTTGATATCAATTAGTTAGAAAAGATTGCACCTTGACAATTAATCTATATGGATTTAACAGTATACACTAAATTAGTCAGGATCTAGACTAAAAAGATTATATCTTGATCATCATTAATTATGAATTATATCAGAAAATTCAAACTTTTTCCAAAAAAAAATCCACAGACATGAACATCTCTAATAATGGGCAAGCATCCCCCATCGAGAAATCGATCCATCGAAATCTAGAACAGCCTCTAAAAATATATGT
Organism: Scilla litardierei; assembly: GCA_030789695.1. Taxonomy (NCBI): domain Eukaryota; kingdom Viridiplantae; phylum Streptophyta; class Magnoliopsida; order Asparagales; family Asparagaceae; genus Scilla; species Scilla litardierei. The sequence goes on along the minus strand of CM061140.1, from coordinate 162,764,925 downwards.
TCCCGACATTCCCCACCGCCAATCAAAATACAATGGGTTTGGTTTTGAAAATTGAAGGAGTACAAGAGAGCCTGAAACAATTAACTAAAGGATGTTAATGTGAATTTTCGCTAACGGTAGGGATCAAAAGGAATTTTTTTCCCTAATAACATTATATAAAAATATGAGTTTAGTCCTGGAAATTGAAGGACTACAAGAGGGACAAAAACAAATAAATAAAGGATGTTAATGGAAATTTTAATTGAAGTTAGGTATCAATATGAATTTTTAAAGTTAGGTATCAATAGGAATTTTTAAAAGAAAAAGAACAAGCTAAAGTTTTTGTGCGCCAGGCAAGATTCGAAACAATGACCACATGCATTGGAATCAAAGGCTCAACCAACCGGGCTACTTGCTGATGCTGTCATAGGGTTTATAAGAGGTATTTTATAAAGTTACCCGTGCTATAGCCCACCTTAGCCCTAACATAGCTCCGCCCTTAAGCCCGCTGCTCCCCTCCGTGAGCTCTCGCCCTCTCTGATGTGTCGCTGTAGGTCGCCGCTCTCCTCTGCCGTAGCGACGCCCGGAGCTCCGACGAAAGCCCTGCCACGCCGCCTCGCTGACCCCGCATCTCCCCCCCGCCGTCGACGTGAACAAGCGAGACCCCCGCCCGCTGCATGCAAGTAAATGAGCGAGGGTGAGTGATATAAAACGTATCGTTTTGCATATACGAATCCGTACAAATACGCGTATTTGCTTATTTTAATAATTATTAAATGGATTTATTGGTTTTTAATCAATAATAAATAATATGATGGCCAGAAAAATACCAGACTAGCTCCAGAAAATCAGAAATGACATTCTGGACCCAATGACACTAGTTTCATCTCAATCGGATACTTAGATTTTCCAAAATTAATTTTTAAGCCTAAAAGTTAAATTGGTTATTTTCATTCAAAAATCTATAACTTATTATTTTCACGTAAATTAATTTGCGATAAAAATATATGTTAAAGTACTCTCTGAGATGGCCATTTTGACAGTTCATTTGCAACTTTCCGATATCAATTGCACCCAGAAGAAATGTTCGAATAATTACGTCACAAATTGAAAAATAGTTTTTAAATTATTTTTGAGCTCTTAAAAATTATAAAAAATAATGTAAGCTTCAGAAAATTATTTCCTCATACGATAAAATTATTTTCATCATATCTAGCCTATAGAAAAATTTAGAACGCTTTCCGACACTGTTTCAATCGATTATAAAAATCGAAACGATCAGATTAATCAGATAGAAAATAGGGTAGCCTGTAACTGATGACTTCTTATGTTTGCAGGTACCAATTCTCGAGCACCAGCATCTTTATAAGCTCTAGCTCCGATCACGTCTTACCACGACAATCTCTAAAAGTGTAAGTCACTCTAATTCTAACTTTGGAAATCTGGATAGTGTACTTGTATGAACTTAGGACATGTCATCTAGTCTCAGAACAGCTATTGACTTGAATCAAGGATTAGAGACCTAATTAACTAGCGAACTAATCAATAGTGGAATAACCAAATGACTAAATTGAGATAATGCACTTTTATGAGATTAAATATCATAGTTGCTGGACTTCAAATCATTGCTCAGGACTAGATTGAGATAGTGCACTTTTATGAGATTAAATATCATAGTTGTTGGACTTCAAATCATTGCTCAGGACTAGATTGAGATAGTGCACTTTTATGGAATTAAATATCATAGTTGTTGGACTTCAAAGCATTGCTCAGGACTGATATTCTCTGTTGAGACTTTTGCCTTGACTTTTCAGCAAGTAGATACCACATGAAATTGTTGTACTCATTGATGGATGTATTGTTGTACACATTGTTGGATGTACGAAATGATGGGCCTATGATGCCATACGGATACAGATATGGATACAGACACGGATACTGATATAAATGTGAAATACATTGGTTATGGGGTAGTCTTGAGCTACACAGTGTGCGTGAGGGACTGGGTCCACCCGTATTTGGTAAGCTATACCATCACCCTAAAGGGGATGGTAGGTAGATATTCCACGAGTTGCTCCGTGGGATGTGTGCACTTCTGGTTGCATATCGTACACTCGAGCTAAGACGGTTGCACTAGCTGATTGATACAGGGCCCACGAGGCCATATTGATACGAACACCGATATGAACATTGGACTATGATAATACACGGGATACGGGGTAGTCTTGAGCTACGAAGTGTGCGGGAGTGACCGGGTCCACCCTTATTAGTTAAGCTGTACCATCACCCTGCAGGAATGGTAGGTAGATATTCCACGAGTTGCTCCATGGGATGGGTGCACTTCTGGTTGCATATCATACATTCGAGCCAAGGATGATGCACTAGTTTGATTGTTGTATTGTACTCATGGTTGTTTGTATTGTCGGAACACACTATTGGGCCCTCGGGCATTTACGGAGCACATTACGGAACACACTATTGGGCCCTCGGGCATTTACGGAGCAAATTTACTGAGAACACTATTGGGCCCTCGAGCATTTACGGAGCACATTACGAAAAACACTATTGGGCCCTCGGGCATTTACGGAGCACATTACGGAACACACTATTGGGCCTTCGGGCATTTACGGAGCACATTTACGGAGCACACTATTGGGCCCTTGCGATATTTAAGACTGATGCACTAGTTTGATTGATGTTGCACTAATTGATAATTGATTGATACCATTGCTTCAGTCACGACTACTACTATTCTACGGACTAAGTCGAGACTACTCGAACGTGATAGAACGGTTTAATAATGAGCGGTCTTGAATTACGACTGAATCAGTGTCTAGGAAGGAATGGGAAGGGGGTTGGTCAACCAAGGGACTTGTTCCTGCGGTCTTTGAAGTGACTTGTGCCTTCAAGCCCTGACTGACTGGATGATTTGGAAGTTAAGTTAGACTTCTTATTATTAGGCTATCCTACACTATTAGATAGTCAAGTGACGCTCATCTTTACTTAAGTATTACTACATCTACCTATTGTCATCGCACTACTGATTGGTCAAAACATTGTTAACCTGGTTTTCTTACTATTGACATCCCATTCGTCAAAATATTGTTACTACCACATGTCACGCCACAGTCGTTACTTTAGCACTTGTACAGTCATCTTTACTATTACCTAAGCAGTTACCAGTACTTTACATACCTGTCTGCCCATACTTTACTTTTTACACCTGCATAACCATCTTTTGTTTACTATAGTCTGTTCTATACTTTTGCACTACTTTGTTTCTATTGCTAGAATTGTTATGACTTACCTACGGTTCCATCTCTGTGGCACCGCAGACGACGTACCTATGGAAGCAGATGCTCTTGAGTTAATAACGCTAGAATTTGACCATGAGTCTACAGCTTTCAGAGTTGTTTCCAGTTATATTTACTTTCCTTCATGTACGATTGTTGGATCATTTTTGTACAATTCGGATGTAATAGTTGGACACTATTTGGATATTTTTGTACATCTCTGCATCGAGGCTATTTTGTTTTCACTGGTTAACTGCAGGACCTGCGCAAATATCCAAAAGTAACGGGCCCGGGAATCGGGTCATTACACGGTTGGTCACCGTCCAATCAGTTGTCACTTCTGCTTAGCTAGAGCCAGCTGTAACTTAGCTGGAGTATTAATGGGGGACGTGATGGGTGCATGTAAGTTTGTCGTTTAACCTCGAGCATTAATAGCTGTCAGAGACATTTAAGGTAGGTCGCCTGCGGGAGACCTTCGCCAGGAGACATTGAAGGTAGGTCGCCTGCGGGAGACCTTCGCCAGGAGACATTTAAGGTAGTTCGCCTGTGGGAGACCTTCGCCAGAAGACATTCAAGGTAGGTCGCCTGCGGTAGGCCTTTGCCAAGGACGACCTTCACCGAGGACGACCTTCACCGGAGATAGTTAAGGTAGGTCGCCGATGACGTTCTTCACCTGGGGCGACCTTCACCGATACACAAGTTAGGCAGCCGAAAGTGTCGTAACAATGTTGGTGGGGAAACATTAAGTTAAAATAGCTCAAAGTTTGGAGTATTTTAAATTTAATGTTCCATGTTGTGAATGAATGTTAATGAGTTAGTTAGGATCACGTCTTATCTTATAGATAATACCGTATCTGTTACGCCCTAAAGGCCGGCCTAGTTGATAAAGGCCCACTTGAATAAAACCCACTCAAATAACCAATCAACAATCCTCGTCAATGAGGACCAGTTCGCCAAGTCTAAGAGGACCTTGCCGAGTCTTAGATAAGCTCGCCCAAGCAGAGCGACAAGCTCATCAACCGGATCAAAGAGAAGAGTTCTCCGACAGATCGCACATGTTCTACACTAGCTCGCCCTGGAGGCAGCTCTCCCACCTCTCCGCCCTGAAGAAGTCCTCCCAAGGAGGGAGGCAACCCACCACAAATATTGCTGTCAGTTTCACTACAGACAAAGTCTGACAAAAGCGCACCTGGCCGCTTCGTTACCTGGCAGCCTGCCAAAAGCGCGCCTGACATTTATGGCTCTGACAATCTGACAAAATGCACCTGACACTACCTGACACCATTAATGCATGAAATATCTTTGACACTTCTCGCCAACCGATCGCTTCACCACTTGAGTGCCAACGTGGTTGATTCGACAGCTGACAGGATGGCGAGAAACCGCCACTAAGCCCTATAAATACACCCTATCCTCCAGCAAGAAAAAGGTTGGCTGGCTAATCTGTAAGAAACCCTAACACATCTACTGATATTCAAGGTCGAATATCCTCCACATATTCGTACCTTCCACACTAGTTCGCCACGCAAGCGCCGATCTACCTCTGAGATCGCCCTGCGTTTCTGACATTCTCCAAAAAGTCATCAGTTGACTTAAGTATCAGAGGGGGCTACTAGCTGGCAGCCAGCCCCCCTTTCTGACGAGTTGCTCTTCTTGCAAGAAGTTCGCCCTAGCTACCAGCGGACGAGTGATCTGCGGCGACCTTCATCAACCAGCAAGCGAACTTCACCAGATGAAGGGCGAACTTGAGATCCTCATTTACAAATCGTCCTCAAATCATGATTAGCCTCATCATCAACCCTACACTTTTAATCATCGTGCCCTTGATTTCCCACTTCAATATAAATCTCATTGTTGGATTGTGATGAAACTTTCTCGCCAACCGTTGTGTACAAATCTATTCGGATCAGTCTCGATGTTAATGTTCATGATGACCATGAACACTGGAGTATACATATATAGTCTGTTTTCTAAATATGATTTAGAAGAACAAACTTATATGAATCAGCCAGATCGTTTTCAAAGTCAGTGGGAGCGAATAAAAGCATGCGAGGCATCCAGAAGCTAGAACATATGTTTTGACAAAGTGGTCAAAGAGTATGCCACTTTATCAGAAATGATATGAACCGTGCAAATGACCAGTGATTATTCTCGTATGATGAGTAAGGGATGTTGTGTTAAGTTTCAAGTGAGGACGATGAGCAAGATGAGATCCAGGCAAGCCAAAGGTTTTGGATTCCAAGAGACCAAGGTAATTATTTGGATGCGATTCAAATGTGTGGTCTAACATGAACATAGAAATCCCTTAAGTCTATACTAAAGATGGTTTAGCAGATTCACTCACGATGGCTTTGCCACATAAAGTCTATAGAGGGTTATGTGTCAATGCGGTATGAGATACCGAGATAAATGGGCCTGAGTGCTAGTGGGAGAAGTTGGTAGATGGGTATGCTCTCGAGGAAATTTATCTATGTGTACATGTACAAACCTCTTGTCCAAAATAACAGCAAGTTGTTTGGTAAGAATTTACCTAAGTTAATAATAATGTAGTCGACATTAGAACTTAGGTAAAGTCCTGAGACTTAATGCGATGTTAAACAAGTATCGAAATGAGGATCTCGATCATGGAGAATTGTTTGACCGATAGTAGCATAAGTCTAAAATTGTTCGTGGTGTGTATATGTTTCGAGAAATGTATATCGATGAATCGGATAGATCATTGTGTCTTTGTCTTCACCATTTAGTAGTGACGATGATCTCATGGTTGCTCGACTTGGCGAAGTCGGAGACGCGACACATGTGCTCATTAGAGAATGAGTTCACTGAACGACCCAACGAGAGTTATTACATGGTTAACATAACTTATCTGTCAGTGATAACTCTCAATAATGATAGGCTAGTTGGTCCTTAGACTTAAGGTCATTGTACTAACCTGTATGTGAACGGTGTCACTTAGATATTTGATCTAGCTTTAAGGCAAGGCATGTCGAAAGGCATTTGGTTGGGTGACACTTGAAGCGTGCGAGGAGAGTAATGACCAAGAAAGGATTCGTCTCTCCCGTTTATGGGGAGTTAGTGTCGCACCTGTTGGTTCGGTCTTTAGTGAAAAACTTTGGCCAAAGTATGTTGGAAGAAGTCCAACATTATTTGACTAAAGACCGATGATGACTAACCAAGTTCAAGCTATTTGGGTTGGCAGTTTGACCGTACCCTAGGCTTGACTAGGTGACATAGTTTTAACGAGGGGACTAAAACTGCGGCATTCATCACGGACACAGTCAGGGTTGTCCTGAAAGCACTCATATCATTGAGTTAACCACATAATTATGATACCCGAAACAGGGACGACACCTGCTGCTCTTGGTCACTGTCGTCTGGGGTTTCGAGCCCCAACTGTAGTAGGGTCAGGCTGTAGGGTCTCACACAGAGTGAGACCTTCGTCAAGTAATAGATAGAATTAAGGAAGATGATGCATTGGATGCAAGGGAATTAATAAGTCACAAAATGTTTGTGACAAAAGCTTTAGAATATTTAGGATGTGGGAAATTGCATATTATGCAAGAGGTCATGAATATGTCGTAAAATTTTTACGAGCATATTTTATATAGAATGAACACATAATATGTGTACCTGGATGACGGAAACGTCTCGGTGTAAACACAGGGTCATACGACGTCCAAAACGGACTCCAAACGTGAAAAATAGAGCCAAACCAGTGCAAATAGCCCAATTTGGGCATTGCATGTCTGGCACCTGCTAAATAGGGCGGGCGCCAGCCCAGGCGGGCTGGGGCCCGCCTTATGCCCGCGGGTTCCGACCCGCGAGCACCCATGCTGGGCACGTGGGGCCCCGTGTGGACCCCACACATAAGGTTTTGAACCCAGTTTTGGCGGCTGGAATTTTCCAGCGAAAATCTAATTTTTTGGCCAACTTTTGGCACACGTTTGAGGTGTCAAACGAATTCAGAATTGAGTCCCATTTGTTTCTATGCGTTCACCGTTCAGTGCTCTTCGATTTGATATATTGGCATCACTTGCGAAGCTCAACGGCGAGGGATGAAAAATATGCTAAAGATTGGCCTTTGTGAAAGGCAAACTTTAATTAATTTTCTCCTCCAAAATCTTTAGTCCCGCATCGGTAAATGAGAAAGGAGAGGGGTCAGCCTCCTATATAAATAGGGGCCAATCCCACTCCTTGAAACTCGCACCAAGCTCCAGATCTGAGTAGCTCCATTAAACGTGAGCAAGCTCAGATCTAAACTAAAATAAATATTCCATCTTCTCACTAATTCTTCCTTGCTCCTGATCGGGCTCTGGCAAAGATACGAAGGAGTTCGGATTGGATCCGAAGTCTTGACGGAGTATCCAGTCAAGGTGAAACTTTCTGGAGCACGTGGTTGACTCGGTGACAAGGGAGTTACTCGCCTCGGGACGCGGTTCGTCTCAGGACGCGGTTCAGCCCCAACACGGAGCATTGCTTCGGAGATAAAGAAATGGTGCTGAAAACGACGTTTCATATTCTGCGGAAACAAAGTGAAAGGTACGTAGTTTAATTTACATTCGTTTATAATTTTTGTTAGATAGATCTATCTTTAGGGGTTTGTCGGACCCAACCCCGGGATAGTAGAGATTCTGGCTAGGGTTTATTCTTTAGGGCTAGACTTAAAATAGTTTTTAGTTGGTTTTCTGCTGCCTTTATGTTTTCGCCGTCCGCCCAACTTAGGTCGGACGTCGATTTTATAGCCATAAGGACCCAGAAAACCCTACAACTTCTTCCTCATGATTATCACATCGCCCGACCTCAACCTTTATATCGGTTGAGCTCGGGAGATGGGGGCCATTATTGATACGTGGGTCCGGTACACGAAGCGGGTAGATAAATTATGCATAAAGAGCATGACCCACTAAGAATGGTACGCCTCGGCCTAATAGCCCCGAGGCCCGCCAAGGTAGATATGCCTAGTCAATCTGCCAGGCCACGACCCACAGTCCATTATTCTTGAGTTGAACGAGCCAACCCCCACTCCCTCATAAAGTGACATCCATGAGGGAATGTTGCAACTTCATGATAGACCATTTTAATAGCCATGAATTTAGTAATTAATGGCTAAAATAATGGTGGCGGTTACACTCCATGATGAACCAATTCAATAGCCACTAACTGAGCAATAAAGGGCTAAATTCATAGTTGGAGTTATGGGAAGAAGGCCACCTAATGAGGGAGGAAAGTTACAAGTCAAATGAGGAGATATAATGTAGAGGGATGTGCCCTCAGATCATTTGTATTTGATACAAATGATAATTTAAGCTTAGATAGGGACTATTTTGCATTTGATGCAAATCGGATTAAATGTCTCTTAAATTTTTTAAGACCATATTTAATATAATTGTAACGACCCGCTCTCGGGGCCCGTTAATTATTTGATATTTGCACAGGTCCTGCAGTTAACCAGGAAAACCAAAATAGCCACGATGCAGAGACGTACTGTAACGACTGCTTTTCATGTATCTGGATTTAATATAATATATAATATATGTTTTGGTGGATTTTCTCCTCTTGTGTGGTTTTCGTCTCCGTAGCTTTCATTTTCGATCGATTCGTCGTATTTTCTCGTTTCTTCCTTAGGATTGTCGATTTCGAAGTATGTCATTCGTGACGGACTTCACAACGGTCGTATCTAACTGTTAGATCAAGCCTAGGAGTCTTAGGAATCGATCCCGGGGCCCCGCGCTCCGTATCGGAACTTTTGGTGCTCATTAGCCGGTGTAAGAAGGGCCACCGACCGACTAGATGACGATCCAGTCGGTCGGCAATCCTTCTTGGACCGACTAGTTGGCTTTCTAAAATTTCTCAGGAGTTACTGTTTATCGTTAGTCGGTCTAAGAACGTTGGTTGACTGACTAGGTTGCAAACTAGTCGGTCAGCAATGCTTCTTTAACCGACTAACACATCATCTAAATTTTTGTATCAGTACTGTTCATTCTTAGTCGGTCTAAGAACGTTCATCGACCGACTAGATGCTAAACTAGTCTGTCAGTATTTGTTCATGGACCGACTAACTCTAAAATCCTATTTTCGTTCAGAAGTTACTGTTTGCACTTAGTCGGTCTGCGTTGGTCGACCGACCGACTAGTTGCCAAACTAGTCGGTCAGTGGTTGCTCTTTGACCGACTAACCAGTGTTAAACCCCTAATTTCTGGGCAGCCGCCAGCCCAACCTATTTATACCCCTCCCAAATGTTTCTTCTTCCTCCAACACGACCCAAAACCCTAAAATCTTCCCCCTTCAGCCCCCATCTTCCTCCAAGCTTCATTTCTCCATTCCAAGCCCTAAATCCATCATCCAAACCATCCATTCACTCCATCTACCTCTCATCTTCCCCAAAATCTCACCAAAACCCATCAAAATCCCCAAATCCCCCAAAACCCTAGTTTCCCCAAACTTCCCCAATCTTTTCCAGATCTGATCCTAGGGTTCCCCGGAGTGTTTCTTCCGCCTCCTCTTGGTAAGAAATCGTTCTACCGTTGTTTTCATAACTTATTTATAATTTTATGAAACCCTAATAAATTTCTTGTTGTTTGGTGTTTGTGTCCCCCATAACAGCGGTTTCCCCGTAGATTAGCATCCGTGTGACGAAGTGGTCGTCATCCCCGGTGCTAGGCAAGTGAAACTTGCCACTTAGGGTTTAGGCCATGTTTTAGGCCATTTGCTTGTTGTAGGCGTAAAAGAGGCTAGGCGACGAAATGATACTCGCCTAGGCGCAAATTGGGGAATTAGCTTGACAACGAAGCTAATTCCGACATTTAGCATGTTGCACAAATACCATGTCATGTTTACTTTTCATTAACGGTACGCGAATTAATTGTCATGTCATTGCATTCTCTAAGTGCTTTTGTGATTGCGTAGCTTTGCTACGAATGCTTGTGTTCCTGGCTCGTGTTCCAGAAGCGGGCCATGTGTTTGTTAATAGCCAACGCCCGAATTGCTTGTTTCCGGCTAGGTGCTCCTACGCCAAATGTTTAAGAATGCGAGCTCATTGTGCGGGGCAACCCCAGGCTCACTAGCTGAGTTCATTGTGTGGGGACCCCAGGCTCCATTACGTGTGGGTATAGGGGGTGAGGGTTAAGCGGCCATTCAACTGGGAGTCTGTTTGATCAACAACTGCAGTTGTAAGGCGTAAACTCTTTGGGGTGGGGTAGTGTTTAGTGCCGATCGGTCTGAAATGCTATGCCATTCAGCGAAGGGCGTAAACATCTACAAACAACCGTGAAATGTGAAATGTGTTTAGTGCCGATCGGTTTGATATGCTATGCCATTCAGCGAAGGGCATAAACACCTACAACAATGTGAATTGATTGAGATTGATAGTAGCGTGGCTACTCTTGTCTTGTCTTGTCCCGATGATTGCTCTCTTGTACAAATCGTCTTGCCATGTTTTAAATTGTGCACTTATGTTATAACTGCCATGTCATGCATACTAAACTGCTAGGTTGCTAGTTGCCTTACTTTCAGTTTCCTTGCCCAAGTCTTTTAGACTTGCTGACATGTGCCCCTTTACTCTTTTGGGTGACACATGTTAGATCCTGAGCCTGAGTACCTCGTTGAGGACGAGGTGTTTGCTGACGCCGAGCCCGAGCCTGTGTTTGACGGGGAGTACGTGGACACTGGGGACCAGTCCTAGTGTCTTCGTTGTGTTTTACTTTTGTTAGACAGTTGTTTTGTTATCGGTGCGTAGCACCTATACTTTGTTGTGTCGCTGCTTTTGTTGGCCTTGTTCTGGGCCTTGGACTCTTTTCTTTTAGCCTGGTGGCTTTTCTGGATGTTGGACTTTTGTTGATGTTGGACAATTTGTGAGATGTGGAATTTTATTTCAGTCTCTCCTTGTGTTATTATTGTTATTCTGTTGTGGTTACATGGACCTGTTTATGTATTTGTGGACGCTTATCGGGTTTGGGGCTTCACAGCTCCACTCTCGTGCGGACCTTTTCACGTCTCGCTTCCATTTTAGGGAAGCGGGTCGTGACAGGTTTTAGTGGTGGCCCATGCAGGTCCTTCTGTAACTGCGATTTTTGGAATAGCGATAATAATATTAGAATGTCCAATAAATTAAGTTCGACGTCCGATGTCATAAGCTATGAGTCTAATTGGATTCGTTCTCTGTGTCACTAGATGGCAGGAAGGCGTTTCACCCGTGGTGGGGGTAGTGGTGCGCTCCCTCATGATGAGGAGCCTGAGCGGGAACCCACCAGCGGTGAGATGATGCGGATGATGCTCCAGATGATGCAAGTGCAGCAGGGCGTGCTTCTGCAAGTCCAGAATGCTCCACTTGCTCGAGCTGCCCGGGCTCTTCCGGATGCTCCTCGCTCTGAGCCAGGAGCGAAGCAATTTCGGGAGCTGGGTCCCGCATATTTTGATGGTTCTGAGGGTCCTCTGGCTGCCGATGAGTGGATTCGGAACATCGAGGACAATCTGAAGATGGCCAAGATCACCTCGGCTGGATGGGTTGATTTGGCGAAGAAGCAACTCAAGGATAATGCTCGGAATTGGTGGGATGCGGAAGATAAGATGTTGGTGGAGCCGATCGTTTGGGCTACCTTCAAAGCCAGATTTGAGGGTGAGTTCTTTCCGAAGGCTGCCAGGGAGGAGATGCTGCAGCGTTTTATCGATTTGAAGCAAGGGAACTCGTCGGTGGACATGTATCACCAGGAGTTCATGAGGTTGAGTCGGTTTGCACCAAAGATGGTGCAGGACGCTGAGGAGAGAGCTCAGAGGTTCCTGCAGGGGCTTACTTCGGAGCTCCAGAGTTTTGTGACCTCTTCTGACCGGGAGTCTTATCAGAAGGTTCTGGTAGCAGCTAAGAGGCAGGAGCTGCTCGTGAACCAGAGGAGAGGGTCTGTTGTTGGTGCTGGGAAGAGGCCTGTGGAACAGGCGAGAGCTGTGGTTAGACCTGGATTCAGGCCTAATCAGTCTGCTCAGTTTAAGAGGCCGGGAGGGCCTATTCTGAAGCTTTGCCATTTCTGCGCAAGCCTGGCCATATTAAGGATCAGTGTCAGAAGTTTTTGGGCCAGTGTTTGGTTTGCGGAGATGCTTCTCATGTCGCGAAGGATTGTCGGCATGCGGGTCAGCTGCGGAGGGCTCCTGTTGCAGCTCAGCCGTTGCAGCAGCGAGTGTCTGTTCCTGCTGCTCGTGGAGCAGCTCTTGTTCCGCAGGGACAGGCTTTTCGGCAGGCTGTTCCGCCGAGGAGGCAGGCTTTTCTGATGACCGCTGCGGAGAGCGAGGCTGTGGATGAGGTTATCGCAGGTAATCCTCAATCTAGCTGTTACTTTCCTAGCTGGTTTTTATTGTTAGATTGTGTTGTTTGCTTGAACATGGTTGTTTGCTAGACTAGGGTTTGATTGTCAATTGCTTGTTAGGTGTGGTTTTGGTTTGCACATTTCCTGCACGAGTCCTCTTTGACTCTGGTGCATCGATGTGCATTATTTCTCGGAGCTTCGTGGAGAGGCATTCCTTGTCGACGTCCCCTCTTCCCAAGAGTTGGAATATCATCACAGGGAATGGTGTGGTCTCGGTGCATCGTGGTTGCAATTCTTGCTCGTTGGTGGTCTGTGGACATGAGCTTTTCGCTGACTTCATTGTCCACGACATCATCAACTATGATGCAGTTCTTGGGATGGATTGGCTTGCGAGCTTCTATGCTACGATCGACTGTCGGAGGAAGAAGGTGGTGTTCGAGATTCCTGGACATCCAGTATTTGAGTTCAGTCGTGGTAGCAGTTCGCTTGGTCCTGTCAGATTTCGGGCCAGGCCGGTGGAGGCTGTGGCTATGCAGATGGAGCTGGAGTGGCCAGCGGTGGTGCGGGATTTTGGCGACGTCTTCCCCGAGGAGATGTCTGGTTTGCCGCCTGATCGAGCTTTGGAATTTTCTATCGATCTTGTTCCAGGTGCGCAGCCGATTTCGAAGGCGCCGTATCGTATGGCACCTGCAGAATTGGAAGAGTTGCGGAAGCAGTTGGATGAGCTTTTGCAGAAGGGTTATATTAACCCTAGCGTGTCTCCGTGGGGAGCACCGGTGTTGCTGGTTAAGAAGAAGGATGGTTCGTGTCGCATGTGCGTGGACTATCGGGAGCTGAATGCGGTGACCATTAAGAATAAATACCCGTTGCCTCGCATCGATGATATTTTTGATCAGCTTGGAGGTTCGAGGGTGTTTTCAAAGTTGGATTTGAGGAGTGGTTACCATCAGTTGAAGGTGAAGAAGGGTGATGTTCCGAAGACAGCGTTCAGGACGAAGTATGGACACTATGAGTTCGTGGTTATGCCTTTCGGCGTGACTAACGCGCCCGCAGTTTTCACGAATCTGATGAACCTGATTTTCTACGACTTTTTGGATAAGTTTGTCGTTATCTTTATTGACGACATCCGGATCTATTCGAAGTCGGAGGAAGAGCATGCCTCGCACTTAAGGACGGTGTTGGAGATTTTGAGGAAACATCGTTTGTATGCTAAGTTTTCGAAGTGCGAGTTTTGGCTGGATCGAGTTGCTTTTCTCGGGCATGTGGTGACTGGAGATGGTATTTCAGTGGATCCCGAGAAGATTCGGGCCATCAGGGAGTGGCCTGTTCCGTCGTCTGCATCTGAGATTCGGAGTTTCCTTGGACTTGCTGGTTATTATCGACGATTCATTAAGGACTTTTCTCGTATTGCTGAGCCGATGACCAGGTTGACGCGGAAGGATGTTGCTTATGTTTGGTCGGGTGATTGTGAGAGTGCTTTTGGTGTTCTGAAGGAGAGGTTGACGACTGCCCCTATTCTTGTTGTGCCTGATCGCAGCGGTGGATTTGAGATCTTTTGCGATGCTTCTGGCAAGGGTCTCGGTTGTGCGTTGCATCAGCATGGGCATGTTGTGGCATATGCGTCTCGTCAGCTTAAAGTTCATGAGAAGAATTATCCGACGCATGATTTGGAGTTGGCTGCCGTTGTGTTTGCTCTTAAGATTTGGAGGCACTTCCTGCTGAGTGAGAAAGTGAAGATTTTCACCGATCACAAAAGCTTGAAGTATATTTTCACTCAGAAGGAGCTCAACATGCGACAGCGTCGATGGTTGGAGCTTATGGCGGATTATGAGATTGATTTGCAGTTTCACCCTGGCAAGGTGAATGTGGTTCCGGATGCTTTGAGTAGGCTTCCAGCGGTGATGATTTTGACCTTGCAGTGGAGATTGCAGCAGGATTTTTGCGAGTCTGGCGTGGAGATTGTTCTTCCTGGAGAGGCTTCCTCGTTGATGTACATGCAGGTACAGTCGACGATCATGGATCGGATTAAGGCTGTCCAGGCTGAGGATCCGAAGCTGGTGAGTATTCGGGAGCAGGTGGAAGCCGGTCTGTGGACTGACTTTTTGATTCATGAGGATGGCTCGCTGAGGTTTGGAGCCAGGCTGTGTGTGCCTGCTGGTGATATCAGAGAGGAGCTGATGGTGGAGGCACACAGTTCGCCGTATTCTGTGCATCCTGGTGGCACCAAGATGTACCAGGATCTTCGTCTGAATTATTGGTGGCATGGTATGAAGAGGAGCGTGGCTCGGAGTGTAGCCAAGTGCTTGGTTTGCCAGCAAGTGAAGGCGGAGCATCAGCGTACGGCCGGGTTGCTACAACCGCTTCCGATTCCGGAGTGGAAATGGCAACACATCACTATGGATTTCGTGACTGGACTACCTCGGAGTCCGAAGCAGAATGACGCGATTTGGGTGATCGTAGATCGATTGACCAAATCTGCGCACTTTATTCCGTTCCGAGTAGGGCAGTCCACTGAGGCGCTAGCAAGGAGATATATGGAGGTAAAATTCTTTTACCCTCCGTTTTATTTCCTTTTCCTAGTTTGGATAGTGATGTAACGTGAATCGTGCAGGAGGTTGTGCGACTTCATGGAGTCCCCGTGAGTATCGTGTCTGACAGAGACACGAGGTTCACATCTCAGTTCTGGCAGAGTTTACAGAAGAGCTTGGGTACGCGTCTGAGTTTCAGCACGGCGTACCATCCGCAGACGGATGGCCAGTCCGAGAGGACGATTCAGATTTTGGAAGACATGCTGAGGGCGTGCATGTTGGATTTCAAGGGTTCGTGGGAGGACCATCTACATTTGGTGGAGTTCTCTTACAACAACAGCTTCCAGGCGAGTATTGGCATGGCGCCTTTCGCCGCTCTTTATGGGAGGAAATGTCGATCGCCATTGAGTTGGGATGACGTTGGTGATCGGGAGTTGTTGGGACCTGAGATGATCGTGGAGGCCGTGGGTATCGTCAGGAATATTCGGGAGAGGTTGAGGATTGCTCAGGACCGTTTTAAGCATTGGGCGGATGCTAAACGTCGTCCTTTGGAGTTTCAGCCGGGCGACCATGTGTTCTTGAAGATTTCCCCGAATCGTGGTGTGATTCGTTTTGGGAAGCGTGGGAAGTTGAGCCCGTGATACATTGGACCGTTTGATGTTTTGGAGAGGGTTGGCGAGGTAGCGTATCGCTTGGCCTTGCCGCCATCTTTGGAAGGAGTTCACGATGTTTTCCATGTGTCGCAGCTTCGTCGATACATTAGCGATCCGTCTCATGCGGTGGATTTTTCGGAGATTACCGTTCGCCCCGATATGACGTATGACCAGCATCCAGTGCAGATTCTGGACAGGCGTCAGAAATCGCTTCGGAACAAGATTGTCAATCTTGTGAGGGTGATGTGGTGACACGGTTCACCTGGAGAGTCTACTTGGGAGAATGAGGATGAGATGCGAGAGCGTTTCCCACTTTTGTTTCCGGACTCGTGAGTATTTGGAAATTCCGAGGAAGGAATTTTTCTTAAGTTGGGGAGGATGTAACGACTGCTTTTCATGTATCTGGATTTAATATAATATATAATATATGTTTTGGTGGATTTTCTCCTCTTGTGTGGTTTTCGTCTCCGTAGCTTTCATTTTCGATCGATTCGTCGTATTTTCTCGTTTCTTCCTTAGGATTGTCGATTTCGAAGTATGTCATTCGTGACGGACTTCACAACGGTCGTATCTAACTGTTAGATCAAGCCTAGGAGTCTTAGGAATCGATCCCGGGGCCCCGCGCTCCGTATCGGAACTTTTGGTGCTCATTAGCCGGTGTAAGAAGGGCCACCGACCGACTAGATGATGATCCAGTCGGTCGGCAATCCTTCTTGGACCGACTAGTTGGCTTTCTAAAATTTCTCAGGAGTTACTGTTTATCGTTAGTCGGTCTAAGAACGTTGGTTGACCGACTAGGTTGCAAACTAGTCGGTCAGCAATGCTTCTTTAACCGACTAACACATCATCTAAATTTTTGTATCAGTACTGTTCATTCTTAGTCGGTCTAAGAACGTTCATCGACCGACTAGATGCTAAACTAGTCTGTCAGTATTTGTTCATGGACCGACTAACTCTAAAATCCTATTTTCGTTCAGAAGTTACTGTTTGCACTTAGTCGGTCTGCGTTGGTCGACCGACCGACTAGTTGCCAAACTAGTCGGTCAGTGGTTGCTCTTTGACCGACTAACCAGTGTTAAAACCCTAATTTCTGGGCAGCCGCCAGCCCAACCTATTTATACCCCTCCCAAACGTTTCTTCTTCCTCCAACACGACCCAAAACCCTAAAATCTTCCCCCTTCAGCCCCCATCTTCCTCCAAGCTTCATTTCTCCATTCCAAGCCCTAAATCCATCATCCAAACCATCCATTCACTCCATCTACCTCTCATCTTCCCCAAAATCTCACCAAAACCCATCAAAATCCCCAAATCCCCCAAAACCCTAGTTTCCCCAAACTTCCCCAATCTTTTCCAGATCTGATCCTAGGGTTCCCCGGAGTGTTTCTTCCGCCTCCTCTTGGTAAGAAATCGTTCTACCGTTGTTTTCATAACTTATTTATAATTTTATGAAACCCTAATAAATTTCTTGTTGTTTGGTGTTTGTGTCCCCCATAACAGCGGTTTCCCCGTAGATTAGCATCCGTGTGACGAAGTGGTCGTCATCCCCGGTGCTAGGCAAGTGAAACTTGCCACTTAGGGTTTAGGCCATGTTTTAGGCCATTTGCTTGTTGTAGGCGTAAAAGAGGCTAGACGACGAAATGATACTCGCCTAGGCGCAAATTAGGGAATTAGCTTGACAACGAAGCTAATTCCGACATTTAGCATGTTGCACAAATACCATGTCATGTTTACTTTTCATTAACGGTACGCGAATTAATTGTCATGTCATTGCATTCTCTAAGTGCTTTTGTGATTGCGTAGCTTTGCTACGAATGCTTGTGTTCCTGGCTCGTGTTCCAGAAGCGGGCCATGTGTTGGTTGATAGCCAACGCCCGAATTGCTTGTTTCCGGCTAGGTGCTCCTACGCCAAATGTTTAAGAATGCGAGCTCATTGTGCGGGGCAACCCCAGGCTCACTAGCTGAGTTCATTGTGCGGGGACCCCAGGCTCCATTACGTGTGGGTATAGGGGGTGAGGGTTAAGCGGCCATTCAACTGGGAGTCTGTTTGATCAACAACTGCAGTTGTAAGGCGTAAACTCTTTGGGGTGGGGTAGTGTTTAGTGCCGATCGGTCTGAAATGCTATGCCATTCAGCGAAGGGCGTAAACATCTACAAACAACCGTGAAATGTGAAACGTGTTTAGTGCCGATCGGTCTGATATGCTATGCCATTCAGCGAAGGGCATAAACACCTACAACAATGTGAATTGATTGAGATTGATAGTAGCGTGGCTACTCTTGTCTTGTCTTGTCCCGATGATTGCTCTCTTGTACAAATCGTCTTGCCATGTTTTAAATTGTGCACTCATGTTATAACTGCCATGTCATGCATACTAAACTGCTAGGTTGCTAGTTGCCTTACTTTCAGTTTCCTTGCCCAAGTCTTTTAGACTTGCTGACATGTGCCCCTTTACTCTTTTGGGTGACACATGTTAGATCCTGAGCCCGAGTACCTCGTTGAGGACGAGGTGTTTGCTGACGCCGAGCCCGAGCCTGTGTTTGACGGGGAGTACGTGGACACTGGGGACCAGTCCTAGTGTCTTCGTTGTGTTTTACTTTTGTTAGACAGTTGTTTTGTTATCGGTGCGTAGCACCTATACTTTTTTATGTCGCTGCTTTTGTTGGCCTTGTTCTGGGCCTTGGACTCTTTTCTTTTAGCCTGGTGGCTTTTCTGGATGTTGGACTTTTGTTGATGTTGGACAATTTGTGAGATGTGGAATTTTATTTCAGTCTCTCCTTGCGTTATTATTGTTATTCTGTTGTGGTTACAGGGACCTGTTTATGTATTTGTGGACGCTTATCGGGTTTGGAGCTTCACAGCTCCACTCTCGTGCGGACCTTTTCACGTCTCGCCTCCATTTTAGGGAAGCGGGTCGTGACACGTACAATAATACTCAAGCCAACAGACATTATTACAGTCCACAAATTAAAAGTACAACAACAATCTAGCACTCTCTCACAAAATACATGAAAAGTAAATCGGAAAGGAAATACATCGAAGGTACATCACACATACACTCTGAATATAAAAGTCGACAGTCCCAGGATCGTGCTATGGCTCTGCGAACTCAGGAGTGCATAAGTCAACCTGTGCGTCGTCTGCGGTGTCACAGAGATGGAATCGTAGGTAAGTCACAACAATTCTAGCGATAGAAAATAAGGAGTGCACAAATACGGAGCATGTTATAGTAAACAAGTGCGAAAAGTAAAGTAAAAGCGAACATGCATACCAGAGCGATAAGTAAAGTGCTAGTGACTGTGTAGGTGTAGCAAGTAAAGTGCATGTAGTGCGTAAAGTAAAGGTGACGGTGCAAGTGTAAAAGTAACGTGCAAGAGCAACAATTGTGGCGTTGCATTAGGTAGCATCAATATTTTAATCAGCAGGCAATGTAATGACGATAGTAGGACAACCAGTCAAATGTAGTAACACTAAAAACTACGTGACTTATATAGGAAGGTACAGTGTGCAACCATTGAGCCCATCTCCTGCCACGGGGGCGCTCACCCGAGTGGATCTCATTTCACTTTAGTCGGTACATTTCATTTAGACGGTCGGTACGATGCACTGTGTAGATGGCTCGCGGTTGCTCCCGCACTTTCACTAATATAAGTTTACCCCAAAAACCCAGTGCAGTGCCAACTATCTTTAAGCATTCAATTTCAATAAGATGTTCCATCAGTATGATGTCAATGCAGTATATCACTCAGTCACTGTGTTGCAATACAGTATGTCAATTTTGTTGTTCCAAAAGTAAAGCTGTTCACATGCATTAACAACACTCCAAAGAGCTTCATTTGTTGAAAAGTCAAGGCAGAAACCTCAACGAAGAATGTCAGTCCTGAGCAATGATTTGAAGTCCAACAACTAAGACACCGATCCATGCTTCGAGCATACGGTATTTCTATTTAGTACACTATCTTCCATTAAGTACACTATCTAAGTTTCTAAGGTTAGAATTTACTGTGACTTACACTGTCAGGATCGTCGTAGTAAGACGAGGATGGATCTAAGGTTTTCTCCGAAGTTGGTATACAAGAGTTTGTACCTGCAACACAAAAATAATTAGTTAGAGAACACGACACTTCTATCTAAGTATTCTATTCGTTCTGATTTTTGAAACTGGTTGAAACGGTGTCAGAAATCGTTCAAATGTTTTTATAGGCTAGATATGTTAAAAATAATTTTAGTGCAAGAGAAAATATTTTTCTAAAGCTTATAGTAATTTTTAGAATTTTTAAAAGCTCAAAAACAATTTAAAAACTATTTTTCAATTAGTAACGTATTTATTTAAACATTTCTTCTGGGTGCAATCTGTATCGGAAAGTTGCAAATGATCTGTCAAAATGACCGTCTCGAAGAGTACTATAATATATATTTTTATCATGTATCAGTTTACGTGAAAATAAAGAGTTACGTATTTTTGAACGAAAACATCGTATTTAACTTTTAGGCTTAAAAATTAATTCGTGAAAAACTAAGCATCCGATTGAGATAAAACTAGCGCCATTGGGTCCATAATATTATTTCTGATTTTCTGGAACTAGTCTCATATTTTTCTGGAGCTTATATTTTTAGTTATGGATTTAAAACCATAAAACACATTTAATAATTAATTAAAAAAAGAAAATACGAAATTAACTCGTAATTACAATTTTGCCATCACGTTTTATAACGCACCCACCGTTCTTCGTTCTCGACAGCGGCGGAGGGGTTCGGCGCCCGGCGGCGGGGGTTGACGGCAGGCGGCGGCGAGCGTCTCCGGGAGAGGACGGAGGCGGGGCACGGCGAGGCAGCGGCGTGCGAAGTCGGTTGCAGCGGCGGTGGGTTGAAGCGGCGAGGTCGGAGGCTGTCGGTGTTGTGGGGTGCTCGGAGGACGGCGAAGGCGGAGGCTGACGGCGGAGCGTGGGTCGGGGGTCGGAGGGCTGTGGTCGGAGGGCGGCATCGGCCTCTCGGGGGAGAGAGAGAGAGGGAGAGTGAATCGGAGAGAGGGCGAGGGTGGAGAGCGCGGGGTGAAAAATTTTCCTGGGTTCAAAAATTACGAGGAGGAGAGAGAGAGACAGTGAAACTGGGTGAGGGTTAATACAAAGGGGTGGAGTTTATATAGGTATTAGAATGGCAAACTTGTGATTAGTGGGAGTAGATGAGGGGGTAGATGGGGGGTTAGATCTGAGCCATTTCAGATCTAACCACAAAGGGATGGGTAGATGAGATTTGGATTAGGGCTAATTAGGTCATTAGCGATTGTAATTAGCAAAGCGGAGGAATACAAACTCATTTTTGCAAACGACTTCGAAAAATTATGAAAACATACCCACGGAATCGTATCATCACGAGGATCACGAATACGAAGTTCATTTCAGGGTTTGAGCTACTGAAATACTAGTTTCAGGCCAAAACATTTAGAAAGCGGGTTTGCGGGTTCTCTATTGAAATGATATCAGAAAATTGCAAAATTAATGTGGGGAGCCCTAAATGATCATAGGATGTTACTGTAGAAGTTTGAATATGTTTTGAATATGTTTGAATGGAAAATTAATTCGTTAAGCCAAAACGGTAATTATTGAAAATGAATTTTTATCGAAATTGTTTTGAGTGTTTGGGAAAATCTGAAAATACTGAAATACATTATAATTAGTCTAGTGCTTCAAAATATTTTTATAGAAATTTTTGAAATCATTTAAAACTCCTGATCAACCACTACAAAAGACCTTTTAAAATGAAATTACGTTAAATACTTAATTTAAATGTATTGGAAAAATACAGGCCGTTACATCCTACACTCCTTAAAATAATTCCGTCCTCGGAATTTCAAACTTAATATAATAGATAATTGATGTTATGAAGAAGCTCAAGCAAATAAATGATAGAAAAATATTATGGAATATAATGTGATATCACAGCATCTAGAAAACAAGAGGTGTTGTTTATAAATACATACTATCGACATCAACATGGCTTCTATAGCTAGTCTCAAGACTAGCGTTAACATAATAGCTACGATGATACAATGGTATGAGATACTGATTGCAAATGAATGAGTATAATATCAAAAGCGATAATTCATACCTCCAATCACCTGGTCGATGGCTCCGACATTTTTTGCGATCATCGTGTAGGCATGTCGTTGCGAAGGGGGTGGTGGTCGATGAGAAACGTCTCCAGCAGAGGCAACAGCTGTGGCAGTGGTAGTAACTCGTGCTCTTGCATCTGGGCAATCCCTAGCAACATGATCTTCCGCTCCACAAATCAGGCAGAGATTCAGGTACCAACGGCACTCTGATTTCAAATGTCCAGGCCTACCACAATGGTGACACACTGGACGTTGCGGTGGTGCCTGTCTCTTGAACTGGGTCTGCTGGATCGGGTGATACATCTGGTCGGATGATGGCTGACGGCTAGGTCCAGCAGTAGTTGTTGGAGGTGGGGGCCTTCTGGAAGGGGCAGCCATCGCACGCGTTTCTTCTCTCTCAATGAACTAATGTTCACGAGCAGCAGCCAGGACCTCGGTGTGAGTGCACAGTGGACGTCCGACTAAGTTCTGGCCGATCTCTATGTTGAGACCCTGCTTGAAGTGTCGGGCTCGGGCCATGGGAGTGGCAATCATTTCAGGAGCAAAACGGCTCGGCAAGGTGAATCAGGCATCATACTGTTCCACTGTCATGGAACCTTTTTCAACTCGACGAATTGTGCCTAAAGTTCCATCTGAGCCTCAGGGGTGAAATATTGGGTACGGAAAAGTTCAGTGAATGTCGCCCATTCGAACGGTCGTTGAAGAAGATCCTCTTCAGAGCTCCATCAGACTCTGGCTCCATCCGTCAGTTGGGATCTGGCAGTGTCCACCCAAGCATGCTTTCCGATCCGAGCGGCTCTCAAGTTCTATTCGGTACTTCCCAGCCATTCTTTGGCCTTCATCGGACCATCCTCACCATTCCAGGTCTTTGGGTGGAGTGAGCGGAATTGTTGAATGCCTCCCACAGGATGATATTCTCCCTTGATAGCTTGGACCATCTCTCGTAATGTGAGATCAGAGATCTGGTGCACCGTGGGAGGTGGTCCGTTGCTGGTTTGGTTGCTGGCTCCAGATAGGTTGGCTCCATTGGGGCTCTCCGAGGTGTTTCCGTCCATCTTTTGAGTGTCAAACCTGCAATTATAGAAAAATGTCATCTTAGTTGAGCATTATATACAGTACATCCTGATCTTGCTATATTGTTCTCAAGGTATTTAGCACGGACCAGCGTGGGCCACCAAACTTGTAACGACCCGCTCTCTGGGCCCGTTACTTATTTGATATTTGCACAGGTCCTGCAGTTAACCAGTGAAACAAAAATAGCCACGATACAGAGACGTACAATAATACTCAAGCCAACAGACATTATTACAGCCCACAAATTAAAAGTACAACAACAATCTAGCACTCTCTCACAAAATACATGAAAAGTAAAGCGGAAAGGAAATACATCGAAGGTACATCACACATACACTCTGAATATAAAAGTCGACAGTCCCAGGATCGTGCTATGGCTCTACGAACTCAGTAGTGCCTAAGTCAACCTGTGCGTCGTCTGCGGTGCCACGAAGATGGAACCGTAGGTAAGTCACAACAATTCTAGCGATAGAAAATAAGGAGTGCACAAATATGGAGCAGGCTATAATAAACAAGTGCGAAAAGTAAAGTAAAAGCGAACATGCATACCAGAGCGATAAGTAAAGTGCTAGTGACTGTGTAGGTGTAGCAAGTAAAGTGCATGTAGTGCGTAAAGTAAAGGTGACGGTGCAAGTGTAAAAGTAACGTGCAAGAGCAACAATTGTGGCATGGCATTAGGTAGCAGCAATATTTTAATCAGCAGGCAATGTAATGACGATGGTAGGACAACCAGGCAAATGTAGTAACACTAAAAACTACGTGACTTATATAGGAAGGTACAGTGTGCAACCATTGAGCCCATCTCCTGCCACGGCGGTGCTCACCCGGGCGGATCCCATTTCACTTTAGTCGGTACATTTCATTTAGACAGTCGGTACGGTGCACTGTGTAGATGGCTCGGGGTCGCTCCCGTACTTTCACTAATATAAGTTTACCCCAAAAATCCAGTGCAGTGCTAACTATCTTTAAGCATTCAATTTCAATAAGATGTTTCAGCAGTATGATATCAATGCAGTATATCACTCAGTCACTGTGTTGCAATACGGTATGTCAATTTTGTTGTTCCAAAAGTAAAGCTGTTCACATGCATTAACAACACTCCAAAGAGCTTTATTTGTTGAAAAGTCAAGGCAGAAATCTCAACGAAGAATGTCAGTCCTGAGCAATGATTTGAAGTCCAACAACTAAGACACCGATCCATGCTTCGAGCATGCGGTATTTCCATTTAGTACACTATCTTCCATTAAGTACACTATCTAAGTTTCTAAGGTTAGAATTTACTGTGACTTACACTATCAGGATCGTCGTAGCAAGATGAGGATGGATCTAAGGTTTTCTCTGAAGTTGGTACACAAGAGTTTGTACCTACAACACAAAAATAATTAGTTAGCGAACACGACACTTCTATCTAAGTATTCTGTTCGTTCTGATTTTTGAAACTGGTTGAAACGGTGTCAGAAATCTTTCAAAATTTTTCTATAGGCTAGATATATTAAAAATAATTTTACTGCAAGAGAAAATATTTTTCTAAAGCTTATAGTAATTTTTAGAATTTTTAAAAGCTCAAAAACAATTTAAAAACTATTTTTCAATTAGTAACGTATTTATTCAAACATTTCTTCTGGGTGCAATCTGTATCGGAAGTTGTAAATGACCTGTCAAAATGACCGTCTCAAAGGTACTATAACATATATTTTTATTATGTATCAGTTTACGTGAAAATAAAGAGTTACGTATTTTTGAACGAAAACAACGTATTTAACTTTTAGGCTTAAAAATTAATTCTGGAAAAAGTAAGCATCCGATTGAGATGAAACTAGTGGCATTGGGTCCAGAATATTATTTTTGATTTTCTGGAACTAGTCTCACATTTTTCTGGGGTTTATATTTTTAGTTATGGATTTAAAACCATAAAACCCATTTAATAATTAATTTAAAAAACGAAAATACGAAATTAACTCGTAATTACGAGTTTGCCATCGCGTTTTATAACGCACCCACCGTTCTTCGTTCTCGACAGCGGTGGAGGGGTTCGGCGCCCGGCGGCGGAGGTTGACGGCAGGCGGCGGCGGGCGTATCCGGGAGCGGACGGAGGCGGGGCACGGCGAGGCAGTGACGAGCGACGGCGGTTGAAGCGGCGGCGGGTTGAAACGGTGAGGGCAGAGGCTGTCGGCGCTGTGGGGTGCTCGGAGGACGGCGGATGCCGACGGCGGAGCGTAGGGCGGGGGTCGGAGGGCGGTGTCGGCCTCTGGGGGGAGAGAGGAGGGAGAGTGAATCGGAGAGAGGGGGAGGGTGGAGAGCGCGTGGTGAAAAATTTGCCTGGGTTCAAAAATTACGAGGAGGAGAGAGACAGTGAAACTGGGTGAGGGTTAATACAAAGGGGTGGAGTTTATATAGGTATTAGAATGGCAAACTTGTGATTAGTGGGGGTAGATGAGGGGGTAGATGGGGGGTTAGATCTGAGCCATTTCAGATCTAACCACAAAGGGGTGGGTAGATGAGATTTGGATTAGGGCTAATTAGGTCATTAGCGATTGTAATTAGCAAAGCGGAGGAATACAAACTCATTTTCGCAAACGACTCCGAAAAATTACAAAAATGTACCCACAGAATTGTATCATCACGAGGATCGCGAATACGAAGTCCATTTTAGGGTTTGAACTACGGAAATACTAGTTTCAGGCCAAAACGTTTAGAAAGCGGGTTTGCGGGTTCTCTATTGAAATGATATCAGAAAATTACGAAATTAATGTGAGGAGCCCTAAATGATCATAGGATACTACTGTAGAAGTTTGAAAATGTTTTGAAAATGTTTGAATGAAAAATTAATTCGTTAAGCCAAAACAGTAATTATTGAAAACGAATTTTTATCGAAATTGTTTTGAGTGTTTGGGAAAATCTGAAAATACTGAAATACATTATAATTAGTCTAGTGCTTCAAAATATTTTTATAGAAATTTTTGAAATCGTTTAAAACTCCTGATCAACCACTACAAAATACCTTTTAAAATGAAATTACGTTAATTACTTAATTTAAATGTATTGGAAAAATACTAGCCGTTACAATAATAAACGCATGAAAAAACTTACATGTAAGACGGAAATGTCCCGCTCTAAACATAGGTTCGAACGACGTACAAATCGGACGCCAAATGCCCAAGTTACGCTCAATACAGATCAAAGGGGTCTGACCCATGCCCAAACTGGGCGTGGGTCAGACCAGGGCTAAACCAGGCCAGGCCATTCAGGTCCAGGCTTGGGCAACGCCCAGTCAGCAGTTTTTTTGAGTAGTGGGGCCCCACATCTGGGTGCAGAACCCTAGGGACAGTTTGCAGTTTTGACGGCTGATTTTTGACGAAAATCAAGCCTTGGGCTGATCTTTAGGCGATCAATTGGAGTGTTAAACAGACTCTGATTGACTCGCTGTTTTTTCCTATGCGTTCACCGTAGAACGCCCTTCGAATTGATAGGTTGTATCAATCATGAAGCTCAACGGTGAGGGAGTTAAAATTCACGGAAGTTTGCCCTTTGTGAAAGGCAAAGTAACTTGATTTAATTAACTCAAATTTAATAGTCCCACATCGGTTGTGGAGAAAAGGAGAGAGTCAGCCGCCTATATAAATATGGGCCTCCCCCTTCCTCCAAACTTGTCCCAAGCTTAAGATCTGAGCGTCTCCCAAAAACGTTGGAGCACGCTCGGATCAAAGCTTAAATTAATTCCTCTTCTCCCTATATTTCTACCTTACTCCTGAAGGGCTTGAGCAAAGCCACGAAGGAGTTCGGATTCGGATCCAAAATCTTGGCGAAGGCTTTCACTCGCATGAAAGTTTCTTCGGCGCGTGGTTGGCTCGACGACACGAGGATTGCTCGCCTCGGGATGCGGAGCGGCTCGAGGAGCGTTTCGGCGTGGGACGGGGAGCGGCTCGGCGTGGGACGGGGAGCGGCTCGGAAGACAGTGCGATACACGTTGACTGCCCCAGGGCAAGGTTCTGGGTATGTGTTTATAAGCATTAGTTTAATTTAATCGCAGTATGTTAGATCCTTCTTGATATGGTCAGATCCATCCCGAGTCGGCAAAGATCTTGGCTAAGGGTCTTGTACCATAAGGCTAAGTTAAAATGTTTAACTGCATGTTAATTAGATTAACTTGTTTATTTTTCAGCTACATATTTTTGTTTCTGTGGTCCGTCCGACTTAGGACGAGCACGGATTTGTGCCATAAGGGTCCGCAAAACCCTTCAGATAAAAGTTCCAAAGGATAATGGAGATGGGGGAGGCCAAATCTGAAACAGAGGCTAAGTATCATACCATAAGACTTCTATATGACTTCTATATGCTTCCTCTTTCATTTTCCACTTTATGTTTTCCTCCACATGAAACTAATTTGAGGGTCGGAGGGGAATAGGTCGGGCCCCAGCCCCGACCCCCTAACGATCTTCTTATGATGCATGATAATGGAGATATCGCGGTGCTTGGTCAACATCCATCGATGGGGTTCAATCCTAGCTCACCTTGATCCGTAGACTCTCTTTCACGGGTCCCACTCCTCGACCGACAAAGGGTCAACTCAACGAAAGCGTTCTCGTCGGCACATAATCATTGTTGATCCAAATTTGGCTTTAACAGGCTTCAAACCTAACTTCATTCAAAAAGCAAACAAACAAGAAAGAAACTGCTCCTCAACAGATGATTTGATGGGGGAATCGATCTAAACAAATTAAATCATAATTTAATACACTTGCCACTAAAAATGAGACTACGGGAGTGCAACCCAAACTCGATCTGTTTACATGGATATTGGTCAAGGTGGCCAAACGGCCCGCCGGCCCGAAGTCCGGCTGGCCCGGCCCGGTTAACGCAGGCTGGGTCATTGACCAGGCCTGGCCCGCCGTGCGGGCCGGGCATTTCCAGACCCCGCAGCCCGCCGGGCCGGGCTCGGCCCGGCCCGCAGGCCCGCGCCTTTACGCGCGGGCCGCCCCCAACAGCCAAAAATATGGTTGTTGGGGGATTTTGATTTTTTTGACCAAAATACCCCCAACAGCTATAAACAATTAAATTGGGGGGGGGGTATTTTGGTCAATTTCGGCCAAAAGACCAAGAAGCAGCCCCAACATCCATAAAACGGTCATATTGGAGGGTTATTTTGGTCTTTTGGCCATGAAAAATCCTATAATACCCCCACCAATTCATACCATTTTCTTCACAATTCTAAAAATCTCTACTCTCAAATTCTTCTTTAATCTCAAGATATTGCTCTCATCTCATGGCGCTCTCAAGATACGGCTGCTACCTCTCCACTTCCGAATCTTAACTTTCAAGCTCTGTCTCCTACATCCGACTCATGGATTTGATCAGCTGCTAGACTGCTAACTCACTGCGGCTCTATCTGCAACATGTTCCATTTATTAGTAAATTAGCATAATGAAAGAATCAAACAACACACGTAGAGCTGTTAGCGTTAATTTTAACACTGAAGAATATGGTTTTTTTTTCAAAATTTGCTGAACAACCCTATTGAAACACCGAACTTTCCGAAATGACACCAATTGAACAACAAGAATGGAACGATAGTAATAGCCCCATAGTGGGTACACCAGGATTTTCTTCTTCCGCACAGACTTCAACCCCTTTACCACTGCTGGCCCCACTGCTTCACAAGCAACCCAAACCAGAAAACAGAAATCTGCTGTTTGGGATAACTATACACTAGAAACATTGCCTGGAAAAGAACTTAGGGCTGTTTGCAAAATCTGTAGATCAGATTTCAATTGCGCAGCCAAAGATGGCACAACACATCTGAAAAGACACACAGAAGCGCACAAAAAAAGAGTCTAGACAGACAACTTTAAACTTAACAGCTACTTCTAGCTCTCTGTCTACTTTTTCATTTTCTTCCGACACAATGCGAAAGGAGATGGCTAGACTAGTTCTATGCCAAGAATTACCTTTTAGTTATGGGGAAAGCCCCTCATTAGAACGTTTTAACCAATTAGCACTGAACGCCGCATTTAGAAGAGTGCTTAGAAACACTCTTAGAAGAGATGTCATGGCAGCTTTTCAAGTTGGCAAAGCTAAAATGATTCAAACATTTGTGGACTTAACATCTAAGATAGCTTTAACGTCAGACATATGGATAACGAAATGGGGGTTTTCCTACTTATGTGTAGACAACGACTATGCTATTTATAAAATGATTATCGGTTTTAAATTGTTAGAACATGCTCATACTTGTGTTGTTATTTCTAATGTGATTATGTCTGTTATTCGTGAGTATAGTATTTCTGAAAAAATCATTTCATTTACACTTGATAATGCATCTAACAATACAAGTGCAATATCATTTTTAAAAAGACACCTAAACCGTGATCTTGAAGGTCTTTTATTTCATCACCGATGTGCTTGTCACATCTTGAACTTGGTAGTATAGGATGGCTTAAATTTTCTGCTGATTGGTTAGAAAACGGTAGGGACATTATGTTATACATACAATCTTCTGCCAATAAGAGAAATTTATACAGAGAATTGTTGGGGTTTTGGCGGACCCCCAGAGCTCGGGTCCGTATCCGTCCTAAGTCGGACGGACCACGGAGGCACAAAAGCGCAGCGGAAACAACCAGAAATCAAATTTCTACACTAGCTAAACTATTTAGCTAGGCTCTGGGGAGCCAGAACCTAGCCCGATCTATGCCGACTTGGAGTGGGTCTGACCACCCCAAGAAGGATCTACACTAAAACGACTAATTAAAACTACACTTGAAAACGCTTAACCACATACCCGGAATCTTGGCCCTGGAGCAGGCAAGATGTACCGCACCGTCTTGAGAAGCTCCTCGTAGCCGAGCTGCGTTGACCCGATCTGCCTGAGCCGCCTCGCACCCTCGCACCGATCCGCCCGAGCTGCTTTTGCCTCCGAGCCGATCACACGCGGTAGAAAGTTTCACTTGAGAAGAAACCCGCGTCTTAGACGTCCGGATCAGATCCAAACCTCCTTCGTAGTCGTGCTAGGACTACTCCGGAGAATAGGAAAATAGAGAGAGAGATTTAGTCACCGATCGAGCTTGCTCTAAAAATCTGGAGCTACTCGATCGTTGACTGGTGTGTTTTTCAACGAGGAGAGTGCACCCCTATTTATATAGGGAGTGAGCACTCAACCTCTCGTTGCGGGCAATGTGGGACAATTCCCATGAAGAGAAAAATTCAATTAAGCCATTTGGCTTAATTTCAACTTTAAAGTTAGCCTTTCACAAAGTCAAACTTTAACGAATTAATTCTCCTCGCATACTAAACTTCAGACACCAAACAAGCTATCAATCAGAAGAGCTTGGAATGGTGAATGCGTAGGAACTGACGACGACGAATTTCGACTTTGTTTGACCCCTCAAACAATTGCTCAAAGTTTAGCAATTTCTCAAAATTCGTAGCCGTCATTAGGGGTTTCAAAAAACCCTAATTTGACTTAAGTTGCGGGCGCGCCCGCTAGGCTTAGCGGGCGCGTCCGCCCAAGGGAGCAAGGGCGGGCCGCCCGCCCGCTGCTGCAGCGGGCGGGCGCCCGCTGCCGCAGCGGGCGCTGGCCCGCTGCCGCAGCGGGCGCCCGCCCGCTGATGCAGCGGGCGCCCGCTCGCTGCACACAGCGGGCCACGCCCGCTGCTGCAACGGGCCCGCCCGCTGTGCAACGGGCGTGCGACCGTTGCAGCCAGCGGGCATCGCCCGTTTTGTCTTTGCACATGGGCCTTTTGGCCCAGTGGGTCTAACCCACTTCCCCTTGAACTCTTTCTGCGTTTCTGAACTCGTTTGAGCTCCGATTTGGACGCGGTTTGAACCTGTGTTTGGACCGGGACGATCCTGTCATCCAGGTAACCCTTTCCAACAAGTTTGTTCCTACTAAATTCGTCGTAACTAATTTACAACACGTTTAGTCAAAGTTAGCATCTAATGCAATGTTGTGTCCCTATTGCTAATGTGACTAATATTCACAACCGTCTTGTGAATGTTTAATATCATCAAATGATATTTCTCTCTATTCTATATTCCTATTACTAAGACACGAACACTACTCGGTGTGAGACCCTACAGCCTGACCTTACTACAGGTTGGGGCTCGAAACCCCTAGACGACGGTCACTACGAGCAGTAGCTGTCGTCCCTGTTTCAGAGTCATCATAACGTGATCGACCCTTGACAAAAGTATCATAGGGTTTGCATTGGCTGTGTCAGTGATGAATTCCGTTAGCTAAAATCCCTTCGTCAAGACTGTGTTATTATTAGCCTAGGGTATGGTTTTCTGTCAACCCTATTAGACAACATTGGTCAGTATACGGCGGTCTTTATTGTATACACGTTGTACTACTTACAACGTACCCCGACCGAGGATTAACATAAGGACCGTATTGAGCCTGTAACACTAACTTCCCTTTAATGGAAGTGACGAATCCCATCTTAGTCACTTACTCACCTTGGGAGCTTCAGATGCAGCCCAACCTAAGATCTTTCATCAGGACTGGTCCTCGAAGCTAGATCATGGGTCTAAGCTATACCGTCCGCTCACAGGTTTGTACAGATGACTTCAGGTCTTAAGGATAAACTAACCTATCATCACCCTAGAGTTATTAAAGACAGATCATTAAAGTTAACCATTTAATAACTCTAACTTGGTCGTTCAGTGAACTAATTCTCCAATGAGCACCTGTGTCTCGTCTCCTACTTCAGCAAGTCGAACGACTATGAGATCATCATTACCCGAAGGTAAGACGAAGACACAGTGATCTATCCGATGTGTTGATATCCAGTTCTCGACACATCTATGATCACGAACCGTTTAGACTTAAGTTTCTATTAGGTCTCTTACTTACTCATAATCGAGATCTCATCTAGATATGTAAGGACCTAACTATAAGTCTATGGATATTATCTAAGTATATTAATACAAATGATTTTATACTTAGAATAATACGTACCATGTACGGTATGAACAAGACGTATAATCAAGATAAACTGCCTCATGGGCATATATCTTCCTACATCTCCCACTTGCACTTAGGCTATTTATCTCGGTATCTCATACCGTTATAGCATATCAGTCACTTTGACATTTGATATGGCAAACCTAAGAATGGTTCTACTAACAAGTATCTACAACGAATTTTAATGGATTGAAATCACATCTCTTGATCACACAGGGTTGATCCTTTGGGAAAATGATCTGGATCAATTTTCCTAACTTCGTATAGCTAACAGTTAGCTTATACGATTTAGATGTGGGGTCTAACATTTCCGCAAGTCAGTTCTAGCTCACTCCTCTTTATTGTGTCAATATGTCAAGCACATATTTGACACCCTAAGTCTCTATATATATACGATTAAATCAAAACAATTTTGACTTAATGATTTATACAGAAGATTCATTAAAGTGAAAAATCCTTTTTACTTAGTCCGAAAAACGGAACTAAGTATATGAGCTCGCTCCCACTGACTTTAAGAATTACCTGGTCAAATTTCTTCAACATAATATCTAAATCATATTTAGATTTATGTGCAAAAATAACCATTTGGTAAGTGCCTCAGATGGAATGCACAAGTGTCAGGTTCGGTTTGACGAATGAGTCAAGTCAAGATCGTTTTAAGGAATCTTGACATTGACTCGTTCAATCAAAACGTCCTACACTGTACTTATTCCTTTAACCACATTTAGTATTAACTCTTTTAATAACTAAATGCAGATAATCAAGAATTAATCTTGATATGCGTATTATTGTGATCGCACACAATTTATACGCCCCCTGGAACCTACACTTAACTACTGATTGACTTCTAACATTTAGTCAGCTCCAAAATCAATATTATCGAAGCTATACACCATTATTCGAAAATATACGTAACCATCACAGAAAAGCCACATCCACAGAATTTAAGCCGATTCAATCTCAATTGCAACAAACGAGACATCCATTCCAAAACAACGGGTTCATGAAAAGAACCTTAACTTGTTTATCAAAAATAAACCTTGAGTGCAAAGCACTCATTCATTGTTTTCGATCCTTAAAGATGATACATTTTATTCAAATAAGAAAAATATCATCTCCATCACGATCATCGTCTCCAGAAGTCTTTGAGCGGTCCCAGCAGCAACTGTTGCTTTGATTGCCGACCGATCTCCGTACTTCTCCAATCTCCGGTTCTTATCAGCCACCTGTATACAGTACACAGATGTCTATAAGTATCTCATACTATATGAACGGAAATAATTGCATTGAATTTTAATTTGTACCTAAGGTAGAGGCATCAGTATGCCCCTTCTTCTTCTCTGCAAGATAGATCTTGCAGTTCCTCTTCCAGTGGCCAATCTTGTGGCAATGGAAGCACTCAGATTTCGACGGGGCCCCTTTGTTCTTCTTCTTCCCATTCTTAGCCTTCGCAGGTTGTGGGACCTGCCTCTTCTTTCCTTTGCCTTTCGGCTGGTCGGAAGTAGCAGAGCCAACAACCAGTGCAGTCGGCTTCTTCTCAATCTCCTCAAATTGCCGGAGCATATTGAGGAGACCAGGAAGATCCGTCTCAAGGCTGTTCATAATAAAGCCAGTTATAAAGGGCTTGAACTCGGGAGTTAAAGACTTTAGGATAATATCCGTGGACATCTCATTGTCCAGGACAAATCCTAACTGGGCGGCGTCCTCCACGTACCCGATCATCTTGATAACATGATCTTGTACTGGCCCTGTAGTCATCTTCGTGCCCCAGAGGTTGCTGGTAGCTTCGAACTTGGCAGCTCTAGATCGATTGACATACAACTCTTGTGCATTAAGGAGTATGCTCTGAACATCCATATGTTCATGCTTCCATTACAGTTCGTTGGTCATCGAAGCTAGAGTAAGGCATCTTGCCTTCTCTTCATCCCTCTGGTACAACTTGAAGGCTTCTTTCTCTTCGTGGGTCGAATCCTCATCGGGCTTCTCCGGAGCGTCCTCGAACAATATGTATCCAATCCCAGCTAGGGAAAGGACCAACTTAATGTTCCTAAGCCAGTCTTTGTAGTTGGTTCCCTCCAGCACGTTCTTTTCTACCATGTATTTTAGACCTGAGTCCATTCTGCATTTTATAGATACTTTAGTTAGTATATGTTCGTAGTATAGTTTTAATGGTTTTAATAAAATTATATTCTCCCACTAAATTTATTAAAAGCCATAATAATAAACAATTTATTATAAAATAACATTTGTGAGAGATGGATCCGACTACCCTGAGTCTGACAACCTTGAGTGTATCTCAACAAGTTGTCCGACTCTGCAGTCGGTAGACGAACTCGTCGTCAATCATATTTACTATGATTCCCTATCGATTTTACCCCTAGTCATTTGTGATCATGAGTGTGCTCAACCGGATCACAATGGCTAGCCTAGTCGGACCTTTGTTTTCGTGTCTAGCCTGACTTGCTCCTTTGCTCGGTGTATGCACGACGCGCCGGTTAGGGTCAGGTCTTAGACTACATTCTTGGTTAGACTTACGCCGAAGCTCCAGGGATGAGACAACGGTTTCAGTCAGGTTAAGATGTCAATCAAGAAATCGGTTTCTATAAGATTGACATGTCACGGCTTGAGTGTAGCTCAACAACCGAAACATGTTTCTTACAGTTACCAACTCCTAAAACAAGGAGGGCTACGATTTATCTTGAACAAGATTATTATCGTATTGACTTAGGTATAGTCGATGGACTTACATAGTCATGAATCGACTCCTTGCGGTCCAGCGGACGCGGCCAGGGAATTGACTAAGCCAGGACCACTTGTTACCCAGTCTAGCTAGGTTGGTCCAAAAACGTTAGCCAAGCACATTGACCGACATCATGATCCATTGAAGGAGTTGTCATCAATCTTATGTTTTCCAAACAACTAAATGGCTTTTAATTAAGAGAACTAGTTAATCCTTATCAACTAGTTGATCCTAAAATTCAAAATTTTTCAGATTGGTTGAACATCTTTTATTAAGTCCTTATCAACTATAAGGTTCTACGTTCAACTTGCTACCCCAATCTAATTAGGATTTTAATAAAACAATTCAACATTGTCTTTTTATGAAAATCATTTAATTGAACGTTTTAATGAAATGATTTACAAAACAAAAAGGGACTACCCTAATCTGGTATTAGGTTTGATGTTGTTTTGTTTTATCAAACATAGCATGTCACTATCTTGTTTTAATGGCTAACCTAACAAGGTTTGTGAATACATTATTCAACATGAAATAAAACAGCTAATTTATCCGCATAAAATAAAGTTTCATTTTAGTGACATATAAAGTGTATTTGCAAGTTTAAAATTTATCTACATAATACAAACATGCAAATCTAAATTTTAACACTTAAAAAATAAAGATTAAAGATCTAAAGCTTCCATAAAAATTTTATCGCATAAAACTAGGTCGTACAAAATTATCTAATAATTTTTTAAACCTAGGCCTTTAAAATTTTTAACCTTATTTCTAAAAATTAAAATATCACATAATAATTTTAGAAACATCTATGTAATAAAAAGAAATTAATTTATGTTTCATCTCATGAAATAAAATCATTTCTATTACTTACATATTTAAAATAATTTTAAAACTCTTTTAAAACTTTTAGAAATCCTTTTAGAAGCTTTCAAATAAAGTTTTAAAGATCTCTAACTTTTATGTAACTAAAGAAAAATTCTTAAATTTCGAAAATAAAATTTTTCTATAAAGTTTACATAAACTTTAAATACTCTTTAAAATTTTTTTAATGTCTCATAATAAAAATTTATAAAGTATTTAAAACATAGGAGACTTCTTTTAGATTTATCGCATAAAAATAATTTGTCCCAAAATTAAAATAAATTTCAGTGTTGCAAAGTTAATTTTGAAACACAAAAATATTTTCAAAACTAATTTAACATAAAGCTAAAAAGTTTTGCACATGAAAGCTAAGCATTTTTAACGATTAAAAAGTCGCTACAGTAGATCTATAGCATAACCGTGGCTCTGATACCACTGTTGGGGTTTTGGCGGACCCCCAGAGCTCGGGTCCTACCCGTCCTAAGTCGGACGGACCACGGAGGCACAAAAGCGCAGCGAAAACAACCAGAAATCAAATTTCTACACTAGCTAAACTATTTAGGTAGGCTCTGGGGAGCCAGAACCTAGCCCGATCTATGCCGACTTGGAGTGGGTCTGACCACCCCAAGAAGGATCTGTTGGATCCTGTGGATGGCAAGCAACACTAGAAGGGGGGTTGAATAGTGTTGATCAAATACTAAAACTTTTCGCTCAACGATATTAACACAAATAAATTCCTTCTAACGTTGCCTAAGAAACCAAGTAGAGTGATCTACGCTTGGTTCTTAATCAACAATATAATTTTAAAGTGCACAGCGAAATTTCACAGTAGGTAGTCGACTCCTTATGAGCAGTAGTCGACTCCCAGAGAATATGTTAGAACAAATAAGATTGCAAGTATGTATTTCAGCGTATAGAAATAGAATTGATATTTGCTGTAGATAGAGGACAAAATGTAAAGATAATCAAACACAGAAAATACAAACGCAAAGACGAGGATTTTTATCCTGGTTCCCCACAACCCTGAGTACGTCCAGTCCCCGACCAAACCGGTACGAGATTTCCACTATCTGCCTTGGCAAATACAAGCACCTAACTTTACTCGTTAGGATTTCCAACGACCTAGCCTTGACCAGGATTTCCGAACACAACACCTAGACTTGTCTAGGGTTTACCCTTGCCTCACAAACCGAGGACTTTCCAACTGGCAACAACTAGACTTGTCTAGTGTTCCAACAATCAATACAATAAGAGATTTGTTCAATACTCTACAATAAATGATAGAGATTGAAAATACACCCGATTCTATAGCCAATCAAAAGATAGACAATTGTGTAGTGGCTTAATAGAATGATAGTCTAGATCACACAAAGATACGAGATAAGTTCTTTGTGATCTAGAGCTTTTTCAAAAATCCTTTCAAATAAAATTAAAGAGAAATAATAGAGAGGATTTTGAAAAACAATTTAGCCAACAAAATAATAATATGATCTTCAAAAAGAATTGGGAAAATATTGCAAGATCAAAAACTGAAATTAAACTGGCTAGAGAGAAAAATGAGAGAGCTTTGATTCACGAGAGCTTTTACGAATTTGATTTTCAATGATGTTTTTTTTTCACAAAAGAATTAAGCTCTATTTATAGGGAAAAACTGAGATTTGAATTTCAAATTTCGTTTGACTTTTGTCCCAAAAATTTCGGAGTAAATTGCTCAAAAGATTTTAAAATTCAAATTCAAAACGTCTGAAAATTTCCAGCTGGTAGTCGACTCCCTCTATAGGTAGTCGACTCCCAGAGGAATCTAGAAAATTTTCATCCCTGAGAAGTAGTCGACTCCCTACTTTTGGTAGTCGACTCCCAGAGGAGTTTTTCCTGTTGTTCTAGTCAAAAGGGTAGTTAACTCCAGGGTGCGTGGAGTTTCACTACGAGAATTATGAAGTGACTAGAAACGCTCTTGAAAACTATTTTGAAGATAGTTAAAAATTATTTTGAAATCATTTGTGTGTGTGTGTGTGTGTGTTGTCTATTTGATATGGCTTTGACAAATACCCTAAAAGACACGACACACTCACACTAGACTCTGAACATGTCTTCGGCAGTTTAGTCAACTTGATGAAGTGAAGATGAGCTTCTCTTTGAGCTTCTTGTTTTGTTTGAGCTTGAGCTTCATCACTTGAGTTTAGCCATGTTCGTCTTTGTCGTGGAGCGTTGATGCGTGCTTCTTGGAGTATTAGTAGAGCTTCACGAAATCTGTATACTTAAAGTGTAGTGTAGTTAGTACACTAAGCATTCATTTGGTGTGCTCGTCATCAAAATTACTTGGGGGTGGAATTCAAGTTCCATCACTCTCCCCCTTTTTGATGATGACACCCAAATGCAAAATTTGAAGTAATACATGAATATGAATAATATTTCAAGTATACTCACTCCCCCTGCTTTGATGCGGTTCTCCCCCTGCATCGAAGCTATTAGAAGTACAATTCATATTTTTTGCATTTCATATATTCTTCTCCCCCTTGTCATCAACAAAAAAATAATTTCTATGGAACATTAAAAATAAGAGGAATTCAATTTCATATGCCTGCAATGGAGATGTTAGTTCATAGGAATAACTAAGTATGGCATAGTAGATAACTTCATAGTAGCTAGCATCACACAATAAGAGTTATTACAAACCATAGTTTAGAGAATCATTGTTTTAAAAAAAAGAAACCATTGTTTTGAAATAGAAGTTCATGAAGCTAAGGATGACCGCTGTTCTTTTTCAGTTCCTTGATCTCTTCAAGGATCATAACAAGCGTCTCCTCAGTCATCTTGTTGCTTTTCACAACGATCTCCTTGAGGTCGTCCACCTTTTGATTGAGATTTTCAAATCCTTTCTCCTGTGAGATCTTCAATTTTCCAATCTTTTTCAGGAGCATCTCCTGAAGTTCAAGGATGTAAGCTGGAACTTCTTCTTCTTCTTCGCCGCTTCCTTTTTCTTCTTCTTCACTTTCTTCATCAGAATCTGAAATGACAACCTTCTTACCTCGCCTTGAGGATGATGATCCTCCGTCGGTAGCGATTTGCTCTTCAGGGACATTCTCATCAAGGTCATGATGGAGATTCATTCTCCTAAGAGCATGAACATCAAAGACACGGGCAGGTTCTAGAATGATTGTTTCATGATCCAAAGGCACGTTAAAGCTAATGAATAGAATGGTCAGATAGTGCCCATGAGAAAGAGTGGAGGAAGGTCTGTCAGATGAAGCTGAAAGTAGGATGGAATCCATGATGACTTTAGCCCAATTCACACGAATGTTACCGAGAATGGCATAGATGCATTTAGCTTGTTTTTCAGAAAGAATAGCATGACTCCCAGATTTTTGAGTTATGTTATACGACAGAATATTAGCTAAGATTCTCGCCGGATAGCGAAGATGGCTACAAGGAAGTTTGGTTTGAAAGTGTTTACCAGGCAGATACATTCTCTCTAGGATATTCTCGTCAGTCATCTCAATTTTGTCAAGGATCATACCGGAGTATGGGATTCCTAGGGCTTCACCTAGGGATTTTACAGTTATTGCAAGTTTGGTATCCAGAACCTTAGTAATGAAACGACTTTTCACGAGATCATAATCCATGTTTGCATAAAAGAGATGAACAAGCCTAGGATAACACAGATACACATTTTCAGAGGAGAACAAATTTGCTAAGTTTTGGAAATCTAGCAGACTGTCAATACCGTAATTGATGACATCATGAAGTTTGACAAATCTTTCATGCAAGATTGGTTTCCTAGAAACTTTAACAAAATGTTCATAGGTAGTTGATTTGAAGAGATAGGGTAGGATGATTTCTTTCTCAGAATCAACATCAGCAGTAGCAGTTTTTCTCTTCTTAGAAAAAGCTCCTTTGAAAGGCATCTAGATAGA
Organism: Scilla litardierei; assembly: GCA_030789695.1. Classification (NCBI taxonomy): domain Eukaryota; kingdom Viridiplantae; phylum Streptophyta; class Magnoliopsida; order Asparagales; family Asparagaceae; genus Scilla; species Scilla litardierei. The sequence continues at coordinate 162,725,522 of CM061140.1, read as the reverse complement.
GTAAAAACAAGAAAAAAAACTATATTTTTACACTACTAGATAACCATGAGAGGTGAAAAACTAAAGTTCATGAAATTTTTTTTTACCTTGAGTAAATTTGAAGGAAGATGAAAAATTGCTCCAAAAGTCCAAGCCTCAAGATGAAAACCCAAGAGAGGAGAGGGGAAAAGGAGGTAGTCGGCTACCTCTAGGGTTTTCTTGGGGTTTTGTTTGATGAAGTGAAGAGATGAAGAGAAGTAAGAGCCATTAGATCTAGATTTAGGTGGCTAGGATGGGTTTTAGGCTTAGTGGGTAAGTTGACTTAACGGATCTTGACCCATCCACTCAAATAGAGCCCAATAGGAGTTAGTCAAAAAAAAAGAGCAACCCAGAATTTTACGCACTGGTAGTCGACTCCCTCCTGTAGGTAGTCGACTCCCTGCTGGGTAGAGTCGTTTTCTCATTTCGGAGAAAGTTTGGTCCGAGCTCTTTTAACAAGGAATATTTTTAGTACTAAAACATAATCATACATACAAATTTAACTTATTTCAGCCCAAAAATAATTATAGATAAAAAAAATAAATGAAAGCATTTGTTCCGATTCAGCCGTTATGACTCCCTGAATTTTCTTCATTGTTTTCCTCCTTTTTAGAGCACCTGAAAAAATAAGCGTTTATGGTACTCTTTGGTTTTGAGTCCGAGGAGTTAGTCTTTAGGAAACCAAACCCAATACGGTTTAGTTCCTTCATGAACGATATACTTATAATTTTTGTTAAAATGAATCTGTTGAACAAAGTTAGTAGCGTACCTTTCTTTTTGCTGATCAGATAATCTCTTTGGTACCCAGATGCTTAAAACATTATCATTAGCATGATGCATCCTAGTGTGCTTAACCCATTTCTTGGTATGATGTGAATCATAGCCAAGTCCGGTTTTGCTAGATGAAATTTTTTGATTATCTATTATATTATCTAGCTTCCCTTTTCCTTTATTGAAATTCTCAATAATTTTCATCGTAGCGTCGTATTTATCTTTGACGGATACGAGAAGATTATTCAGACTTTCAACCTTTTCTTTTACTAGCAAAATATCCTTTTGTAAAAGATCATTTTTCTCTTTAAGAAGACTATTTTCTTTAATGACTTCTTCTTTTTCCTTAGTCTCTCTTTTAGCAATTCTAAGTGTTTTTCTATGTTCTTTAATGAGCTTTTCATGCATTTTGCATAGCTCTTTATATGCTCCCCTATAGTCCAAGTCTTCATCATCGCTTGACGATGACTCATTGTCGCTAGATGGATCATGATGCGAGCTTACCTTGGAGGATGTAGATGCCATGAAGCACATATGTGCCGTCTCTCTTCTTTCATCATTATCTTCGTCTGAGGATTCATCGGATGAAGAATCGTCGCTCTGGTCGAAGGCTGCATAGGCTTCTTTCTTTGGTCGTCGAAACTTGTTTCTTGTATTGGTTCGTCTTTCATTATTCTCTTTGTTCTTCCCACGATCTCTGGAATCACGGTTGTTTCTTTCCAATGGACAATCTCTCTTGACATGTCCTGGTTTATTGCAACCAAAACAGATAATACCGTTAGTGGGTCTAAAAGATCGTTTTCCATACTTACTTGTGATGAACTCTTTAAAGTTCTTTGAGATGAACGCGATGTGATCTTCTTTGTCCGTGTAATCAGAATCTTCTTCTTGAGCTTTGAATGCAAGATTTTTCTTCTTTGGTTTTTCTTCGATTTTCTTGTCTTCTTCAAGCTCGATCTCATATGCCATGAGATTTCCCATCAGTTCTTCGATGGTGAGGTCCTTTACATTGTGAGCTTCTCGAATGGCCGTGGTCTTTCCCTTCCATTCGGGTCGGAGGGATCTTAGTATCTTCATTACATGTTCATACTCGGAAAGTTTCTTTCCTAGTCCTGCAAGCTCATTTGTAATGTTAGTAAAACGAGTATTCACATCGGTGATACTCTCTCCTTCTTCCATTTTAAAAGTTTCGAATTTTGAATGTAATACATTTATACGAGATTCTTTTACCTTTTCTGTACCTTCGTGACTTACCTGAAGAGTGTGCCAAATTTGATGTGCTGTCTCACATTGGGAGACTCGATTGAACTCATTTCCTGTAACAGCGCAAAACAAGGCATTCATTGCTTTTGCATTGAGATTAGCTCTCTTCTTGTCATCGATAGACCATTTTCCAAACTCAACGTCGGTGGGTGCGATGTACGGGACTTTGGTGATAGTCCATGCTTCAATGTCCAATGACTCTAGGTGAGTCTTCATTCGGATCTTCCAGCTGGCGTAGTTGGTTCCGTTGAATAGAGGTGGTCGCATAGTGTTCAGTCCTTCGGAGTGAAAAGATGTTGACGCCATCACTATTGTAGCCTTGCTCTGATACCAAGTGTTGGATCCTGTAGATGGCAAGCAACACTAGAAGGGGGGGTTGAATAGTGTTGATCAAATACTAAAACTTTTCGCTCAACGATATTAACACAAATAAATTCCTTCTAACGTTGCCTAAGAAACCAAGTAGAGTGATCTACGCTTGGTTCTTAATCAACAATATAATTTTAAAGTGCACAGCGAAATTTCACAGTAGGTAGTCGACTCCTTATGAGCAGTAGTCGACTCCCAGAGAATATGTTAGAACAAATAAGATTGCAAGTATGTATTTCAGCGTATAGAAATAGAATTGATGTTTGCTGTAGATAGAGGACAAAATGTAAAGATAATCAAACACAGAAAATGCAAACGCAAAGACAAGGATTTTTATCCTGGTTCCCCACAACCCTGGGTACGTCCAGTCCCCGACCAAACCGGTACGAGATTTCCACTATCTGCCTTGGTAAATACAAGCACCTAACTTCACTCGTTAGGATTTCCAACGACCTAGCCTTGACCAGGATTTCCGAACACAACACCTAGACTTGTCTAGGGTTTGCCCTTGCCTCACAAACCGAGGACTTTCCAACTGGCAACAACTAGACTTGTCTAGTGTTCCAACAATCAATACAATAAGAGATTTGTTCAATACTCTACAATAAATGATAGAGATTGAAAATACACCCGATTCTATAGCCAATCAAAAGATAGACAATTGTGTAGTGGCTTAATAGAATGATAGTCTAGATCACACAAAGATACGAGATAAGTTCTTTGTGATCTAGAGCTTTTTCAAAAATCCTTTCAAATAAAATTAAAGAGAAATAATAGAGAGGATTTTGAAAAACAATTTAGCCAACAAAATAATAACATGATCTTCAAAAAGAATTGGGAAAATATTGCAAGATCAAAAACTGAAATTAAACTGGTTAGAGAGAAAAATGAGAGAGCTTTGATTCACGAGAGCTTTTACGAATTTGATTTTCAATGATGTTTTTTTCACAAAAGAATTAAGCTCTATTTATAGGGAAAAACTGAGATTTGAATTTCAAATTTCGTTTGACTTTTGTCCCAAAAATTTCGGAGTAAATTGCTCAAAAGATTTTAAAATTCAAATTCAAAACGTCTGAAAATTTCCAGCAGGTAGTCAACTCCCTCTATAGGTAGTCGACTCCCAGAGGAATCTAGAAAATTTTCATCCCTGAGAAGTAGTCGACTCCCTACTTTTGGTAGTCGACTCCCAGAGGAGTTTTTCCTGTTGTTCTAGTCAAAAGGGTAGTTAACTCAGGGTGCGTGGAGTTTCACTACGAGAATTATGAAGTGACTAGAAACGCTCTTGAAAACTATTTTGAAGATAGTTAAAAATTATTTTGAAATCATTTGTGTGTGTGTGTTGTCTATTTGATATGGCTTTGACAAATACCCTAAAAGACACGACACACTCACACTAGACTCTGAACATGTCTTCGGCAGTTTAGTCAACTTGATGAAGTGAAGATGAGCTTCTCTTTGAGCTTCTTGTTTTGTTTGAGCTTGAGCTTCATCACTTGAGTTTAGCCATGTTCGTCTTTGTCGTGGAGCGTTGATGCGTGCTTCTTGGAGTATTAGTAGAGCTTCACGAAATCTGTATACTTAAAGTGTAGTGTAGTTAGTACACTAAGCATTCATTTGGTGTGCTCATCATCAAAATTACTTGGGGGTGGAATTCAAGTTCCATCAGGATCTACACTAAAACGACTAATTAAAACTACACTAGAAAACGCTTAACCACATACCCGGAATCTTGGCCCTGGAGCAGGCAAGATGTACCGCACCGTCTTGAGAAGCTCCTCGTAGCCGAGCCGAGTTGACCCGATCTGCCTGAGCCGCCTCGCACCCTCGCACCGATCTGCCCGAGCTGCTTTCGCCTCCGAGCCGATCACACGCGGTAGAAAGTTTCACTTGAGAAGAAACCCGCGTCTTAGACGTCCAGATCAGATCCAAACCCCCTTCGTAGTCGTGCTAGGACTACTCCGGAGAATAGGAAAATAGAGAGAGAGATTTAGTCGCCGATCAAGCTTGCTCTAAAAATCTGGAGCTACTCGATCGTTGACTGGTGTGTTTTTCAACGAGGAGAGTGCACCCCTATTTATATAGGGAGTGAGCACTCAACCTCTCGTTGCGGGCAATGTGGGACAATTCCCATGAAGAGAAAAATTCAATTAAGCCATTTGGCTTAATTTCAACTTTAAAGTTAGCCTTTCACAAAGTCAAACTTTAACGAATTAATTCTCCTCGCATACTAAACTTCAGACACCAAACAAGCTATCAATCAGAAGAGCTTGGAATGGTGAACGCGTAGGAACTGACGGCGACGAATTTCGACTTCGTTTGACCCCTCAAACAATTGCTCAAAGTTTAGCAATTTCTCAAAATTCGTAGCCGTCATTAGGGGTTTCAAAAAACCCTAATTTGACTTAAGTTGCGGGCGCACCCGCTAGGCTTAGCGGGCGCGCCCGCCCGCTGCCGCAGCGGGCCGCGCCCGCTTGCAGCGGGCGCTGGCCCGCTGCGTGCAGCGGGCCGTGACCGCTGCATCAGCGGGCACTGGCCCACTGTGCAGCGGGCACCCGCCCGCTGCACACAGCGGGCCGCGCCCGCTGCTGCAGCGGGCCGCGCCCACTGTGCAACGGGCGTGCGCCCGTTGCAGCCAGCAGGCGTCGCCCGTTTTGTCTTTGCACATGGGCCTTTTGGCCCAGTGGGTCTAACCCACTTCCCTTTGAACTCTTTCTGCGTTTCTGGACTCGTTTGAGCTCCGATTTGGACGCGGTTTGAACCTGTGTTTGGACCGGGACGATCCCGTCATCCAGGTAACCCTTTCCAACAAGTTTGTTCCTACTAAATTCGTCGTAACTAATTTATAACACGTTTAGTCAAAGTTAGCATCTAATGCAACGTTGTGTCCCTATTGCTAATGCGACTAATATTCACAACCGTCTTGTGAATGTTTAATATCATCAAATGATATTTCTCTCTATTCTATATTCCTATTACTAAGACACGAACACTACTCGGTGTGAGACCCTACAGCCTGACCTTACTACAGGTTGGGGCTCGAACCCCTAGACGATGGTCACTACGAGTAGTAGCTGTCGTCCCTGTTTCAGAGTCATCATAACGTGATCGACCCTTGACAAAAGTATCATAGGGTTTGCATTGGTTGTGTCAGTGATGAATTCCGTTAGCTAAAATCCCTTCGTCAAGACTGTGTTATTGTTGGCCTAGGGTATGGTTTTCTGTCAACCCTATTGGACAACATTGGTCAGTATACGGCGGTCTTTATTGTATACACGTTGTACTAGTTACAACGTACCCCGGCCGAGGATTAACATAAAGACCGTACTGAGCCTGTAACACTAACTTCCCTTTAATTGAAATGACGAATCCCATCTTAGTCACTTACTCACCTTGGGAGCTTCAGGTGCAGCCCAACCTAAGATCTTTCATCAGGACTGGTCCTCGAAGCTAGATCATGGGTCTAAGCTATACCGTCCGCTCACAGGTTTGTACAGATGACTTCAGGTCTTAAGGATAAACTAACCTATCATCACCCTAGAGTTATTAAAGACAGATCATTAAAGTTAACCATTTAATAACTCTAACTTGGTCGTTCAGTGAACTCATTCTCCAATGAGCACCTGTGTCTCGTCTCCGACTTCAGCAAGTCGAACGACTATGAGATCATCATTACCCGAAGGTAAGACGAAGACACAGTGATCTATCCGATGTGTTGATATCCAGTTCTCGACACATCTATGATCACGAACCGTTTTAGACTTAAGTTTCTATTCGGTCTCTTACTTACTCATAATCGAGATCTCATCTAGATATGTAAGGACCTAACTATAAGTCTATGGATATTATCTAAGTATATTAATACAAATGATTTTATACTTAGAATAATACGTACCATGTACGGTATGAACAAGACGTATAATCAAGATAAATTGCCTCATTGGCATATATCTTCCTACAAGAATTACGTAGAAATAGCCAAATTCCTTACCGGAAGTTTACATTTAGTGTTCCACATAGGTGTAACTCAACGTATCTTATGATGCGTTGCTTGCTTAAAAACAAGATGCAGCTTAGTTATTTTGCTAGTACACACATTTCATATGACGCGGATTACAACATTAATGAGTTAGAGTGGAAAACAATTGAGTAGCTTTGTGATTTTTTTGAGGGTTTTTATCTTGCTACAAACAAATTTTCGGGTGTGTATTACTCAACATCCATTTTAGGCCTTGCTCAATTAGTTATCATTTCAGACACTTTAGCTAGGTATAGAGACACTACGGACACTACCCTTATTCTTCAACCTATGATAGAAGAAATGGATAAAAAACCAGCAAACTATTGGAAGCCTGTTTCTTTGCTTTATTCATTAGCTAAGGTTTTTGATCCACGGTTTAAAGTGGAATTAGTAGCTGGATTATTAGAAACCTTTTATGAAAACATGAAATTTGAAGTTGATGATCATATAATGAATTTTAAAACTAGATTAAGAGTCCTGTTTGCGACGTATGAGGCTAGATATGGAAGTTCATCAAACACTTCTTCTGTTCCTGCTAGTTCTAATATTACATGCAAACTTCGACAGATTTTGGGGAAGAAAAAACAAAAAACCGTAGTTACAGAAAGTTCGTCTAATGAGTTGTCCAAGTATTTAGAAATTACTTTCCTTTCACTGAGGCAGAATTGGATGATGGAAATTTTGACATTTTGGCATGGTGGAAAATGTATGAATATAGGTTTCCAATTCTGACCATTATGGCTCGTGATCTGTTATCAATCCTTGTTTCCACTGTTGCATCCGAGTCTGCTTTTAGTGCAGGTGGCCGGGTTCTGAGTGACAAGAGATCAAGGCTTAAAGAAGATATAGTTGAAGCGGCGGTAAGTGCAAATGACTGGTTTCATGCTGAAAACCGCTCACAAGATAAACATGACCTTTCTGAAGATTCTAAGGAAGAGCGACCGACGCTGAATGATTTTCTTTTTTTCTTGTATTGTTATTTTCTATCTTGTATTAGCTTGTAGAAGTCCTATGTTTGGCCATTGTACGAGGGGTAAGGCTACCAATGTAAGTCCCCCCTCTAAAAAACTTTTAATTAATGAAATTTAAAGGTTCAACCCGGGACCTTCGTGAATTTCGGGCTTAATTATCTCACTTATTTTTATAATTAATATAAGTAAATGTAAAATTTTTTTAACCTTTGTAAAATATTTTATATAGGTCTTATATATTTTTTAAAAATTAAATATAATTCTCAACTTATTTTTCCTTCTTTAGAACAAGTTACAATTAATAAAAAAATTGTTCTAAATAAGAAAAAATACGTTAAGAAGTATATTTAATTTTTAAAAAATATATAAGACCTATATAAAATATTTTACAAAGGTTAAAAAATTCTTATAAAGATTTAATTATTATTTTTCAGATTTTTAAATTTTTTTCTTTTTTAAAAGTTTTTTTAAAAAAACATGAAAAAGACTGGGCCGGCTCGGGCCCGGCCCGCCGGGCCGCGGGCCGGGCTTGGGGGGTTTCCACCCCCAGGGCCGGCCCAGGCCCGACGAAGCCGGCGGGCTGGGCCCGACCCGGTGGCCACACCGAGATATTGGTCAAGCCCAAATTGGCTTCAAGTAACATTGGGGTCGAAGACCTCGAACCCATCAACTTGAATAATAATAATAAATAATCGGATATTAACCCCCCCTCTTGCATATATAACAAATACAATGCATAATACTCAACGACTCTTTTGCTCTTCAATTCTACCGATTAATTACACACATTTTTCAATCAATTGTCACGGCACATTTCTATCTGTCCGACATTAAAATCTAACATTAGCGGATCAACGGCTAGCAATCTTAGCTTTGGATTGTTACACACATTTTTCAATCAATTGTCACGGCACATTTCTATCTGTCCGGCATTAAAATTTAACATTAGCGGATTAGCGGCTAGCAATCTAAGCTTTGGATTGTTTCGATTACACGGTGCTAATTTCGGATAAATCTCTCTTTTATTAATCTTTTGTCATTTTTTTTGGGTTCCTTCAGTCTACGACTTTATTTTGTTTCCATTTATTAGTTTCTATTTATTAATATAATCCCACAAGCCCAAATAGACAATTAAATAAATTGAATTGGACATAGAACAAAGAAAAGAAATTTCAACTAAGAATTAGGCGGGGGCCGCGCGTGCGCGTACCCCCTCTGCAATAAATTATGACGTCCACTCTCCCACTAGAGGAGATGGTAGCCCAGCGCAGTCTCTAAGTGCAATAATGCCCACTGGACTAGGCCTGGGCCTCCGTGATCACCCAAAGACCCCGTCCAGGTAAGTATGATTTAAGGTCCACACAGCCCTCTATTTTATAGCCGCCCCTCCGTCTTCTCCTTCTTGGTGCATCCGACGTGGGACTAAAGGGATGGTTTCATTGGACTTGTAGCTGTTCCAAGCATCCATACCCATTATCATTGAACAACAAGTACGTGTTTGTTGGGCTTGGAAGTTGCTGGTTCTACGTGGCGATCCAGCGGGAGAAGCCCAAATTGTGCGGTTCGGAGGGTGGCCCCGCCAGTGGCATCCCCGAGGATCCGACCGAGGACGGTCGGTTCTTGGCATACTCGGAGCGAGGAGTGCCCACGGATTCGACGGCTCTAGACTTGATTCTTGAATGGATTGATCCGCCCATCTCTTGTGAGCAATTCCAATTTCAGTCTTTTGATTATTGTTTTTCAGTAACCTAGTTTTAATGAAATTCAGAGCAATTGTGATCCAGGAAGTAGACCTAAAGGATTGGTCTGCCTCTTGCTTGTTTTTATATTTCTTGGTCTCCAAGTGAAAATTTTCAGCTTGGCCTTTTTGGAGTGTAGTTAATGTTCAAGCTTGCGTCTTGGGGGGTTAAAGTAAATGGTAACTAGTGACGGTAAAATTTGTAACGAAAATTACGATTTTGCCCCTACTAGTAAACGTGTCCGAAAAATTACGAAAACATACCCACGGGATCGTATCGTCGCGAGGATCGCGAATACAAGATCCAATTTAGGGTTTGAGCTACGGAAATACGTGTTTTAGGCCAAACCGTTTAGGAAGCGGGTTTGCGGGTTCTCTATCGATTTGACTTCAAAAAATTACGAAATTAATGTGGGGAGCCCTAAATGATCATAGTATGCTACTGTAGAAGTTTGAAAACGTTTTGAAGTCGTTTGTATAGAAAATAAATTCGTCGAATCAAAACGGTAATTTTGGGAGATGAATTTTAACGGAAATGTTTTGGGCATTTGAGGAAATCTGAAATTGCTGAAATACTTTATAATAAGTCTAGTATTTCAAAATATTTTTATAAGAATTTTTGAAATCAGTTTAAAACTCCTGATCAACCTTTATAAAACAGTTATAATAATTTTGAAAATAGGTTAAATATGTAAATATTTGTCTTAACGAAAACAGACCGTTACATTCTACCCTCCTTAAAATAATTCCGTCCTCAGAATTTTCGAACTTTCTAAAACAAATAACTTTTGTTATGAAGAAGCTCAAGCAATTAAATGATAATAGTGATCTAATACATCAGGTTGTAAATAACATGAAATATAAGGTGATATCATAGCATCAAGAAAACAAGAGATGATGTTTATGAATAGTTACTATTGATATCACCATAGCTTCCGTAACTAGTCTCGTAACTGGTAGGATCATCTGACTCGGTAAATAGGTATGGGTAGCGTTCTCGCATCTCGTCTTCTCGCTCCCAAGTAGATTCTCCAGGTGAGTCGTGGCGCCACATTATCCTGACAAGGTTGATCACTCTATTCTTGAGGGTCTTCTGCCGTCGATCTAGGATTTTGACTGGTTGTTGTTCGTAAGATAGATCCGGACGAACATCAATCTCGGAGTAATCCACAACATGATTAGGATCACTTACGTAGCGTCGAAGTTGTGAGACATGAAAGACTTCATGTACTCCTTCCAATGCAGGTGGCAAAGCAAGGCGATAGGCCACCTCGCCTACTCGTTCCAAAACATCAAATGGACCAATGTATCTAGGACTGAGCTTCCCTCTCCGTCCAAAACGAATCATCCCACGATTCGGAGAGATCTTCAAGAACACATGGTCGCCAGGTTGGAACTCCAAATGTCGGCGCTTTGCATCTGCCCAATGCTTATATCGATCTTGAGCCAACTGTAGCTTCTCTCTGATGGTCCGGACTACTTCTACTGCTTCGACAATCAAGTCTGGACCGATGAGCTCTCGATCACCAACGTCGTCCCAACTCAAAGGAGAACGACACTTTCGGCCATATAGCGCTGCAAAGGGCGCCATACCAATGCTGGCCTGATAGCTGTTGTTGTAAGCAAACTCCACGAGATGAAGATGGTCTTCCCAAGATCCCTTGAAGTCCAGCATACACGCACGCAACATGTCCTCCAGGATCTGTATGGTGCGTTCCGATTGGCCATCTGTCTGAGGATGATAAGCTGTACTGAAGCTTAAGTGGGTCCCCAGACTCTCCTGTAAGCTCTTCCAAAAGTGAGACATGAATCGCGTGTCTCTGTCAGAGACAATACTGACAGGAACACCATGTAACTTCACTATCTCCTCCATGTACTTCTTGGCAAGCACTTCGGTTGACTGGCCCACTCAGAAAGGAATAAAGTGTGCTGATTTGGTCAATCGATCAACGATCACCCAGACAGCATCATTATGCTTCGTACTCTTGGGCAGTCCTGTTACGAAATCCATCGTGATGTGTTGCCACTTCCATTCTGGAATAGGCAAAGGTTGTAACAAACCGGCAGACCGGTGATGTTCAGCCTTCACCTGTTGGCACACTATGCATTTCGTAACACTCCGTGCGACGCTTCTCTTCATACCATGCCACTAGTAGTGTTGTCGCAAGTCTTGATACATCTTTGTACCTCCTGGATGGATGGAATATGGAGAACTGTGAGCTTCCTCCAATAGAGCTTCTCTGACGTCTCCAGATGGTACACAGATGCGGTTGCCGAATCTCAAAGATCCGTCCTCATGGATCTTGAATTCAGGCCTTTGTCCTGTTATCACAATGTCTCTGATCCTTTGCAGCTTCTCATCTCCTGCTTGTGCAGCTTTGATCTTGTTCACCAAATCCGACTGGATCTGGAGGTTGAGCAATGAAGATGTTTCTCCGGGCAATATGACATCCATCTCCATGGCTCGTATCTCATGTCGCAACCTCCATTGTGACGTGAGAGTCATCACTGCAGGGAGACGACTTAATGCATCTGGTACGACATTGACCTTCCCAGGATGGTACTGAAGGTCAATATCATAATCCGCCATTAGTTCGATACATCGTCGTTGACGCATGTTGAGCTCCTTCTGAGTGAACAGGTACTTGAGACTCTTATGATCGGAAAATATCTTCACATGCTCGCCTAGTAAAAAGTGTCTCCAAATCTTCAGGGCAAAGATAACTGCCGCCAACTCAAGGTCATGAGTGGGGTAGTTCTTCTCATGGGTCTTTAGTTGTCTGGATGCATAGGCAACGACTCGGCCATGCTGATGCAGCACACACCTAAGTCCTTTGCCAGATGCGTCGCAGAAAACTTCGAAACCTCCGGTCCTGTTTGGGATGACCAGAATCGGGGCCGAAGTCAATCTTCTCTTCAACTCCTGGAATGCATCTTCACAAGCTTTTGACCAGACAAATGCTACGTCCTTCCTCGTCAATCGTGTCATAGCTCCCGCGATCTTCGAGAAGTCTTGGATGAATCGTCTGTAGTAACCAGCCAGTCCCAAGAAACTTCGAATTTCAGTCACAGTCTTAGGGACAGGCCAGTCTCGAACAGCAGCTACCTTCTCAGTGTTGGAACTTGGAAATTCCATCCTCTCTTCCATAAGGTTTTGATGTGACAAATCAATATATTTCATGTTACTAACTTTATCTATGCAGATGTGCAGCTTCAACGCAAATTCGTTCACATCACGCATATGATCAAAGTACAAAGAGATTTTGCAAAAACAACCTTGCTACTCAAATTACGTGTGAAACACGTATCTACGGAATGATGTAATTTTTACTTTTTAGATAGCTTCAGGGCCTTGGTTATATCTTATCATATATCCCTAAAGCTCAAATCTACATCATCTCCTAACTCATTTCGGTCCTAAGTCAAAATTCGTATTTTTAAGTATTAGCCTACTAGGATTTTTCCTAGCCTACCAAAACAGTTATATTTTGACTTGATACTTTCAGACAAGGATCTATCCGTTGTCTATTCCACGTCACCAAAATTTTGTGACTGTTTGTGACCGTTTCAAAATTGGCAGGCTACGAATTTTCGTAGCATGCCAAAATGCTTTTGGGACTGAAATTTTCCAGAACAGTTTCTGACCGTTCTCCAACGTTCCTCTCAGTTTCTGAACGTTGTGCAACGTCTCTTTTAGAGCCGTTCACAACCGTTTCTAAAACCTATAAAAGGAGGGGTACCCCCTCTCATTTTCCACACACTTTCCTCTTCTTAATTCTGATTTTGTTGAAAGCAAGTCTTTGATTTTCTTAAGTAATTCTGCCATTAGTTGTTCTTTTCTTATTTGTAAGAAGAAATCATTAGATTTCTCTCTTCATTTAAGAACGGAAGAACTTGGATTTTCAACATCACTTTTGGAAAGTTGTTTGTGTTCATAATTGCAAGAAGATATCAATAGATCTCTCTCTTCTTTTATGAACCAGAGAACTTCAAGTGTTGCGCTTCATTACATATCTTTTACATCTTGAAGTTCATCTTCTAAACACCATCCTTGAATTCATTCTCAAAAATTTATAACAAGGCTATAGGTGTTTTTCTATTTCTTATTTAACAGGTTGGAATCTCTGTTTAGAGATTGTACAAAGTTTGGGACACGGGGAGTGTCGCCATTTTTGTAAGTTCGTGCTTGCGGGGCAAGTGATTATAGTGGATTGAAAATCTCTACGGGGTAGAGGACTGGAGTAGGATCACAAGAATCCGAACCAGGATAAATCTCTGTGTTTGCGATTGGTTTAATTTTCAGCACTTGTCATTTTATTTCTGTGCCATCTTTGCAAATATTACTAACATCTTATTTGCGACAATTTTTTAATATACACTATTCACCCCCCCTCTAGTGTATTGATCCTTACAGGCTAAAATTACATTTGGTATCAGAGCAAGGTTAAGATGGCAGCAAGTTCCTCAAACATGAACGCAGTTCCGCACAACTACAATCAGCAACCTGAAGGGCACTCTCAAACTCGTCCTCCTCTATTTGATGGTTCAAATTACTCATATTGGAAAATACGAATGGAGATTCATCTCCAAAGTATGAATTATGAGATTTGGGACATCGTAGAGTCAGGATACGAAAAGCCAACAACTTATGTTGCTGATTGGACCGCCAACGACAAAGCTGCAAAAACCAACAACTCAAAGGCCATGAATGCTTTATTTTGTGCTATGGATAAACATGAGTTTAATCGAGTATCTCAGGCCAAAAGTGCTCAGGAAATTTGGCATATACTTGAGGTAACTCATGAAGGAACCAGTAAAGTGAAGGAAACCAAGATTTCCGTTTTGGTTCACAAATTCGAATTGTTCAAGATGAAGGACCAAGAGACAATTGGAGAAATGAACACCAGGTTTACTAATATTATAAATTCTTTAAATGCTCTTGGAAAAACTTACACTTCTCTTGAACAGGTTCGCAAAATTCTTAAAGCTTTAACTCCAGTATGGCGTCCAAAGATCACCGCTATTGAGGAAGCCAATGATCTTTCCACATTAACTATGGAAGATCTTATTGGTAACTTAATGGCCCATGAAGTTACACTTCAAGATGAGAAAGAAGAATCAGATCAGAAGAAGAAAGTACTTGCCTTCAACGCAACATCAGATAATGAAGATTCCGATGATGATATGGCATTCTTTGCCAAAAACTTCAGAAAATTCTTTCAGAAATGTAAGTATAATAATTTTAAATCTAAGAATACCGATTCCTCTCTCTGCTTTAATTGCAATAAGCCAGGACATATGAAGAAAGACTGTCCACTTCTCAAAGCAAAGTTCAAAACTTCCAACAATGATCAATCTAGAAGAGAAAGGAAGTTTGACAAAATGAAAAAGGCATTTGCAGCAACATGGGATGATTCTTCAGATGATGAAGATGATGATCTAAGTGAAAGTGCCAACATGTGCTTTATGGCACAAGATGATGAAGATGAGGTAAGTTCTTTTAATAACGAAGAATTACTTGATGCTTTAAAAGATCTCTATTCTCTTTTCAAAAAGTTGAATAATCAACATAAATCATTGAAACAGAATAATGATGATCTCCTTTCTAAATATCAAGAATTATCATCTTCTAAAAATATTGAAAATACTTCTTCTCAAGTTTTTGATCTTAGTAAAGAGAATGATATTCTCAAAACTAAGAATTTAGAATTACATACACAAATATCCGAAATGGATAAAAGTATTTCATCACTAAAGATGAAATACGACGAGATGTCATCCAATGTTAATAAATTTAACAAAGGAAAGACTAATCTCGATGATTTGCTTAAAATTCAATATCCAGCAAATCATAGACAAGGATTGGGATATTCTAAAAAGGATGCACCCAAAACCTATAACACTTTTTCCTCTTGTGGTAAAACAACTTTTGTTAAACCACAAAAGAAGAATCATGCATTTATTTACACGAAGAAAGTAAACATTCCTACTTCTTCTTCACAAAGAAATGTTACTAACATTTCAAAAACATTTCCTAGGAAACCTACTACAATTAGTATATGGGTTCCTAAGGATTCATGTTTAAATGATAGAAATAGTTATATTTCTCATTTTATACATTCTATTGTTCATTCTAATAATTACATTAGAAAGCCAAATTCCACTTGGGTTTGGCTTCCTAAAATCTAATCCCAAGGACCCTCAAACAAAGGGTACCAATGCTTAATGTTTTATCTTTCAGGTACCTAAGAAAGAAAGATGGATTTTGGACAGTGGATGTTCAAAACATATGACAGGAAATGTCAACTTGCTTTCAACCATTAAATATAAAGATGGAGGCACAGTTACCTTTGGTGACAACAAGAAAGGAAAGATCATAGGCACTGGAACTGTTGGTAATACAAATCAGCCTATCATTGAGAATGTTCATCTGGTTGACGGTTTGAAACATAACTTACTTTCTATTAGTCAATTATGTGATAAAAATTATAAAATAGTTTTTGAACAAAATGATTGCATAATTTATGATTCGGATATGTCATCTATTCTATTTCGTGGTAAGCGTAAGAATAACATATATATCTTATGCATGTCTGTTACCACTCATAATCATTGTTTAATGATTACATCAGATGATACTCTTTTATGGCATAAACGTTTTGGTCACACTAATTTCAAAAACCTAGCACGTATTTCAAAACACAAGTTAGTTAATGGAATGCCAAATATTTCTTTCAAACACAACCATTTTTGTGATGCTTGTCAACAAGGAAAAATGCATAAATCTTCTTTTAAATCAAAGGACGTTATCTCAACAATGAGACCATTAGAACTTCTTCATTTAGATTTGTTTGGTCCTTCAAGAGTAGCTTCTTTGAATAAAAGTAGATATGCATTTGTCATTGTTGATGATTATTCTAGATATACTTGGGTTATATTCTTACAAAATAAGAATGATGCTTTTGAAGAATTTTCAATATTTTGTAAAAAGATACAAAAAATCAAATCCTCTAACATTATCACTATTCGTAGTGATCATGGGGGAGAATTTGAAAATGATTCTTTTACCAAGTTTTGTAATGAAAATGGCATTACACATAATTTTTCTTTTCCTCGTACCCCTCAACAAAATGGAGTAGTTGAAAGGAAAATGTCACGCCCCGCTTCCCAAAATGGACGGAAGCGAAACGTGACGAGGCCCGCTTAGGCCAGAGCTTTAGAAGCTCGGACCCAATAAGCGTCTGTAGGGGTACCATTTTAAAAGTTTCAGGTTCTTGCATTTTATAAAGTTTAGGAACAACAAAAGTACAGAAAGGAAATTGCATTCATTTATATGGAGAAATAATATCCAACTGGTACAAAGTCTAAAGGAAGCCTAAGCATGGCAACAAAAGATTTAAAGGCAAAACTAAAGGTAGTAACCTCTGAAAGTGTCGTCTAAGAAGACCTCTAGGTCTGGTCCTCGTCGGGCTCGTACTCTGGGTCGACGTCCTCGGCTCCTCGTGCTCCAGTGAGTCTGCCTCGTCCACGAACTCTGGCTGACACCTGACGTACAGCACCCAAGAAAAAGGAACTGTACGTCAGGTAAAGTCTACAAGCGGGGTTAGACTTTACTGCAAGTGCACCGAACTTTAAACAACGGTTTACTGGTTGATTAACATGCTGAGGTTCTTTTACACAACATTTTACTGGTTGATTAGCATGCTGTGGTTATAACAGGGTAACACAACAGGAAGTAACGTAGCAGGAAAGTAAAACGGGACAAGTAGTAGTCGTAGCGTGTGCTACCGACTACGGGACTAACCTACAGGTGTCAAGACAAGACAGGACGTGACGGGACAAGACAGGACAAGACGGGACAAGACAAGTAAGACACGAAAGGGTTCACGCCTTACGGTTCGAGGGCGGCCAGACCCTCTCCCCGTGCGCACGCTCAACCCTACCCCAAACCCAGGAACTCAGGACAAGACAATATAGAGCCACTCACTCTGCTAGGTGAGTGCCTCTATCCCCACGGTCGGTAGCGTATCGCTCACTCTGCTAGGTGAGCGACGGACGCCTCGTAGGTGAAACCGTACTACTGTATAGGACCACTCACTCTGCTAGGTGAGTGTCTCTATCCTCTCGGTCTGCTGGGACACTCACTCTGCTAGGTGGGTACCGAGCTTCCCGTCAGTGTTCCGTAACAAAGATCACTCACTCTGCTAGGTGAGCGTCTCACTGCCCACAGGCTACACAAGACACGACGTGCAAGATGTTCATGACATGGCAAGGCAAAGTTGTTCTAGGGTGTCCTCACACACGCACACACAAGATAACCCTAAAGTGTCAAAAGTTGTTGTTGTTACGCCTAGACTTCGTCGTCAAGTCTAGGTCGTCAGGGGCGTCCCGGACGCTATCATTTCACGTCCGGTTCTATTCATTCACAGTCTAACAGCTCTAGCAATCTAAGACCAAAGCACGGTCAAAAATGCAAGTGGGTACACTTGCCTGAAACGGCGAGTGCGTCGTCTGTCCGGGGCGTCTCGTCCAACGTCGCGTCCGCGATCGTCCGTCTGAAACAGTGTCACTGTGACGGTGTCAGGTCGCGTTTTTCGATAACTCCTATTCAGGTTCATTTCTAGGTGATCGGGGCTATCCTATTTGTCAATCATCAAAATTTTGATGTTTTATCAACCTAAATCGACCACTACCCTATGTGCACAGAAAAGTCGTCCGATGGTCGATTTCTATAGTGGGCAGCGTTTTACAAGCGCAGAAAGTAAATTTAGTTCACGTTGACAGATTTTAGATTAGGTTTTACATTACTCTACGTGTGGGTTCTCTACGAGTTAGGGAGACCAACCTGGTTGACGAACACGCGGGAATCGGCGTCGGATCTGGAAATGGCAACGGACCGCGTCGCGGTTTCAGTTACTCGAGTGCAGTGACGGTCGCATGAAGGATGTATTATATCTGCGTCAATAGATTTAGAATATCAAGCTAAGGTGAAATATACATTCACTAATATAACCACTAATTTATACTAACATTTGTTATTATCATACCTTCGCTGTTTTATAATAACAGAAATATGTATATATCTATATAACTTAATACACATCAGTTTATATATGACTCACAAGTATATAATTGTATAAGGTGCTAGTAGGGACATAGTGCAAATAATATTAATTATAACTCTGCCAATACCTTGTTATTAACTAACAATAATAGCAATACTAACTTAATATATAATTTAATTAATACCCTAAAGTATTGTACTGCTCCTCTGAATCTGTTCTTGTTCATTAAATGGGTCATAACACCTGTGACTCTTTTATAAGACTTGGTTCTCCTAAAAACAAGCTTCTGTTCATATATGGAAAAGAACTCACGGTTTTATAGTAATTCATTTGTTTTTCTTTTATAATACGATCCAGGATCCACATGAGCCATGCTACCAAATATACACACTACCAAAACATGATGCTATAATTATATATGAAGGTTAACATCAGAACTTACTGCTTTTATAGTGTACTCAATGCGTGGATGCAGGTTGATGGCGGCAAAGCATCGAGGGCTTGGTGGCAGGTGGTTGCGAGAGGCGTAATCGGAGGCGAGGTGTTTCCCGGTGGCTTGGGATGCTGGGTATGTTCGTCGGAGGTCGGAGCGAGGCTGTCGGAGGCTGGCATGGTGGTACGGCATCCGGTGAGTGAGGCGGCAATGCAGGCATTGGAAGTTGAGGGCGAAGGACGTTTGGTCGCCGGTGTTGAGGGGTGGAGGAGGTGGAGCAGCGGGTTCGGGCGAGAGGTCGAGATACGGGCTGTGGTGTGGGCGTGGCGAAGTGGCGGAGGGCTGAGTTACGAGGCGACGGAACTGGCCGTAGGCTGTGGTGGAGGGAGGAAGGTTCGCGGTGAGGGTCGACGTGCTGGGCGAGGAAGGAGGCGACGTGATGGCCTGGGTGTCCGGTGATTAGGGGAGGAGGTCGGCGCTCGGAAACACGGAGGCCGCAAGGCGAAGGACCGGAGCGAGGGGGGGTGGCGCTCGGTGACGGAGGTTAGCGGGTTCCTCTGTTCTGAACAGAGGAAGGGGCGGAACAGGGGAGAGCGGGGCTGCCGGCGGTGGAGGCTATCGAACGGAGGTGTTCTGGCCGGAGGGCGTGGATCTGAACGGCGAGGGGGCCTCGTCGACGTCGACGTGTGCAGCGGCGCTGGGCTTCGGTGGAGTGGCGGCGTCGAGCGGCTGTTGTCCGACGGGAAGCTCGGGGTGAGACGTTGGTCGGTGCATGGAGGAGGGCGAACGGCGCTGGGACGATCGGAGGGATGGGATCTCGTGAGAGGGAGGAGAGGGTCGCACGTAGGGCGGAGGCTCGGCGAGGTGTCGGACAGAGCGTTGGAAAAGGGCGTCGCTGCTAGGAGGAAGGGGCCGTGCGGAAGTGAGATACAGCGAGGGTGATAGACGAGGCTGAGTTTCACAAATTTTCGTTTGTGGCGGCTGAGCTTTTTCGTGAGAAAAACCTAGGGCTAGGTTAGGCCTTTAAATAAAGGGAAAATGAGAGAGGATTGTAGTATATGGGGTAGTGGTCACGTGGGGAGATAATGGGGAGTTGGGTTTCATTTGAAATGGGATTTAATAGGGTTTGTGCAAACCATGAAGCCCTGGGGATAAGTTTTGTGTGTGTTTTTGTTTGTTTTTTTTATCCAACAGAACTTAAGAGTTTCACACATTTTTTTTATAAAGTATTTTAATAATTACTAGTGAGCTAATAGCATATCGATCCCTTAACTTCTAAAAATCACCAAGAAAATATCGGGACGATCACACCTCCGAGAGGGTCGAGAATGCGGGATTCGGTCATGCGTCTGAACTACGGACAACTGTAATAAAATCAAATACACAAAACGCACATAACACACAACTACGCGCTAAATTACGTACGATCGGAAAGTAGCCGTTACATTCTACCCACCTTAGAAATGATTCCGCCCTCGAAATCACTCATACTAATAATAATACTATCTATCTTATATTATACTTGCAACTCTCATATCTACACAAAAGATCGCTAGTCCTATAACTTCAATATCGTCCCTCAAATAATCCATCGCAACCCGTCTTTTCACTGGATAATGCCACGACTAAACTCACATCCTAACACTTAACTATAGTCCCTTCACTGCTATTCAAATTCCAACCCCAGGTTCTCAAAAATAATAATAATAATAATCATCATCATCTTCTCATGCCATACCACTCCACTAAACATCACCCCTCCATAACATCTTTTAAATTTTTCTAAATCTTTTCCCAAAATTAATCAATCGCCAAAATAATGTTCTAGCTGATCACCAATCCAAGACGAACATTTGTCTATCTCATCACACCTTTCGCAATTCAACAATCGCCGTGTCCTTAATACATTTCTTGCCATAATTTATCCGCCAAATAATTGAACTACCAAAATCATATCTTATCCTACTCACTATAATTAATCCCAACCAATATTAAGTCCGTCTACCTAACCATCCATTCATCTCAACACGTCGTGTCATTCTCAAAGCCTTCTCACGTCAACTCGACAACCAAGTCTTGATGCTAATAAAGGCTTTACTCAATCTCATGATCATCCTAACTCATACTATACTCCGCAGTTACTCCTATCTACCACCCGTCTAAGCCTCAAGTCTGATAAGTTCTCATCTTCACGCGTATAATCTCATTCAACCAGAATTCTCTATTGAGTCCGCAACACTTCGGTTTTATAAATAAGTCTTGGACAGCCCGTTCTTTTCATCCGAAAGAAATATATTCCAATATCCTATTGTTCCAAAATTGGTTAATCATTGCTATAACAAATCTCATCTCTCCCTGAGCCTAACCGCAAACGAAATCCTACAACAATAATGGCTAGTCCCAAAACTATAACAACCATAACATAACATTCCAAAATGGAGAGAGAGAAGAGAAAGGAAAACTTAAAACCAATGACACATTTTTAAAACATTTGGAAAAACGTGTGGAGTCGTGGTAATGGATGAGGAAGGATAATTGATTTGTGATCTTGTGAGCTAATTTCAAAAACTTTAAAGGTTTGGTTTAAAAGGAAAACAAAGTTTTAATACAATCACACGCAGTCAAAGATAAGCTATTCTATAATCGCGAAAAACTACGCCTACGGTAATTGCCTGCTATGACCCTATTCATATATGTATGAATACCGTCATTCAGACAACTTCAATCCTATCTTGGTTAACACTGAGTACACATTCAGAACACAAAAAGGCTATTATCAGGATCCTAAAGATGACACACTCATACAGGTCTACACACTCTACCTATGTACATACACCACGACGACATTACACACAAAAAAAACAAGGGCCCACTACTAACCTAGATGGCACGGACAACTACAAACACCATGTCTACATGATAGAAAGGGACCGGAACCAAAAGCGACACGAAACAAGATCGAAAGAACGAAGTCAGGTAAGGCGAGGATAAGAAGATAGTCGGATGGACAGGACAAAAATATTGCTAAAAATAATTTAACGATGAAAGAAGGATTTTGTGCAAAATATGGTATTATATACCTTTAAATAAATATATATATATATATATTTACATATTTAAAAGTGAGCAGATGTAGCAAATTAAAATTTTGGAAGAAGTACAACGTAGGAGGGATGGGTAGGGTGAGAAACGTTTGTTTGCAAATGAAAAATAATGTTACACAACGATTTTGAAATGTGGTCAAGATGAACATAGAACTGGTATAATAATAATAATAAAATAATTGGAGTTCCCTCTAGTCTAGAAAATATTTTAAAAAGTACGTACGGTAAGTGATTAGAAATTTTGGTAGTTTTTTTTTGTAAAAAGAATAACATTGAATGGTAACAAGTTTTAATACCGAAATACGAAAGTTAATGATTCAAAAGCGAGTACGAAATAGTAACTTAAGGATTTACAACCAAGAAGGTTTCAAAGTCGATAAAAGAATTTTAATTCAACCGAAAACAAAAAAATATATTTTAATATATATAGTATAGGGGTTTTCAAGAAGTTAAGCTGAGCGATGAAACTGAATATGGAGTTTCGAAAATACTTTAGAGAAGACAAAATTGGCAAAGAGAAAGATTCGGAGGATCTACGATGATCGTCAGGAAACGATCACGTGAATCGGGAGAAAGTAAAATGATCGCTTGAAGAATATGTGTAGGATACGAACCGTGAAGAGCTACGATAGAACATCACGGTCGATAACACGTAATTGGTAATGATCAGGAAGACGCTAGGAGTCAGGGATTCTACTTTTCGGGTCGCCTAAGATCAGGAGAGCTCGGCACTAAGATTTCCTAATGAGCTAGACTGTAACTAGGATTCCAATGGGAAGGTTCCTAAGAGAATCCAGGTTAGTTCTGCTGGGCCTGAAGTCGATGAGCCCGAGCGAACGACTAAAAGAAGGGCTCAGAAAATCTAACACGGTCAGAGTCAAGTGGTTACTAAGGTATTCTAGGACAAGGATGACTAATTCCTAACTAAGGCGTCAGACTACCAAATTGGGACGTCTACCTAAGTCTTCCTACTATCTAAGACTGGGAAACTAATTCAGACTTGTACGTGGATATTAAATGAATGCGGTACTTTTATTGTTCCGAACTTTTGCAGGACCTGCATGGGCCACCATTAAAACCTGTCACGCCCCGCTTCCCAAAATGGACGGAAGCGAAACGTGACGAGGCCCGCTTAGGCCAGAGCTTTAGAAGCTCGGACCCAATAAGCGTCTGTAGGGGTACCATTTTAAAAGTTTCAGGTTCTTGCATTTTATAAAGTTTAGGAACAACAAAAGTACAGAAAGGAAATTGCATTCATTTATATGGAGAAATAATATCCAACTGGTACAAAGTCTAAAGGAAGCCTAAGCATGGCAACAAAAGATTTAAAGGCAAAACTAAAGGTAGTAACCTCTGAAAGTGTCGTCTAAGAAGACCTCTAGGTCTGGTCCTCGTCGGGCTCGTACTCTGGGTCGACGTCCTCGGCTCCTCGTGCTCCAGTGAGTCTGCCTCGTCCACGAACTCTGGCTGACACCTGACGTACAGCACCCAAGAAAAAGGAACTGTACGTCAGGTAAAGTCTACAAGCGGGGTTAGACTTTACTGCAAGTGCACCGAACTTTAAACAACGGTTTACTGGTTGATTAACATGCTGAGGTTCTTTTACACAACATTTTACTGGTTGATTAGCATGCTGTGGTTATAACAGGGTAACACAACAGGAAGTAACGTAGCAGGAAAGTAAAACGGGACAAGTAGTAGTCATAGCGTGTGCTACCGACTACGGGACTAACCTACAGGTGTCAAGACAAGACGGGACGTGACGGGACAAGACAGGACAAGACGGGACAAGACAAGTAAGACACGAAAGGGTTCACGCCTTACGGTTCGAGGGCGGCCAGACCCTCTCCCCGTGCTCACGCTCAACCCTACCCCAAACCCAGGAACTCAGGACAAGACAATATAGAGCCACTCACTCTGCTAGGTGAGTGCCTCTATCCCCACGGTCGGTAGCGTATCGCTCACTCTGCTAGGTGAGCGACGGACGCCTCGTAGGTGAAACCGTACTACTGTATAGGACCACTCACTCTGCTAGGTGAGTGTCTCTATCCTCTCGGTCTGCTGGGACACTCACTCTGCTAGGTGGGTGCCGAGCTTCCCGTCAGTGTTCCGTAACAAAGATCACTCACTCTGCTAGGTGAGCGTCTCACTGCCCACAGGCTACAAGACACGACGTGCAAGATGTTCATGACATGGCAAGGCAAAGTTGTTCTAGGGTGTCCTCACACACGCACACACAAGATAACCCTAAAGTGTCAAAAGTTGTTGTTGTTACGCCTAGACTTCGTCGTCAAGTCTAGGTCGTCAGGGGCGTCCCGGACGCTATCATTTCACGTCCGGTTCTATTCATTCACAGTCTAACAGCTCTAGCAATCTAAGACCAAAGCACGGTCAAAAACGCAAGTGGGTACACTTGCCTGAAACGGCGAGTGCGTCGTCTGTCCGGGGCGTCTCGTCCAACGTCGCGTCCGCGATCGTCCGTCTGAAACAGTGTCACTGTGACGGTGTCAGGTCGCGTTTTTCGATAACTCCTATTCAGGTTCATTTCTAGGTGATCGGGGCTATCCTATTTGTCAATCATCAAAATTTTGATGTTTTATCAACCTAAATCGACCACTACCCTATGTGCACAGAAAAGTCGTCCGATGGTCGATTTCTATAGTGGGCAGCGTTTTACAAGCGCAGAAAGTAAATTTAGTTCACGTTGACATATTTTAGATTAGGTTTTACATTACTCTACGTGTGGGTTCTCTACGAGTTAGGGAGACCAACCTGGTTGACGAACACGCGGGAATCGGCGTCGGATCTGGAAATGGCAACGGACCGCGTCGCGGTTTCAGTTACTCGAGTGCAGTGACGGTCGCATGAAGGATGTATTATATCTGCGTCAATAGATTTAGAATATCAAGCTAAGGTGAAATATACATTCACTAATATAACCACTAATTTATACTAACATTTGTTATTATCATACCTTCGCTGTTTTATAATAACAGAAATATGTATATATCTATATAACTTAATACACATCAGTTTATATATGACTCACAAGTATATAATTGTATAAGGTGCTAGTAGGGACATAGTGCAAATAATATTAATTATAACTCTGCCAATACCTTGTTATTAACTAACAATAATAGCAATACTAACTTAATATATAATTTAATTAATACCCTAAAGTATTGTACTGCTCCTCTGAATCTGTTCTTGTTCATTAAATGGGTCATAACACCTGTGACTCTTTTATAAGACTTGGTTCTCCTAAAAACAAGCTTCTGTTCATATATGGAAAAGAACTCACGGTTTTATAGTAATTCATTTGTTTTTCTTTTATAATACGATCCAGGATCCACATGAGCCATGCTACCAAATATACACACTACCAAAACATGATGCTATAATTATATATGAAGGTTAACATCAGAACTTACTGCTTTTATAGTGTACTCAATGCGTGGATGCAGGTTGATGGCGGCAAAGCATCGAGGGCTTGGTGGCAGGTGGTTGCGAGAGGCATAATCGGAGGCGAGGTGTTTCCCGGTGGCTTGGGATGCTGGGTATGTTCGTCGGAGGTCGGAGCGAGGCTGTCGGAGGCTGGCATGGTGGTACGGCATCCGGTGAGTGAGGCGGCAATACAGGCATTGGAAGTTGAGGGCGAAGGACGTTTGGTCGCCGGTGTTGAGGGGTGGAGGAGGTGGAGCAGCGGGTTCGGGCGAGAGGTCGAGATACGGGATGTGGTGTGGGCGTGGCGAAGTGGCGGAGGGCTGAGTTACGAGGCGACGGAACTGGCCGTAGGCTGTGGTGGAGGGAGGAAGGTTCGCGGTGAGGGTCGACGTGCTGGGCGAGGAAGGAGGCGACGTGATGGCCTGGGTGTCCGGTGATTAGGGGAGGAGGTCGGCGCTCGGAAACACGGAGGCCGCAAGGCGAAGGACCGGAGCGAGGGGGAGGTGGCGCTCGGTGACGGAGGCTAGCGGGTTCCTCTGTTCTGAACAGAGGAAGGGGCGGAACAGGGGAGAGCGGGGCTGCCGGCGGTGGAGGCTATCGAACGGAGGTGTTCTGGCCGGAGGGCGTGGATCTGAACGGCGAGGGGGCCTCGTCGACGTCGACGTGTGCAGCGGCGCTGGGCTTCGGTGGAGTGGCGGCGTCGAGCGGCTGTTGTCCGACGGGAAGCTCGGGGTGAGACGTTGGTCAGTGCACGGAGGAGGGCGAACGGCGCTGGGACGATCGGAGGGATGGGATCTCGTGAGAGGGAGGAGAGGGTCGCACGTAGGGCGGAGGCTCGGCGAGGTGTCGGACAGAGCGTTGGAAAAGGGCGTCGCTGCTCGGAGGAAGGGGCCGTGCGGAAGTGAGATACAGCGAGGGTGATAGACGAGGCTGAGTTTCACAAATTTTCGTTTGTGGCGGCTGAGCTTTTTCGTGAGAAAAACCTAGGGCTAGGTTAGGCCTTTAAATAAAGGGAAAATGAGAGAGGATTGTAGTATATGGGGTAGTGGTCACGTGGGGAGATAATGGGGAGTTGGGTTTCATTTGAAATGGGATTTAATAGGGTTTGTGCAAACCGTGAAGCCATGGGGATAAGTTTTGTGTGTGTTTTTGTTTGTTTTTTTTATCCAACAGAACTTAAGAGTTTCACACATTTTTTTTAATAAAGTATTTTAATAATTACTAGTGAGCTAATAGCATATCGATCCCTTAACTTCTAAAAATCACCAAGAAAATATCGGGACGATCGCGCCTCCGAGAGGGTCGAGAATGCGGGATTCGGTCATGCGTCTGAACTACGGACAACTGTAATAAAATCAAATACACAAAACGCACATAACACACAACTACGCGCTAAATTACGTACGATCGGAAAGTAGCCGTTACAGAAAAATAGAACTTTACAAGAATGTGCAAGAACAATGCTGTGTGATAGTAATCTTCCTAAGTATTTTTGGGCAGAAGCTGTTGCAACTTCTTGTTACATTATGAATAAAGTTCTTATAAGGCCATTACTTGATAAAACTTGTTTTGAATTATTCTTTAATCGCATTCCTCGTGTATCTTATTTTAAAGTGTTTGGATGTAAATGTTTCATTCTTAATACTAAAGATGCACTCTACAAATTTGATTCTAAATCTGATGAAGGTATTTTTGTTGGATACTCAACACGTAGCAAAGCCTACAGAGTATTTAACAAAAGAACTTCAACAGTTGAAGAATCTTTACATGTCACATTTGATGAAAATCCTTCATCTAATTCTCCCATCATTGATGATGAAGAGAATATATTACCTCTTTCTAATTCCTTAGATAATATTAAACTTGATGAAATTGATGCTACTAATCATTCTGTTGAGTCTATTTAAGATAATACAGATCTTCCTAAAGCATTTGTACAAGTTCCAAATCATCCATCAGAATTAATTATTGGAGATATTACAGATGGAGTAAGAACTCGTCACCAAATTGAGCAAATGACACATTGTGCATTTCTCTCAACCATTGAACCAAAGAACATCAAAGATGCATGTGAAGACAGTTCATGGATTATTGCTATGCAGGAAGAACTCAACCAATTTCAACGAAATGATGTTTGGGAATTAGTTCCCAGACCATCAGATCATTCAATTATTGGTACCAAGTGGGTATTCAAAAATAAATTGGATGAATCTGGTCAGGTAATTAGAAACAAGGCACGATTGGTTGCACAAGGTTATAATCAAGAAGAAGGTATTGATTATGATGAAACCTATGCACCAGTTGCTCGTCTTGAATCTATTAGAATGTTATTATCATTCGCTTGTTTTAAAGATTTTAAACTTTTTCAAATGGATGTGAAAAGTGCTTTTCTAAATGGTTTTCTTAAAGAAGAAGTCTTTGTAGAACAACCTCCTGGTTTTATACATGAAAATTTTGAAAATCATGTTTTCAAATTGAAAAAGGCTTTATATGGTCTCAAACAAGCACCTCGTGCTTGGTATGAAAGACTTAAAAGCTATCTTTTAACTTCAGGATATTCTATTGGTAAAATAGATTCTACTCTATTTATTAAAAACATAAATTATGATATTATCATTATTCAAATATATGTTGATGATATTATTTTTGGTTCTACTAACGAATCTCTTTGTCAAGATTTCTCTAAAATTATGCAGAAAGAATTTGAGATGAGTCACATGGGTGAACTAAACTACTTCCTCGGTCTTCAAATCAAACAAATGAAGGAAGGAATATTCATCCACCAAAGCAAGTACTCTAAAGAACTCATCAAACGCTTTGGTTTAGAATGTTCTGCAGAAAAACATACTCCGATGAGTCCATCTACTTCCCTCGACAAAGATTTAAATGGTAAGAGTGTTGATCAACGTCTATACAGAGGTATGATTGGCTCCTTACTTTATCTAACTACTAGTAGACCAGACATTATGTTTTCCGTATGTTTATGTGCACGATTTCAGGCAGATCCTAAAGTTTCACATTTAACTGCCGTAAAACGGATTATTAGATATGTTAAATATACTTCTGATTTTGGTTTATTTTATCCTAAAACAAACACATTTGATTTATTATCATATAGTGATGCAGATTTTGCTGGTTGTAAATCAGACCGTAAAAGTACTAGTGGTACATGTCACTTTTTAGGACATGCCTTAGTTTCTTGGTTTAGCAAAAAGCAAAACTCTGTTTCATTATCTACAACCGAGGCAGAATATATTGCCGCCGGTTTAGCATGTGCTCAAATTTTATGGATGAAACAAACTATTTCAGACTATGGTATTAATTGTTCCACATGTCCTATAATGTGTGATAATACTAGTGCTATTAATTTGTCTAAAAATCCAGTTCATCATTCACGTACTAAACATATTGATGTACGTCATCATTTTTTAGATGATCATGTTCAGAAAGGTGATATTATTTTAAAATTTATTTCTACTGAACATCAAGTTGCCGATATTTTGACTAAGCCTTTGAAGGAAGAAACTTTTCTTAAGCTTAGAAGAAATCTAGGCATTATTAGTGCATCAGAATTTGATATATGAGTATATTCATTTGTTTTTTATTTTTGTGAATTTTTCTATAATTTTTTGGTTACTATTTATTTTTGGCAAGCTACCAAATTTCATAGCATGCCAATTTTAAACAATTTTTTTATGTTCTCCGTTTTGTACCTGCTTTGATCCCTGGAATTTGAATTTTTTAAATACTTCTCCTATATTTTATTCTCAAAATCAAATTTCATATCAAAATTCTTACCCGTTCTCTTCCACTTTGTCTCTATCTTTTTTATTCCTGTTGCTCTCTGTGTTCTCTCTACTGCCACATGGATACTTCTCTTTTGTCTTTTTCAATCTCCCCTGCTTTTCACGTTTTGACGTTCTGACATTTTTTTTTCCACCTGTATTTCGTAAAGGCTCACATGAAGAATGAATATAATAAGTAACCAATGCGTTATTTATCACAATAATACATAATTAAATCAGGTTCTCATTGGTTAGAGTGAAGAAACTCATACCCTGTAGACTTCTTGAGAACTTTTATTCCTGGTCAATTGTCTTGGACCATGCACTCCCCATTTTTTTATTCATTTGGTCAAAGTTTTCTTTGGTCTATCTTCATTTTTTTATTCTTATTGGGATATCTCTTGAGATACATTCTGACAACACCAATTTGAGATAAAGCATGTCTCTTGAGATACTTTCTTTTGGCATTCGTTTGGACAAAGCACTGACAACACAAATTTTATTAATTTTCTCTCTCACCTCTTCATTGGTTCTCCTATCTTGGAATGACAACTCCTTTTTATTTTTTGTCCTTTGTTCCAAGACCCAACCACTCCTTTCATTTCAGCCTGCAATTTCTTTTGCATTGGAAATCACTTTGACCAATTTACTCTTCAATTTCCCATACACCTAGGGACACACATCTCCCATCTTACAGTTTATTATTATTTTATTCCTTCTTTGTATGCCAATGAGTTGCATCTCTTCACATTTTTATTCAGTTTCTGGCGTTTCAATGCACATAGTTTTTCAAAACCGCAACCTGTTTTTCTTCCTCTTCTCGCCTGTTCAATTTTTATTCCGTTGTTCCAACTTCTTTCCGTTTTAGAAACTGCTCCCACTCCCTCCCTATAATGGCAACTGATCGGTTTTCAGGCGTTCAAACTGTTCGGTCCTCTATTTATTTTGTTCCCCTTCTCTTTTATCTTTCCTATTCTCTGTTTACATTTCTTCCTTTTCTAAATTTTCTTTTTCACCATGGCCGAATCCTCTCTTCCTTCTGCCACCGACCATCGACTCCCAACTCACGCGGCCAAGCTTCTTTCCCTGGCTCTTCTCGCTACGCATACGGCAAGAGGGTCCACGCATCCACGAATGACGTCTCTCCATCGCGCAAGACAACCGCTGTTCTTCTCCGTCGCCTTTCTAACACAGTTTCCGATGGTTTCGCTGGTATACAGACGCACATGAGTTCCTACGATGCGACCCTGAAACATTACGCCAAAGTTCTGGATCAGATTTAAGTTAAACAGTCCTCCCTTCGTTCCTCGCTAGAATCCGCCGAAGTCCTTCCTACTCGCCGCTCTCGCACCCGTCATTCTTCTTCGGGTTCCTCGTCATACCATCCCCGTTGATTCCGTTGGTTGACTCCGCACAATGCTTGCTATGACCTTAGTCTCTCCGTGGTTTATCCTCTGCCGTCTGCTGGTTGCTCTTTATGATCGGTTGTTTTATCACGGGTTCTGTCTGTTGGTTGTTTATGGGGTTCTTATGTTGTTTCAGTATGTTAGTTGTCCCTGCCGTTAGCATGTTGGTTCTGTACTTTGTGATGCATGTTGTTTTTAGTGGGTGTTTTGTTTTCAGATGCATATGATGTACTGGGTTTACTTATGTTGGGTTATCATCGCTGTTATGCTTAATATATGATAGTTCTTTTGTGTATTTCATCTCTCTGATTTGGTGTTCGTTACTTTACGTATTCGTTACTTTTGTTCCTTATATGCTCCCTACATAACCTATTTCTGTTCATTTTTAAATTTCCTTCGTTTTCTAATTTGGCCTGCTACGAAAAATCGTAGCCTGCCAATTTCTCTTTTCCACTTTTTGTGGATGACAAAGGGGGAGAAATCTGCATATATTCAGGGGGAGTTTATATTCATATACTCAGGGGGAGTAATATTTCATTTAACTCTTTATAACATATCAACATCACACTTTAATACATATTATACTTATTTCACATTTGATACTTCATTTTTCACTTTTTGTACTTCATTATTTGTCATCATCAAAAAGGGGGAGAATGTTGGAACTTGGAAATTCCATCCTCTCTTCCATAAGGTTTTGATGTGACAAATCAATATATTTCATGTTACTAACTTTATCTATGCAGATGTGCAGCTTCAACGCAAATTCGTTCACATCACGCATATGATCAAAGTACAAAGAGATTTTGCAAAAACAACCTTGCTACTCAAATTACGTGTGAAACACGTATCTACGGAATGATGTAATTTTTACTTTTTAGATAGCTTCAGGGCCTTGGTTATATCTTATCATATATCCCTAAAGCTCAAATCTACATCATCTCCTAACTCATTTCGGTCCTAAGTCAAAATTCGTATTTTTAAGTATTAGCCTACTAGGATTTTTCCTAGCCTACCAAAACAGTTATATTTTGACTTGATACTTTCAGACAAGGATCTATCCGTTGTCTATTCCACGTCACCAAAATTTTGTGACCGTTTGTGACCGTTTCAAAATTGGCAGGCTACGAATTGTCGTAGCATGCCAAAATGCTTTTGGGACTGAAATTTTCCAGAACAGTTTCTGACCGTTCTCCAACGTTCCTCTCAGTTTCTGAACGTTGTGCAACGTCTCTTTTAGAGCCGTTCACAACCGTTTCTAAAACCTATAAAAGGAGGGGTACCCCCTCTCATTTTCCACACACTTTCCTCTTCTTAATTCTGATTTTGTTGAAAGCAAGTCTTTGATTTTCTTAAGTAATTCTGCCATTAGTTGTTCTTTTCTTATTTGTAAGAAGAAATCATTAGATTTCTCTCTTCATTTAAGAACGGAAGAACTTGGATTTTCAACATCACTTTTGGAAAGTTGTTTGTGTTCATAATTGCAAGAAGATATCAATAGATCTCTCTCTTCTTTTATGAACCAGAGAACTTCAAGTGTTGCGCTTCATTACATATCTTTTACATCTTGAAGTTCATCTTCTAAACACCATCCTTGAATTCATTCTCAAAAATTTATAACAAGGCTATAGGTGTTTTTCTATTTCTTATTTAACAGGTTGGAATCTCTGTTTAGAGATTGTACAAAGTTTGGGACACGGGGAGTGTCGCCATTTTTGTAAGTTCGTGCTTGCGGGGCAAGTGATTATAGTGGATTGAAAATCTCTACGGGATAGAGGACTGGAGTAGGATCACAAGGATCCGAACCAGGATAAATCTCTGTGTTTGCGATTGGTTTAATTTTCAGCACTTGTCATTTTATTTCTGTGCCATCTTTGCAAATATTACTAACATCTTATTTGCGACAATTTTTTAATATACACTATTCACCCCCCCTCTAGTGTATTGATCCTTACAGGCTAAAATTACACTCAGGATCGACGGATATTCCTTCTCCTGATACGATATGGCCCAGAAAAGCCACCTTGTCAAGCCAAAACTCACACTTGCTGTATTTGGCTTACATTTGGTGTTGTCTTAGCGTCTCTAAGACCTTCCTCAGATGTTCCCTGTGCTCCTGAGCGTTCTTCGAGTAGATGAGGATGTCGTCGATGTAGACAACTACGTACTTGTCCAGATGGTTGTACAAAACCTGGTTCATGAGACTCATGAATACAGCAGGCGCATTAGTCACACCAAATGGCATTACCAAGAATTCGTAGTGTCCATATCTGGTCCGAAAAGCAGTCTTGTGGACGTCCTCCTTCTTCACCTTCACTTGATGATATCCGGTCTTCAGGTCCAACTTCGAATATACGCTCGATCCTCCAAGTTGGTCGAAAAGGCCGTCGATGCGGGGCAGAGGATACTTATTCTTCACAATCAACTTGTTCAGCTCGCGGTAGTCGACGCACATGCGCTGGGATCCGTCCTTCTTCTTCACGAGCAGCACCGGGGCACCCCATGCGGATACACTGGGTCGTATCCATCCCTTCTGTATGAGATCATCCAGCTGGGCTCGAATTTCTTCAAGCTCAGGTGGTGCCATGCGATAGGGTCCTTTGGATATCGGCTGTGCACCTGGTACAAGATCAATGGTAAATTCGAGGCCGCGGTCTGGAGGCAAACCTGAGAGTTCGTCCGGAAATACGTCCAAGAATTCTCGTACTACTTCTGGTTTCTCTTGCTCGACGTCCATTGCAGTCGCAACTGCCTCTGAAAGTTTGGCCCGAAACTTCACTGGTCCTTCCGATCGGCTTCCGCTGTGGAATTCGAACTTAGGATGGTTGGGTATTTCGAATTCTACCCTCCTTTGACGACAGTCAATGGTGGCATGAAATGTCCCTAACCAATCCATCCCAAGAACAGCATCGAAATTTGGCATCTCTATCACCATAAAGTCGGCGAAAAGATCTCGTCCACAAATTACTACGGAACAGTGAAGGCATCCGCTAGTTATTGGTAGGAAACCGCCAGCGGTTTCAACCTTCCAACGAGAAGTCAGAGATTCAACAGGAACGGCATGTGTTTTGACGAATCGACTCGCCAAGAAGCAATGTGTAGCTCCCGAGTCGAATAAAGTGAGGGCGGGTTTACCGGCTACTAAGACGATACCTATGGTTACGAGAATCTTGTCTAAGTGTATGACTTCTAGATAATAAAACTTAATGCTGAAAAAGGTATCTCATACCTGTGATCACTTGGTCTGTAGCTTCGGCCTCTTCTATAGTCATAGTATAAGCTTGACGCCTTGGAGGTGGTGCCTGTGGTCGAGCTTGCTGGAATGCTTGCTGCTGAGGTGGGAGTGGTTGTCGTTGCTGAGCAGGTGGTGGTGGTCGCTGTGGAGCATTCCTGGCAGGGGCATTAGCTGGAGCAGGGTTGGGAGGTCGAGGCTTTCTCTCAGGACAATCCCTTGCACCATGGTCCTTCGATCCACAGATCAGGCAAAGGTTCAGATATAGCCGGCATTCGGTCCGAAAGTGTCCTGGTTTCCCACAGTGGTGACACACCGGACGTGGTGGTGGTGCCTGTCTCTTGAATTGAGTCTGCTGGGTAGGCCTGTACACCTGGTTGGATGGAGGTCGACGGTTGGATCCGACATCAGATGTTGGAGGTGGTGGCCTTCTGGGAGGGGCAACCATCTCACGCTTTTCTTCTCTTTCAATGAACTCATGTTCACGAGCTGCAGCCAGAACCTCAGTATGTGTGTAAAGTTGGCGTCCAACCAAGTTACGACGGATCTCGATGTTTAGCCATTGCTTGAAGCGTTGAGCTCGGGTCAGAGGGGTAGCAACCATCCCGGGAGCAAAACGGCTAAGCATTGTAAATTGGGCATCATACTCTTCCACTGTCATGGAACCTTGCTTCAGTCCGACGAACTGAGCTTGCAGTTCCATCTGAGCTTCAGGTGAGAAGTACTGGGTGTTGAAGTGTTCAGTGAACGTTGCCCAGTCGATTGGTCGTTGCAGACGAGCTTCAGCAGAGTTCCACCAGATTCTGGCTCCATCAGTTAGTTGGGACTTGGCAGTGTCAACCCAAGCATGTTCCCCGATCTGAGCAGCTCTCAGATTATCTTCAGTGCTTTGCAGCCATTCTTCGGCCTTTAGAGGGCCATCGATGCCATTCCAGGTCTTTGGTCGAAGTGACCGGAATTGTTGAATGCCTCCTCCGGGCTTCTGTTCTCATCGGATAGCTTGAACCATCTCTCGTAATGCGAGATCCGAAATTTGATGCACAGTGGGAGGTGGTCCGTTGTTGGTCTGGTTGCTAGCTCGAGATTGGTCAGCTCCGTTGGGACTCTCATAGGTGTTTCCGTCCATTGTTTTGAATGTCACACCTGCATACATAGGGAGATGTCAGCTTAGTCGAGTATCGTATACGGTACATCCTGATTTTACTATATTGTTCACGAGGTATTTTGCGCGGACCTGCATGGGCCACCAAACTTGTAACGACCCGCTCTCGGGGGCCCGTTACTTATTTGATATTTGCGCAGGTCGTGCAGTTTACCAGTGAAAACAAAATAGCCACAATCCAGAAATGTACCAATACTCAAACCAGCGTACATTATTACAGTCCAAATTAAAATACAACAGCAAGCAGCACTCTCTCACCAATACATCAAGGAAATACAGAAAGGAAATGCGGAAAGGAAATACATAACATAGCACACTCACACCAATACAAACAGCTAAAATTCTGCAGTCTCCGGGTCGTACTCTGGCTCTGTAAACTCAGGGACAATTTCTTCAACGTGGTCGTCGTCTGTCGGTGCCATAAATGAAACCGAAGGTAAGTCACAATAATTCTAAATATAGAAAAGAAGCAGTGCACAAGTATGACAAAAGTAACTTCGTATGAGCAAACCAGAGTGAAAGGTAAAGTACTGAGCAACAATTGTACACAACTGAGCAGTAAAAGTAAACTGAACTGGATATGATAACAACTGTACTATGGTAGAGCAAGTGTGAAGTAGGCTAAGCAAGAGAAACAGGCTACCGCTGTAGCTAAAGGTACGACAAGTAAGGTACTCTGACTGCACAAGTGTAGTAAGTAACATACATGGAACGTGTAGAGTAGTGGTGACTGTATTAGCTAAAGATAGGGTGATAGTGATGAAGATCGATGGTGTTACATAATCATGATTCACATCCTAGCGGTCCAACAGAACATGGCCAGGGAAGTGACTAAGCCAGGATCACTACCCCAAGTCTGGCAAGGGTGATCCAACAAACTTAGCCAAGCACATTGACCGGATCATGGTCCATTGAAAGAAGCTTATCATTCTTATGGGTGCCACCGATAAAAATTATACGCTAAACTACGTGACTCAAGTCGGAGAGTACAATATGTGACCATCAAGTCCATCTCTTGCCTGGGCGCGACCCAGACGAATGCTGAAACATAGGCACGGTACATGTATTTTGCCGAAACACAGGCAGCGGGACGGTATGCCGGAACACAGGCAGCGGGACGGGAAGATTGAACTCCAGTCACTCCCATACTCTCTCAAACTATGAGTTACCCCAAAACCCCAGTGAAGTGTTAAGTGTTTTGTGTACATGTTTTATACGGGATGTTCCACAAGATGTTCCATGCGATGTTCCACCAGATATTCCACAACATGTTCCACAACATGTTTCTCAAGATGTTATCAATTCCTTGTTCACGATGATAATTAACCAGGACCACTGGTTTTAAAACCAGAAAGTAAAGCAGAGCAGATGCTAAGAAATTTGAGGATAAAGACAAGTCCAACAAACATGGAATACAAAAACTGTTGGTTTAAGGGTGGTAGTTTCGGTAGTACACAATTTACCCAAGTTTATGTTTGTGTTTAACAACCACCAAAGTTGAAAGTCGGCAAAGTAATCTATAGTTGATTACTTTCCTATTAGATTAGGTTTCTAGTTTGGTTCAAGTCAAGTAGCCGTTCGGAGGCTATAGTGGTGTCCTAAGTTCATACGGGTACACTTAACTAATTTTCTAACATTAGAATTAGTCGTGACTTACTAATTTCGAGGCTGTCGTAGCTATCCGGAACTTGATCTAGGTCTTCCTCTGAAGTAGGTGCACAATAGTTGGTACCTGTAACACAAAAACATCGATTAAAACACGCAACGTTCCTATCTAAATAATCTGATCGTTCTGATTTTCAAAACTGGCTAAAACGGTGTCAGAAAACGTTCTAAATTTTTCTATAGCCTAGATATGATGAAAATAATTTTTCTGCAAGAGGAAATATTTTTCAGATGTTTCTGTTAATTTTTATAATTTTTCAAAGCTCAAAATCAATTTAAAATCTATTTTTCAATTACTAACGTATTTATTCAACAATTTATTCTGGATACAATTTACATCGGAATGTTGCAAGTGAGTTGTCAAAATGACCGTCTCGGAGAGTTCTTTAACATATATTTTTATCATATATATAAGTTTACGTAAAAATAAGAAGTTTTGAATTTTTAAAAGAAAATGACGTATTTAAGTTTTAGGTTCAAAAATTAATTTTGGACAAACTAAGCGTCGGATTGAGACGAAACTAGCGCCATTGGGTCCAGAATGACATTTCTGATTTTCTTGGCCTAGTCTTATATTTTTCTGGGCCCTATATTTCAAGTTATGAATTTTAAACCATTAAACCCTATTATCAATTATTAAAAAAACGAAAATACGAAATTTCTTCGTATTTACAAGAATGCCACTCGACCTTTACCGTTGCTCTTCGTTATCGACGGAGGGGGGAGCTGTGTTTCGACGGCGGCGAGCGGCGGAGGGGGGCTGTGTTCGTCGGAGTACGGCTGCGAGCGGAGGGGCGGAGCAGCGGGGTGGCCGGGCGGCGGCGCTGTGTGGCGGTAGCAGCAGCAGCTGCTGCTCGGCGTTGCGGCGGTGACCGGGGGCATGGCGGCGGCGTTGGATGCGGGCAGCGGAGGCGAGCGGCGATGGCGGGGGTACTCCGGTGAGAGGGGGAGACGACGACGTCGTAGGCAGTGGCGGCGGACTTCGTGGGCGGTGGCGGCGGACTTCGTGGGCGACTGCAGCGGCGTGGTTGACGGCGGGATGTGGCGGCGGACTGGAGGAGCTCGGCGTCGGGGCTGTGGCACGGCGGAGCGCGGCGGCGGCGGCGGCAGCCCACCGGTGGAGGGAGGGAGAGAGAGAGCGTGAGGAGAGAGAGATCGAGGATAGAGAGAGCGGAAGGGGTAGCTGGATGCGGGGGTCTTCCACGTGAAGAGCTGAGAGGAGTAATAATAATAATTTTTTAAACTGAGGGTTAACGGGGTTTAGGTTGGTATTTATAGGGTTAATACCCTACTATTTGTAGTTAATGTGGTAGTTAGGAGCTCTTGACTAATTCCAACAATTTTAATACGTTAGGTTAGTATTTTTGACTAACTTTGGAAAAATTTGTAAAGTGTTTAAACGTGTTAAGCATGGGGGGTTAAAGTAAATGGTAACTAGTGACGGTAAAATTTGTAACGAAATTTACGATTTTGTCCCTACTAGTAAACGTGTCCGAAAAATTACGAAAACATACCCACGGGATCGTATCGTCGCGAGGATCGCGAATACGAGATCCAATTTAGGGTTTGAGCTACGGAAATACGTGTTTTAGGCCAAAACATTTAGGAAGCGGGTTTGCGGGTTCTCTATCGATTTGACTTCAGAAAATTACGAAATTAATGTGGAGAGCCCTAAATGATCATATTATGCTACTGTAGAAGTTTGAAAACGTTTTGAAGTCATTTATATAGAAAATAAATTCGTCGAATCAAAACGGTAATTTTGGGAGATGAATTTTAACAGAAATGTTTTGGGCATTTGAGGAAATCTGAAATTGCCGAAATACTTTATAATAAGTCTAGTATTTCAAAATATTTTTATAAGAATTTTTGAAATCAGTTTAAAACTCCTGATCTGTTATGAATAGGACCCATTGGGCCTATTGGGTATCCACCCAAATGAGTACCCATTATGAATACTATATAAAGGAGGCTAGGGGTTTCCTAGCCTTAACCCTTCTCCAAATCTGTTTCTCGTTCATAACACGTTATCAACACGATCACGCTCGTAGGAGGAGACGGTGGCTCGCGGGGAAGGAGATCCATCAATCGCTCAGATTCAAGAAGATCGTAATCTTCTCAACGGGGAGCGAAAAGGGCATCCTTCACCAACCGTCGACTAGATTCCTTTGTCGAATCTAGAGGTAAAAATCAAAACTTTTTAGATCTAAACTTGCTTTTCACGTTAGATCTGCATGTTCTAGGATCAAAAAGTTTAAAAACACGGTAAAAATCAATTTTTTTAAGATCCGCATGCCTAAAAACAATAAAAATCTGTTTTTAGCGATCCGAATACTCGAAAAATCCGTTTTTTTACCCCCAACCTTTGATCCAAAAATCCGCACGCCTATATGGCGAAACGGCGGCGCTTCACAAGCGCCGCCGGCGCGATTTTCAGGCCGCGGCCATAGGCCGCGGCGGCCGCCGCGGCCCGTCACCGCCACGGCGGCCGCGTCCTGCGCGGCTAGCCGTCGCGGCGACACGCCGTGGGCCCCCCTAGGGTTTCCGAAACCCTAACCCTAAACGGGCCAATTTTCGGGGGAGGCCCAAATTAACCCTAATGGGTTGTTTTCATGGCCCAAAAGGCCAGAAAATTAGCCCATTTACATAAATAATTTTTCTTCTTTTATTTTTGGCCCTAAAAAGCCCAAAATAAATAAAAGAAAATTTAAAGGGTTTTAAAGCGGTAAACAAAACATTAAAATATGGATCAAAGGTAAAAGTTTTTCAAAATAAATTTTTGCACGTCACAATTTAGATTATTTAAATTAATCTTTACATGCCTGTGATTGATTATCTGCGTGGTTGTATGTTTCCAATATATTATCTGCGTGGATGTGCAAATTAGGCTATGTTTTAGGGATCAGCCAGGTTTCCGACACCTTTTTAATTTCCTGCAATTTTTCTTTTTTTGAGAGAAATTTGTAAGTGAGGATATAAATGTAAAAAGAAGACCGAAGGACACCAAAAAGGAGCTGAAGGCGTACGCACGATGAAGATATGGGCTTCTCTCTGAAGTTCCCGAGTTGTATTTTATTCTTTCATGCTATTTTTGATGTAACTTCGGACTGTACTTCTTTTTATTTCGGTGTCGGCTGGCTGATCCCCATAGTCCTAAGTCATTTTAGTTTTCATTGCTTATGCATTAATTGCGTGGATGCTAATTATTTTAATACCATGTTAATGTTACAATGAAACTGTTAAAAAGCATGCTAAAATCGCTTTAATATAGTTCAACGCCTATTGCTAGACTATATACCTGCGATAAGATTTTTTAAAATGCCTGCAGCATATAAATAGCATGTGTACATCATACTTGTTTCAATTCAGTTTAATTGAACATAATCTTTAGTTTACAAGCTTTACATTATTTGTATGATGGGCTCATGATATGACGATATTTATGACAATAAGACAATAATGATTTCAAAAAGTTTAATATCCACTTTGACAAAATGAACCTGAAGTTCAAAATCAAATCAAAAGTCAACACTCTCTCTCCCTAATAAAATAAATACGATGGTTTATGCGAAAATTATAATTGCTATCTTTATAAAAGATGCACACTTTGCTGTAAACAGATATATAAGATCCATGATCTATATAATCCAATATGGACACCAGAAGTTTTCCATAATACCGCTAAACTCTTTAAAAGAGTACTCTCATTTATTTTTACAAGGAAAGATTTTTTTTCTAGCCTTGAATATAAGCATACGCCTGAAGTCGTGGCTTAATGAATAAGTGAGAAATATATTACGCACCCACGTATTTGTTCCCCTCTGAGCATGGTAAACTATCCACATAAAATTTGAACGACTCAAGTAAATGGCCTGAAGCTATACTCGAGCATTCAAATAGACTTTTTAAAAGTCCCTTATTAATTAGAAAAGTGGAAGTATAAATAATTTGCTCAAAACCCCTGCTTATGTCTCCTTAGCAAGACTAATTTTCATTGTCCTTTATAAATAAGGAATATTGAAATCAGGGGAAGTTCAGGATCAAACATGACCTGAAATAAAAATATGGAAAACTCAAAACAGGGGAAGTCTTGGATTAAATGGGAAAGGGAAGATACGATATACCTCGACATGGAGTAAGCAATGGCAAGCCAAAATCAGACCAGAAGTTCTGATAAGAGCCATAATGTTTTTGCAAACATGGATGTGTATTAACTTATGCCATATAAAAATACATACATATCTAGTCAAAACGACGAAAGTCTAATTGACCTTATGTATATTTTGCTACTCCCCGAGGACAAATAAATTTTGAAATCAAATATAATCTGTTGTCATAACATAAGTCTTAAATGAGCATAATTATTGTTGTATGTTTTCAAGAGCACACATCACACTATGTCACTTGTTGACTTATCATCGGTATTATTCTCTTGTAGTTTTAATACATTTTATTTTACTGCGTATGTTTTGCTATCTTGAATACCCCTAAAAATAAAATGAGGATGCCATATACTCTCTGAAACTTATACAGTTTCAAAAAGGATATTCGCCAAAACGAAATCCCTAATGACTCAAGAAATAAATGAAGCCTGAAGCTTTGTCCCAAAATGATCCGCACAATAGTCAAAGTGAAGATGTAATCCTTCACACTTTGAACACAGTTCAACTATTACCGGACAAAAATTAACTTGAGCATTTTAATGGACTTTTCGAAAGTGCCACATAAATTCATAAGAGGAATTATTTTGGAACATCAGAAGTGTCCAGAATCGACCAAATTTTGGATCGATATCACCCTGGATTGATGATGCAAGACATCACCAACCAGACGAACCCGAAGATTCTTCAAAAAGGGTGAAACTTTCATTGTCCTATTCAAAAAGGAAAAATGATAATGAGATCATCTCCATTCACATGGACCTTGACTCTCCCCACTTCCTCAAATGAATTTAAGATGATATACCATCATCATTAAAGATAATGATGACCTTTAAGTCTCTTGAGAGTATTTAAGGGATATAAATAGGCTTCGTCCACTCCCTTAACCGGACTGATGATGTACCCTTGGTGTACTCATCAATATATCCTCTAAATAAATGGTCATTATCCAACCACATTCTTTTATAAAATGGTGGTAACTTTGGATAACACTGGGAAATTTAAATGGTTTACAACTGGAAAAATAACGAACACCCTGAAGCTTGTGTTCACACTCAAGTATGGGTAATATAAATCATTAAAATGATTTAAATGGATTTCTTATCCATTAAAAATCCAGTTGTAGGTGACCACATGGGAACATGCAATTACATTGCAAACCATCAAAACGCCTCCTTAGAACCTATTTATATGAGTCTGATCACCTCATATAAACAGTTTCAGAAAACCCCTGACGAGGGAAAGCGTTTAGAGCACATCTTATAGATTGTGCCATGATGAGTAGACACCCCCATATCACCACTATAGACCATCAAAATGCAGAACTATTTATCGGAAGTAAATATCCCAGATAAATAGAGTCTGAGCACTCTGAACAGGGGAAGCATTCAAATTCACTTCTCCTAAGACGTGCATCGATGATCCTATTTTTATGATTTGATGAGATCCTGAAGATCCCTCACAACTTTAATGTCCCAGAATCAGTTTCAACAGAAATACTACAATCATCCATGAGCCTAAAGCTCAAATGACCATTTAAATCATTAATACCTATGATCTGGTTATCATGAAATGTGATGAGATCCTGAAGATCCACACTTATGAAACTGTTAAAACAGTTATCAGACATAGTTACTGACAATATAGATATTGTCAAAACTTTCACATCCCTGCTACTAAAAATCCAGCTAGGATTGACATACCAAATATATTGGATGCAATCCACCAGTAGCAGAAGTGGATATCCTCAATGGATGAGAGGACATACCACTAGGCTCCAAAAAGAGAGATCTACTCCTGGAGACCGAAAAAACAATACCACCACAGGAAAGTGAGCTCAAATCCAGAACCTTATTGCAACTTGGTTGCTAAGGACCAATTCTGGATCTGTCCATATTCTTTACCCGTCCCAGAACCTTCACTTCTTTAACGCGTCGTGAAGGAGACACCTCTGGGAGAAACCAAATGATTATAGTACGTAGGGGGTGAGTTTTGGACAAGAAAGAACACCTTTTGTCGACAAATTCTCTCATATTTCATTTTGCCAGTTAAATATAAAATATCGTTTCCACAACTCTGCTTTGCCTGAAGCAAAGATAGAGATTTGGCCAAATTATAATAATGTGGAATGAGGCAATAATAAGGTGAGCTGGACTCACTTATGAAATATGAGGTGTTGGACCTGAAGTCTTGGTATCAAAAATGATATCAAATCCTGTGGGATAACTAAGTATTGAAGGAGAATTAAAATAAAATCGTTAGCTATAAGCATTTTAATTTGCTATAGTTTTTAGAGGTATAAATCGCTCAAACCAGGAAGTAATCAAGTAAGATGAGCTGAACTCACTTACAAGATGAATCTGATGCATCGACTGGTTTATGTCAAGGCGTAACCCAACGAATGGCAAAAAGAGGGAATTTTTTGGTTGATGTTGCTATTGGATGTGACAACATCACCGATATAAAATTTCTTCAACTGCATGTACAAATTTTTTCTTACTTTCCTTTCTTTTTGGGACACATATTAATAATATGATTAAAGGAAAGACAACCTAGACAAAGATCCTTAAAGGACTCATACTAAAAGGTTGTTGTTTGCACCTCTTAAAAACAGTATTGTTCTTAAGAGAGCAAATTAAAAGAATTGAGATTATTTTAATAACTCAAAATATTATCGGATCTCCTGAAGAGAAATTACCGAAATATCTGTTAAAGCCTATCTATCAGATATGATATGATATGAAAGCCCTAGCTAGGCATAAATTCTAGGCTTACAGAACATTAATCATCCTGAAGATGAACAATCATCCCGAAGATGAACTATTATCCTGGAAATGAACTATCATCCTGAAGATGACGTTAATTAATCATCCCGAAGATGTAAACTTCATACAATGATGATTGATGAAGAAACATTAATTTCATTCTCCAACAAAATACATCTATTTGGTTGTATGGATATACATTAAAAGACCTCTTTCCGTTAGCTGGAAGAGGGGAAGAATATATGGTCCAGAAGTACCTTAAGTGTCTTTGAAACACTCTTCTACCTGGCTAACTGCATGCATCTCTTTTGAGCGTTAGCAGTATAGCTATTAGCCAGGTACAGTGCAGTGCCCCCAGCGCGCCACTGGACCAGAGATATGTAGCTTCTGCGCTATCTCCAAGGGTCGAGGAAAAATCATCTATGTTAAATGTATTTGCATATGCAGGTTACAGATCATCGCGATGAATGGCATAAAAGGGACGTCCACCTCCTGAAGATCTACACAGAATCTTTCCAAGTCTACATCCTTCCACCATCCCGAGAAGCACATCACCCAAGGAGCAGTTCAAGAACATACAATGCCAGGTCCTGGAGTACCTCGCAGACAATGACGATTGAGACGTGGAGCTG
The DNA here is from genome assembly GCA_030789695.1 of Scilla litardierei. Taxonomy (NCBI): domain Eukaryota; kingdom Viridiplantae; phylum Streptophyta; class Magnoliopsida; order Asparagales; family Asparagaceae; genus Scilla; species Scilla litardierei. Next base: position 162,681,518 of record CM061140.1, on the reverse strand, counting down.
TCTACCAAGTTTGCTAGCACTCCTTTAGTTTCTACTAATGCCTTATATGAGTGAAACTTGTATAGACGAGTGATGCTTGTACTTTACTTTTGCTTTCGGAATGTTGCATATGAGATGGATGTATAGACACATAGGAGATAAATGTATAGATACATAGGAGATCTGCAAGCCTGAAGCTTGATCAGATTAGGGGGAGTCAACTGTAAAGTTGTACTCTTTTTCCTTGGCTAGTGGTTTTTCCCACAGGGTTTTCCATAGTCAAGGTTTTAATGAGGCAACCACATTGACTCTGGATCCAGAAGTATCCACCCCTCGACACATCCCCAAATCAGGGGAAGTTATGGAGTGCTGTACTCTTTTCCCTTCGCTATTGGTTTTTCCCACAGGGTTTTCCATAGCTAAGGGTTTTTAATGAGGCAGTTACCCTTAACTTGGATCCAGAAGTATCCACCCCTTAAGATACTCAGTAGTACTAATGAATCATTCAGTATTCATAAAGTCGAGTATACCACGTTGGTTGGATAAGGGGAAGTGTTATGAATAGGACACATTGGGCCTATTGGGTATCCACCCACATGAGTACCCATTATGGATACTATATAAAGGAGGCTAGGGGTTTCCTAGCCTTAACCCTTCTCCAAATCTGTTTCTCGTTCATAACATGATCAACCTTTATAAAACAGTTATAATAATTTTGAAAATAGGTTAAATATGTAAATATTTGTCTTAACGAAAACAGACCGTTACAACACCTTTGTCCTAGTAGGATAAGATGGGGCCAACCTTTTTGTCTCATGAGGACATAGCCGTAAGGGTTGTTGCCATATATTATATAGACTAGAAATAACATGTGCATAGAGTGCACGACGACAAAAAAACCCCACGAAAAGGATGGGGTGTACGCGTACAACTGAAAATTAGTGAGAAGCGTGGTACGAAAAGGATGTGGTGTCTGCACACAACTGAAAAGAAGTAAGAAGTGTGGGTGTGTATGTCCGTATCGTTAGGGGTTAAACGAGGGAAAATAACGGGGTAAAGTGCAAAAAAAACTTTGGGGGAGGGGACAAAGTGCATAAATTCCAAGCTTGTAGTTCATGGCAATGAATAGGCAAATGGGAGAAAATCATGGGTTAAACGGAAAACACTTTGGGGGCAAAGTGCATAAATCACAATGTCAAGCATGTAACTCAAGGGGATTGCGGGGGGCATTTAACACCACTCCCCACATCAACACCCCAAAGTGTACCCAAACTCACACCTCCACAAAGTGGGGGCCCACCATGCCAATGTGGCACAACCAAGGCCGCACCTGTCCTAGTGGGATATGGTGGGGCCCACATCATTTGTTTCATGAATATATAGCCGTGGGCTGTTGTTGCCATATGTTATATAAACTAGAACCCATGCACAGAGTGCACCGTGACAAAAAAATCCCCACGAAAAAGATGGGGTGCATGTGTGCAACCGAAAACGAGTGAGAAGCGTGGTACAAAAAGGATGTGGTGCACGCACACAGTCAAAAGGAGCGAGAAGTGTGGATGTGTGTGTTAGTATTGTTGGAGGTTAAAAGTGGAAAAATCAGGTGGTAAAGTGGAAAAAACCTTAGGGAGGCAAAGTGCATAAATCCCAAGCTTGTAGTTCATGGAAATGGAGGACAAATGGAGGAAAATCATGTGTTAAAATGTAAAAAAACATTGGGGTGCAAAGTGAATAAATCACAATGGCAAGTATGTAATTCAAGGAGATTGTGTGGGGCATTTAACCCAACTCACCATATCAATACTCCAAAGTGAACCCAAACTCCCACCCTCCACAAAGTGGGGCCCACCATGCCAAGGTGGCATAACCAATGCCACACCTTTATCCCAATGGGATAAGATGTGGTCCACTTCATTTGTCTCATGAGGACATAGCCGTGGGAGGTTATTGCCATATGTTATATAGACTAGAAATAACCCATGCACAGAGTGCATGGCGACAAAAAACACCATAAAAAGGATGGGATGCACGTGCATAACTGAAAATGAGTGACAAGTGTGATTAGAAAATGATGTACACGCGTGCAACCGAAAAGAAGCGAGAAGTGTGAGTGTGAATGTCGGTATCGTCAGGGGTTAAAGGGGGAAAATCAGGGGTAAAGTGCAAAAAAACTTGGTGGGGGGCAAAGTGCATAAATCACATACTTGTAGTTCATGTAAATGAGGGGCACATGAGAGAAAATCATGGGTTAAAACGAAAAAACATTGGAGTGGCAAAGTGAATAAATCACAATGGCAAGCATTTAATTCAAGGAGGGGGGGGGGGGAGATTTAACCCAACTCCCCACATCAACACCCCAAAGTGAACCCAAACTCCCACACTCCACAAAATGTGGCCCACCATGCCAAGGTGGCACAACCAAGGCCACGTCTTTGTCCCGGTGGCATAAGATGGGGCCCACTTCCTTTGTCTCATGAGGACATAGTCATGGGGAATTGTTACCATATGTTATATAGACTAGAAATAACTCGTCACAGAGTGGACGACAACAAAAAAACTCTACGAAAAGGATGGGGTGCACTCGCGCAACCGAAAATGAGTGAGAAGGGCAGTATGAAAAGGATGCGGTGCACGCGCGCAACCGACAAGAAACGAGAAATGTGTATGACGTTATTGTCAGGAGATAAAAGGGGGAAACTCAAGGGGTAAAGTGCAAAAAAAAAAACTTTGAGGGGGGAGGGGCAAAGTGCATAAATCACATGCTTGTAGGTCATGAGAATGAGGGGCAAATGGGGGAAATCATGGGTTAAAACGGAAAAAAACATTGGAGGGGCAAAGTGAATAAATCACAATGGCAAGCATGTAATTCAAGGGGATTGTGGGGGGGGGATTTAACGCAGCTCCCCACATCAACACCCGAAAGTGAACACAAACTCTCACCTTCCACAAAGTGGGGCCCACCATGCTAAGGTGGCACAACCAAGGCCACACATTTGTCCTAATAGGATAAAGGTGTGGGCCATACCCAAACTCCCACCCTCTACAAAGTGGAGCCCACCATGTCGTGGGGGTTGTGCCATATGTTAAATACACTAGAAATAACACGTGCACAGAGTGCACGGTGACAAAAAAAACCCCACGAAAAGAATGTGGTGCATGTGTGCAATCGAAATGAGTGAGAAGCGTGGTACGAAAAGGATATGGTACACGCACACAAACGAAAAGAAGCGAGAAGTGTGGGGTGTGTGTCGGTATTGTCGGGGTGTAAAAGGGGGAAATCAAGGGGTAAAGTGCAAAAAAACTTTGGGGCACGGGGCAAAGTGCATAAATTCCAAGCAAAAAAGGATGCGGTGCACGCGCACAACTAAAAAGGAACTAGAAGTGTGTGTGTGTATGTCGGTATTATCGGGGTAAAATGAGAAATATCTAGGGGCAAAGTGAAAAAAAACTTTGGGGAGGGGGCAAAGCGCATAAATCCCAAGCTTGTAGTTCATGGGAATGGTGGGATAAATGGAGGAAAATCATGGATTTAGACGGAAAAAAACGTTGGTGGGCAAAGTGAATAAATCACAATGGCAAGCATTTAATTCAAGAGGATTGTAGGGGGGCATTTAACCCAACTCCCCACATAAACACCCCCAAAGTGAACCCAAACTCCCACCCTCCATAAAGCGGGGCATAGCAATTGATATTACCCCGATTTTCATAATTTTCCATTAATAGCATGAACATAATGCATCTACTTATACAATGAAGTTCATCATTTATGAATTAGAATTTAAACATCTTAAACTGGGATACATTCTTGCGAGTCTTGTATAATGCCCAAGTTACATTATAAAGTTAAGAAGGCGCCATTGGAGCATCCAGCAAGTCAACAGTGTATCCGAGTTTCAGATGTGTCGGATACTCAAATATAGATGTTTCCCTTGGTTGAAGTATCCATGTAACATGTACTTCGGGTTGATTATCGTTTTGGCTCCCTTTGGGCATCCATTCACCTAGCATACATGACGATAATACCTGCATAAACGCATGTAGCTGCCCTGGCTCCTGTCCGTCGCCCAACTCAAACATGTGCAGGTCATTTAATTTGCAGTATCCGGAATCTAATCCTAACCCCGGATGAGTTCCAGTTCCCAGTTCAATCTTACTGGTGATTGGATCCAACCCAATCTGGTAGCTTGTCTTCTTGGAAACCAATCTTATTCTTTTATAACAGAAAATATATAATTCCAGTTTTTTCTCTTTTGTATATTTATAGATTAATCTTCCCAGTTGGCAAATGTTTTTTTTAATGGCTGGCCTCCTTGATATAAAAACTAATTGATTTTGCAGACATCATCAGTTAGATTCTTAGCATTTGTTCACTTTCTAAACGACATCAAAGGAACCATCTAAATAGTCTCTCGAACATTAATGATGGACGGGTCGAATCTCTAAGATCATACACTCAGGTATTCCTATATTCCAAACCTGATCCACCTAATCTATATTTTCTCCATAGCTCGGCCTGAAAACTAGCTGACGACCTCCCAATAGGTCGGGCATAGTTCCACCGAGCCTCTTCAAGTCATCAACTGACTTAAGCAATGGAAGAGATTAGGTCGGACTCCAACCACCTGACGAGCTTCCTGTGTTGCCGATAGCTTGGAGACAACTTGGACCCGACTTCATTAGCTCGGCTCGGAGCACCTTCAACCAGCGGCTAGCTCGTCCAACATCCAACCAGCGGCCTACAAATTCTCCGTCCTACTACAATTCCAGTGATGAGAAAACACACCGAAACACTATCAATTCCATAAAGTCTAGCATTGGGAAGAGTATTTCTTAAAAAAAATTCTTCAAAAATGACTTTCCACGGCAAGGCTGTGAAGAAAGTTTTTATTATTTTTTTTAAAAACATTTCCACATGGATAGCTTATGGGGGAGTCAGTGGGGAAAGTAACCTTTCCCCACTGACTTATCTCATCCCAATTCCCACATGATACCCATGTGGAAAAGTCGATGCTTTTTCCCAAGAGCTATTCCCCACCGAATTGGGATTGTGCCCGGGGAGTCAAGGTGTTATTTTGGGCCGGGGCCCGCCAGGCCCGGCGGCCCGGCCCGGGCTCCGGGCCGGCCCGGCCCGGGCCCGGGTTCCTAAACCCGAGCCGGGCTGCGGCCCGGGCCCGGCCCCGGGGCCGGGCTGGGCCCCCCTAGGCCCGGGTCCGGGCCGGCCCGGGCCCGGGCCCGGGGCCGGGCCGGCAACGGCTACTTTTATAGCCGTTTCCAAACGGGCAGATTTCTGCCCGTTTGGCAACGGCCAAATAATTTTTTTTATTTTTTTTTAAAACCCTAAATTTCTTCTATAAATACCCTCCCCCCCTCTCTTCTTCTCTCACAAAATCTCTACATTCATCTCTTTCCTCACAAAATCTCTAAACTCTAATTTTCTAAATACCTCTCTACGGCTCTACCCGGTGTTCTACAACTCTCGCTACTACCGTCTCTACGGTCATCAATCTCGCGGCTATCGTCAACCGTCTCGCTACTCCAATTCGCTACTCAAATTCGTTGCTTCCGGTCTCTACAACTCGGGTCATCTTCAAAGGCGCAAACAGGTTTCTGTAGTATAAAGTTTAGATTAGCACAATGTCAAGACCGCCTCATAGGAAGATAAATATGAATTTAATATAGATGATGAGACTAATACTGCCGATTTTGAATATTATGCTGATTTACTACGTGGTAACGTAGGGGCTGGTTTTAATCCTGATATAGCCAATATTGAAACACAAGAACCAGATAACTTTGGGGCTAGTAATAATCCTAGCCCCGTCATGCCACCACCTGCACATTCACCTTTATCGCATGCTGCTCACACGTACACAAGTTCACCGGCACAAACATCTACCCCTGCTTCACATGCTGCACCTTCTACACAAACCCAAAAGAAAGGACCAAAGTCCGGTGTTTGGGAGCACTTTACACGTGAAATTGTAAAAGACAGTAATGGCATCGACCAAATTCGTGCATTCTGTAAGATTTGTAGAACTAGTTTTGCTGCCGCACATACTGCCGGCACTTCGCATCTGCTAAGACACATGAAATCGCATGTTAAAAAAGATGCTAGACAACAAACATTAAATTTATCTTCATCATCTTCCTCTCTTACTCCTTTCTCATATTCTGTTGAAAATATGAGAAAAGAGATGGCGAGATTTGTGTTATGCAGAGAGCAACCTCTAAATTTTGCTGAACACCCAGACTTTGAGCGATTAGAACAAAATGCATTTAACCCTGCATTTAGAAAATTATCTAGGCACACCCTTAGAAAAGATTGTATGAGCATGTTTCATGAAGGACAGGCAAAATTGTATCAGATTTTTCTTAATTTAGAATCTAGAATTTCTTTGACTTCTGACATATGGACTACAAAATGGGGTTCATCATACTTGTGTCTTACGGCCCATTTTACAGACGATGATTATATCATTCAGAAAAGAATTATAGGTTTTAAGGTGTTAGAGTATGCACACAAGGGTGCACACATTGGTAGAACTTTGCAAAATATTTGTCATGATTATGATATTGAGAAACAAATTGTATCAATTACTTTTGATAATGCTTCGAATAATACTTTAGCCATTTCTTATTTGCAACGTCTATGGAACCCAGATCTAGATGGTTTAATTTTTCATCAACGTTGTGCATGCCATGTTTTAAACTTAGTAGTTCAGGATGGGCTAAAACTTACTTCTGTTTATCTGGAAAAACCTAGAGCCCTTATGCTTTTAATTACAACTAGTTCACAAAAAAAGAGAGAATATAAGCAGTTTTGTCGTAATAACCAACTGCCGTATATGGCATTTAAATTTAGTGTCCCCCATAGGTGGAATTCAACGTATCTAATGATACGTTGTATTAGACAAAATAGAACCCAAATTACTGAGTTTGCAAGTGCATACCTTGCAAATGATAGTGACTATGAAATTAATGATTATGAGTGGCTTATTATTGATGAACTTTATGATTTTTTTGAAATTTTCTACTTGACAACAAACAAGTTTTCTGGTATGTATTACTCTACTTCAGTTCTAGGCTTAGACCAATTAGCGGTGATCTCTGAAGTCATACAAAAACATAGAGATAATGACAACATTAGGACTCCAGACCTTAGGGCAATGATAGAACAGATGGAGATTAAACTACGTAAGTATTGGAATCCCGTTCCTTTGCTATACACTATAGCGAAGGTTTTAGATCCCCGGTTTAAAGAGGATGTAGTACTTGACTTCTTAGATACCTATTACGAAAACATGAACCTTCAAGATGTAGCAGAACAACACAAAGCTAGTTTTAAGAATAGCTTAAGGTCACTTTTTACTGTATATGAGACACGATATGGTAGTTCTACACAAACATCTAATGTTCAAGCATCTTCAAGTGCTCCAAGCAGAGTCCGCCTTCTTATGTGCAAGAAGAAGCAAAAAACATCAGTCACAGCTAATGAACTGTCTAGGTATTTGTCAAGTTCTTTTGTATTTTCTGAAGAAGACTTGAATAATGAGGGTTTTGATGTTCTGTCATGGTGGAAACAGTCTAAGAATAGTTATCCAATTCTTTCCATGATGGCTCGTGATTTGTTAGCCGTACCCATATCCACTGTTGCTTCGGAGTCTGCTTTTAGTGCAGGTAGTCGTGTTCTTAGCAACAAGAGGTCACGACTGAAACCAGATATAGTAGAAGCGTCGGTTTGTGCGAAGGATTGGTTCAGGGCTGAATCGAGAACCCAATATCAGACCGACCTGTCTGAAGACTCTGAAGAAGAAGAGGTAGAAGAAGCAGCAGAGACTTGATATATTTACTTACTTGTATTAGCAGTTTATAACATGTATTAGTTTCTTTTTTTGGCCAATGTATGAGGGGTTAGGCTGGCCAACGTATGTCCCCCCCTCAAAAAAATTTCAATTAATAAAATTTAAAGGTTCAACCCGGGACCTTCGCGAATTTCGGGATTAAAATTTTTCTGAAAAAATTTAAGAAGTGTTCAAAAAAATTTTAGAAGTGTTCTAAAATTTTTTTGGAATTTTTACATGTTTAAAATAATATTTTAGTTTTTTTGTTATTAGAATTTATGTTGTATAAATTTTTTTTAATCATTGTTTAAAATTTTTTTGTTCATTTTTTTTCAATTATTTTATTTTTAAAAAAATTTTAGTTTAAATTTTTAAATTTTTTTAAAATAATATCATTTGTTTGATAATAGTTTTTAAAATTTTATGTTGTAATTTTTATGTTGGATTTTTTTGAATTTTAAGGGGTTTAAAAAAAATTTATTTTATATTGCCGGCCCGCCTTGGCCCGGCCCGGCCTAGCCGGGCCCGGGCCGCCGGGCCGGGCTGGGCCTGGGTTTGGCCAACCCGGGCCGGCCCGGGTAAACTTTGAGCCCGGGCCGGCCCGGTGGGCCGAATTAACATCCTGACCGGGGAGCAGCTTTCCCCACGGGAAAGACCCGATTTGCACACGGAGGAAAGCTGTTATCTTCTTTCTGTATGGAGGATCGTTTTTCCTATAACGCATGTCATGTTTGTAGAACACGGGCTGTTTGGAATTCCACGATTGTGAGCACAGTAATTTAACATGTGGGCTTCCATGATTATGATGATCTGCTGCCCTTTACGGTGGAAAATAAACGGAAGAGCCTTAAAATGGCATCAATGAGAGGCCTTTCCACTGTCCCTTTTCACAAAAGTCACAGACAACCTTGTAAACTTAGAACATAGCGTTCAAGCCCCTTGCTCTTTCATGTATTGCCCTTTTGGACTTACTCTCTGTTAGAGTATAAAAATATTTTCATTAGCACTCTTCACAACTCTAGAGTTTTAATGTAATGACAATGAATTCAATATGGTATTAGACCAATATAGATTCAAATCTCATCGGACAAAAAAAAGTGGATCAAGAAAATATCTCAGAGCTAAAAGTAGCTTTCGGCCCATAAAAAAGAACGACGCTTCAACATGCGGGTGCATGTTTGAGAATACAAATATTTTCCTTAACCATCATCACAACTCTAGAGTTTGGTGCACTAGTAAGAAATTAAATTGGGAATTGATTTGCACCCCCACCGTTTTACTCTGCACACATGCCACTTATTTACAAGTTTGCCATTACTCCCGCACACGTACCACTTACTTACAAGTTTGCCACTGAAATTATTCACCACGCACTCCCAAGGCCAAATTTTCGAAAATGGCCCTGTGTGCGTGTGCCATGAGTAAAATGGCCACTCGAAGGGCGAATGGCAGCAGTGACGTCGCCCCCTCCTCCGACCTCTCCATCCCCCCTCTCCCTCTTTCACATCTCCCTCCCACTCGTCTGACCTCCCCAGCCACCTCTCCCTCTTTCCCTCGAAGGGTGAATGGCGGCGGGCGGAGACGTCGCACCCACCCCAGACCTCCCCAGTCCCACCTCCCCCACTTCCGACCTCCCCAGTGAAAAACACCCTGGGGGGTTTAAGGGGTATGGCACAAATAAAAAATTATCAAGCCGCGGAATCAATCGGAGTGTACACAATCACAAATTTTCAACGGAGTTGGCACACCACCTAGGCTCCCCGCTTATACTCCGACCTCACCCCAGAGGATTTATTATAACCAGAAGGAAACATTGATCGCACTTGTGGGAGGTACTTGAACCGTACACAAATAAGTACAAGGAATTCATTGCCCAATGATAGTGTAACGACTGGTTTTTGTATGATTGGATTATCAGTGTGTTTTGCTTGCGATGGTGGGTTCTCTCCTTGTGTGGTTTCCATTTCCATAGTTCTCGCTTTCATTTATCCCGTTGAGAATTCCTAGCTTTCGTTTTCGTTCCTTTTGATGTGATCTTCTAGGTCCTTCCTTAGAATCATTGAACTCGGAGTAAGTCACTCGTGACGAGCTTCATATCGATCATATCTTAGAGTATAAATCGATCCTAGAAGCCATAGAAATCTTCCCGAAGCTTCGCGCTTCGAATCGGCACTTTTCGTGCACGTTAGTTGGTTCAAGAAGATCAACCGACCGACTAGATTCCAATTTAGTCGGTCATGAAATCAACTGGAACCGACTAGTTCATTCAATCAATAATTCAGGAGTTACTGTTTACTCTTAGTCGGTCTAAGAACGTTCATCGACCGACTAGATTCAAAACTAGTCGGTCAGTATTTGTTCATGGACCGACTAACTCTAAATCCTATTTTCGTTCAGGAGTTACTGTTTGCACTTAGTCGGTCTGCGTTGGTCGACCGACCGACTAGTTGCCAAACTAGTCGGTCAGTGGTTGCTCTTTGACCGACTAACCAGTGTTAAAACCCTAATTTCTGGGCAGCCGCCAGCCCATCCTATTTATACCCCTCCCAAACGACTTCATCTTCTCCAACACGACCCAAAACCCTAAAAACCTCCCCCTTCAGCCCACATCTTCCTCCAAGCTCCATTCCTTCATTCCAAAACTCAAAACCTTCATCCAAACCATCCATCTACTCTATCTACCTCACATCTTCCCCAAAATCTCACCAAAACCCATCAAATCCCCAAAATCCCCCAAGAACCCTAATTCTCCAAACTTCCCCAATCTTTTCCAGATTTGATCCTAGGGTTCCCCAGAGTGTTTCTTCCATCTCCTTTCGGTAAGAAATCGTTCTACCGTTGTTTTTATAACTTATTCATATTTTTATGAAACCCTAATATAAATTTCATGTTGTTTGATGATGGTTCCCCCAAAACAGCGATTTCCCCGTAGATTGGCGTCCGTGTGACGAAGTAGTCGTCATCCCCGGTGCTAGGCAAGTGAAACTTGCATCTCTTGATTTGGGCCATGTCTTAGGCCATTTACCTTGCTTTAGCGTAAAAGAGACTAGACGGTGAAAGGATAGCCGTCTAGACGCCATTGACCTAGCTTGACAACGAAGCTTGGTCCGTCACTTTCATCATGCTTGTACGTCACGTTTAATTTCCTTAACGGTACGCGTATTAACTGTTCATGACATCCATGCATCCTTAACTGTCATTGCATTTTGCCTGCCATGTTTAATTCAATTAACGGTACGCGAATTATCTGCTCATGTCATTGCATTTCGCCTGTCACGTTTAATTTAATTAACTGTACGCAAATAAATTGTCATGACCTCGCATTCTTTAGGTATTGCTGTGATTGCGTAGCTTCGCTACAATGTTGTGTTCCTGGCTCGTGTTCCAGAAGCGGGCCATGTGTTGGTTGATAGCCAATGCCCGAATTGCGTGTTCCGGCTAGGTGTTCCCTACGCCATACTTGTGTTCCTGGCTCGTGACCAGAAGCGAGCATAATGAGTTGGAAACCCCAACGCTCGATGTAATGAATTGTGAACTAAGAATGCGAGCTCAATGTGCGGGGCAACCCTAGGCTCACTAGATGAGCTCAATGTGCAGGGACCCCAGGCTCCATATCGTGTGGGTATTGAGTAGTGTTTAGTGCCGATCGGTCTGAAATGCTATGCCATTCAGCGAATGGCATAAACACCTACAAAATGTGAATTGATTGAATTGATAGTAGCTTGGCTACTCTTGTCTTGTCCCGATAAATTGCTCCCTTGTACAAATTGTCTTGCCATGTTTTAATTGTGCACTCATGTTATAACTGCCATGTCATGCATATCAAACTGCTAGGTTGCTAGTTTACCTTTCTTTCAGTTTCCTTGCACAAGTCTTTCCAGACTTGCTGACATGTGCTCCTCTCTCTTTTGGGTGACACATGTTAGACCCAGAGCCAGAGTTTTGTTGCAGGGAATATGGTGTTGCTGATGTTGATGTTTGCTGTGCTGGTGAGTGGACACCAGGGGCCTGTCTTGAAGACCGCTCGTGTTCACTTCCTTGTTTAGGTTTGCTGTTAGTCGTTGGTGCGTGGCACCCTTGTATGTATGTTATTCTTTGTTGGCCATGTTTGGGCCTTAGACCCCTTTTCTTTTAGCCTGGTGACTTTTCTGCGATATTGTAATTTGTTTATGGACATTTGGAGATCCAATAAAATGTCGTCTCAATTCCTTATTATCATTGCTGTTTCGCTTCGCTTTGCAAGGACTTGCCATAATAAGTGATTTTTATACGCTTATCAGACTTGGAGCTTCACGGCTTTAAGTCTGTGCGGACCTTCTCATGTCTCGCCTCCACATTTTTGGGAAGCGGGGCGTGACAGGTTTTAGTGGTGGCCCATGCAGGTCCATTTGCAAATGCGAACTATCGGAACAACAATAATAATTATAGAATGTCCATTAACTAAATTAGAACATCCAAGTTATAAGCCCGAGTCTAGGTTCTTAGCGTTCCTATGTCTTAGGTGGCTGGTAGGCGTGTTAGAGCATCTGTCCCAGCTTGATAGGAAATCCATTGGGTCAGGACTATAGTGAGACTTAGTTAGAAGTTGTGCTTGCTAGTTAGGGATCCTTGATTGTTTGTTAGGCTCCATGTTAGTGATTTGTTTGATTGTCCTAAGAGTTACCTTAGTGGTTCCTGTCTAGCTTAACTAGGGTAGACTTCTAGAATTCCTTGGTCTCTCGCTTGGGTTCGTCGATTTTGGACCAAGCTGAACTCATTTCATCGCTGTCTAGCCCTTAGGGAAGTCTTAGCGCTTAGTCCCATAATCTTTAGCTGGTTGACCGTAGGAGATTCCCGTAGATTTTCCTAAGTCATATCCTAGGCATATTTATGCTTTGATCATCCGACCAAATCCCTTGCCTCGATTCCCATGACCACCACGTTTCTATAATCGTTGATCCTTCGAATATCCCCATTCACAGGCTTAATTCTTTTAAAGTTATTTTTTTTCTATTTCCCTTATTAAAGTTTTCGCTAAGTTTAAATTTTGTTTTAAACCCGCTACGTATGTACTTAAATTTCTCACTTTCGATTGAGTCAAATTCCTTGTAGATTTCGGAGTCTAATGGTTGAAATTATAATTGCTAACTCGTAACCATTTTCTTGTCTATATTTTCGCATTTCGGTTTAAAGACTCCAATACTATATTGGAAAATTCGATGTACCATTTTCTAACTATGAGATTCATTTTAATCGCATGACATACTTTAAAATCTTTCCAAGCTAAATGGAATTTCAATTGTTATATGTATACTTATATCTCGTACTCTTTCGTTGACTTAAATTAATTTTTGAAATTCAAAAGTTTTGACGAGATTGTGATTTCTGTTTTATAATGTTTTCCATCCTATACCTTTCATGCCTATTTGAATATCTTGTCCCTTTTCATAAATCGATTTAATTCTGAGCTGCAATTCTATTTTCCAAAATCGATTTATGAATTTTCCTTTCTTATTTATGCTATTCAAATGACTCGTCGCGCTCCCTTAATATACTTTTCAAGTCACAGATGATTTCAGCTTTCAACAAATCAAAGTTATGTTCAAACATTTTCCCGACTACAGATTTTTGGAAAATTACGCTTCCGTGACCACTTCCCTTGTCCTCAATTCATATGACCACCTCATTACAATTATCCTGGATTTTTCAAATGTTTTCCGTTGCAAATCTTGATTCTTCCAAAGTTATCTTCGAATGCTTTCCTTATTTGAAGTTTCACTCAATTTAAAGTTTGTTCTAAACTTCTTTAAATATGTCTCCCTAAATTTCGATGGAGTTAAAAGTCGTTCTTGAATTTTGAAGACTTTTGGTCGTAGTTTTAAAATTTCTATCTTGTACTATTTTTCTAACAATGTATCGTTCGCATCTCGATTTTTAAACTTTATTACTATCCTGATGGTTCGATATACCGTCCTTTTTCCTAACTACAAAAATTTATTTTAGCCACTTATCTTACATACCTTTAGGGGTATTTTTCCAAACTGAATGGACTTCAACTAATTTTGTGTATATCATTTATGGGTTCGTCGTACTCGTACTTCAAAAGTTTTATACCAACACGTTCTTTTGGCGAATCCTTATTTTCCTAAAAGTATCCTCGATCTTCTTCTTTCGTTAAGTTTAAATTTGTTCGAGACACTTTGGATATATGTAAGGTTTCATGCTCCTTCGCCGACTTAAATTATTTATATATTTAACTATCGAAACTTGTGTTGAGATTTTTAGATTAGAAGTTTATAATATTTTCTGCATATACTTTTGTATCGATATAAATGTCTTGTCCCTTTTCATATACCAATTTCATTCTGAACCGTATTTCTATTTTTCTAACTCGATTCATAATTTCTTTTCTTACTTGTGCCATTAAAATTCTATTCGAAAACCCCTCGTGCTCACTCTTAATAAACTTTTCAAGTCCCTTTGGACTTCGGCTTTTAGCAAGTCGATGATATGCTCAACATTTTCCATATTTCAGATTTTTGTTAAGAAAAAAAAAATAATATATATTACTATTTCGAAATCGTTCCTGACTTAGACCCTTCATAGAACGGTTTAAAAGTTTTAATACTAACTTGATGAGTTTGAATATCCTTTCCTCTTTCCATACTACTAATATTTTATCTTTCCAATCACCATACACACTTTTGAGATAATTTCTAAAATGTGACTTCAATTATTTATATATATATATCGGTACCACGTTCGTTTTGCTCGTACATTAAGATCTTGTATAAATCAATTTTTGTTGGCAAATCCGGATTTCTCTAAAAGTATTTTCGATATGGTTTATTTGGGATTTCTCTTCAGTTTTAAGATTTGGAAAACCTTTAGCATGCGCTTAAATTCTCCACACTATACTCGATCTGATTTCAATCTTCGAATCTCAAAACTTTTCCAAAATTTTTAGATTGCTGCTGCATAACATGTCTGACCTATGTTTTAATGTTCGAGTAAATGATTTCCTTTTCCTCATGATGATTTTATATAAGCCAATAAACCACTTTTCCTCTTATTACGTATATCCGTCTCAAACTCGTTTTCAAACGATTTGTTTTATCGACCTCTAAATATTTTTATACGAAAAAGGGACTCCAACTTTGGAAGTATAACGGTTTTCAAACTTTTCGTATTTTAGAATATGTTAATTTCACTATTTTCCATGTGTCCTAATGGAGCATCATTACATCATTGCACGACCGTTTTCATGCTTTACGATCCTTCTATTCGTTACGCTTTTGATTTCAACTTCTTTCCTATTGTCTAGCCCCTAGAGCTTGTCGTTGCTTGTGTCAACCTTGTTATAGTTTGGTGGGCCCATTAGTTAAGTGGTTATGTCGTCGTAGTGTGGATTTCGTGGTGTGTATATAGTCGTATGGGTGTTGGCATTTGTATGTTGTGTGTAGGTAATTTTCTGCTTGAGTATGATGTGATATACGTATGATAGCATAATGATAATTTTGATTGGTACCACTTGTTTTGTGAGATGTCGCATGCATGTATATCAGGAGGTATACCCGACTATGGCATCTCATAAACTTGTGTGGTTGATGTGTTGATATGGTAATTATAAATGGTTGGATATGGTGTGAAAATATGTGATACGTGGATGTGTATGCCTTGGAGTGGTATGGGTATGGGTATGTGTATGGATACTGTGTTACGCATATAAATGTCCTGCTATGATTTGAGTCCCACTCAAGCTTGAGTGGGTATACTCTATGTACTTTGGTAT
This sequence comes from Scilla litardierei, assembly GCA_030789695.1. Taxonomy (NCBI): domain Eukaryota; kingdom Viridiplantae; phylum Streptophyta; class Magnoliopsida; order Asparagales; family Asparagaceae; genus Scilla; species Scilla litardierei. The sequence goes on along the minus strand of CM061140.1, from coordinate 162,665,927 downwards.
AATTGTATATGGTGGTGAATAGAGACGGATGATGTATGTATGGTGTTTGAGTTGTTTGTGCTGGGTTGTGTTACGCACACGATTGTGGGTGGCTATACCAATATATGATTATAGGACTATATGTGAGGTGAAAATATGGTGAAATATTTGCATGTACTTGAATGACTAAAAATGTGAAATTATTTTCAAATAAGAGAGGCTTGGTTATTTTCTTATAGTAAGTAATAAGTGTTTATTGTTGTATAAATATATTGACTATATATATGTGATTGAAATACGTGTATGAAATTGATTGACTATAATAAGTATGAGTGTACTATGTGCGTGAAAATATGTGTGTGGTAGTAATATTTGATTTCTAGTGCGTATATGTAAACTAGTCGAAATGAAAGTACTTGGTTGAATTTATGATTTGAAATTGGTTGAGGGTAGTTACCCGAGCGACTATATATATGTTAGAAAGTCCGAGGACGGACTTTATTCTAAGGTGGGTAGGATGTAACGACTGGTTTTTGTATGATTGGATTATCAGTGTGTTTTGCTTGCGATGGTGGGTTCTCTCCTTATGTGGTTTCCATTTCCATAGTTCTCGCTTTCATTTATCCCGTTGAGAATTCCTAGCTTTCGTTTTCGTTCCTTTTGATGTGATCTTCTAGGTCCTTCCTTAGAATCATTGAACTCGGAGTAAGTCACTCGTGACGAGCTTCATATCGATCATATCTTAGAGTATAAATCGATCCTAGAAGCCATAGAAATCTTTCCGAAGCTTCGCGCTTCGAATCGGCACTTTTCGTGCACGTTAGTTGGTTCAAGAAGATCAACTGACCGACTAGATTCCAATTTAGTCGGTCATGAAATCAACTGGAACCGACTAGTTCATTCAATCAATAATTCAAGAGTTACTGTTTACTCTTAGTCGGTCTAAGAACGTTCATCGACCGACTAGATTCAAAACTAGTCGGTCAGTATTTGTTCATGGACCGACTAACTCTAAATCCTATTTTCGTTCAGGAGTTACTGTTTGCACTTAGTCGGTCTGCGTTGGTCGACCGACCGACTAGTTGCCAAACTAGTCGGTCAGTGGTTGCTCTTTGACCGACTAACCAGTGTTAAAACCCTAATTTCTGGGCAGCCGCCAGCCCATCCTATTTATACCCCTCCCAAACGACTTCATCTTCTCCAACACGACCCAAAACCCTAAAAACCTCCCCCTTCAGCCCACATCTTCCTCCAAGCTCCATTCCTTCATTCCAAGCCTCAAAACCTTCATCCAAACCATCCATCTACTCTATCTACCTCACATCTTCCCCAAAATCTCACCAAAACCCATCAAATCCCCAAAATCCCCCAAGAACCCTAATTCTCCAAACTTCCCCAATCTTTTCCAGATTTGATCCTAGGGTTCCCCAGAGTGTTTCTTCCATCTCCTCTCGGTAAGAAATCGTTCTACCGTTGTTTTTATAACTTATTCATATTTTTATGAAACCCTAATATAAATTTCATGTTGTTTGATGATGGTTCCCCCAAAACAGCGATTTCCCCGTAGATTGGCGTCCGTGTGACGAAGTAGTCGTCATCCCCGGTGCTAGGCAAGTGAAACTTGCATCTCTTGATTTGGGCCATGTCTTAGGCCATTTACCTTGCTTTAGCATAAAAGAGACTAGACGGTGAAAGGATAGCCGTCTAGACGCCATTGACCTAGCTTGACAACGAAGCTTGGTCCGTCACTTTCATCATGCTTGTACGTCACGTTTAATTTCCTTAACGGTACGCGTATTAACTGTTCATGACATCCATGCATCATTAACTGTCATTGCATTTTGCCTGCCATGTTTAATTCAATTAACGGTACGCGAATTATCTGCTCATGTCATTGCATTTCGCCTGTCACGTTTAATTTAATTAACTGTACGTAAATAAATTGTCATGACCTCGCATTCTTTAGGTATTGCTGTGATTGCGTAGCTCCGCTACAATGTTGTGTTCCTGGCTCGTGTTCCAGAAGCGGGCCATGTGTTGGTTGATAGCCAATACCCGAATTGCGTGTTCCGGCTAGGTGTTCCCTACGCCATACTTGTGTTCCTGGCTCGTGACCAGAAGCGAGCATAATGAGTTGGAAACCCCAACGCTCGATGTAATGAATTGTGAACTAAGAATGCGAGCTCAATGTGCGGGGCAACCCTAGGCTCACTAGATGAGCTCAATGTGCAGGGACCCCAGGCTCCATATCGTGTGGGTATTGAGTAGTGTTTAGTGCCGATCGGTCTGAAATGCTATGCCATTCAGCGAATGGCATAAACACCTACAAAATGTGAATTGATTGAATTGATAGTAGCTTGGCTACTCTTGTCTTGTCCCGATAAATTGCTCCCTTGTACAAATTGTCTTGCCATATTTTAATTGTGCACTCATGTTATAACTGCCATGTCATGCATATCAAACTGCTAGGTTGGTAGTTTACCTTTCTTTCAGTTTCCTTGCACAAGTCTTTCCAGACTTGCTGACATGTGCCCCTCTCTCTTTTGGGTGACACATGTTAGACCCAGAGCCAGAGTTTTGTTGCAGGGAATATGGTGTTGCTGATGCTGATGTTTGCTGTGCTGGTGAGTGGACACCAGGGGCCTGTCTTGAAGACCGCTCGTGTTCACTTCCTTGTTTAGGTTTGCTGTTAGTCGTTGGTGCGTGGCACCCTTGTATGTATGTTATTCTTTGTTGGCCATGTTTGGGCCTTAGACCCCTTTTCTTTTGGCCTGGTGGCTTTTCTGCGATATTGTAATTTGTTTATGGACATTTGGAGATCCAATAAAATGTCGTCTCAATTCCTTATTATCATTGTTGTTTCGTTTCGCTTTGCAAGGACTTGCCATAATAAGTGATTTTTATACGCTTATCAGACTTGGAGCTTCACGGCTTTAAGTCTGTGCGGACCTTCTCACGGCTCGCCTCCACATTTTTGGGAAGCGGGGCGTGACAGATAGCCTCTGTATGAAGCTATTCAAAAATACAACTCACGATTGGGAATTGATTTGCGCACCCACTATTTTACTATGCGCACATACCACTTATTTACAAGTTTTACATTACTCCCGCGCACATATACCACTTATTTACAAGCCAGCTACATTCATCTCATGCTATTAAGGAGTCTCATGCTAAACTCTCCTTGTTGACAGGTAAATTCGTCACACAGTAGAATGATGCTGACGAAGACGCCTTAGATGACGTGGCACTTCATTGGCAAAGGAGTGGGATCTGAATATGGCTGAATCCGGGTCAGAGAGTAAGTTGTTAGAGTACCTTCGTGTTTAGTATCTCTGGATCCCCCATGTCTCTTCGTCGTTAAGCCTATTTATAGGTGAGGGTGTCCCCCTCAATGCCGTTAGTGGATAACGGTCTTGCTTTAATGGTGGCATGATCGTCACTCAAAAAGGGCATAACCGCTATCCATTTATTCCGTAATTTATATCAAGCCCACTATTAACTGATTCCTTGGGACTCTGGAGCTCAACGGACAAACGTGGCTTTGTCTTGGTTGGGTAAACGGGTGGCCTTTAACGTGGACTTCTCGAGCTTTATGGGCCATGACATCGCATTCCCCGCGGGCTCCTTTATTTGAATGAAATATTCTCTCCGTTTCATGGGCCGGCCCAATTAATGGTGTAACACTCCTTATTATACACCTCAAAGTCAATGATTTTACAAAGAAGCACCCCTTGACGGACGGACGTAGTGTCTTACATAGATACTTGTGTTGATTGTTTGTAGGCGGCCGTTTGAAACTACACACATACCTACATAACAGATGGGCATCTGAAGGCCAACGTATGAAATGCGATGATGCCCCGAGCGCCACCATTTGAAATTCCTAATTAACGGCTGCTTTCCTTAACCATTCATATCACGTTATCTCTTTAGTTGTCAACTAAGACTTGATAATGATTTATTTGCGTTACAATTCATTCATTCGTTCATGATCAAAGGACACCATTGACTTATCTCCTATTCGATAACAAAAGAAATTAATATTCCATTTTTTGCTGCTATGCCATCTTTTCTATCCCTTCCCAAAGCCGCGAACATCCTGTCAACTGAAGAGTGGCTGCCAGCACAAACTAAGCCTACGCCGAGAATCTCTCGTCTCTTAAACTAGCTGTTTCTTTCAGCCCTCAGTTGCCGAGTGAACGCCAGCAGCCTAATTAGCGAGTATTTTCGATTTAAAACATCTCGATCACGCAGACGCAGGAGTTTTGGAATATCTTTAATTTTGTTATTCTTTTCGTGCGTGTATTCGAATAAAATTCCATTCTCCTTTCGTCTTGCTAGCATCGCTAATTCCCATTTGCAAGAAGATATTGTAAACTAATGCCACTGCATGAGCTGGGCGATAGCTGATGCGCGTAGTTTTGCACTTGTTGGAGATGCTTGTTGGAACTTATCCAACTAAGTTGGATCTTAATCCAACATTGGGCTTATATGCGATAAATAATTATATGGTGCTAACTGTCATATTAAAGCCCAATACATAAGTGATCTCATTTATTAAGTTAAGTGGGCTTAAATGAGTCATATAGGTTGTGGGCCTTTATGTGTGGTGACTATTGGGCTTCAACTCGTTGATGGGCCGAGTTGGAAACCCTAGGGCTATGGAGGCTAGCCTATAAATATTAGCGGTCGTGGTCCCCGGAATACACGAACAAAGTTGAGCCGTCTTTTCTACGTCCCGTCGCTAGGAGAGAAACCGGGAGAAGTCTAAAGGGATTCTCCAAACGGTTGATTCGTGCTATTCTGGAAGATCGTCCGCTGTGCTATCGTCAGGATCTTTCAGATTATTAGCGATGGACTCAGGTACGCTTCCGCTAAATCCGAGTAGGTCAATGATTTAAGATTCCGCATGTATTATATATCTAGATTATTATTTGCATGGTCTTGCTTAATGATTAATCTAGATCTTTAGTTTCTACAAGTGGTATCAGAGCGGTAATCTTCCTTTGGGCCGATTTAGCATTCTTACACAAATCACGGGCACATTTGATTCTTTTTATATTCATGAAATGAAATAATGCAAATCAACAGAGCCCACTTTGGCGAGATGATGATTGCACGAAAATATTTCAAAAAATATATACCTTTGCAAAATTTGAATCTAAGTCGCAATTTAATACATGAATATACTTTAAGTGGAGATATTCAAGCCCACTTTTATTCAAAGTCAAATTTAAGGCAACCAAAATTTTCATACAAAAGTATGTATTTAACTTGTTATATTTCGAGATTAGAACTGATCTTCACAAGAAAACCCACTTTGGTGAGTTGATGATCCAATCATTCTATATTCGAAATATATAATAATTGTGCCAAAAAAATTGAAATTGAACCTAAACCGAATTTAACAAAAAAATGATTACAACAAGTGGAAATATATATAAGAACTTTTTATTCCACCCTTCTAATCATTTATATTGAGTTAAATAAAATTTATAACTTCAACACAAATTTTCTTTCTTCAAAATGGGGTATAAAGGTATACTAATGTGTATATGAACATACATATAAAGTTATATATATAAATACACACCCTACCCCATTTCATATATAACTTTAAAATGTGTCAAATTTCCTTAAGGCCATTTGTTGATGGTTAGTGCACAAAAAATTCTTTAAGGCCTTTTAAACTTATTCTTAAGGAGAAATATATGTTAAAACCTTTTATTTGCTCCCGAAGAAAACACTTGAATTTTGTGTTTTAATTTAAATCTAAATTCAGGCTAACTGAATTTTCATACCAACGTATGAAGTCAACTTGTTATATACCGAAGTATATATATATGGTTTTAAGCCTTAAACTTAGAATTTAAATTTATTTTGCACAATTAACACAAAATTTATCTTTGAGGAGAAATATACATTTAAACGTCTTATTTCCTCCTCCAACCAAAATTAAATTCAATATTAGGCAACCAATCATACAAAAGTATGTATTTATCCGTTTATGTTACGAAATAATAATAATTTAACAGTAAAACCCACTTTGGTGGGATACCGTAATAATTAAAATTATTTTGAAACATATAATTTAATGCGCCCAAAAATTGAATTTAAATTAAACTGAACTTAAATGTAAATATACAGGAAAACCTTTTATTTACTCTTTCGATCCGTTTAAAATTCATCCAGGCAACTGATCATACTGAGTATGTATTCTAATCCGTTTACATTCCGAAATAATAACAATTTTAATAGTAGAACCCACTTTGGTGGAATTTTACAAAAAATTGGAATTATTTCAAAAAAAAATGTATATTTGACTGAATTTTGCCTAAAGAATTAAAATTGGAATGGACTTAAATTTAACACACACAATTGGGCCTACAGGAAATATATATACACAACCATTTATTTCCTCATTTCACAAATTTGTATTCAAAACTTTAGGCGATAAATTTTCATGCCAAGCATGTACGTAGCCTTTTATATATATCGAAATAAAATTAATTGCCACGATGGAGCCCACTTTGGTGGGTTGTCCTTTTAAATAAAATTATTTCGAGATATATATATAATTAATTACGCCTAAAATTGAATTAAAATGTGAATTTTTAATGAATTTAAATTCAAGATTTTTTCGGCACCAAATTTACATACAAAGTATGTCCGTAACTTTTTATATATCGAAATAAGAGTAATCGCCACGATAAAGCCCACTTTGGTGGGGATTTGATTTAATTACAATCATTTTGATATATATTTCCCTAAAGTATAAAAGTTTGTCAAGAAAAGAAGTTTGTCAAGAATGAAAAGGGTGAAATTAATACACTCTTGACAAACCTATCTTCAATGAAATATGAAGGATACTGAAGCTGCAGATACAGCTTCTCAAAAGAAACAACAAAGGGAACTGAAAAGTTCAGAAGGTCATGGTTGTTTCTTCTGTGGAGCTGAAGGGCATGTAAAGAAGAATTGCTCAAATTATCACGCTTGGCGTGCTAAAAAGGGTATGTTTCTTTAATTCGGTTTAATTCTAAGTTAATTTCTTTTCATGCAACCTTTGGTACTTATAGGCACGTGATGGAAAGATTTGGTATAACCATTATTGTGTCTATGCAGGATTGCCTAAGATGCCAAGAGTCAAATGATGGTGAAAGATACATCGATATGGGCAATGGCAAGATGGTTCAAGTAGAGGCACATTAAATTTAGATTATTTCTTTTAAATGCTAGAACGTATTTGAATTTTATGAGACTATTATGTACCGTTTTAACGGAATTTGGATTTCCATTTCTCTTTTGAACAAATTTTGGTTATAAGTGTTCAATTTTGAATGGAAAATTTGGTTGTCTCTTAATTCAAAATTAGTTTGTTCTAGTTCTTTAAAAGATCATTATAATCTTCATTTCTTTGGAAATGTTGCTTCATCAATAGAATTCTTGCATTTAAGTACATGTGTTGTAATGAAAGAATTAACAGTTTAGAATTCAGTTATATTTTGATTGCACCTTATATCCTTAATAAAGTTTCAACAAATGAATCAATTGCATGTTTGGATATGTCCAACTAAAGTAAGGCTTTATAAGCCTAATAAAGTAAGGGGACATAATGCTAATGATTTTCTAATTTTGTTGAATAATTTTAAAGTTGATATTATTTTGTAAGGTTTTACATAATCCCACTATTAAGTTAGTTTACGAATTAGGAAATGCACACCTATTTGAGGATGCTGAGTTCGAGGGGGGAAATTTAGTTAGTGACATTACTCTTGAAGAGGATTATATCCACACAGGTGTTGTTGGCATTGTTCGGGATGGTATTTCTGACATTGTTCAAGACACAATAAATTCAAGATAATGTTGCAATTCCTCCTATTCAGGAAATTGTTCATAAGGACAAACTCTAGCATCCTCAAAGCACTAATTGCCATTCGGGAAATCCATTAAAGAGATGACAAGCTCACTGTTGACATTAGGATGATGGAAGTTCGACTTACATCAAGTCATAAAAGTTCTACAGCTCTAAAATGGATTATTGCATTAATTAAGAAAGTCTTTAAATGATACTTAAAATCTTTTTCTCATTGCCATAAGGTTTGAAACCTATTGATTGTAAATAGTTTTTTACAATCAAAAGGAATTCAAAAGGGTATTAAGAAAAGTTTTAAAGCGTATCACTCAGAGACTTTATACGGAAAAGAATGCGTTAATTGAAAAGAGACTTTCTATTCAGTTTTCATGAAAGACTCTGTGAGGTTTTAAATGGCATTAGCAGAGCATTTCAATATCGTTGATGATATATTCACTTTCATTAAGTGATCACCTCGTTCGGTTTTGAGATGGTATTTAATGATGTTATCTAAGTTCTGTGGGAGCATGTAATTTACATAATATCTGTGGTAATAAATGTTAAGTTCTGTGGGAGACAAGTTTAGTCTCATTAATTACCCTGAGAATAATCTTTAGAAGATTTCCTATATCTCACCAATAAGGAGTCAGTTTTATGTGCTTTTGGTTATTGCATAAATTAGAGGTGTGTTGGGCAGATTGTTAAGTTCAGGAGTTGACCATTTGATAGCAGCCAAATGTGTCTTACGGTATTTATGAAGAACAAATGGGTTACATGTTCAAGGATCAGTAGTCAAAAGAGTTTGAGATCATTTTGGTATACTGACTCTGATCATTTATTGGATGCAAAGAATGTATGAAAATCTATGTTAGGCGACATCTACTAGAAGAGATCTAAATGGTCCCTTTATATAGTCTCTTCTGACATGGCTTTAGATTTCATAACATATTACGTGACATCCAAATCATGAAATATATCTGCATATTTTGTCACTATGCTGCAAATTAGGGATGGTGTTGAAACACCACACAGTTTATTTAGTGACAATGAAGTCTGCAGTTTTATATTCCAGCAACAACAGGAACTCGACAAAGTTTAGATATTCAGAGATCAAGTTCCTAGATTGTTGATTAATAGGAGTGTATAATTGTCTAATGAGCACATCGGAACAAACCATGTAATTACGGATCCGTTATAGTAAGGAAATGTCTTCCAAAAGGTTTTATGAGCTAGCTACTCATATGGATGTCATTTCATTAAGAACATTCAGTTTTGTGGGAGTTTGTTCTTTTGGGTGCTCATATGATAGACAAAATTAAGTCTCCAGCTTAAGCTTGAGGTTGTTTTCTGATCAGAAATAAAGTTTTTGGTTTCAGTTCGGCTTCACTCCGATTTTGTTTTGTTTATGATCTCACTAAAGTTAAGGAGGATCAGTTGGAAATAGACATGTTAGATCACATTACATGTAATTTCCATGCTACACATCCACTTCATAATCCATGTCATTCTTTTGTATTAGCACGGTGACCACTGATGGGTCGAGCTGCAATTGTTGCGGCAAAGATCTCCTTGATCCCTTGCTAATATAATTGATGGACCGGATTGGTTTTTGACTCATTAAATAAATGACAGTAAGTTAAGATCTTATTCGGTTGTATGCACAACGAAATATAATTATAAAGTTTAGCATATAGCCCAAGTGGGAGATTGTTGGAACTTATCCAACTAAGTTGGATCTTAATCCAACATTGGGCTTATATGCGATAAATAATTATATGGTGCTAACTGTCATATTAAAGCCCAATACATAAGTGATCTCATTTATTAAGTTAAGTGGGCTTAAATGAGTCATATAGGTTGTGGGCCTTTATGTGTGGTGACTATTGGGCTTCAACTCGTTGATGGGCCGAGTTGGAAACCCTAGGGCTATGGAGGCTAGCCTATAAATATTAGCGGTCGTGGTCCCCGGAATACACGAACAAAGTTGAGCCGTCTTTTCTACGTCCCGTCGCTAGGAGAGAAACCGGGAGAAGTCTAAAGGGATTCTCCAAACGGTTGATTCGTGCTATTCTGGAAGATCGTCCGCTGTGCTATCGTCAGGATCTTTCAGATTATTAGCGATGGACTCAGGTACGCTTCCGCTAAATCCGAGTAGGTCAATGATTTAAGATTCCGCATGTATTATATATCTAGATTATTATTTGCATGGTCTTGCTTAATGATTAATCTAGATCTTTAGTTTCTACAATGCTGTCTTATTTACGTTCCAATGGCTCCACCGCGGGATCTGGTTTGCTCTTACTCACTGTTATCGTTTAATGCGACGTGAACAGTTCGAGCAAACTTTTTTTTCTCTTTGTGGGCTCCATCACCCATCTATTTTCCCTTCTCATTGTGTGGTGGGGGTCCACACAGAACAAAAAAAAGGTTCGATCGAATGATCCATATCACATTGGATGACCACTTGGTGATACATGTGTAGAAGCCAACCCGATCCCCTCCACCTCGCCCCTCCACTCAACCGTTGACAACGCGGCACGGCGGCGGCACAAATCTTCAATTCAGGTATTTCCGTTTCCGGAAAACCCTAATACATCCAGAATTTAGGAATCTTCTTTTGAAAAAAGGTTTCTTTACAGCAAGCTACCTCTTCTCTCCAACTTTATTGTGTCACTATATAACCCCATCACATTCCTTCCCCAATCTCACCAAACTGCTAGCTAGAGCATCAAATTGATCAGGGCTCAGTTAATCAGCCTGAAAATGACAAGAATGATGGAGCCACTTACAGTTGGGAGGGTGATAGGAGACGTGCTTGATGCCTTTACCCCGAGTGTGAGAATGGAAGTCATCTTCAACTCCAACAAGCAAGTCTACAATGGCCATGAGCTCATGCCCGCCGTCGTCGGCGCAAAGCCCCGCGTCGAGATCTCCGGAGACGATATGCGCACCCCTTACACTTTGGTAAGTTAACATGCATGTGTTGCTAATTAATTAATTAACCAGCCATGCATTTTTATGTTTTTTCGTTTACAGATCATGACAGACCCTGATGCTCCTAGCCCCAGCGATCCACGCTTAAGAGAACATCTTCACTGGTTAGCAGCATTTGATCATGTTTGCACTTAATTATTGATAATTGAAATCTTTATTAATTTAGTCTTGGATATTTCTTGTTCCAGGATTGTAACCGACATTCCCGGCACCACTAATGCTTCATTTGGTAAGTAGCAAAGACTATGCAGGCAGCAATAATATGACGCTTCAACTAAGCATCTGATGCGTGAATGCAGGGAGAGAGGTGGTGGGCTATGAGGCACCAAAGCCGGTCATCGGCATCCATCGCTACGCGTTCGTCCTCTTCAGGCAGAAGGCACGTGACACGGTGCGTGCGCCTCGGTCGAGGGACTGCTTCAGCACCCGCAGGTTCGCCGAGGACAACGGCCTCGGCCTCCCCGTGGCCGCTGTGTTCTTCAACTGCCAACGAGAGACGGCTTGCAGAAGACGCTGAAGTCCAACCAACCAATCAATCAATTGTTGTTGTGATTCTTATTAATTAGTAGTGCTGTACGTTTAGGGTTTCTGATTGTGACGGGGAATTTGCTTTGGATCGCCAGAGGAATTCGGCACGTGGGGGATTTACGCGGCCGGGGATCTTTGAGTGGGGGCTCCAAAGCCGAAGAAAACAAGCTTGGCATCTTATATTGTATGTTGCTCGTAGTGTTTGTCTCTGTCGCTTTGTACCTGATGTGTCATTATCTTGCTATGAAAAATGGCCACTGCTTTCGGGAGGGTCTACGTCTTATCACAACCCAATGGTTGCAAAGAATAAGAATCTGATCAATATGTCATTAATCGTTTTTTTTTGCTTGATATACCGAAAAGCATGAATCAAACACTCGGGCTTCGCACGAGAGATGGATGACGAATACCGCTATGCTAATTGGATCTGGTAATTGCACTGGTTTCATGCATGCTCTTGATTTAAAAAGATCGAGGTTGTGTAGACAATGAAAATTTCGTCTTTTATTTTAATCATAAAACAATAAAAATATAAATCTTTTTACAATATGAACCGCTAGTAGATCGAAATCATTGGCTCTGATATCAATTTAAATAATACATCTAGGATCTAGAGAAACACATGGAAGCGGATCATGAACCGAGCTGCAAAAATAAGGCCTACCTTGTATAGCAAGGGGCAACTCTTTTTTTGATACATCGAAAAGCAGGAATCGAACAATCGACCTTTCATAAAGGAGGGATGACAAATACTACTAAGCCAATTGGCTCGAATACCTGAGGGCAACCTTTGATCCTTGCATTTGTGGCTGTCAATTACAATTTTTTTGATGCATAAACATGAAGCTGCTGCTAATTTCTAAGATCTAGCAGCCTACGACGGTCCTGATCCTTTAACTGCTCAGGCCCATACATGACTTCCTTCAACCCCAACCCACATGGGTTGAAAGAGACCCAAGAGCCTTATCCGTTCTTCTCAAGTTCAAAGCCATCTAACTTCTCGATCTTCCGCAGAACGTCAAAATAAGGATGAGCTAATTCTTCAACATGAGCAAGAGCTAGGGCGGCACGTTGATGAAGAATAGACCAAGCCATTGACACCTTGTTTTTTCGAGACTAGGGCTGGCCTACATGTAGACTATGACCCAAAGCCAACATCAAGAGAATGAAGATTGAAGGCAGAGATGATTAAACTAGTTGATAGAGGAGAAGGATATATACATACGATGCCAACGGTGAAGGCCATTGTCAAACTCGAACACAGGCGAGTGACGACAATAGGAAAATTTAGCATGCATATTAACGATTCAGAAAGGTTCAAAAGCAGCAAGCTGCGGTCTAACTAGTGTACATAAAAAATTGCTAAAGAAAAACGACCAAGCAAATTCCTAATCATTTAAAATTAATACACATCTACGCATTGCAGCTGGCACTGTTTCATCTGTTGAAAAAACCACAGACACAGTCAGCAACAAAAACCAGAAACCCCTTTGGGACTCTACGAAAAGATTTCTGTTGTATAATGGGGGTAGATCACAACTGTGCATTGAATCAAGAATTCGGTTAAATTGACTAAATCTATTCACAATCAACTACTGATCAAGCATTTATCTCCGAATTGCACTGATGCTCGCGGTGGCAGCTTCTTCGGTTCCAGAATATGCCAGAGCAACTTGTCCTCTCAAGTCTCTGCTCATCTATTTTATCTTCGAGCTCGGATGGGATGCTGCTTTGCGAGCCACGAGGCGATTGCTCTCTTGCCTCTCCTTGGGCTTCAACAGCCGGGCATGGGTCATCGTCGCATGAGCAGGAGGGCATGGCAGCTGATGGAAATGGAGTGCAAGAAAGAGGGCAGACGACCTCTGAAGAAACCGATGCCACACGATTCTTACGAAATTCAGACCTACAGGCCATCGTTGCTGATGGGGCAAGACCACGAGGATGTAGAATACATGGGTTACACAGGCTGAGAGCTAGGATTGGCTTGAGCTCTTTCGCCGGGGTGGTAGGCAATTTCACGAAAGATACTATCCCATTGCGACAGAGAGGGCATGGGATTGATCCTGGAGGTCCAATCATTTCAGAAGTGATATTGGTTGTTGAACAGAGATAGAGAGCACACTTCACGCAGAGTTGATGGGCACAACCTGAAGAAATTAAACGGTCAAAATTATAATATTAGTTTAGGATGACATGCAGATGTCCAGGTGATAAGAAGTCCGGCCAAAATTAACATAAGTTCTATTATCAGCACATATCTTCATCTGCAACTTTTTGTAACAGGTTACCAGATCGTTTCCAGATTATTGTGTAAATGCTCCTTTCAGTTCAAGATGTTACCAGATTATTGGTTAATAATTGATCCATTGATTCTGTAAATTCAACAGTAGAGACAGGTACATCGGCAAACCAAATTTAGCATACACTCGAAGTAACCCATTAAAATACTAATAAAGTCCGGTGCTTGTTCACGATTCAAACTGTTCAAGATGTATGACAAGAAGACTTTCAAAAATGTACACTAGATTCACAGATACAACCAATTCCTTAATTGCTCTAAAAAAGAAGTATACACAAATGGAAAGTGCAAAGAAAATCCTTTGAGCCCTCCCTTTCAAGTAGGAGAAGAAGCCAATGATCATAAAGCAAGCAAACTGCCTATCAACTCTCTTCAGAAAAGATCAGATCGGTAACTTGATGGCTTAGAAAGTTCAACTTGAAGATCGAAGATAAGAGAAAGTACCAAAGAATAAAGCACTAGCATTCAGTGTATCTTCTGACATTAAAGATTCTGAAGAAGATGATGACATTGATATTCGTGCAAGGAAATTCCAAAATTCCTCAAAGGCAAGTATATTTCAAATAAGTTTAAAAACACTAATGAGTTACCTTTGTATTTTAATTACAATAAGCCGTATACATCAAAAAGGATTCCCCGATGATGTTAAAGAGGTCAAATATAAAGAACTTCAATAAGTTCCGCAAGAAGAAGAAGAAAGTCCTAGTGGTTACGTGAAATGATAGTACTTCTTTTTCAAGAACAAGACCAATACCAAAACGTACATGTGCACTTTATGGCACAAAAGGACGCGGTAAGTAACTCTATTAATGACGAGTTACTTAATGCACTTCATAAACTTTATAATAGATTTAAAAGGTTTAATGTATATTATAAAATATTGAAACAAGACAATGATAAATTAATAGTTAAGTATGATTTACTTGTTTCAAAATGCTTTATGATTGATGATTTGACTAAAATAAATGATAAATTATTATTAAAAATCAAATGTTAAAGGATGATAATAGTTTACTCAAATCAGAATATGTTGCACTAGATACTCGCATCTGTAAATTACATAAAGATATTGCATCCACTAAACTGAAATATAATACAAAGTTTTATAAATGTAACATACATCATAATAACGTATTATCATATCAACATGCTCCTAATAATAAATTTAGACAATGATATTTTAAAAAGAATAATCATATTTCTATTGTTAAACACAAGAATGTTAATCATAAAATAAATACTAAAATCATATATAAGAAATATGTTAATAATTCTAAATTTTATGCTCATAAATTTAATCATGTGTATAACAAGTCTATTTGGATATCAAAATCATATATAAAAATAATGCATATATTTCAGACTATATAAAAAATAATTTCCAATTCAAAGAACAATATTCATCTGTATTCTAAGAAATCAAATCTAAATTGAATTAGGGTTCCTAATGACTAACCCCATAGATCCAACAAAGTGTCGATACAAATTTATCTTTATCTTTTCAGGCATCCAGAAAAGAAAAAGAGAAAGCATACTAATAGTTTTATACATGTATATCTGTTATGATGTCACTTCTTTTTTGGTAATGACAAAGGGAGAGAAATGTTATAATATGCATTATTACAGGAAAGTACGCTTATATTTTAATTTTTATCTTATTTTATATATTTATTTCTTGTCATTAAAAATGAGGAGAATGTTGGATATTAGATATCTGTGATTTTAGTTTTGATGATAATCAAATCATATGCTTTGTGCTCATATATTTTATATAATATTAGGTGAAGCATAAGTTCTTGTGATAAGGCTCAAGAAACTTGGATGCAACAACTAGGATAAAGAATATGGACAATTTAGCACATCATTCGAGCTCAATCTTTATAAATTTTGTATCATATTAAAAATATTTTTCTTTATTTTAGATTCTTGTAAAGATTTGATTACACACATCACATATGATAGGTATTATAACTTAGAAATATCCCACAAAATTTTTGAAACCAACTCCACTTGGTTCATAATTCATTTTAGGGTTTTTAGCATATTTGTCCCTTAAATCTTGCGTATTTTGATATCTGTCCCTCAAATCTTCGTATTTGCCCTCAAGTCCCTCAAAAGCTAGTATTTAACCTTAATAGTCCCTCTCACTAACTATTTGTTAAAATCTTAACAGAAATAGGAATATTCCGTTAGTTTAGGGCTTAACGACGTGTGAGTTCCGGGCGCCGCGCTAGGGTGGAGGCGGTGGCGACGCCGCCGCCAGAGGAGGAGGGGGCGCCGCCCCCTCCCCTGCTGCTCTCTGGGGGGAGGGGGGCGCCGCCCCCGCCACCACCTCCTCGTCTGAGGCAGAGGGGGCGCCGCCCGAAGGGGGAAGGGGCATCGCCCCTCCCCTGCTGCTCTGGGGGGAGGGGGCGGCGCTCCTCCCCCTCCTCGTCTGAGGAGGAGGGGGAGGGGCGCCGCCCCCTCCCCTGCTACTCTGGGGGGAGGGGCGGCACCCCGATGAGGGGGAGGGGCGCCGCCCCCCTGCTGCTCTGAGGAGGAGGGAGGGGGCGGTGCCCCCTCCCCTGCTGCTCTGTGGGGAGGGGCGGCGCCCCCTCCCCCTCCTCCTCGTCTGAGGCGGAGGGGGAGGGGGCGACGTCCCCTCCCACGGTTTTCTAGGCGGGGTTAATTAAGACTTAATTAGGGGGTTTAATGATTAATTAAACGTAATTAATCGTTAACTAATATAAATTTTTAACAGAAAACCGGATTGAGGGAATATTAAGGTTAACATTTAAAATGTAAGGGACTTATGAGCAAATATCAAGATTTGAGGGACAGATATCAAAATACGCACGATTAAAAACCCTTCATTCTATAATAATTATGGCATTGGTCGACTAATAACCCTCGATAGTCGACTAATATAGACCGATTATCTGCATGTTCAAAATCATACTTATTAACCGACTAACACCTTTATCTAGTCAACAATGCAGAACATATCGTTCTATATTTTGAACCATTAGTCCTCCAACTTTATCTTTAGTTGACTAATACTGCTTAATAATTTTCAATTCTTGAAAAACTATTAGGCGACCAATAGTACCCGTAATCGACTAATACAAAACTATTCCTTTCAAACTTTCAACCATTAGTCGATTAATAAAGAGACTAATGGACTAAAACAGACATTGATACTGATTGATACATGTTTGTATGTAATGATTAATTGATTAATAAAACTATTAGTCGAATAATTACGGTAGTTTCTATTTGTTGGTCATTCAACAATTGTCCATTGATGGTAATTGTAGCAACTATAATTTTGAATTTTTTGGACATTGTGAATCACCACCTTTATATATAGATATTCAACCCCATTTTAGAGATCACTGCTAATACTATCTAATACTTTTATATTCTTTTGAAAAAAGAACTAAAGAATACTTTTATTCGTCATTGTTCGTGATCTTATGAACAGAAAATCTACTTAGCCACTCATTTGATCCACATACACGATCACGTAAGGCTCTATGAGAAGTAATATTTTTTTTGATATTCTATAAGTTTTTCTTAATGTGTAGAAAGGGTGAAGTTAATCTCTTTATGTAAGAGATTGGTATACAATTTGATAATTGTGTTATCAAGATTGTAGGCAGTTTAAGATTGTAGGCAGTTTGTTCTTTTACAGGTCTGCAAGAAGGATAATAGAAAATCTAAAGCCAAAAAACATTTATGCACTGGAGTATATTTGGAGAACCGTACCATGATAAATCTCTATATTTGCAGTTGACTCATTTTCTGGTTTGATTGCTATATGTATTATTATTGCAGTAACATTTCAATTTTAATGCTTATTGGAATTGTATTTATCTTTTGTTGTTTGACTAAACGTTACTCATCAGGCATCACTATTTAGTGTTTAAGTGACCACCCATAGAATCCAACAGGTTGGTCCACAAAGTTGTGATGACATACTAACTTAGTTTGTGCCAGTCTTAAGTAGATATGAGCCAAAATGAAGATTTGTTACGATTCGTGACTCACATTCAGTGTTTTAATGGGCCGCCATAGCCGGCAATGATAGACCTTTAGCTATGGTTGCGAGGTGGGTCACAGTTAGTGTGTCATCACAACTTTTCTGGTTTGATTGCTATATTTATTATTATTGCAGTAACATTTCAATTTTTGCTGCTTATTGGAATTGTATTTATCTTTTGTTGTTTGACTAAACGTTACTCATCAGGCATCACTATTTAGTGTTTAAGTGACCACCCATAGAATCCAACAGGTTGGTCCACGAAGTTGTGATGACACACTAACTTCATTTAGTTTGTGACAGTCTTAAGTAGATATGAGCCAAAATGAAGATTTGTTACGATTCGTGACTCGCATTCAGTGTTTTAATGGGCCGCCATAGCCGGCAATGATAGACCTTTAGCTATGGTTGCGAGGTGGGTCAGTGTCCATCCATATCAATGTATGGCAAGCTCAACCGTGGGCTTCGCTCGTTAAGGCATACCACACAAAGGTGTGTTGGGCTGTCAATTTTTTTTCCTAGCCCTTTTGACTTTGGATTAGGGTTTAGGCATGAATTATTATGTAAATGTTTAAATTAAATGAGATAATAACTCAAAACATCTTTAACCTTTTTCAAAAAATCATTAAGGCCCCTTACTTTGATCATTTAACAAGCATTAGGCCCTTATTTTTTTTAGATAACCAAAAGGTCACACTATCTCTTACCATCATTATTGTAGTTGCTCCTTATTGTGAGTTAGTGTTAGTGTATTGGGTGTGTGTGTAAAGTAAAGTAAGAGGTAATATATATATGAGGGGTTAGCCATCTTGTGGGGCTAATCACTATTTCCCTAAAACACCTACATGGTATCGGAGCCCTAAAGAAAAAAAACAACAAAACCCAAAACCCCACCGCCTGCGCCTGCAACCTCCCACGCAACCCGCCTCCACCCGAAACCCAACCCGCCTCCACCCGCAACCCGCGCGACCTCGCCTGCGCCTACAACCCGCGAGCTCGCCAGCGCTGCGCGAGCGCCTGCACCTGCGCCTGCGCCTCGCCTGCGCCTGCAGCCCGCCGCCGCCTGCGCGCGCTGCCCTCCGGCCGCCCCCGCTGCCTTGTGATCCCCTCTCTTCCAAATCCTCTTCTAGCCCCACAAAACCCTAACTAGCTACAAAGAAAACCCACAAAACCCTAACCCTAGATCTATGGTAGAGTCATGAAAGGGGCTCCATAGATTTACGGTTAGGGTATGCCCTAGAAGAGGAAGAAGAGAAGTAGATCTGCGGATCTAAGGAGGAAGAGAGGAGAGATCTGCGGATCTGAGGAGAGATGGGGGACAATCTTACCTCCGCTGACATGAAGGCCTTCATTGGAGAGATAACGAAGCTGCTTGCTTCGAAGGAGTTGGGATCCTCGAGTGGATCGACGCCTTCACGGCCCGTGCAGAAGCTGGAATTGATGCCCAATGATGTGAAATTGGAAGGGACCAAGAATTACCTCAGTTGGTCCAGAAGGGTGCTTCTCATCCTGAAGTCGAAGGGGTTAGAAGGCGTCGTTCTGGGTTCATGTAAGGAACCGGTGGATAAGGATGGGGATGATTGGAAAGTCTGGAGCACCACCAACTCACTGGTGGCTGCTTGGTTGATGACATCGATGGTTCCACCCATTGCTGGGATGGTGGAGGCCATAGAGAGTGCTGCAGGGATATGGAGTATGGTGGAAAAAATGTATTCTGGAGCTGGGAATGTGATGCTTATGATAGAGGTTCAGGGCAAGGTCGACACCTTGAAGCATAGGGAGATGTCTATTCTAGCCTCCTCTGCGGAGTTGAAAAGGCTGTAGTCAGAGTTGGACCACTATGACCCTATTGATCTGCCTGATCCTAGGAGCGCTGCGATACACAGGAAGTGGGTGGAGCGCAGGCGTGTCACCCATTTCCTGAGGAACCTGAGTGGAGATTTTGAGGCCAGGAGAGCGAGTATGTGCCACTTATCCTCCATCCCATCTCTGGAGGAGGCCATAGCTGCAATGGCACAGGAGGAGACCAGATTGAGGGTGATGAAGGATGAGGGTATTCAGGTCACTCGGGCTGCACTGGCTGTACCGGCAGTGGCAGCAGTGAGCGAGGATCGAGAGTGCTACACATGTGGGGTGAAGGGGCACCTAAGCTTTAACTGCCCACAGAAGGGCAGTGGACGAGGTCGTGGCACAGGAGGAAGAGGAGGAGGTCGTTGGGGCCGTGGAGGCCGTGGACGAGGTCGCGGCGGCCCACGGGCCAACTTTGCTACCGCTGACGGACGACATGAGACAGTGATGATCGAGGCCACGCCAGCTGAGGCGTCAGATCTAGAGCAGCGGAGACAGTCCAGGTCTACTACTGAGAGCTCGGAGAGTCATGCAGACCAGACTGGGGATATTGCCTCGCCATTCGGTAACTTTGCCCACTTCGCTCACACAGGCTCAGGTAACCAATTAGCCCTTTCATGTAGAGATCATATAGAGTGGATCATTGACTCAGGTGCATCTAGTCATGTGTCAGGAGCATATAGACAATTTTCCACATATAAACCACATACCATTCATGAAACCGTTCAGACAGCTGATGGCACATCCCAACCCATTAGAGGGATTGGTACTATTCAGTGCACTCCCTCCATACGCCTCTCTTCAGTCCTTCATGTCCCATCATTTCCAGTCAACCACTTATCTGTTGGTTCTATTGTTGATGATCTCGACTGTAGCATTACTTTTGACTCTACTCATTGTGTGTTGCAGGAAAGGAAGACTGGGAGGAGGCTTGGGACTGGCGTCAGGCGTGATGGACTGTGGTACCTTGACAGAGCTAGTGGGGATGCTGCACTGGCTGTCGTTGGTGGAGAGAAGGAAAGGGATGTACTTTTGTTACATTGTCAGTTGGGACACTTGCCTTTTGATATTTTGAGTAAAATGTATCCCGATGTTTTGAATAGAGTGAATGAAATGAATTTGAAATGTGATGCATGTGAATTTGGGAAACACACTAGGACGTCATATCCT
The DNA here is from genome assembly GCA_030789695.1 of Scilla litardierei. Lineage (NCBI taxonomy): Eukaryota > Viridiplantae > Streptophyta > Magnoliopsida > Asparagales > Asparagaceae > Scilla > Scilla litardierei. The sequence continues at coordinate 162,645,233 of CM061140.1, read as the reverse complement.
AGTGTAGGGACGAGGAGTGTAGAGAAATTTCATCTTATTCACCCAGATGTTTGGGGGCCCTGCCCAGTGACTTCAGTGAGTGGGTTCAGGTGGTTTATCACCTTCATAGACTGTCATTCTCGGATGACATGGCTTTATATGATGAAAAACAAAGGTGAAGCGTTGAAGTGTTTTCAGGACTTCCATAGAAGTGTCAGAAATGTGTATGAGGCCAAGATCCGTGTCTTGAGAATGGATAATGGGATAGAGTATGAAAACAGGGAGTTTGCATCTTACCTATCTGAGAGTGGGATAACTCATCAAACCACTTGTCCCAACACCCCCCAACAAAATGGAGTTGCTGAAAGGAAAAATAGACACTTGTTGGAGGTAACTAGGTCACTCATGCTCACCATGAATGTACCTAAGATATTGTGGAGTGAAGCAGTGATGACAGCCACATATCTTATCAACAGGATGCCTTCACGGATCCTTGGTATGAAGTCTCCATGTGAGATTCTTATGGGAAAGAACACTTTTGTAGTTCCACCAAAAGTGTTCGGATGCACATGCTTTGTGAGGGATCATAGGCCTTCTGTGGGGAAGCTGGATGCTCAGGCAATTAAATGCATATTTGTTGGGTATCCTTCAAATCAGAAAGGCTATAGGTGTTGGAGTCCCTCAGAAAGAAGGCTGTTTGTGAGCATGGATGTGACGTTCAGGGAGACTGAACCTTTTTATGGAGGACTGACAGATTCTACATCAGTATTTGATACTGGGGCCTCTCCAAGCACAGGAGGAGCTGGTCGAGATGGGGAGACTGATGACAGGATGGTAGTGGTTGGACTTATACCGTGTCCTGTCAGGCCTACAGGTACTGGTCCTGATAGTAGGGAGGAAGAAAGGACATTGGTGGAGGAGGAGGAAGACAGGTTGTATGGCAGGAAATATAGCAGGAGACAGAAGGATAGTCATGACGATGGAGAACAACAAGAAGTCATCTTCCCCACTGAAGAACCACTAGCTCCACTGCCACATGTTGAGATTGATCAGTCTATCACGCCTGCTCGAGTCCCGACTTCCTTACTGCCTTCCTCTCCTATCACGGATGGTAACCTTTCTTTACCTTCCTCTAGTTTAGATCTTCCACTTGCATCTCGTAGGGAGCCTCGTATCAATGCCGGCAGGCCTCCTGTACGGTATGGATATGAGACTGATATTGCTAATCATGTCTCATATGCCTCCCTTACACCTGCATATAGGGCTATCATTGCATCCTTACAGTCTATCCCTATACCAAGTGATTGGCGAGTGGCAAAGCAACATCCCCAGTGGAAGAAAGCAATGCTCGAAGAACTTGAGGCACTGGAGAAGAACAAGACATGGAGACTTGTCTCACTTCCAGCAGGGAAGAAAGCTGTGGGCTGCAAGTGGGTATTCACAATAAAGCAAACTTCAGAAGGGAAGGTGGACAGGTACAAGGCAAGGTTGGTTGCCAAGGGCTACAGTCAGACTTATGGGATTGATTATGATGAGACATTTGACCCAGTGGCAAAGATGAGTACTGTGAGAGTACTGATATCCTGTGCAGCGAACTTTGGATGGAAATTGCATCAGTTGGATGTAAAAAATGCCTTCTTGCATGGAGACTTACAGGAGGAGGTATACATGGAGGTCTCACCTGGCTTTGGCACACAACAGACGGTGGGAAAGGTGTGTAGACTGGACAAGTCCTTGTATGGGCTGAAGCAATCTCCAAGGGCATGGTTTGACATGTTCAGGCGTGCAGTCATCACTATGGGCTACAAGCAGAGTAATGGTGATCATACTGTATTCTATAGACATTCAGGACAGCGGATTACTCTTTTGGCTGTGTATGTTGATGATATTATTATCACTGGAGATGATGAGGAGGGAATCTCTCACTTGAAGGTGAGGTTGGCGAGAGAGTTTGAGGTCAAGGACCTTGGACAGTTGGGGTATTTTCTTGGACTGGAGATTGCCAGGTCCAGGAAGGGTATAGTTCTCTCACAGAGGAAGTATGCCCTGGATTTACTGGCTGAGACTGGTATGTTAGGATGTCGTCCAGCAGTCACTCCTATTGATCAGAATCATAGGTTGCATTCACAATCAGGGGAGCCAGTAGACAAAGAAAGGTACCAGAGACTTGTTGGACGCCTTATCTACTTATGTCATACCAGACCTGACATTGCCTATGCTATCAGTGTGGTAAGTAGATCCATGCATGATCCTAGGACTGGACATATGGAGGCAGTCTTCAGGATACTGAGGTATCTGAAGAATAGTCCAGGAAAAGGCATACTATTTGGTAGTCATGGTCACATGAATGTGACAGGCTACTGTGATGCGGATTGGGCCAGTTGCCTAGATGATAGAAGATCGACCTCGGGCTACTGTGTGTTTGTTGGGGGCAACTTGGTCTCTTGGCGCAGCAAGAAGCAGGATTTGGTGGCTCGTTCCACTGCTGAGGCAGAGTATCGTGCTATGGTGCTTAGTACCTGTGAGATGATCTGGTTGAGATCACTCCTACATGAGCTACGCCTGCTGAGAGAAGGACCATTGCAGTTGTTGTGTGATAACAAGTCTGCAATTAATATTGCCAACAACCCAGTGCAACATGATAGAACGAAGCACATAGAGATTGACAGGTTCTTCATTAAAGAAAGACTGGACAAGAAACAGTTGGAGATCTCCTACATTACTTCTGGACAGCAACTAGTCGATTGTCTTACAAAGGGGTTGAACTCTAAAGGAGTAGAGGATGCTTGTAACAAGATGAGCATGATAAATATCTTTTGCTCATCTTGAGGGGGAGTATTGTGAGTTAGTGTTAGTGTATTGGGTGTGTGTGTAAAGTAAAGTAAGAGGTAATATATATATGAGGGGTTAGCCATCTTGTGGGGCTAATCACTATTTCCCTAAAACACCTACACTCCTTTTTTGGTAGGAAATGGCAATTGTTGTGGTAGCAGTTGCGGTTTCCATTCTTTTCTTATTTGGGCTTGAAGAATGAGAAGCTTTCTTCTCTTCCTTATATCCTATTTACCGCTGTTACATTTTCTTTCTTTCTTTGGCCTTAAAGGATGATAGAGGGAAAAGAAGAGAGAGCCATTACTATTGTTGTGTTTTCTTTCTTTTGTTAGCATTGAAGAATGTGAAGAATGAGCAATGAAGGTTTTCTTCCTTCCCTCTCTCCTCCTTGTTGTTGTAGCTTCTCCTTTTTGTTGTGCCTAAAGGAGGAGGAAAGAAGAGATACAATGGCCGCAAGAAAAGAGAAGCAACATCAACTAGACAAGGAGAAGAAACAAGAACACAAAAAAGAGATGAGGCAACATCAATTGTATCAAAGGAGAAGAAAAAGAAAGAAGACTGAAGGACATTTTGGTTATTTAAAAAATTGACCGGTCAGGGGTGTTAAGTGATAAAAAGTTAATGGTAGGGGTGTTAAGTGATAAAAAGTAAACGTTAGGGGTGTTAAGTGAAGCAAAAAAAATGTAATGATGCTTAAATGATTTTTAAGAAAATATTATGGATGTCTTGAGTCAATACCCCTAAATTATACTGAACCCAAACATATATGAATAGAGTTTTGACTCTAAAATTAAAGGGTTTTAGATGTTGATCCCCAAATTAGCTCTAATTTGAAATTATCTCTCAAATCATATGATTTATGATTAGGTCCCCTAAATCTTTTATCTAATTAGACTTTAGACCCTCTTAATGGTTTTCACCTAAAATTTAACTCGGTTCTAATTAAACCGAAACAAGATATGGGACACTGGATTTGAGCGTTGGGTTGAAAAAGTTGGTGGTTTTGGGTTTGGGCTTATGTTTCGGGTTGGGAAGATGATGGAAGGAGGGTTGAGGTTGGATTTTTGAAGGACGAGAGGAGATTGGAAGGGAATGAATTTAGGGCTAGATTTTGGAAGATGAATTCATTTAAGAATGAGAGGATGAAAGAGGGAGATATGTTTGTGATTAGGATGTGTGAGAGGGATTTCTAAAGAGATTTAGAGGGATGAGGGAAACATGTTTAGAGTTAAACTCGAAGGGGAATTTATTGAGGGCCGATAGGAGGAAGGAAAAAGGGCTTAGGGTTGGTTTTGGGATATGGATCTTTTGAGGGAAGAGAAAAGGGAGGGTGAAGGGTTTAGAATTAGGATTTGGTAGAAATTTTATAGAGATGGGAGGAGCGTAAGGGTTGGATTATTGGTTGAATGAGGGAAGACGTCATGTGAGGCAAAGGTTTGTCATGGAGATAATCAGAAAAGTTCCTATGACCGGAGTTGAGAAGAAGGTGAGTAAGAAGATGAGTAAATAGAAGAGAACGATATTCTGTTAAACTGAAGAGAAGGATATCCCGTTAAGTTTAATGAAATATCCTTCAGGATTAAACAAAATTTTGACTAGAACTTTTTGCTAAAAACTTAAAAGATTTGGGAGACATAATAGCAAATCATATGATTTAGAAAACCAATGTCGAATTAAAGAGAGCGGCCAACATCTAAAAATATATAATTAAAATAAAATATGAAAAATTATAAAACCTTATATCAATCTACCATCTCTTCCATTTTTCTTCTTCCTCATTTGCTCAAAATTGAAAATTCATTCAATAAAGATTCAAAGTCCAACACTTCAAGAAACAAAAGAAGACCAAGATTCATGACTCATGATTTTTCTATCTTTATTTTTTTAAATAAAAAATAAAAAATGTCACAGACCCACCATAGCACTATGGGGGCCGCTCATCACTACGCCCCAACCGCTACCATTTGTAACATTGCTCGCATCCTTTCAAGCAGTTAAATGTACAAATATGATAATGAATTAAAGAGTGGTCCAACATCAGATAAATGAAAAGGTAAATGAAAAGATGAACATATGGTTACATATGTCATATGTTATAAATTATGACTCAAATAAGATTAATCCTTTAGAGCTAAAAAGGATTTCAAGTATATTAGCCATATCCATCTCTGTTCCTAGGTCTAGTTTCTTCTGTTGGACCTACCACTCTTACAAACTGGTTTCAAAATTAATTAACCATATTCATCTCAGTTCATGGACCTAATTCCTTTTGTCAGGCATAACCATTCTTCCTAGTCTAACCGTAACAAACCGTATTAGAGCCAGATTGTAGCCTAATGAGAAATTTAAAGTAAGATGCAATGTCGTCAAAGTGATTTGTACCTATATAACTATTTAAGTTCGCCCTCTAAAAGGTTGTTGATAAAGTGTGGCCAGCCCATGCTAAAACCGCGCTTGTGCCCAATGAGAATCAGATTGTTGGATTATGAGTTGGCTCATGTCAATCTTATAAACACATCACACATGAAGGGGAAGACAGTTAAACTCGTGTAATTAACAATAGTTTCACATTGAAATCATAACCAAAAGTGAACGGCATAAATTGAAAGTTATGCCTCTACATATGAGCTTAACCTTTTGGGATAAAATAGGTCACAACCTAAATTATGCATTCATTAGTTTGATTCCACGAAGGGCCCAATCCTATCATGATACATTTGGCTAGCGTTAGGCAGTGATACCATTGTAATGTACCGAGTGGAACCGTTTAAAAATAAATTTTTTCATAGTCCCTCCCTTAAAACTGTTAGCTATAATTATTGAGTTCACAAGAATTCCTTATAAGCCAGAGGCCATCTTGTCATATATATGTCATGTGACTATTTTCTTTAAACTAAGAATTTTACAAACATAAAAAGGGATATTTCTCCATTTCATACAAGCACGCCAGTGAATGATGTAGTGATCTGATCCAATGTTAGAGAACTCGGTTTTGGTTTTGATTTCGAACCTTTTAAATGTTTACCAGTTTCGTTGGTTTCATTTTAAATTTTGATTTCAACATTATTGATGAGTGGATATTCTATATGTTTTTAGTGGGGTTTATCCATGCATAATGTCATACAAATCCTCACTTTCATTGTCACTTCATCATATTTTCGTTCACTTTCACTCGTTGGGTGTTTATGTGTGTTTCAGGTTGAATTGCAGCTAAAAAGAGCCAAAAAGAGTCCAAAAAGTAAAAGGAGCAAATAAGTCGAAGAGATGGAACCAAGAGAAGGAGAAATCGAAGGAAAACAACTCCACGCGACCGCATGGGATACCCCACGCGACCACGTAGAAAAGGGCCAAGAAACAGCCCAAAGCAGCAGCAAGAGCATTCAACGCGACCGCATGGAGACGTACACGCGACCACGTCGAGGGGTCAACTTATTGGAGTTCTGTAGACAATATCCACGCGACCGTGTGGATCCCGACGCGACCGCTTCACTGAAGCTCCAAGATCCCCAAAAGCTCCAATCTACACGGTCGAGATAACAACGACGCGACCGTGTTGCTCGATCGATGCGACCGCGTGACCCCACCAAATGATAGCGTTGATCTACATCTGCTGAAGCAATTGAAGTGCGGATCGACACGACCGCGTCGATCACCCGACGCGATCGCGTCGATCACAATCTCATGAAAGATTTGCGGAATGTTCTCAAGTTCCAGACGACGTGGTCGCGTCAAATTGGGTTTTCTGCTAAACTATTAGGGTTTTGAGCGTATTATAAATAGATGGGAGCGTCGCCGGAGCAAGGGAGGCGACTTGGGGCCACGTTTTAACCCCAGTTTTATCCCCTTTCATGTCTTTTAGGAGTAGGATTAGATTTAGATAAGTTTAGATCGCTTTTCTCATTGATGTATACATGGAATTGACGACTCATTGTATGCAACAATTGAGATAAGTGTTTATTGCTTTGTTTAATTGTGTTTCCTATTTGTTCTGCTGTCATTCATAGTGTTTTATCTTCTTTTAATTGTTCTTCTTTGTGATTGCCTTTGTTTTTATATGCTTTCATATCGCATCTCGTGTTAATCTCCGTATTTTCATATTCTGTAAAATCATCTCACGTAGCTAACAACCTATGATTGAACTAGTATTCAATTACCCAACCTCCATGCGGACGACCCATTAGCGCTACGACGACAGCCGTGCGCTTGCGGTTTATAAATGTAAAGCCCTAACAAGTTTTTAGCGCTGTTGCTAGGGAGGTTGCGCTTGATTGATATTACTTTAATTCAAGGTTTGTTAGTCTATGTGCATATAAAATAATAACAAATAAATAAACAAATTTTTCTCCCACCACCCGATTATCACTTGTACTATTCTCTTGTGCCTCTGACGCGCTTCTTTTAGTTCTATCTTTTGACTGTCAGATGCATTTTGGAGATTATGCGGATGGCCGATGGATCATACATTGGAAATTTTGATGCTTCAATATCGTATGGTGCTCATATAGGAGTTAATAAGGATTCGCAGATTGTACCATTTTGTGAAGTATGTGAGATGCAGGGGCACAAAGCAACCCCATGCACATATTATGTCCACCCATATAACCCACTGGCATATGATGTCATACATGTACTATGAACCCTCCCATACATACCCCAAAATCTCCACGTCCCCACATCCACCAAAGTAGGGATGTCAGTAATCAAGGTTTGAGGTCTCTGTTTCAGTTTCGGTCTCGGTATCGCTCTCTCGAAAATTTAGGTTTCGGTATCGGTATCGTCCATTTCGACGGTTTCGGACGTGAGTTTCGGTTTGTCAGTATTGGTAGTTTTAAATACTTAAAAACCTATCAATTAGTATCAAATACTCTCAAACACTAAAGTATCAAATATTTAAATTAAAGTATTAATCAAATACTATCAAAAAATATCAAATTTGTATGACTAATACGTATTTACAATTGTGTATAATACTATCAAAAATAATAATACATATTTTCTTGAATTAAAAAGAGTTTGCTATTCACCTTACACATTTTGCTAAATGTACCATGATAAAGGAGAATGGCAAACTTGTAAATAAACGGAAGTGGGCTAGCATTTAACTACAAGTTTGAATAGCAAAAAATATCTGATATGAGCCCAATGGTGTTGCAGCTCAATTTACACATTTCTATTAATATTTAACATTTATTTACAAGTTTGCCATTCTTTTTGTTTAAATAAATGCACCTGCAGGCTCTCTCTTTCTCTCGGGGCTCCCTGTGTTGAAACTGTCGCTCGGGCTCTCCCTTTTTCTCTATGTGGAGGAGGGAGGCTGGAGGGCGGCGGTTGGAGCTCAGGTAAGTCCACCCTCTTCTTCCTCTTCATCTTCGTTTTCTTCTTCTTCTTTTTGATTGTCTGATGTACTTTATGTTTCTTCTTCTTCTTTTTTCTTTTTTTGATTTTCTGTTAATCGAAAAAGTTTCGGTCGGTATAGGCTGAAACCGTCCAGTTTCGGCCAATACCGGCCGATACCATCCAGTTTCGGTTCATACCATCCGATACTGAGCGGTTTCGGCCGATACCGACCGATACCGAGAAACCCGAGGGGGTTTCGGATCGGCCCCTTCGGGACCGATCCGAAACGGCCGAAACCTTGATCCATGACAGTAATGATCTGACCCGACCGGCCGATCCGATTTTCACCCAGCCCGACCCAGCCCGCGACGGGTCGAGGCAAGCTTGAGCTTTGTATGCAACTAGACCCGCACCGGCCCGCCCCAGTAAACTGTAGAGGTTCTTAAAACACCTTACTATTTTGATGCGGACCATGCGGTTAGCCCATAACTCATAACTCATACTATGTTCCACTGTTCTCGCAATTGGGCCAATTCCCAATTCCAAATTACCAAATAAATCATAATTCTCCCAATTCCCAAATAAAACTTTTATTTGGGATTCATAGGTATGTCAGTAATGACCTGACCCGACCGGTCCGACCCGGTTTTGGTAAGAAATTACTCGCCTTGTCCCGTCCCGAGACACGTCCCGGCCTGTAGACGGGTCGGGGCAAGCTTGGGTAGTTAAATACCCGCCCCAGCAATATTGCCATTCCTACACCAAAGTCCCGCCTTGAGTAGTAGTTATTAGAGAACTCCTTTTTAAACAAAGGCCAATGAACTCTACCACATCCGTCCTTACCACCAAGGTCTCACCTTGAGGTCTTCTCAGAAAATACCATAGTTCTAAAAAACTCGCCACAACGACACCATGGCACGTCATGGCGACAAGGCTCCATCCTCACGTCCCGTTAATGCCCAAGTTGGCTCTTTGAGGCGGCACGCCGCCATGGCATGCCATGGCAACACAAGGCATGCCACAAAGCACAAGGCACGCCTTAAAAACAAAAAAATTAAAAAAAGCACTCGGGTCCACATTATAGGGCTAAGAGAACCCGAACCCGACCCGTTCTCATTATTTGAGGCTTCTTTTCATCTCGTAGTCGCCCGCATTCGATTTGGGGCCTAGGGCTTTTCATCTCGCTCGCAGACAGCACTTGTGAACAAATTTTATTCAAGATGTTGAAGTAGGACATGCAAAATCAATGTTCCTTCAAGTATCAGCCAGTGTAGTCAAGGCGCAAGGCGCAAGGCAAGGCGCACAGGTCCTTTGGAGCCTGAGGCGCAAGGCGCACTTAAGGCGCGGGCTTTTTTGAAAAGGCGCACAGTGTATAAAAATTGGATATATAACCCTGAAGAGGTATGATATTTCAGAAATAAATTTGCATATGAGCTAGAATTAATCATGATTAAAACATCAAAATATAACATCACATATCATATATCATAATGGGTTGACCAAGTCAAAAATCAATAATCCATAATACGATATCCATAACCGATATCCAAAATAGAAAAACAATAATATACTAATCTGTCCATTGACCACGATCCATCTAGCAATAAAGAAAGATCAATCATATGCATCATGAAAGTCGGTCTCATCCTCATATGTCTCATCATCATCATCAATTGTGTCTGCGTCATCGTCTGCCAGTGCTGCTTCTTCCTCTCCAGAGCTCTCATTTCTAAGATGAAAGGATGATGTGGAGGCTCTCCCTAGTGCTCCAACAAGTGATTTCCATGCTACTGTTATTCTAGTGGTACTAATTATTATCTCCGTGGTGCAGGGTTTTCCTCTCCCCGTCGTACGACTCGACGATAGGCAGTTGCAGGGAGCCTTCGCCCTACAAGAAATTCACCTTCGGGGAGTTCAGAAATCAAGTGCAAGAGGACGTCAAGAGAACCGGACAGAAAGTGGGGCTCTCAAGATTTCTCATATAGTTAGAAGTTCATATACACTTCATACAACTAGGGAAAGAGATGATCGAACAGAACAATTATTTCATGTGTATACTCTCACTCTGTATGTAACAGGTCAAGAAATTGCCCGCTGATCATTAGTGGAAGAATAACTATAATAATATAGCTTAAGGTTTTTATACAGACGTTATTCTTGGGTTACAATAGCCTCAGGTTCTCCATCTCACAATCGTCGATACAGAAATTATACGAAAAAATTGGAGGTCTGCCAGGAATCTGTATATGAATCCAAGTCCTAATCCAGTGCAAAGCTAAAATTATTGATGCTAGTTTTCCCCCAAAATATACGATCATGATTTCATAAATCCGGGTTATTTCCAGCAAGATCCTTAGACAAGCAGCATACGTTCATCAAAATTCAACAAAACGAAAAAAACAGACCGAAAAAAAAACGAAAAAAAACAGAACGTAAAAAAAACGGAAAAAAAAAACAGAATGAATAAAAAAACAGAAGACGAATTGAACGCAAAAAAAAGAACTGAACGAATGTTGGGGATCTGTTCGGGCGGCTTCTGTTCGGGATCCGAATCTTCGATTGGGAATGTTGGGCAGCTACCGTGGCTCTTCGATTGGGATTTATTTTGGGCGGAATTTTGGGCGGCTTTGGGAATTTTGGGCAGTTGGTTGGTGGTCTAGGGTTGGAATGTTGAAGAGTGTGGGCTTATGCAACAAATTAGAAGAGAAATGGGCCCAGAATTTGTGGGCTTTTGGTTTGTGGGCCCAAAAAAATTAGAATATGGAAAAAAGACAAAAAAATGAAAAGGCACGCGTCTTGGGTCGCCTCGCCTTGGGTCCAAGGCATGCGCCTTGCCTCGCCTTGGCTCGCCTGCAAACTGGCATGTAGCCTGGCCTTAGGCGAGGCGCAATAGGTGCGCCTTGCGCCTTGGTGCGCCTCAGGCGCGCGCCTTGGTGCGCCTTAACTACACTGGTATCAGCAAATTTCGTTTAAATCCATTTATCCAAATAGATGTAACAACTGTGTTAATCGATTGCTTTGATATTGATGACATATTGATGCCACATACTATTTAGTAAAGTAACACTTTAGTTAATTGTAAGCAGTAAGCACACATCTCAATGTAGATGGTAGGCTATGGATTTGGTAGGATTTGGAAACTAATCCATCTAAGTTGAGCATAGTTTACTGTCTAACTCTCTATATATTATATAATATATACACACATTTGCCGCCTTAAGCCACGCCTTGAAAAAAACCGTGGCTTCGCCAAGGCTACTAAGGCTTGAGGCTTGACCTCGCCGCCACGTCACGCCTTACGCCATTCAGAACATTGGAAAATACCCTTCTTAACCAAGGCCACACTTCACCTTCCCTCTCCACTAGGGGTGGCAATTCGGGCCGGTCCGTTCTTATCGGGCCGTGCCGGCCCGGTCCGATTTTCTTAAAGGACTAGACCGGTCAGGCCCGATAAGACTTCGGGCCATTCCGGAGAGGCCCGGGCACGGTCCGATAAAAATTCGGGCCGTCCGGCCCGATCCGATATGGTTGAATGAATTATGTATTGTGACAATATTTTATCATATTTTTAAACACAAACGTGTCTCATATGCTTAAAGATGCATCTAAATAGAGCACGGAAGAAGAAGATTAAGTGGGTTGCATAAGTTGATGTGTCCTACATTGTTTTCATTTATTTGGCATGATGAGGTAACATGTTTGGTGGTTCTTTGTCTCTTCTTGGAAACTGAGATCGACCCCCAAGATCCGAAGACATCAAAGTTGGCGCTGGCGGGAAGTTGTTAATTTATGCTATTTGGATCTTGATCTGATAAGATTCATGACATTGGACCCAATACCATAAATGAATGCATATTACTGAAATCCACTTTTGATCAGTGTGTGGTTAAATTGAAGTTGGACAATCAAATGCTTTTCGTGTCGTGTCGTGCTGCCCATGGGCTGAAAAGCTTGGCCCGGGTCCGGCCCGAAAATGAACCGGGCCGGGCCGGGCCGGTCCGATAAGGATTTCGGGCCAAAATTGTTGGCCCAGGCACGGTCTTATCGTGCCGGGCCCGTGCCGGGCTATCGTGTCGGACCGAAAATTGCCACCCCTACTCTCCACAATGATCGATGCCTACATTCAAGAGACTGTCCAATACTTGAACCAAATCTGCATATTACAAGGGCATTCATGAACACATGCCAGGGACCCGATCACTGAGCCTACGCTACAGCTTGAGGGAGAGCAACTGGGGACTGAAACCACGTCCCACGAATCGTCTCCAGCCTGCACCACAGAAGGTAACTCATACGATTTACAATTTAAAGAGTTTGATATGAGTTTATTTTCACATGCAGGTACCACTTCACAAACGTGGGTTGCCGAAGACCACATCATACACTGCTCTTATTCCGACGATAAGATGGATGATGGGACATTAGTTAGGGTTGAGGAGAACGTAATGCATTCCTATTCCATCATAAATGAAAGTGAGGTGTACTTGGGTGAGGGCAGTATCTCAGATATCGAAAAGCACAATCTATTACTCCCACTTGATTGCATCCCCCATTTCGTGTCATGTGAGAGCACCGAGGAGGTCGTGGAGCATGTACACATTGAGGATGATGCTCGTGAGGCCACGAAACCACGGTTTGTCTCAGCAAGCCTGACAGATCATTCCTCCCTACCACCACCACCACAGGACCCCCCAATCTACCAGAGGCATCGCATCCACCTGAGCTTATCGCTCCCGCTCAGGAAGATAGTCTAAACTCCATATCTGAATCCCATGTTTTATTATATAATATATTAGATTCAGATATTCCTGACATGCCGCATTCACCGCAGGACGCAGGTTTATGTTCCATGGAAATATGCTAGGCCATGTTAGCACCTGATGAGCACATTGACGAAAGTGACGAAGAGTTGATCGCGTCGTCGTTAGAGCGTAGCACGATATTCTCAGGGAGTTTTCGTCGCCCACATTCATATTTTCTATTCCATTTTGACGACTCTATGGGATACATTTATTGGAGGGAAAAAAATTTCACATCAGGCTGATGCTTCTTGCCTTCTGCAGGATGTAGGTGAACACCCATAAATGGTGTTTGAAGGGGCATTTCTAGAGCTTGATGAAGTTCGTAACACCAAGCTACTAGCTGAGCCACTGAAAGAGCAGGAAGAATAGTTGACTGCTCCGCTAGAGATTTTCGATCCACCTTTTGATCAGGTGAATCCGAATCCAGTAGTGTAGACAAATTTTATATGCTTTCTAGGTAAAATAAATAAACTTGTCTGCTCTCGATAGCGAGGGAACGTAGACTTTTATGTTTTTCCTTAGGTTTAAAAATCATGAATAAGTCTCACCTCTCAGCTCACCTCTCATGCAGCACTCACATATTCACTACCAAAACCATTTATATGCCTTAATGCCCAAACTTTGCCGTGTTTCATATTTATACGACTCAAACAACCACCCCACATTTGCACCCATGCTATCATTTCATTCCTCATATTCGGGATATACTTTTATTCTAGCTTGGGGGAATGACTTCCATGCATTCCACATCTATATTCACACACTTTCTAGCATTAAGGACAATACTTGATTTTAGCTTGGGGGTGCACTTCGCGCATCACTCGAATATATTTCATATTAAGAATTCCACCGCGCCTAGTTTTTATATGCACGGATATTTTAGTGAAATTTTTTCAGATTTACTTCTATTTGTTCAATCTCCCATCGTTTATCATGATATATGCTTAGGAGATGTCTTAGATCTCATTTTAATATGCTTATTGTGCTCATGTTCATAATCTTTAGAATAAAAGTATTAGAAACATGCATAAGGTATTTTTTTATTGGGAACACATCTTATGCATACATCTTGGATGTTTTAGTTGAGAGTAATGGTTAGTGATCTCATAGGATTTGGATTAACGATCTGCATATCTAGCACTGAGGAGTGATGTTGCTTAGCATGTCCATGTTCGAAAAAGAGAGCGAAAAGAAGAAAAGGAGAAAAGAATAATAATGCACCGTTCCTCCAGCTACATCAAGTAGTTGGATCCTCGTGTCTCAGGAAGCATTGGGGACTCGCACCGAAAGGTTTAGCTTGGGGGAGTGCATAGGAATAAAAGTTTTTAGTTGGTTTGAGATAGTAGGTCCGAGGGGTGGTTCTTGACCCAATGCCCTAAGGTCGCCTGATCTGTGAGTCATTGATACAATGCTCCTTACACAAACCAACTAAGGATCCAAAAATTATATAATATCGAAAATAAGAACATGAATGGAGCTAGGAACCCCACAAATCATGTAACGATAGCGTGGCATGAGTGCTACTTCCTTGATGGATTCATACCACATTATATGATACTAATTCTTCATCGATCATCGCATGATTTCGATTCCCATTCTAATAGCATAGGCGGTATAGAGGAAATATTATGAGATTTAAGCATAACCTTAATAACGTATATTATATGTTGATTAATATTGGAGATAATCCTCTAAGCTGTCTCGATATATTGATAAGACTTGACATGCTTATGAAATCTAAAAAACTTCAACGTATATATGTCTGTTGATGTGAAATTCTTGATATCATCTGTTGAATGCATGCATACTCCAACTCTCTACTCTTTCTTTGCCTTCCTCGAGGACGAGAAAGAGTTTACCTTGGGGGATTTTGATGTGTTGATATTCTATATATTTTTAGTGGGGTTATCCATGCATAATGTCATACAAATCCTCACTTTCATTGCCACTTCATCGTATCTTTGTTCACTTTCACTCGATGGGTGTTTATGTGTGTTTCAGGTTGAATTGCAGCTAAAAAGAGTCAAAAAGAGTCAAAAAGTGAAATGAGCAAACAAGGCAAGAAGATGGAACCAAGAGAAGGAGAAATCGAAGGAAAACAACTCCGCGCGATCGCGTGAGATACCCTACGCGATCGTGTGGAAGAGAGCCACGAAGCAGCCCAAAGCAACAGCAAGAGCATTCGATGCGACCGCGTGGAGACGACACACTCAACCACGTCGAGGGGGGGGGTCAACTTACTGGAATTCTGCAAACAATATCCACGCGACCGCGTGGATACCGACATTGCCGCTTTGCTGAAGCTCCAGGGTCCCCAAAAGCTCCAATCTACACTGTCGAGATAACAACGACGCAATCGCGTTGCACGATCGACGCGACCGTGTGACCCCGCCAAACGACCGCGTTGATCTACATCTGCTGAAGCCATTGAAGTGTGTAATTGTCCAGGATCGACACGACCGCATTGATTCCTCGATGCGATCGCATCGATCCCGATCTCATGAAAGATTTGTGGGTTGTTCTCGAGTTCCAGATGACGCGACCACGTCGATTATCAACGCGGTCGTGTCGAATCGGGTTTTTAAACTTTTAGGGTTTTGAGCGTATTATAAATAGATGGGAGCGCCATCGGAGCAAGGGAGGAGACTTAGGGCTGTGTTTTTACCCCAGCTTTACTCCTTTTATGTTTTCTAGGAGTAGAATTAGATTTAGATTAGTTTAGATAGCTTTTCTCATTGATGTAGCCATGTAATAGATGACTTCTTGTATGCAACAATTGAGAAAAGAGTTTATTACTTTGTTTAATTGCATTTTCTATTTGTTCTACTGTCATTCATTGTGTTCTATCTTCTTTTAATTGTTCTTCTTTGTGATTGCATTTGTTTCTATATGCTTTCATATCGCATTTTGTGTTAATCTCCGTATTTCCCAATTCTGTAAAATCATCTCACATAGCTAACAACCTAGGATTGAACTAATATTCAATCATCCAACCTTCTTACGGACGACCCGTTAGCGCTACGACGACAGCCGTGCGCGGGCGGTTTATAACTGTAAAACCCTAACATTTATCTATATTTTATGTATATATTTGTATGAATTTGTAGTAATTTTTTAAACACAAACCCAATACTAATTTAAACCCAAACCCATTACTAACATCCAATGTAAATCAAACCTAAACCCACTACTAATTTATATAGTTTCCCACTCACTGCTTCGATCGTGATAGATTCGGCCCAGTGGGGGCATATTTGGGTATTTTTGTGTTATTTTATTAGTCTAGGGGCTTTTGGGTAATTTTGCAATGAGGGGAATTATTATAAATAGATGGGAAGGCGGCTGGCCCTCGCATGCTGAATTTGAGAGTTGTTTGATAAATTAAGGAGAAGGTTCATCTTTCTACGGAAGAGTGCGGACGTCCCCTATTAATAATCGCCCGAAAATTGTAATCATCTATCTTTATTTTGTTCCAAATTTATCTAATAAAGTTCAGATCGTGTTGGTTCCTATCATTTTGGTATCAGTGTGTTTCGATCTTGATGTATGAGTTGAGATCCTTGATGAAGGAAATCCAGGAGTCGAATAAGGAAGTGCATGAGTCGATGAATGAAGTGCATAAGTCGATGAAGCCGATCTACGCGTATCTCGAAAACTATCGACATCGTCAACGCGAGTAGGAGGCTAGAAAAGCTGCGGAACTTTCAAATCTGAAGAAGACGGAGGAAAACGGTGCAGATCTGAAGCCTACGGCCGTCGGTGACTCAGATCCATCGTCGGGGGGACGACGGACCAGATCTGACCATGGCGAGTCCCCAGAAGGCCACGGGGAGACCCCAGGAAGGCGCCGCAGCCACGGTGAGCCCCCAAAGAGCCTCGCCGGCCACGACAAGCCCGTTGGGGGCCTTTGCGACATGGATGAAACACCGATGGCCGGCGGCAGCGTCTTTTAAGCGACACCGACGACGACGCCGGCGAAGTATCGCCCCTCCACCACAACCAACGACTGTGCCCCACCACGACGAAGAGAATAAACCAAGATTCGCCGACAACCGCCGGTGAATTCGCCAGAAAATTGTGACGGCGCCATCGAGTCGCTGTCACTACAAGGGCGGCTCGATCCAGCCGCCCCCATAGCCGAGTCGATAGCTCAAGCTGGCTCAGTCGAGCAGCCGGCCCGAGCCGGCTCCACTGACGACTAGGCTCGAGCCGATGAACAATGCTTTCCTGGGATTTTCTAGCGAATTTCGAGGAATTTCTTGCGCAGCTTCCGAATTTTGACGATTCCGGGCTCGATTGAAGTCTAATTCAGAACAGAAAGAGCCAGGACGTAGAAGACTCAGCGGCGGACGCTCTCCCATTGTGGCAGCAACAGGTTGAGGAGGACGGAGCTCGTGGATGGCCGTTCGATCTAGGAGGAGGCGATAAGACGTGCTCCAACCCTCAGCAAAAGCGTACTCATGGTCATCATGCACCACCTTGAGGACAATGTGTATTTTCAGGAGCAGAGTAATGATAGATCTGGCTTAGTGGGGTATATTTGGGTATTTTGGTGTTATTTTATAAGTCTAGGGGCTTTTGTGTAATTGTGCAATGAGGGGAATTATTATAAATAGGTGGGGAGGCGGCCGGCCCTAGCATGCTGAATTTGAGAGTTGTTTGATAAATTGAGAAAAGGTTCCTCTTTCTACGGGAGGGTGCGGACGTCCCCTATCAATCGGCATCTTGGGAGGACGATTACCCCTAAAATTGTAATCATCTATCTTTATTTTATTCAAGTTTTTATCTAATAAAGTTCAGATCGTGTTGATTCCTATCAGTTCGCTCCCGTTCGATCCCTTCTCTTGTCTTGCAAGATCGAAGCAGTGAGATCAAAGCAGTGCCAGCTTCCTCCTTCATGTCAGGTTAGCTCTATCGAATTCTATTTTTTTCACTATGATGACGGTGGTGATAATTTTTTTTCATTTTCATTGTTATTTGCTTATCTCAAAGTTGTTATAGTGTCTATGATCAAATAATCAATAATATATATAATTTTTGGCCAATTTTGGATTTTTCGGAGTTTTTGGTCAAAACCAAGATCAATGGTCAATTTAGTACTGGTCCCCAACAAAATCGGTACGAAATGACCGAAATGTTTCAATTTCGACCGAAAGCTTAAACCTTGATTTGATCAAACATCAAATTTTTTGACGGGCCATGGCATTATTTAGAGGCATGAATTGCTAAAACTAATTTCAGTAATTGTTGTTTTTTGTTTTTCTCATAGTTTGTCACTCACCCATGTATTCAAATAATCACAGTTTGTTTGTCCCAAATATCTTGAGCAGACAGATATACATCCTTCTAAATGTCTAGATTGTCATAATTGTTATGGTTGCAAACACCATTTACATCTGTGTGTGGAAAATGTAACAGGACAAGAATGTGTATAACCAATCCTAACAGCATATTTTGATGTGATCTGCAAGAGAAAATAAAATAAAAATAGGATTTTTGTGTGAAAGATGTGGGGAAAAGGTATGATTTTTATTGATTTTTTGATAAAAGTAACAAGATATGTGGCATCGATTCGAGAAGAGTCCGCTCTTCTATCTTTATGTTCGAGATCAAAGCATAAATCTCCAAGAGCTAGGGCTCTAATCAACTCTTAGAAAGTTTCTTTTACAATAATCAACAAAATTTTCCCAACCCTAACCGTCATCCATTAATAAATCCCGTTTTGCCCAGAATTTTCAGAAATTACAAAACAGCCACTAACCCCCTATTACAAAATTGCATATGGTGTGGCTGTCACACACAGTCGCATCATTACTCCGTCCCCGAAGGGCCACATTGTTCTCAAGGTGGTGTCATGAAAACCATGGGCATGCTACTCCAAATGGAGGTGCTTGTCCCCTTTCGGCTCTTCCTCCTCAACAGCCTTGCTTTCTTCATCTTCGACGATCAACATATGAACAACACGATCCTTGCAACGATGTCCTAATCTGAACCTCTCGCCACAACGAAAGCATAGACTCTTGGTACGTCTGTCCTCGATCTCAGTCTGCAAAAGCCGCTTAATCCTGTTATGGGGTGAAAGCTCACTGTTCTTCTCTTGACTGGATTGGATCCCTCTTGACGGTGCATTCTCCTCCTTTATTGCTATCTGGCCGCAAAAAGTAGGTCTACCCCAGGTCCCCTAGACTTGCCGCTCCTCTACGAGCCGATACTTCTGGGCCAACTCCATGGTGTCCATTAGCCCTTTAAGGCACTGGACGCGTAGCTCCGCCCGAATGTTAGCATTGAGACCTTTAATACAACACCCTTCCAAGGACTCCTCAGATAGTCCATGCACACGGCCTGATAGCAACTCAAATTTCATGATATATTCCCTGACTGTCTCCTCCTGTCTAAGAACAAAGAGTTGCCCATGAAGGTATTCCCCTGTGTGTCCCGAAATCGATGTCGCATGCAATTCTTAAATTCCTCCCACGAGCACACGAGCCGTTGTTGCTCTCTCCATCGCAACCATGATAAGTCCTCGCCCTCTAAACATATTCCTACCGTCCTCAGCTTCTCCATTGCGGTGAAGCATGTCACCCCAAATTACATCTCAGCTCGGTAGATCCTATTGGCCTAATTAGCTAGCTAACTTAAGTCACTCTTTAATTTTGATGACAACAAACAAATCACATGGATACTAATATGTTAATTGACTTTAAGATCAAAACATGGCTATATTGATCAAATGACGATTTCGTAATTTCTATATCGTTCAACTTGCCCTAAAGATGCTCAAAAATCAAAGTCTGTGACTGTCACGATCGCTTTTTGATCGTACGTTTTTTGTGCACGTACTCTTATTCGTACACGTATTTATTTTTGGACCTTCTTGTATCTGAACTCTATGATATAATATGCCGTCGTGACCCTCTCGAAGAGTATTAATTTGTGGAAATATTTTGGAACGTCATTTCACGGGCCGTTCTCCCATGAAATGATTTTGTTTGAAGAGGCGTCGTGATTTTCACTTTCGTCGTGAGACCTTTTTATTTTTAGTTTCGTTTCTCGTCGTCAAACTCGTGACCAACCTTCCTAATTTCGTTTCTCTCGTCGGTACGGTTGCCCCAGTATTTATCTCATAATTTTAGGGCTCCGTTTGACCCACTTTCACTATTTTTTCCAATCTACTATATTTAACCCTAAGTTTTATATGAGTTTAACCCTTTAAGTATTATTTATTATAATCCTAATCACTTTTAAACCGGCCCCACTTCCCCCCCCCCACATGGTCGCACACACCCATGAGAGAGAGATAGAGGGTGTGAGACCTATGTTTTTTAATAATAGTATTAAAACAATTTTAACCTAGATAACCCTAGACCTAACCCTAAGACCCTTAGCCTGCTCTTGTACAGACTACCTACTCTGTACCCACACAGCAAATGGGATTTAAAACATATAATAAAAAGAAGAAGAAACCCTAAGGCTTATGACCCCTTCACGTTCTGCCAAACCCCACTCCCTATTTCCCATAGAACCCTAAACTATACCTATTTATATAACTCTAACCTAGGGTTGCTACCGTAACAAAAAAGAAGAAGTAAAAACCCTAGAGGACTCTTCAGCCGCCGCCCCTTCTTTTCTTCCCCCTTCACGCAAGAGAAACTCGACGCAGCCGCCAGCCCTTAGAACCCCACTCCCTATTTCCCATAGAACCCTAAACTATACCTATTTATATAACTCTAACCTAGGGTTGCTACCGTAACAAAAAAGAAGAAGTAAAAACCCTAGAGGACTCTTCAGCCGCCGCCCCTTCTTTTCTTCCCCCTTCACGCAAGAGAAACTCGACGCAGCCGCCAGCCCTTGGGGGTCTCACGCGATCGCTGCCGCCCCTCTTTGTCTCGACGCCGACCAACTCCCCGGCGCCCATCCTCCTTCTCGAGCAGCGCCCAAGTCCCATCTCCCTTTGACACCAGCCCGCCGCCAGCCCTTGAGAAGCCGCCGCCCTCTTCACAGCTGATGCGCGCGCCAGCCTCTCTCCCCTGCCTGTGAGATACTCTCCGACGAGCCCTTGCCACCTCCCCGTGGAGCCGAACACCAACCTCAAACCGCATCTTCTGCTTGCTCCCCCCACAACTCCTGCCATTCACCCATAAGCTGTCCTCTTCAACCCAAAACACACAGTCCGGCCTTCCTCCGCCCTCGTCGCTCCGACCAACCCCAGCAATGCGGCAACGCTTCTCCCCCACAACACCTCGGAACCGCCACGACACCCTCCCTTCACGGCCAAGCCATGGCAGTCGCAACCCCTTTCACGTAAGTGGTTATTTTAATGCATGGTATTAAAGCTATAGACTAATCTGCTAGTTTAGTTAAGCACCATGTGAGGTAGTAGGTGGCTTGACACTTATAATTAGTCTGTTAATGGGTTAGCAAAACCTTCATGTAATTATTTATGTCCTTGTTTTATAAGTTAGTAAAGAAATCTATATTGTTATATCAGTAAATAAGATTACTGATGTAATGTTACCTATATAAAATCAGTACCTATTCATTAGTAATAAGATATTTAGTGTTAGATCAACGGTATTTTCAAATGAAGTCTGTGTACTAGGAGTAAAACAGTAACCTAATATTGGATACATGTAAGTACTGTTAGCTCCATGTATAAGTTAGTTGTTATACGTGTCTGTATATATTATAATTAGCGTTTCACAAGTTGGGATTATTATTATTGGTTGAGAATTCATTAGCTTGATGTCTTAGCTCATCCATGTCGCAGATATAGTACGTTGTTCTTCGCGGCCAGTTGCCGTTTTCGAACCGTTCTTTTCCATACCGTTCACGCTACCGGAATCCAACCCCTGACGTCGCTACCTGACGCCAGAGTAGCTCTCGCGTCGTGTAGAGGTAAGATCTGCCCCATAGGAATCATCACTTGCCTGTTAATCAACTAAAATTGGTAATTTCTGATGATCGTGATTCACTAAACAAGATAATAATATGGGACTGTAAGTTGGTGTGATGATTGGTGTTTGGGCACGTAGGCAGAACTGGACTTCTTGATCGTGTGACTAGCAGCACGTCCCTTTTCAGGCAAGTGATACTTACCAGTGTTCTGCTTAGGCCACGTCTTAGGCCATTTTGTTCAGTAGCGTAAAAGAGACTAGGCGGCGAAATAATAGTCGCCTAGACGACCCTTTTAGATCTAGTTTGACAACGAAACTAGATCTGACACCCTACTTGATCTAGCTTGACAACGAAGCTAGATCCGACACATTTATCATGCTTGCATTCTGTTGTGAATCGTCGTAGATCGATTCACAATTTTAAAGAGGAAAATTAAAAGAGAGGAAAAAGTTTATATTTTTGCTTGAATGAGACAAAGAACCTAGATAATTGATCTTCTTAGAGACAAGATCGATCTCCCCGCTTTGGATGAACGGATCAAAGCTTAAGCACCGTCGAATGACGCTTGAGAGTTTTCTCACAATACAAGCATAAAACAACAAAATGACGGCTAGACCTAATATAAAGAAAGAGGATGTATTTTGGTAAAATACCAAAATACCCTCCCACTAAGAAAATGGCCTAAACCGCGCTCCCGCGTCTCCTGCGACGTGCGTAAGTGATGACGCCTCCACCGCCACGTGCTCCATCCCCAGAGGAGGGCCCCGGTGCACCGGATGCACCCGCATCAATACCCCCCTCTAAAAGAGCCACCTTGTCCTCAAGGTGGAAATCTGGATACTGCGCCTGGACCACCTCGTAATCCTCCCAAGTAGCATCGCAATCTGGTAGCCCTGCCCAGTAGATCAGCACCTCTCTCCGTCGTCCCGCTCCCTGGCGGACCGCCCGCACCTCCAAAGGCTCTAACAGCACCTCCATGTCATCCGTAAGTGTAGGGGGAAGAGTGGAGGAAACAGCATGGTCCCCAACCGCCCGTCTCAGCTGTGACACGTGGAACACAGGGTGAATCGCCGACGTGGCTGGTAGCCTCAAACGGTATGCCACCTGTCCGACCGTGGCCTCCACCTGATATGGACCGAAGTAGCGAGCCGCCAACTTCTCGTTCGGCTGCCTCGACATCGACCTATGCCTGTAGGGGCGCAGCTTGAGATAAACCATATCTCCCACCTGGAAGCTAACGTCCCGTCGATGCCCGTCCGCCTGAGCCTTCATCACTTGCTGAGCCCGCAATAAGTGTTTCCGCAGCTCCCCCAACAGCCCATCCCTCTCCTCCATGTATGTCTCAACTCGTGACACGGGAGTCTGGCTGTTTCCAAAGCGCACCAAGGGTGGAGGGTCGCGTCCGTACAACACCCTGAAAGGCGTCGTCCCTGCTCTCGAATGGTACGAGGTATTGTACCAATATTCCGCCCATGCCAACCACCTGTACCACTGCCTAGGTGTGTCTGAAGCAAAGCACCGTAAGTACGTCTCTAGGCTGCGGTTGACGACCTCCGTCTGACCGTCTGTCTGTGGGTGGTAAGCGGTACTCCTCTTCAGGACCGTACCCTGTACCCTAAACAGCTCCCTCCAAAAGACACTCATGAATACCTTGTCCCTGTCGGACACGATGGATGCCGGTATCCCATGTAGCCGTATCACCTCCCTCGTAAATGCCGATGCTACTGATACGGCTGTGTAAGGATGCTTCAGGGGGATGAAGTGTGCATACTTACTCAGCCTATCCACCACCACCATGATCACCGTGTACCCCTCTGAACGTGGTAGCCCGTCGATGAAATCCATGGTAATATCCTCCCACACCCTCTCTGGTAGTGCCAACGGCTGAAGCAGTCCCGCTGGGGCCATCGCCATGTACTTGTGACGTTGACAGATGTCACAAGCTGCAACTAAGCGTGCAATCCCTCTCCGCATCCCTGGCCAGTACACCTCTCTGGCCATCCTCTGATAAGTCTGATGTACCCCCGAGTGACCCCCTGTCACGGAGCTGTGGAACTCCTGGAACAACACGGGTATGAAGGCCGAGGTCCTCGGCAACACTAACCTCCCCTGGTACAGTAGTCGGCGCCCCTCCAAAGTATATCCTGCCGGCTCGTCCGCCCCACTCTGAATCCGCTCGCGGATCTGCTGCAACTCCGCATCACCCTCCGCCTCCTGCAACATGGGCTCCCAGTCCAGCCACATGGGCCTTGATAATGCCCTCAAGTCCACACACTCCTCTCGTCGAGACAAGGCATCCGCAGCCTTGTTCTCCAACCCGGGCCGGTACTCTATCTCAAAGCGGTATCCTACCAGCTTGGATAACCAACGCTGGTGCTCCTCTGTGACTAACCGCTGCTCGAGGAGGTATTTGAGGCTCCTCTGGTCCGTCCTGACTACAAACTCCCGACCCAACAGGTAGGGTCTCCACTTCAGCACTGCCAACACTATGGCCATCAACTCCCTCTCATAGACCGACTTCAGCCGTGCCCTAG
Source organism: Scilla litardierei (assembly GCA_030789695.1). Classification (NCBI taxonomy): domain Eukaryota; kingdom Viridiplantae; phylum Streptophyta; class Magnoliopsida; order Asparagales; family Asparagaceae; genus Scilla; species Scilla litardierei. The sequence continues at coordinate 162,620,854 of CM061140.1, read as the reverse complement.
CTGATAGCACCTGGCTGAAATAGGCTATTGGCCTTCCCTCCTGCATGAGCACCGCCCCTAGACCGTACCCTGAGGCGTCCGTCTCCACCACAAAAGCCTTGCCAAAGTCTGGCAAGGCGAGCACTGGCGCCGTCGTCATCGCCACCTTCAAGGCCTCAAAAACCTTGGTGGCCTCCTCCCCCAGTGGAACCCATCCTTCTTCAGCTGCTCCGTGAGAGGCCACGCTATAGTGCTGTACCCCTTGACGAACTTCCTGTAGTAGCCCGTCAGCCCCAAGAAGCCTCGCAGTGCTCGTAAAGTAGTGGGCACCGGCCAATCCAGCATGGCCGCTATCTTTGCTCTGTCGGCCGCCACCCCCTCAGCTAACACCACGTGCCCCAGGTACTCCACCCTTGCCTGACCGAAACTGCACTTCTTTCGGTTGGCATATAATCGATGTGCAATCAACTCTCTGAACACTACCTCTAGGTGGTCAATGTGCTCACCCATGCTCCTACTGTAGATGAGGATGTCGTCGAAGAAGACTAGGATGAACCGTCGCAAGTAAGGCTGGAAGACCTTATTCATCAAGGCCTGGAATGTCGAAGGGGCGTTGGTCAAGCCGAACGGCATGACCAGGAACTCGTAATGTCCCTCATGGGTGCGGAAAGCGGTCTTCGGCACGTCCTCTGGCCGCATCAAGATCTGGTGGTACCACGCCTTCAGGTCGATCTTCGAGAAGATTGCCGCCCCATGCAGCTCGTCAAGCAGCTCGTCGATTACCGGAATAGGAAACTTGTCGGCGACAGTCTCCTTATTCAGCGCCCGGTAATCGACGCAGAATCTCCAACTACCGTCCTTCTTCTTCACCAGTAGTACTGGGGAAGAAAAAGGACTCACACTAGGCTGGATCACGCCAGCCTGCAGCATCTCCCGCACCATCCTCTCTATCTCATCCTTCTGCACATGCGGGTATCTGTAGGGGCGCACGCTCACCGGTGCCACCCCGTCACGCAATACTATCGCGTGCTCATGCCCCCTCCTCGGAGGTAGCCCTTGCGGGCTCTGGAAGACCTCCTGGTACTGCTCCAGTACTGAATCTACCTCCATTGGGGTCTCCTGCTGCTCCTCCTCCGCGGACAACCCCTGATACTCCACCAGAAACCCCTCTCCCTCATCCCGCAACGCTCGCGTAATGGCCTTGAAGGCCACTACCGAAAAGCAGAGGGTCGGGTCCCCTGTCAGCACCACCGTCTTGCTCCCCTCCTGGAACTCCATCCGAAGAAGCTTCCAGTTCACCTTCATCTCTCCGAGCTTCTTCAGCCACTGCACTCCTAATATGACATCCACGTTGTCCAACTCCAACGGCAAGAAGTCTTCCACTATCTGAAGCCCCTGCAGCGTGAAAAACACCCCCTTGCAGAGCCCCTTACTCTCCTCCATCTTCCCTGTGCCCAGCAACACAGTGAACTTCTCCATCGTGCTCAACTCCAACCCGTGACGCTCTACCAGCCGCCTCGAGATGAAGTTGTGGGTCACCCCACTGTCAATCAATACCGTCACCGTCTGATCTCCCAGTGTCCCTGCCAACTTCATAGTATGGTTCGGAGTGAACCCTACCACGGAGTTCAGCGACACCTCCGCAAAATCCATGTGCACATGCTCCTCCTCAGGCTCCTCCACTATCCCCGGCTCCTCCTCCTCCGGATACTTCTCCTCGTCGGGCACAATCACGATCTGCAGCAACTTGCTCGCACATCGATGACCGGGGGTGAACCTCTCGTCACACCTGAAACATAGGCCCGCCGCTCGCCGTGCCCGCATATCAACCTCCGTCATGCGCCTACCAGGTACGGTGGTGCGGACCTCCCCTGCAGCTGGTCTAGGTGGTACTGGAGCTGGTGGTCCGATAGCTGGCCTAGGTGGTGCTGGTGCTACTGGGCTGCGCTGCCCCTGCGCCCCCCAAGCCCCCCTAATGCGTCTCTCCTCCGACTGCTTCTCCTCCGCCTTGTGGGCTAGGCGAAGGACATCCTCCAAACACTGAGGGCTCTGCATCCTCAGCTCCGCTCGTATAGAGGGCTTCAGTCCCCTCATGAAGTTCCCGATCATCACCTCATCGGTCACCCCCTTCACCCTACTGTTCAGCATCTCAAATTTCTCCACATAGTCACGCACTGTCCCCTCTTGCCTCAGGGCCGACAGCTGCTCGTAAAAATCCCCTCCTACTGTCTCCTGAAATCGGTCTACGATCAGCGCTGATAGCTCCTCCCAGGTGCGAAAAGGGGACCGTGCTATCTTCCACCGATACCAGGCCAGAGCATTCCCCTCAAAGTAAATCCCGATGGCCTTCAGGACCTCCTGCTCCGTCAGACCCATCACCTGGAAATACCTCTCCGCTCGGTATATCCACCCATCAGGGTCGGTGCCGTCAAAGGTCGGCATCTTCAGCTTCATCAACCGCCGATCTGCGTTGATGTCGCCTAGCTGCCCCCTATCTCCGCCTCGGTCAACCCCCCCTGATCATCTCGCCACCCCGAGCCTCCCTCGGGCCTCCCCTGTCGACCCCGTACAGCTCCTCTGGCCATGCAGGTCTCTCCCACGCCTCGGGCTGGTAGTAGTGCCCCGGAAACTCTGGCGGTCGTGCAAAATTGGGCCCTTGCCCAGGCGGAATGGTCTCTGCTCTCCAAAACTGGCCCGCTGGGGCCCCAATAGCTGCTCCTGAGGCCCATCCGCCTCTCGATGCCCCCAAAGCTCCTCCAGATTGGGGTACGAACCCCGCAACACCGCCAAACACCCCTCCCATGCTTGCAGCGCCACCGGGGAAGCCGCCCGGGCCCGCTGACCCATGCCCGGGGTCCAGCGGACCCGCCCGGCCCCAAATAGGGGCCGCGCCTTCATTGCCGCCCCCGCCTGGGGCTGCCGACCCCCAGGCGGGTGTCGCGCGGGTCGCCAGACCCCCAAAGGGGGTCGGCGGCCCCTGGGCACCCCCGCCAGGGGGTGCCGGCCCTCCGGCGGCCCCAGGTTGGGGCGCCGAGGGCCGGGGGTGGCCGGCCTGACCCGCCCAGGCCATGGCTGGGCCGGGCGGGCCTGTCGGCCCCCTATTAGGCCCGACAGGGCCCGTGGAGGTAGATCTGGGCCCTGTCGCGCCAAACCCTAGCCCGCCGGCTAGGGGTGTAGCCGCCGCATGTGACTCCCCGTGGCTCGGGGGTCCTTGATTTGTCGAAACGACGCCGGAATCGCCTTGGATCTCTTCCATTGCCCTCCCCTTGTCGCGATCCGCCGCCTTCTCCTTGGTTAACCCTTGCAACAACTCCATTATCGCCGGAATGGCCGCCGTGGCCTCCGCGGTTTCCCTTCTCATGGTTCGAAGCTCCGATTGAATGTCCTCTTGGGTGTGTGCATGATCCTTGATCGAAGCTTCCATCGCCTTCCTCAAACCCTCGATCTCGTGATTGAGATCGTCGCGTAGACCTTGGATCTTCTCATCCACGGAAGCTCTCGTTCCCGTTGCCATGGAATCGTAGCGCTCTGATACCAATTGTTATGAATCGTCGTAGATCGATTCACAATTTTAAAGAGGAAAATTAAAAGAGAGGAAAAAGTTTATATTTTTGCTTGAATGAGACAAAGAACCTAGATAATTGATCTTCTTAGAGACAAGATCGATCTCCCCGCTTTGGATGAACGGATCAAAGCTTAAGCACCGTCGAATGACGCTTGAGAGTTTTCTCACAATACAAGCATAAAACAACAAAATGACGGCTAGACCTAATATAAAGAAAGAGGAGGTATTTTGGTAAAATACCAAAATACCCTCCCACTAAGAAAATGGCCTAAACCGCGCTCCCGCGTCTCCTGCGACGTGCGTAAGTGATGACGCCTCCACCGCCACGTGCTCCATCCCCAGAGGAGGGCCCCGGTGCACCGGATGCACCCGCATCACATTCATGCTACCATGCCATGTTTAATATCAATTAACGGTACGACATTTAACTGCTCATTGCCATGTCATTGCATGCATTCAATGTTTCATCGTGATTGCGTAGCACACGCTACACTTATTGTAATGATTGAGGCTAGGCACCTGCTTTGCGGGCACAACCCTATGCCAAAAACACTTCCTGGCTCGTGATCCAGAAGATGGGCGCCAGTCCATATTGAGAAACACTTCTTAGACTCGTGATCCAGAAGCGAGCTCACGTACTTGGGAAACCAAGGCTCGACACACGTGGAGAGGTGGGGTTAAGCTGTCACACAGCGTAGAAGGATGTCTGATCCGCTCCTTCAGCTGTAAGGAGTAAACCCTGTGCACATCGTGAAATGATAATGATCGTGAAATGATAATGTTCGTGACTCGTGAAACAGTGTTTTTCGTGGCTTCTGCTACGACGTGCATGCATGTCATCATGTCATCTTAAATTGTTGCATTCGTTAAATGTCATTTCATTTCATTATATTTAGAACTGATAGTCGCTATATTTTTATTTGTATCCTTGCACAAAAGTTCTTCGCCTTCTTTGGGAGACTTTTGCTAACATGTGCCCTTTTCTATTTGGGTGTCACATGTCAGTTTTTGAGCCTGACTTAGTTGCAGAGAATGACAGGTTGCTGACGTTCAGTTCGAGGATTTCAGTTCTAGCTTCAGTCTCAGCTGGTGACTTTCTTTCAGATGTCTTTTACCTTTGAGTAGCTGTTGTTAGGTTGTTCGGTGTGTAACACCATTTCGTGTTGTAGTTTTGGCATGTTCTAGGCCTTCTTGTCAGACTCCGTACTTTGATCTATGACTATCTCTGTAATGTTGGAATAAAATATGTGGATGTTAATTGTTGGATAATTCATTTGTCTATCCCTCATTATTATTATTGTTGTTTCGTCGCAATGCAAAGGACCTGTTATCGTTTGAAATTTTTACAGACGCTTATCAGACTGCAGCTTCACAGCTCCACGTCTGAGCGGACCTCCTCACGTCTCGCCTTCCATATTAGGGAAGCGGGGCGTGACAATGACCAAAGTACATCATAATTTATTCAAGGAGAAGATCTTTGGTACTATGGCCAAAAATCAAGATGAAGATGAATGATCAATTTGGTTATTTTCCCTTGGTCAAATTTCTTTAGAAAGTCAAAGCATTGGGGTAGAAGAGTTCTAGTCAAAAAATTCAAGTTCCGTGCATAAAAGGAGAAAGAAACCAATAAGGATTCAAGTCCATGAGGAATGGCAATTGAAATTCTCTAAGAGTTCAATTTGGTTACAAAAGTTCAACTGCTACCAGAGTTCATGTGCAATTGGGATTAGTTAAAGAACTCAAGTTAGCTACACGAGTTCATGTGCAATTGGAACTAGTCAAAGAGTTAAAAGTTGGCAACAATAATTCATGTGCAATTGGAATTCTTTCAAGAGTTTTAGTTGGCTACTAGAGTTTATGTGCAAGTGTAACATGAGTTCAAGTTGGCTGAAGAATTCATATGGACTACAACTACAAGAGTTCATGTGCTAGTAAGACTTAGGTTTCAACACCATATATATATATATATATATATATATATATATATATATATATATATATATGGGATTAATGGCTATCATACGCCATATGAGAGCCTCTCTCATACGCCCGCTCACATAAAGCACCCAAGTACAAGCTCACATGGGCTTGTACTTGGTTGTACTTGGGTGCTTTATGTGAGAGGGCGTATGAGAGAGGCTCTCATATGGCGTATGATAGCCATTATTCTATATATATATATATATATATATATATATATATATATATATCCGCCCCCTGCTTTTGGCCAGAAAATTAAGCTAGAGAAAATCGAAAACACAAAAGCTGCGCCCTTCTCTCCTCATAGCCTTAGCAAGCTACCCTAGAGGCCGGCCCATATCCTCATCAAGCCAACAAGTTGGCTAGCCCCCTCATTGAAGCAAGCAACTCATCATGCATCCTCCAAGGCCGGCACCCTCTCCAAGCAACAAGCATCAAGTGTGCTCGGCCACCTCTGCACGCAACCATCAATAAGCATCCAGTCTCGACCTTTTCATCTTCAAGCAAGACGCACACCCACCTTCATCAAGCAAAGCCATTTGTTGTCTCTACTCATAAACAAAGCAAGGTGATCAGCCTAATTTTTATCCTCTTATTTTTCAGTTGAAAAGGGCGATCTCGCGGTTCGAACAGATATATTTACGAATTTTTCTGAGCTCGGGATTATTTTTTACATTTTCTGAAAGACGGTGCAGCAGAGATGGAAAAGTTGTACGACTGTGCCATATTTGGCACGATCGTGCCAGTCAAGCAGAGAACAACACACTACAGTGCACGACCGTATCAGAAACGACACGCCCGTGCCGACACGCGGGAATTTTTCAGAGGAACCCAGACAATTCAGAAATTACTGATTGCAGAACTTTCAGGCGCGATATCTTGAGCTACAAAATTCCAATTGACAAACTATTTTCACCGACACGATCACAATCCGATGATCTACGCTAAGGTGATATCTATCTAATTTTTTTTATTCAGTATTAGACCAGTTATTATTATTTTCGTCATAGGGTTGTATTTTTGTATAGCTTCATACATAGGCTATATTTGAGCTTATATTCTCTGAATTGGTTTTTGTAATGGTTCGATCACCTCCCGTAAGAGTGAACAGATGCTATAACGGTTTGGTCACCACTCGTAAGTGTGATCACGTTCTTTTTATGGTTTCAAAAAGAGTTAAATTCTCGAGAAGATGTCGGAGACTCATAAGGATGAGAATTGGCATATCCAAAGCCTGATTGGGCACCCAATTGGGCATGTCCCATTCCCATCCTTCATTATGACCTAGGAAGATTGGCCCCAATCTTCCTAGGTCATAATGAAGGATAGGAATGGGGCATGCCCAATCCAATCGGGCTTTGGACAAGCCCATTCTCATCCCTATCGGAGAGTATGCGGGGAGCCACCACGTTAAAGTATGTGATTTGTGTGCACTCTAATTGATTCCGCTACTTGATATTTTTAATTTGTGATATACATCCTATTCACTCCCCTCTAAGGTGTTTTTCATAACCAACCGTATGGATCATCCCCCTCAAACAGTGGCATCTTCAGCTTACTCACCCGGTCATCAATCGCAGATTCCCATGTCTCTCCTGACCACTCGTCCTCCCGCATGTCCACAGTAAGGGGGATGATATTTATCGCGTCGTACCTCCATGCATCGTCCATAGCCCTTGCACGAGCTGCGCTTCTGTCTCCATTATCGTCACAGTCATCCTCATCTCAAACATAATCGTCAACATCCTCCTCAAAACTTGGGACATCGTCATAATTGTCCCGCAACTCCTTATAGGCCGAGAGTCCTCGGTGTTACCGCCTCTATACAGCAAACTGAGGCCCACAAAGCCCTGAAGATCTTCCACGTCATCCTCAGCTTTCTGAAGTAGCCTAAAATCATATGTGGGGGTTCTCAACGGGCCACCGGAGGCCGCGGAGACTGGTACGCTAGCCCTTGCTCGTTGGGCCTCTAGCGGGCTGCCAGAACATCGCGAGGAGCCTGACAGCCTTGCAGATGGTCGACATAGTCCTAGCAGGCCGCGAGGTCCCTGGCGGGCTCGTTGTCCCTAGGCAGGGCCTCCCAAGTGTCACGGGGCCCCCGTGAGGGTGGATGGGGTCCCTGCACCGTGCAAGGTCTTCTTTTGCTTCCTCAGACTTCATATATGCATCGTATACGAACCCTTCTACAAATTCATCGTCTTTCTCCTTTTCCTCGTTAAAGGCCTCACCTTTCTCGTTGGATCTAAGTTGATGTCCTTGACTTTACTCAGATCTGAATCCTTCGCCTTGGATAACACCGCGAGTTGTTGTGTGATCCGTTGGTTTGATTGCACGAGGGTTTCCAATATCGGTTCATCCTTACTTCTGAGGCCTTTATGTCGGATCTCCTCTCCATCGATTTCTTCAATCCTTCAACCTCAACATAAATTCTCTCCTTCAAAGCTTCAACCTTTTTCTTTACTTCTGTCGTCGCCATGGATCGTAATGCTTTGATACTAATTTGATGTGATCAGTAAGAGAAAATAAAATAAAAATAAGGTTTTTTGGAAGATTTAGGAAAGAAATGGGATTTTTATTGATTTTGATAAAAGTAACAAGATATGTGCATCAATGAGGAGGCCGTTCTCCTAGCTTTGTATTCAAGATCGAAGCCTAAATCTCCAAGGACAAAGGTTCTAATCAACGCTTACAAGATTTCTTTCACAATAATCAACAAAATTTTCCTAACACTAGCCGTTATCTATTAAAAATCCCTGTTTTCTCCAGAATTTCCAGAAATTACAAACTGCCCCTACCCCAACCCAAAAATTACAAACTTGCCCGTGTTGTGGCTGCCGCACCCCAGTCGCGTCATATATAATTATATATTGTATTGGTTTTCAACTTTATGTTAATAATATGAATGGTCTCCACCTGTTATGACTCTTTTGAAACAGCTTACGAAGTTGCATAGCTAGTTCAACTTGAAATGACAGTCCTCTTCTAAAAAATATCTATGGTCATTAAGAGTTCCTATTTCTTTAATGTGGACAGAAATGGGGTTATGTGCCCGAAAGAAATATACAGGAAATATTGCTTCTACCAATACTGAAATGAGTACCTTCTCATACTCTGCATCAGAAACAATACTTTTTATCTCAAAATGACGTTCAATTGCCAGTAGGTAGTTACAAATGTCTTTCCAATCCTTCACATCTCATTATAGTGAAGTCATTCAGAGACTAAGGTACCTTCTTGATACTAGCAACTCTCTTTACTTGTACTTGCATTACATTAACTTTGAATATCAACTGTTGCTAACCAAGAAACATGACCTCTTGCTACCAGCATGTCTTACTCAATATTACTCTAGACCCTAAAAGGTCAAAACAAAAAAATCATCTCATCAACAAGTGTTGTAGTAAGATCTACACTACATTCCCTTGTCATTGGAAATGTTTGATTTTGTAGCATACATTTCGTATGGGGGTCACACTCCCAACCACATATTTTGATATCAAGAATTCTCTGACAAAACATAAGGTTTCATTAATTGCTAAAACATGTGCAGAGTGGCTAAATTTAGGGGCATATGTATTACTACTTATATATTCTTCATATCAGCATGTGGGTTGTTGGATATTAACATGTACTACACAATAAAAGGGTCATTTGCCAGAAATATATGATTTCATGTAACTAATGAAAACAAGGTTTACCATTATACATAAGCTTATTTGTTCCCCTTTACTTGTAAATTAGACATTTGACTTCAAGTCAAACAACTTGGATTTTTTTTCAAATCAACAAACAATAAGATCTGTATTGTTTTAAAAAATGATGTGGAATTTTTTTATTTTGGTTTGTGCGCGCGCGTGAGGGATGTGAAAGGTTTTTTTTTTGTTTTTTGTCTTTTGTTTTTTTGTTTTTTTGTTTTGTTTTGTTTTGTTTTGTTTTGTTTTGTTTTTTTAATTTTTTAATTTTTTTTTTTCCGGGGGGGGGGGGGGGGGGGGGGGGGGGGGCATCATTTATTAGCATTCATCCTAGCTAATAAAATCTGGCCAAAATACTTCCTACATCTTCTAATTGAGCATATTGACCATATTGGGAAGGCATGCTGCAACATGTCAATTGTTGAATGATGCAAGTTATGTTTTTTGGAACTCTATACTCTAACCAGTAGTTGGGACTTGGGAGGAGGTCATACTCTGTTCTCTAACCATATTTCTATTCTGCAAATTCTCGGTATTATCCAACATGTTTTACAACAAATAAGTTCTATAATTAAGACCCTATACTACTAGTTATAAAATTATCAGAAGTTTATATCATGATAATGCTCAGCAATGAAAAGTCAGAGTCAGTTGTTACTTCTACTCTTGCCTAGCAATTGTGTGTCCTCACTTTTTCACCCAGCAAAACGAACACATATTATGCATCCCAGATAGATGTGGATTTATTGAATATGACTGCCCAATTTGTAACTGTTGGCCAAAGCTCCTACCATCCACCAGACATAGAAGAGCATGACTACTAAACAAGGTAAACAAAGTGATATGCTTATCACCTACGAGAGGAGGCGCAAGAAGACTAAGGAGTAATTGCTGGGCGTACCGAAGGTTTGGGGATAAAATTACTTTAGGCACCATTAGTGGGTCTTAGTTGCTGTACGCACCACGCCTCATCATTATATAAGTGAGGGCGTGGGCTAGGGTTAGGGTATCGAATTTGTGAGCCGTCATTTGACATTTCCTAGAGTTCTCCGAGGAGATCTAGAAGAGAGTTTAGGCTTTTCCCTTAGCAAAAGCTAGGAGAGGGGCCAACTCTCCTAAAATTGGCTATTTATCTTGTAACCCTATTCCCCAAATTCTAATAAAAATCCCCAAACCTATTCTACAAACCCTAGTCCGCATCAATTTGGTATCGAGCACTGATCCAATGGCAGCGACGAGATCATCCACGGCAAAATCTATGGAGGAGCGGCTAGATGCGGAAATCGTCGAAAGGAAGAAAGACACGGCGGATCTCATCGAAAAGATCGACGCCGTCAAATCGGATCTCAAGGGAAGTATGGAGCAAATGAAGGAGATGCTCGTCAACTTCATGGCTCAAAACATCACCGCGCCACAGATCTCGCGCTCAAAGGAAGGAGGCACCTCAGATCTGAATCATCAATCAGATCTGAGGGCAAAAGGGAAGGCGACGATGATTCCGAACCAGGAAGGCGTCATCGTAGAAGGAGTAGATCTAGATCTGGATCTCAACGACGACGACTGGCAAGAGGATCTCTCCGAAACCCTAGGAGAGAGCTCCGAAGAAGAACCAACGACTCATCGGCAGCGACGGAGGCAGGCGGCGAACCCCCTGGGGGTTGCCGACAGCCGGCGACCCCCCAGGGGCCTCGCCGGAGGCGGGCGAGCCCCCCAAGGGGCCGCCGAGGAGCGGTGACCCCGCAGGGGGGTCGCGGGAGCAGGGCGACCCCGCCTGGGGGCCGCCGAGGGCAGGCGAGCCCCAGGCGGGGCCGCCGAAGGGTGGCGACCCCCTGGCGGGGCCGCCGGAGGCGGGGGACCCCCCAGGGGGCCGCAGAGGAGCTGCGACCCCCTGGAGGGGCCGCCGGAGGCAGGCGACCCCCCCAGGGGGCCGCAGGAGGCGGGCGACCCCCCAGGGGGTTCGCCGGAGGCGAGCGACCCCCCCAGGGGGGCGTCGAGGAGCGGCGGGCCCGCCAGGGCACGCGCGGGCTCCCGACGGGCCGCGCGGAGTACGAGGACCCCCCCAGGCAGCGTCGGGGGGGCCACGGGACCCGTGAGAGGCGCGCGCGGGGTGCGCAAGATCCGGAGTACTTCGAGGACGATGACTGGGCTACGGAAGGAAGATGGGGGGCTGAAGATCAGGATCTGGAGTACGAGGATCACATCCATCACTACGAGGAGGAGTATGAGGAGGAGGATGAACGGCACTGGAGGGAGGATAGGAGGTGGGAGCCGGAAGGGGACCGATTTGGGGACCACCGTCGCCTGCAGCGCGTGGATCGTGTCGACGGGAGAGATCCACGGGCGGATGATCGCATATGGAAGCTCCAGATGCCGGTGTTCGAGGGTAGTGACGCCATTGGGTGGATCTACAAGGCGGAGAGGTACTTTGAGCTGGCCAGGCTGACTGAGGAGGAGAGGTTGAGAGCGGTTGCCCTCTGTTTGGAGGGGGATGCTCTAAATTGGTGGAGGTGGAAGGAGCAGCAGAGACCTCTGAGGACCTGGGACGGGTTCAAGGAGGCACTACTACACCGATTCCGAGGCTCTCAGGCGGGGGGAGCTTATGAGCAGCTGCATGCCTTGAGGCAGATGGGGACCGTGCGCGACTACATCAAGCAGTACGAGGAGCTCACTAGCCGCGTGCGAGGGATGCCTGCAGAATCCCTGGAAGGATTCTTTATGGACGGTTTGAAGCCCACCATCAGGTCTGAGCTTCGTACTCTCAGGCCACGAGGACTGGAGGAGCAGATGGAGCTGGCCCTGACGGTAGAGGACCGGTTGGCCGACGAACGCCGTGCTAGGGGGGGCGTTTTGGGGGGAGTTTCCACGCCCACAGGCGGGCCCAGGAGGACAGACAGGCGCTGCAGGAGGGGCCCCAGCGGCCGGAGGGAGACCCGGGGATGTGAGGCCGGGCGGGCCTTACAAGAGGATGACGGACGCGGAGATGCGAGACCGGAGGGCAAAGGGGTTATGCTTCAAGTGCGACGAGAAGTTTACCCCTGGGCATCGGTGTCGCAACCAGGCCCTGCAGGTGTACGAGGTATATGCGGAGGACTTGGAGGGGGAGCAGGCAGAGGAGGAGGCGGCAGGGGCCGATGAGGAGGGCACGCCTCTACTACTGGAGGCGGCCGAGGTCTCGCTTAGCTCCATCGCGGGGTTTACGCGGGTGCACACCATGAAGCTGGCTGGTAGAGTCCGAGACCTGGACGTGGTGATCTTGATAGATAGTGGGGCTACCCACAATTTCGTATCCCCCAGGGTGATTGAGAGTCAAGGGTTACCAGTCACGGAGACAGAGGGCTTTGGGGTCATGCTCGGGACCGGGGTGGTCGAGCAGAGTAGAGGTATCTGTCTGGACTTGATGGTGTCCATACAGGGGGTGGTGATCACGGGAGACTTCCTGCCCTTGACCTTGGGCAACGTCGACTTGATTTTGGGGATGCAATGGCTGCAGTCGCTGGGAGAGACGAAGTTCAATTGGAGGCTACTACGGATGGAGTTCCAGGTAGACGGTCGGAAGGTGGTGCTGTTGGGTGACCCGAGTTTGTGTTGTTCGTCGGTATCCTACAAGACCATGGCGAAGACACTCCAGGCCGAGGGAGGGGGGTTCTTGATTGAGCTCCAGGGGTTGGCGTCGGACGAGGCCATCGGGGCGACAGTAGTACCGCCGGAGGTGGAGCAGCTACTGCAGGGGTTTGAGGGAGTGTTTCAGCCACCTAGCGGTCTTCCGCCGCCGAGAGACCATGAGCACGCGATTGTGCTAAAGGAGAGGGTGTCACCTATCAGTGTGCGACCGTACCGATACCCCCAGGTACAGAAGGATGAAATTGAGAAGTTGGTGCAGGAGATGTTACAAGCAGGTGTCATCCGCCCTAGTGCTAGTCCTTTCTCTAGCCCAGTGCTTCTGGTTAAGAAAAAGGACGGCAGTTGGAGATTTTGTGTCGATTACCGGGCTCTCAACAAGGAGACTGTCCCCGACAAGTTTCCCATTCCGGTGATCGACGAACTATTGGACGAGCTGCACGGGGCGGTGGTGTTCTCGAAGATCGACCTGAAGTCGGGGTACCACCAGATTCGCATGAGGCAGGAAGATGTGCAGAAGACCGCCTTCAGAACTCACGAAGGCCACTACGAGTTCCTCGTCATGCCCTTTGGGCTGACGAACGCCCCCGCGACCTTCCAGTCCCTGATGAACAAGGTCTTCCGACCTTATTTACGGAGGTTCGTTTTGGTCTTTTTTGATGATATCCTGGTCTACAGCGCATCACTACAGGATCATTTGGGCCATCTGGAGATAGTGATGCGGGAGTTGGAGGGCCATCAGCTGCAGGCCAACCGGAAGAAATGTCTATTCGGACAGGCGCAGGTGGAGTACCTGGGGCACATTGTGTCGGCAGAGGGAGTGGACGCCGATCGATCGAAGATTTCGGCCATGTTGGATTGGCCCCGGCCTAGGACACTACGGGCCTTGAGGGGGTTTCTGGGGCTTACAGGGTATTACAGGCGGTTCGTGAAGGGGTACGGCACATTGGCGTGGCCCCTAACGGAGCAGCTAAAGAAGGATAATTTTTGCTGGGGAGAGGAGGCGACGAGGGCGTTCCAGGCCCTCAAGGAGGCGATGACGACGGTGCCAGTGCTGGCGCTCCCAGATTTTGAGAAGAAATTCATCGTGGAGTCAGATGCTTCGGGGTTCGGTTTGGGGGCCGTACTGATGCAGGAGCAGAGGCCGGTCGCTTACTTCAGCCAGGTCTTATCCACCAGGGCCCAGCTGAAGTCAGTCTACGAGCAAGAGTTGATGGCAATTGTGCTGTCAGTTCAGAAGTGGAGACCCTACTTACTGGGGAGGGAGTTTGTGGTACGGACAGACCAGCGGAGTCTAAAGTACCTCTTGGAGCAGCGCATGGTGGCTGAGGAGCACCAGAGATGGTTGTCCAAGTTGAGCGGGTACAAATTTGAGATCCATTACAAACCCGGCTCGGACAACAAGGCGGCAGATGCGCTCTCCCGACGAGATGAGGGGGTGCAGGTGGTGGCTTTGTCTATTCCGTTGATGTTGAGGAGCGACACCCTCCTAGCAGAGATTGAGGCAGATGAGGAGCTGCGGCGAATCCGGGAGGCGATTGTTGGGGGGTCTACGGACTTTCCGGGGTACACATTGGAGGGGGGACTGCTCCTGTACCGGAGGCGGCTAGTGATTCCTCGGACTTCGGGTCACATTCCTGCACTCTTCCATGAGTTCCACAGCAGCGCAGTAGGTGGGCACTCGGGAGGTTACCAGACGTATCAGAGGATGGCCCGGGAGCTTTACTGGCCGGGCATGAGGAAGGACATTGCGAGGCTGGTCGCGGAGTGCGATATATGTCAGCGCCACAAGTATCAGGCGACATCTCTAGCCGGTCTTCTACAGCCCTTGGAGTTACCAGAGAGGATATGGGAGGACATCTCGATGGATTTCGTGGAGGGACTGCCACGATCCGAGGGCTATACTAATATATTTGTTGTGGTTGACCGCCTCAGCAAATACGGTCATTTCATTCCACTCCGCCACCCATTTACGGCAGCATCGGTAGCAGTAGCTTTTCTGAAGGAGGTGGTCAGGCTGCATGGGTACCCCCGCTCTATTGTGTCCGACAGAGATAAAGTCTTTCTGAGCACTTTTTGGAAGGAGATGTTCCGTCTGCAGGGTACAGCACTTCGACGGAGCACGGCATACCACCCCCAGACGGACGGCCAGACGGAGGTCCTCAACCGCAGTGTAGAGACGTACCTGCGGTGCTTTGCGTCAGAGACTCCTAGGAAGTGGGCCGGGTGGTTGATGTGGGCTGAGTATTGGTACAACACCTCGTACCACTCAGCGGCGAGGATGACACCGTTTCAGATCGTCTATGGCAGGGATCCGCCCCATTTAGTGCATTACAGTAGGGGATCCACCCCGGTGTCAGGATTGGAACAGCAGCTAGAGGATCGAGATCGAGTCCTGGAAGAGTTGAAGCGTCACCTACTGCGCGCGCAGCAGATCATGAAGAAGAAGGCGGATGCACATCGCAGAGAGGTGGAGTTTGATGTAGGGGAACGCGTCTATCTGAAGCTTCGACCATACCGACAGCGTTCTATGGCTCACCGGCGCAACGAGAAGCTAGCGGCAAGGTACTATGGGCCGTATGAGATTGAGGCCAGGATCGGCAAGGTGGCGTATCGACTGAAGCTGCCTCCTACTACCCGCATTCACCCGGTTTTCCACGTCTCACAGTTGCGCCGCGCTATTGGAGATCATGAGGCATCGTCTACTTTACCCCCGACTCTCACGGTTGACATGGAGGTACTTCTTGCACCCGAGGAGGTCACAGGCATTCGTACGGGAGCATCGGGAGCACGGGAAGTCCTTATTCGTCGGTCGGGATTACCGGAGTTCGAGGCCACATGGGAGTTATATGATCACATCCTGGAGCAGTACCCAGATTTCCACCTTGAGGACAAGGTGAAACTCCTGGGGGGGAGTAGTGATACGCTTATCACCTACGAGAGGAGGCGCAAGAAGACTAAGGAGTAATTGCTGGGCGTACCGAAGGTTTGGGGATAAAATTACTTTAGGCACCATTAGTGGGTCTTAGTTGCTGTACGCACCACGCCTCATCATTATATAAGTGAGGGCGTGGGCTAGGGTTAGGGTATCGAATTTGTGAGCCGTCATTTGACATTTCCTAGAGTTCTCCGAGGAGATCTAGAAGAGAGTTTAGGCTTTTCCCTTAGCAAAAGCTAGGGGAGGGGCCAACTCTCCAAAAATTGGCTATTTATCTTGTAACCCTATTCCCCAAATTCCAATAAAAATCCCCAAACCTATTCTACAAACCCTAGTCCGCATCACAAAGAAATGAGCAGTTGATGTAAATAAGATATGACTACTTGAGATGGGAAGACAAACCTTCAGCGGCTACATTGCAGGCCCTTTCCAAGCAAACCGCACAGGTATTAGAATCATCAGTGGCAGCAGAAGACTGCAAACCACACTCCCTGAAGCAAGTTCATATAATGGTTATACAAAAAATGGCAATCAAATTTTAGGTGCGACATATGACTAGAAATACCATTCTCATGTTCAGTAAACAACATTATTTTATGTTTAGAAGAGCACCTCCTAAACTAAATTTAGGGTTTTTGCCCGATATCAGAAGTAAGGAAACCCTGAATCTCCAGAGTAGAAACCAAGAGCAACTAAGCAATCATTAAAACGGCTAAATATAGATATCATTATATAAATGTTGAACGAGTAACTATTCCTTGATTAATCAGCAATTTTCTACCTGCAAATATATCAATAATATCACTTTGAAGCAAATTACAACTTTCAGATGTCAAACTATTCTACAATTAGTTTGCAATTTGCTGCCTGCAAATATAACAACACTATCACCCTGAAGCAAATTACACCGTGCGCAAAACATACATTTTATATAAAATATTTGAGAAAATGTCTATTTAAAGTTATTCAATGTATATGGATATTTTATTTAAATAATTTCTTCATGAAGAATCAGAAAGCATGCACATGCACACACCAGTACAACTAAGTTGCAGACTTAACTCTCAAGGATACACGCATGTGGAGAACATGCCCTGGTACATCCACACACACGCATGTGTGCACATGCCACTAGCATTGCAAACACATACAGATAAGGGTGTGCACATGCATGCACATGCACAACTGAGTAGTTAAAGGGAACACACACACACACACACACACACACACACACACACACACAATTGAGATAACAGACTTGGCAATTCAGTTAAATGTATCATCTACATTTAAAGGGATGATGAAATGCAATCTACGAAGACCTATTAGCATTCCCTTTAACTTCAGTATCTCTATGACATCCCTTCCTCCCTCATCCCCACCAAAAAAACCCACAACACGTGCATGCGCATACACACAGATTACCAAGGATCAGATAGCATGAGTATCAGGTAGCATCTGAGAAAAAAATTCCTCCTGTGGACGGCCGGCATCGTTCATATCGATAACAGAACATTTGTCACCTCTAGATCCCTACACAAAAAGCATGCAAAATACAAGATTTTTGCTTTCCCTACTTTTAAGGGGCGCGCGCGCGTAAGCGCATGTGTGTGTGTGTGTGAAAACAAGCGTCTGCTGCCATAGAAGGAAATTCAAAGGTAAAAATCCACTCACCAGTTCTCTTAATGATCAGTACCATTTATATTGATTTGCACTTCTTAATGCATAGGTATATAAAAACTCTAGTGGTTTGCATATTGTTTGCATATGCATTGAGCCTTTAGTAATTTAACAATTTTATATGAACAGAACTCTTTCCACACGCAAGTTTATTAGCAAACAGCATGGGGTTCACTAGACATTTGGTGTATTTGGATTTTAAACTATGAAGACCAAATAAATGGTGTTGATTATCAAAGAAAGATATAGTGAGTGGACGGTGTGGTCCTCCTATGATAATCAAAAAGTGCACTTTCCAGTTTCTTTTTCCATTGATTCGATGGCCGACAACCATTCAAGTACAGTTTTATGCCTTAGAATCTTAATACAACAAAAATCGTCTGAACCCCAAACTCCTTTATTGTGAATTTAAAGGTTGCAAAAGTAATTATACTGAACCACCTCAATTGGAAGAACATGATTATACCTAATCCTAAATATGCTAAGTGGCATTAATATGAGTTAGCTATCCTTTTTCCTAAAAGATTAAGATGTTTGTCCGCCCGGTATGCTCACACATGAACAGGGAGGCTGTCAAACATTCATGTACAGCTACAGGACTTAGGGATGCCAATAGGAAAATGAACTTTAAATGGAAATGAACAACAAAAGAGGAGCGATGGGGTATTGAGAACACAAACTTCCATTTCTTTCTTTATATTAGAGGTAGCAAATGTTGTCATGTGTTTCATATGCTTCTCAAGTTGCAGTTGCTATATAATATAAGAAGCAAATCTTTTAAAGCATGTATGTCATAATTCATGGATGATATCATAATCAATAGTTTCATACTAACCAAAATTGTCAATTAATCATAATCAATCTATTTACATCCTCCTCCTTTAGTTTTATCAATAGCTTTAAAAAACCTGTTCCCATGGATTCATGGCTCATCGTGACAAATTTTTGTGTGCCACTAATGCTTATTCTAACAACTTCAAATATCACCATATGGTATGCAATGTTCTTATATCATGGGGAATGACAGAAAGCAATAGTTTCATTCCCCAAGTTCATGTATATGTAGATGTGATTTGACACATTTTATTGCAATAAAAATGCAAGTAGCCAAGTACAAGACCTATATACGCTTCGAGGTTGTTTTTTCATCATCAGCAAAAGAAAATTTAGCATACTTTGGTGCTTTCTTCTTAAAGCAAAATTTCCCAACATCCTTCCATCCTCATTTTGTGCGCACGCACGCAAGATCATGTGCCTACGTATTCTTTCATTTAGCATCCAAGTTTCTCAGTACAATCAAAAATTCATGTTTTACTGGTAGCTATCATGTTTACAGTCATTTCGGCTTTTTAAGTACAGTAATGTTCCATTACCTCATTGGCATGTGTTCCCTGCAGTTATAATAATTGTCGTGTGATTTAGCATATAAGGTGTGATAGTGATACCCAATAACAACCAATCTGGTAGCAAGCATTCACATGAGAGTTTTGTATATCACAAAGTACCTTGCTATATTAAGTATGCTCATAAGTGGCAAGGAAAGATATTTAGATGGTCGAAACACGGGAATAACAGAGTCAGAATTAGGTATAAGTAATGGCTCGAGACAACGCCGACCCCACATCTTAGCAACATCTAGCGGGAGCCACCTGAAAACACACATATCTGGAAGTAAGACATTATAAGTCTTCCTCAACATTGTTAAAACGATTTAAACAAAAGACGTATAATGGTAGGGAAAGGAAAGATGAAGGTTACCCATTGCAATTCAATGTCAACCTACTAGCACCTCTGGAAATAAGTATCTGCACAAGGAGATGGATTTGAAACTACCATATATTAATGAATGCTGAACCATCTTTGCATCTGATTTCAAATTAAACAAAGTGCAAGAAAATTTACCTGGCAGCACTTGAGACTCCCTCCACACGCAGAATAATGCAAAGGAGTGCTCCCGGCTCCTGCCACATTCGCAGAAAGATGATTAACATTCATACGGAACCGATGATAATCAACACTGACGTCATAGATAAGAAAAGTTACTTATACCTATCAAATTTATTGCTGAACCATAATGGAAAGTCACGGAAGAAACAGTTGCATGCAAATCGAGCAATAGCTGCACGCAGTCAGAGTACCCATTCAACGCTGCCAAATGGAGAGCCGTGACGCCGCCATCCGCAGGCTTGTTAATAAACCTAGCAAGAACACTGTAACAGACAAATCCCAAATCCATCTTAGTGAAGCTTACTAAATGCCTAGAAGAATGCTAATTATCAAAGCTAAATGCAACATACGAATAATCAAATCTCTGTCTTGACACGGAATCAGAACTACTATCACTGCTTCCCAGACTGTCAGCACTCTCAATAGTCGAACCGTTCATTTCATAGGGAGAACTGGGAACAAAGTCTGCGACTAACAACCTGATGCATCGAACATGGCCATCAATGGCTGCAAAATGCAGCGCCGTCCTCCCACTTAAATAATCAGCCCTTGTAACCTTAAAATTTTCAAGCAATAGCGCTTAGCTTCCTTCATAAGTAGAATAATTTTACCCATTCTAATCGAATTAACTGAAAATGGCAAACGACTAACTTAGCATGCAAGAATACATACATTGCATCTGAAGAGCAGCAGAGTCTGCACTACTTCCCAGTGCCCATGCCGGCAAGCTTGCATCAACGCCGTCTAAATTACCCCCAAATTTCAAAAATAGGGCTCCAACAAAAAAAAAGTGAAATCAACTGAGAATCAGAGCAAAAATCGCTAACCTGGCCGCAATAATTCCTGGAATTCACATCCGCGCCGTTCTCCAGCAGAAGCGTAACAATCTAAAGCCAGATCAACAGAAACAAATCAAGCAAATCTTTTAAAAATAAAAATAAAATAAATTAAGAATCGATTGAGAAACGAGACATCGTTGTGGCCCTTGGCGGCAGCGAAGTGGAGGGGGGAGTTGAGGCCGCCGAAGGTGGAGTATTTGGCGAGGCAAGGGTTGAATTCGAGAAGCATCCTGGCCTCGACGAGATCGCCGTCTCTGGCAGCCGACACCAATCTCTCCCCCGACGCCGAGCAACCGAGAGAGTTCCCCATCAATCGAGATTCGAGACACAGGCACAAAATCAAATCAAGCAGCCGGCAGTGGGGATCTCGTGGGCGATTCTCGTTCTGTATTCTAACGGCAGACAAAGAATCATTTCATTCGCGGGTTAGTTCAGCGACAGTCTGAACGAAAGAGAAAGAGACAGAGAGAGAAAACAGGGATCGTCCCCTTTTGACTTCGTTTCTTGTTTTGTTTTGCTCAGGGTTCGATTTGAACTGCGGAGGCCTCTCTCTCTGTTTCTCAAATATTTTTTATGATTCTAGAATCGTTGGTTGTCAGTGACTCGGTGGTAATAATGCGGTTTTTGAGATTAGAAGCTGCTGCTCTGTTGGGCTTTGGGCAGCTAGATTTACGGCAGGTATTTAGTTTTTGTTCAAATTTCTTATTAAAAAATTTACCTCTCCCCGTATAAAAGAAGTGAGTGTTATGAATCAACTTCCGGGGGAGAAACATCTGGCTCTTTATTTATAGGCAATTGGAAGAATACAAATATGGGCTTACAATGATATGGGCCTATCTCTAGGATAGCCCAGAATCTCACCCAACTACGGTTAAATAACCGTTCACAACACTCCCCCTTATCCAGCCATAGGTGTGGACTTTGCTCGTGAATGCTTCAGGATTCTGAGCGTAGAAGAGTCTCACATGGGGTGGATACTTCAGGATCCCGAGTTGGTGAGATTTGCCTAAACCTTTAGCTATGGAAAACCTAGTGGGAAAAACCATAGTTAAGGAAAAAGAGTGCAAACGCTCTTTAACTCCCCCTGATTTGTACAAGTGACTCTGCTCGTGAATACTTCTGGATTCTGAGCGTCACAGAGGGGTGGATACTTCGGGATCCAGAGTTGATTTGATTTGCCTCGTTAAAACCTTTGGCTATGGAAAACCCAGTGGGAAAAATCATAGCTAAGGGAAAAGAGTACAAATTCTGTCAACTCCCCCTGATCTGTAAAAGCTCTTAGGCTTTCAGATCTCGTAGGCTTATCTCATCACTCATATTTACAATATTCCGAAAATGTACACAGATTACAAATTTTATCACCATCAAACAGCTGCTGAATCCAGAAACTCTGGAGAGGTATGCTAAGTTTCGTCGCCTCTGATGTGGTCTTCAGACTATATGGTCGGCTCCACAGAACCAGCCTCTATCCCAGTCGTCACTGGGATGTGATGTACCACCAGGCGCCCTCAAATACACCATTTGTGTGATTCTGGAATGGTGAGGATTTCGGAATTGATAGGATGATGTTGCCTTCATAAGTTGCTTTGCATATTTGCAGTAGATGGCCATCCCACTGTGGGTATCCGTTCTGTGATTTATCAGTATATGGACCAGACCTGTAACCTGCATTTGCATAAATATTGGAGGATGCTACTATAATTTGTAAGTCCAAATCTTTCGACCCTTGGAGGAAGCGCAGAAGGCTTGACTCCGGTCTAATTGGCCCTTGTTAGGTGCCAGCCATCTCTGGCTAATGAGTTTACTGCAATTGCTATACCGGGACACATGCAGTTAGCCAGGAGTGCATGATTGCACTTAGATAAGGGACTTTAGGACCAGTTATATCCTCCCCCTCTTCCAGCGATCGGAAGGGTTCTTTTTGTTCATCCAGTAAGTGTACCACCGTAGGTGTACTTTGGATGAGAATGGTCCTTTAAATTTCTCCAACGCACTTCTGGGCGTTTGTAACAGGATTCTATGAGCCATGACTTTATATTTGCCTAGGTCTTTTTATTTCATGTTTAAAGGTCAGACTTGTTCATGTAGTTCGGTTTTCTCTTCAGGAGATCCGATGAGATTTTAGTTGTCTCCAACTATGATCTCCAATCCTGTTCTTTGCACAGATGCAAGGACAACCTTAAGTAGAAATCATTGACTTGTCAAATGATTCTCTTGGTTGTACATTTATTTATTATACTTATTGTTTTTCTTCATTTGAATAGACGTCCCGAAGTCTATTCAAGCATTTTAAGGAAATGTGGAAATTATCTTTACCAGATATCCACGAAGGTATGCTGTCACAACATCCAATAACAGCATATCCATAATTTTCCTTCGCCAAATCGTAAGGTATTCGCTTTTGATAACTTAGGGAGACTGATGCATCATTTATGAGACATGCTCATTTGAGTTTGTTCGATCCCTAGTTTCAGCGAAATTTCCTTGGGCTATAGGTTGTACCTTATAGCATATGATTTTGTATTTATTTTTCTTATGTGTGCAATACTTTGTTTTATCCACAGGTTTGACACCTTTTTGGTGTCAGGACTTCAGGTCCGAACATTTCACGTTTCATAAGTGAGTCCAGCTCATTTTTTATTGCCACGTTCCACATTTTGGCCAATCTCTACGTTTGCCTTCTAGCAACGGAGTGTGGAACGATAATTTACAAACATCATCGCTTTTGCGATGTATATGGCAATATGATACGTGAATACATTTGTCGACAATCTATGTTCTATCTGTCCAACACCTCCCCAGTACGTACAACATTTACTTAATTTCACTTTTTCCCGGCAATTCCTCTGCAGTGGATTCCGGGAAGGGTGATGGTGTGGACAAGAGCTCATTGTCCTGTGGTAGTATTGTCTTAAGGTCTCCAGGAGTTTCTGTCCTTGGAGCCTGGTGGTCTGTCTCTTTACTATTGAGGATCAGCCACTTCTGCTGCTGGTGGATTGCATCCATTCTCGGGGATGTCAATCCTAGCTGGAGTTTTTGCAGCAGGGATGTGTGATCTGACAAGCTTCTGGTTGTCAATGAATGATTCCGGTAATTGGTGAACAGTGTTCTGTATGTGGAGGATCTTCGGGATCACATCTACACATTGTATTGTTACCGGATCATAGTGGGTTAAGTTTGTTGTATCCCACGTTATAATTTGCTTCGCACCAGATTTTCCAGTATCTGGGCCTATTTTTGGGAAACTCGTCTCATCGAGATCACAGTCTTCAAGGTGTGCCTTAATTACGTCCCCCGTTTGGGGTTCTAGGTGTCTTATAATTGAGGGTGAGTCAAACCCTTCATAGATACCTAGGCGACGTTGAGGACCTATTTTTGTCCTCTGTGTTGGTGCGATGTGGATTTAAACTGAGGACCGTAGATTCTCCGAAGAGAAATGTTCGGTGGCATTCCATATGCAAGTTGCATTGGAGACTCTGACCTCCAGAGGGTCTTATTTTCATTTACGATGCAGCATGCAGAATTTGCATGTCCCCATGCATCCATTTGCAATCGGGGTTTAATGGACGTTCAATCCATTGGAGTCTACTTTTGAGTGACTCTGCCGACCCATTTTGGGTATGAACATGCGGCACTTGTATGTTCATTTTCTATTCCCGTTGCTTGGCAGTTCTCTTGAAATGACTGTGAGATATATTTCCCAACATTAACCAGACTTATTTTCTTTATTTTATTGTCTGGGAAATGTGCCCGCAACATTTTTATTTTTGTGTCAATAGCTTTGGAAAAGCTAAGTTGCGGGTCTGTAGTAGACACACATACGAATATTCTGAGGATGCATTTATCAGTACAGTGAATTACTGACATAGCCCTCTAGGGGTGGTGGATTTTATCCACATCTATCTCCTTGTATTCTTTTTGAGGAAGCGTGGAGATTCTTTTTCAACTTTTCGTGGAGATGGCCTTGCAATTAGTTTTCCCTTATAGTAAGGGATGCGAGGGAATTCTCCCTTCTGAAGAATCTTCTGGTTCTTCAAGTCATACCCATAGGATAAGATGCAGTGCATCATCACAAATCCGGGGTGGCCAAGTCTATCATGCCAAAGTAAAACGTGGCAGATGTCGGGCACTTCAGGTGCTCCGTTTAATTCCGCTTCCTTTCTCCGAATCTTCGTATGGTAGATGCCTCTAAGGCTCTCAAAACGTTTAAGTATGGATTTTACTCCTTTATCTTGAGACGTTGCATACAGTAATTTTTTTTCATTTACATTTGCTGTTTCCAAATGGAATCCGTTGAAACGGATGTCCTTGAAACTTAGAAAATTTCTTTTGGAATTCGGAGGGATTAGTGCATCCTCTATTTTTGTGTCGTTTGGGGGCAACAGTGTTGCATTCCCTGGATCTTCAATATAGCCCTGATATTGGGCTTTGTTTTGAGAAAAAAAATCGTACGTGTTTATTGTCTACTAATCATTTATGAGAGCAGTTTCAAAAGATGAAACGTATAGGCACATGTATATTCAGATAGACATATTCATTTATTGTCTAAAAAATTTTCATTCAAAACAGATTGCGTAATATAAAAGCTCTCATAACATGAAATGTTCTAAACAATTTGCTAAGATAAAAGTAAAAGCTAATCAAGCATGTCATCATTTTCGAAGTTGTCAGCTGAAAACTTGACTGGAGCATCAGAGGTTATCAGGTTTGTTTCAGCTTTATTTTTCTTGTTCTCTTTATACAAATCCTGGAGATGCTGCGGAGTTCGGCACACTCTGGACCAGTGGCCTTTTATGCCACAATTATGGCACTGGTCTTCCCATTCCCTCTTGGGTGGGGGTGCATAATTTTTTTGTCATTTCTGTGCCACGTGAACTTCCGCTTATTTTCATTATTTCGCTGCTGCTGTACATGGCCCTTGGCATTTTTCTGTTGACCCCCCCTTCTGTGGTCTTTCTTTTCTTTTATTATCTCTCTTCTTTTTGAAGGAAGAGGAATAGTGAGCTTCTGGTAGGGGGCAGTGCCGGGCGGGCGCATATTATGAGTGGCGAGAAGAAGCTCTCTGTTTTACTCGGCCATGAGTAAACATGACAGCAGCTCAGAATACTTGGTGAACTTGCGTTCACGGTATTGCTGCATGAGTGTCGCATCTTTTTCATGGAGGGACGTATACGTCTTTTCCAGCATGCGATTTTCTGAGACTTTCTCACCACACAACTTCAGGCGTGAGGTGATGCTAAAAAGTGCCGAGTTGTACTCAGCAATGGACTTAAGGTCCTGCAGTCTCAGGTTCTCCCGCTCGTATCGTGCCCATGGGAGTATAACATCTTTCTGATGTTTATACCTGTCCTCAAGGGCAGTCCATAGCTCAAGTGGATCTTCGACCGTAAGGTATTCAGCATTTAAGGTCTTGTCCACATGGCGGCGAATATAGATGGCTTGCGCCTTCTCTATATCGCTAACATTTTCTTTTTCAGTCACAACAGCGATGAGGGACTTTGCCCGCATGTGAAACTTTACATCTAGCTGCCAGCTTAGATAGTTTCTACCTGATGCTTCCAGTACTTCGAAATCAATGCTTGCAATATTAGCCATTTATCTAGCAGAGCACAAACATGCATGAATTAATAATTAATCAGAGAAAACATTTTCATGCGGAGGCAATATTTAACGAAAAGCTAAATGTGTGGATCGGCCAGTCCCACAAGAAAGAGTCCAAGAGTCCACAGTCCAAATTATACAAATTTGCGGCTTTAAAATGAAAATACAACTTTGGAAACCCCGTGGGTCCCATATGATATCTCCATCTTCAAGCGTGGCCTCTGCCTCCATGGAAGTTGGTCTTCTTTCTTTGACATTTACATAAATTCCTCACTACAATTTCTCTCAAAAATAAAAGAAATGTGCGGGAAATAAACTGTGGGACTAAACGGCCGATCCAAAAATCACATTTAGCAATTCATGTAGAAATATTGTGATCATCAACATTTTCATCAGACATTTTCATCACAGGCATCACATGCATTTAATATTCGCATGAGGATAAAATAATATTTAATCACTTAATAATTATTGGACCACTGGGCAACGTCATACAGCGTTAGGTTAGGTAACTAACGGCAGAGCGGTCGCAGGATCTTCCTAATTATTAAGTTTTAAATACAATGCACAACCATGCATATAATATCCACAGAATAAGCCTAGTGATGTAAAGCATCTAAAGATGATTTTTACAGAAAAATCATTACGATGTAAGGGTTGAGATGAATGGGTTTAATCAATAAAATTGAATAAGAGCCCAAAAATTGACATTTTCTTTTGTATGAGGAAAGCAGGTTCCCTCATCATCCCAAAAGCCCCCCCAAGAATCCCCAAAAAGTCCTCGCCTGCCCAATATTTGTCCCGTAATTTACCGTGATTTTTCACGAATATTTTGCCCTTAAAACCCCTTTTGAATTAATTTTTAGGCTAGCAAGTAGCCTTTTGAGGCTTGTTAATAGCCTTTGCCTCCCCCATTTTTTTTCCAGATAAAACAGCCTGCGGGCCTGAAGCCCGCAGTCGGCCTATGGGCTTCAGGCCCATAGACCTTTTTTTTGAAGAAATCTGACTGTGGGCCTGAAGCCCGCAGCAGGTCTGTGGGCTTCAGGCCCACAGACTTTTCTGTTTTTTTTAAGAAATCGGCCTGTGGGCCTGCAGCCCGCAGCCGGGCCTGTGGGCTTCAGGCCCATGGGCTTTTCTGGAATTCTTTTTTTTGGTCTGCAAACCTAGTTTGCAGGGGGGAGGGCGCCGCCGCCGCCGCCCCTGAAGGGGGGATCGGCGGCGGGGGCCGCCGCCCCCCTGCAGGGGGGGCGCGGCGGCGATCCCGCTGCCCCCCTTGCAGGGGGCGCGGCGGGGCGATCCCGCCGCCCCCCCTGCAGGGGGGCGCGACGGCGGGGGCCGCCCCCCTGCAGGGGGGAGCGGCCGGCGGCGGGCCGCCGCCCCCCCTGCAGTGGGGGAGCGGCGGGGGCCGCCCCTCCTGCGGGGGGAGCGGCCGGGGGGTTCCGTCGAGGTTGGGGAGGGGGGGTTTTTCCGGTGACGGCTAGCCGCCGGAGGGTTCAAAAATTAGGGTTTTGACCCTAAAAATTGGGTTTTTGGGATGAACGGTCCGTCGTTTTCAAGGCGACAAATAATCCCCATATCGATCTTGCGAGATCTAGGGGAGGGGTAATCATACGTATGATTAAAAAATATCGTTTTTAGTGTTTTTACCTCTATATCCGTCCTCCGGATATAGCGACGGTTGCTCGAAGCCCTACGCGGATGACGACGCTCGATGGAGGAAGCCTTGCACCGCGCTCGTGGATCTCCCGTCTAGCCTTCGCAACGAACGGAGAAAATTTTTTTTTTTTTTGGAAAAGAAATTTTTAGAGTCGTGCTGATAACGTGTTATGAATCAACTTCCGGGGGAGGAACCCACAGCTCTTTATTTATAGGCAATTGGGAGAATACAAATATGAGCTTACAATGATATGGGCCTATCTCTAGGATAGCCCAGAATCTCACCCAACTACGGTTAAATAACCGTTCACAACAGTGAGAGCAATCTGGCACGGTAAAATCAGCTGCCCATTTTTCATTTTTCATTTTTTGTTTGTTGGGCCTAAAAAATTGGTCACGGTTCAAATGGATTAGTGCTAGAAATAACTCGAACACATAGTTCACGTGGACCAAGAAAAAACCCACACATAAAATGCGGGACCCGTATGTAAGTGTGTGTGTATCGTCTGGGGTAAAAGAGAGAGAAGCATGTGTTAAAATGTAAAAAAACGGGTGGAGACCATGGCAAACCCGTAAATATTGGGAAGAGAGAGTGTCATTTGGGTTTTATGAAAAAATAATGTCAAGCTTGCAAATAAAGGAAATGAAATGGGCTTTTATTTGGGATTTCCACAACATCACCCGACAGCACAACCAATACCAATCATCCACAAGTGTGTCTCATCATGCCCATGTGGCACACCTCCACCTTGCCACATGGGACAAAAGTGTCACATAAAACAAATATCTCATCAACCCCCTCATGTGTAAATAGATGTAATTGAAGAGGGACAGTCTAACCATGAAGTTAGTCGTTCATTCTCTTTTTCTAAGGGTTTGGACTATATACATCTCAAGTTGAGATGTACAGATGTGATTGTTGTCAAAATTGGCAAAAGAATCACATCATATGTCACATCACTTTCTCTCTCTTCTAATTTTTTGCCAATTTTGACAAAAATCACATCCATACACCTCAATCTTAAGTTGTATATAGCAAAACTCCTTTTAAATTCGGTTTTCAGATGGGATCCATCGAAAAGACCACGCCAGCCTTCGTAATTTTTTGTTTTTGCACTGCGTGGGAAACACATCCCAAACTCGTTTGTATAAAATTTAATTATTGTATGCATTTTTTGTGTACCATATCTAACAAATAAAAAAATGGAAATGTACCCGAACTTTTCCAATTATTTTGATTTGATTTGAGATATTAGGTTTAGCCGGGCCTATTAATAGTACACATAGACACCAGTTGGGAAGAAGGTTGGCAATAACATGGAAGTTGTTATTAGCACAGATCTGATTGCTGAGTTCACAGACCACTTATTTACAAGTTTGCCATTAAATTTTTTTTGCTGAGTTCACAGACCACTTATTTACAAGTTTTCCATCCTCCTCCCTCCCTCCTCCGCAGCTCGGGCGGCATGTTGGCCCAGCAGCTCTGCCTCAGAGCGTCGATCTTCGCCGGACTCGACGCGTCTCCGACCACCGCCCATGTCATGTATTATACACCTAAACGACATCGAATTCGCCAAAAGAAGGGAAAACAGGGACAGCGACGAAGACATGAGGGGCGGCGAGGGCACCAATGGAGTTTGATGATTCAAAGAAATGAACTGAAATTCATAGATACATTGATTTCGTATGAAACGTGAACAAATAAGAATTTAATGAAAGTTCACAATCAGAATGAATGCATTCAAAATTATCAAGATTAGAGAAAACCCAGTTAAGATATCAAAGGTTTGAGAAGACCCTAAGAACCGTTCTTAATGAAACTTGAAAAACAATAGAATTAATTGCCAAAAGAAGGGAAATGAGGACGGAGACACGACAGAGACACCAATCTCGTCCCTCATGTCATGTATTATATTCCTGAACGACATCGAATTCGCCAAAAGAAGGGGGAAACCCCCCAAAATGAGATTTTAGGGCATTTCTAGGGTTTCAGAGAACGAAAGAGACACTAAAGCTCAGCGTCACGCCCCGCTTCCCAGTCTACCGGGAGCGATGACACAAGCGGGTCTGCGGTGTGCTTAAAATAAGGATGAGTACTTTTTTTCCTTTTTTTCTTTTCTTTTTCTTCATCTTTGACTTAAACACACACATCGTCTGTGTAAACTGCAGGTCCTTACATGCAAATTTAAGAAGAAGCTCAAACAATATTATTACATATCCAGCATACAGAATTTAAGATACATTTTGGGCCTAGTATGGCCAATACAAACAACACAATTTATATTATTTCAAATATAAAGGTTCAGTCGCAAAGGTGATCGTCTAATCTTCAGCGGGTAGATACTCCACATATTCTTTGAGCACTGGCTCAACTACTGCGGTAGTGTCTTTAGAGAACTCACTATCGATACCTGACAGACATTTCGTAAAGCAACAAAGTGAAATGTCCGTCAGCGAGGTTTACTCGGCAAGTTAATCTCCAAAACAAAACGTTAGGTATTCAAAATTGGTCCAAGCTGAACTAAAAGGACAAGCAATAAGTTTATTTTAAGAGAGTTATAGCAGATAAGAATTCACAGCAAATTGCAACCTGCAGCAATTTAATCATTTGATAGCAATTTGCAATACTATTAGCAACCGCTAACAATTTAACATTCGATAACAAAACTATAACGTTGTCAACAACCTGTAGAAGAAGAGTTTAGAGCAATATTAAATAACCAATCTATTCTAGTGATAAGTCCATATCTAAGAGTACGAGAAATGATCAACATGCTCCCTGCGACGGGGGCCAATCCGAGGTGCTGATCACCGACCCTATATGGCGACGGTCAAGCTCTAACCTCCATAAGTGTTGAAGGTATTCGGTCGAGTGCATCCAGTCACTCCATAACACTTGTGATCATAAACTACCACAATCCCACGGGTCAAGTCAAGTGCCTGGTCAAAAGTACGTGTATTATCTATTTATATTGAAGTTCCATCTTCCATTCATTTATATTGAAGTTCCATCCTCCATTCAGTCTATTCAGTTTATTTGCATCTTATTAGATGCGTACGGTCGTTCCATGGTAACTCAATTGTAATGCCCATATGTGTGATATACTATTTGCGCGCGCGTGTGTGTATAGTAATTTTGCTGTGTGTATGGTCAATTTCTACGTGAATGGTTATATGGTTGAATATGATATGGTTGCTATTACTAGTGTTATTATTATTAGCATTGGTATTATTGTTGTTGTTGTTGTGTTATTGTTAATGTTGATTATTCTTACTATGTTGACTATTCTTATTATTATTGATTGTGGCTTTAGCTAATTTTAGTAGCTAGAGTAGATTGGTTGGGCTTTGTTATTGGGTTTGAGTTATTAGATGAAAGAAGAGACTTTCATTTAGTGGAATGGCAAACTTGTAAATACCCAATTCTTTTCCTTTTTTGTCTACAAACTTCTCCTCTCATCATTCTTTTATTTTCCTTTCCCCTTCTCCCATTTTCCCCAACCCATGACGAAGTTCCCCAAGCCTCCATGGCTGCCGAAATTCCCAGGGAAGGAAAAAAAAGAATGAAGAAAGGAAAGAGAAAGAAAGAAAAAGAGAAAGAGGAGAGAGAGACGGGGAAACCTCAAAGGCAAGAGGAGATTTAGGGATTCATGTGGTTGGAGCTTGGAGATGGATTCATGGGGAAATTTCGAAATTAGGGCTTGAGCTTGAAATTGATGGATGATTTCATCTAATTGGGAGAGGTAGGAGTCCAACCCTACTCATATGTTTAATTTCATTACTTTTTGAGCATAAAGTTTGCATTTTTAGGGGTTTTGTTGAATTTGTTGACATGATGCCTTCAAGATTGATTTCATATGTTGTGTTGAAATTATAGGATGATATGTTTAAGATTCATGTTGCCTTGATTGTTGATTTCATCAATTTTGCAACGTGCTGAAATTTGCTCAGATCTGGCTGAAACTTTCTTTGCTTGCTGGCACTAATTGGCTACATGGAATGAGCTGAAAAAATTATATGATGTACATCTTGAAGCCCTTAACAACTTTCATGTTTACACTTTTTGCTAATTCGGACAAGGAACCGGTGAAGAAAATCCAGTTTTGAAGACTGTCCTCTTTTCAGTCTGTCCATACACACTTTAGTAAAATGAGTCTCTTTTCTTGCACACTTGATGAAATGTTGTGATTCTGGTGTCGTTGGAAAGCTAGTTTCCATGGCTACAACTTTGATGCTTTCTATAATTTTTAGGTCTGCTTGCAAGTGATGGAAAATCTGACTTGAAATGGACACAGATTCTAATTTCAAAATGCTGGAATTGCACCTGCCAGTATAAAATTTACCATAATTCATACAGTCAATCTTTTTGCATGAAATTTTACCAGCGTATTCACAACACCCATGCCTACAACTTTCAATAGATTTCACTACCTAGCGTTATGCAAATATTTGGAGAAATCATGTCTCCAAACTGACTGTTCTGCACTTTCAGCATGCTGGACTTGTTAAGAGTTGTACTTATTCATGACTTGTGGTTTATTTGCCAACATTGCTCTTGCTTATTAGTGTTATACAAGGTGAAATGAATGTTGATGCTCTTAAATATTTTGTGCCACTAATTATGTGAAATATCTCTCATTTAGTATGTTGGAAGCTATATTCATTATAGGAAGTTGCTCTCATTTATTGGAATTGTTGGAAGATTTAATATTTAAGTTGAATTGTTCTCTTTTGCAATATTGGATTGCCTCACCTCATGTTTATGTGTTGAATTGCATTTCATATGTGTTGGATTGCCTCATCTCATTTCATGAATTAGGTTGAACTGCTTTCATAATGAAAGTGCTCTCATTTTGTTATATTGATTAAATGAAATTGCTTTCATGTTCCTTGTAGAAACTATTGTGAAATGAAATGTTGAAATGAAAATGGAATGTTGCTTTAATTTTGTAATGGGGTATAGAGTTTTGGAAATAGAATGAGATGATGCCTTGTTTAAATAATTATTTAAATTGCTCTCATTTAGCGTTGTTGGAAGCTTTAATATTCAATTGTCTTTGTATGGAAAATGTGAATTTTGTGAGGGTGAAATGATTATGTGAAATTGGCTATGTGTTGTTGGTTAAATGTGGAATATGGAATGTGTGTGTTATGATGTTGTTAGGGACACGAAGGTGGAGTGCACAAGCATGGACAAAGTTGCCGCGGTAGGAGGCGGGAGAAGTCGCCGTGGGCAACCGCTTGATCCATTAGGTGACTCCACATTGATAACGGAGTAGAAGCACGATACACTTGCACGCCGACACATTCATGGGACCCCATCGCATTGCATTGCATCGCATTGCATCGCATCGCATTGCTTGTGTTTCATATGCATCATGTCATCATTGAGCATTATGTGTGATTGGTGGTTATATATGTGTGGCTGTTACCTTATGAGAATGAATGTTGCCATGAATGCATTATGTGTTTGAAATTGTTAGGTACAACATTTGTTGATATAAGTTGGCATTAGTGGCACTAAATCTGGAGAGCTCAGTTTGTGGAATCGGGATTGTTTTTGAGTAGTTTGAGCATAATGTTGTACATCATGTTACAACATTAGGTACAATATGC
Organism: Scilla litardierei; assembly: GCA_030789695.1. Lineage (NCBI taxonomy): Eukaryota > Viridiplantae > Streptophyta > Magnoliopsida > Asparagales > Asparagaceae > Scilla > Scilla litardierei. Next base: position 162,587,743 of record CM061140.1, on the reverse strand, counting down.
GGGATCTGGAGTATGGTTCGTATGAAGATATGCTGTGTTAATTTGCAGATCTGTTTTACTGATTCAGATCTGATTTGTAGCCTATAATCTCGGAGGTTCCTGAATTGATTGATGAAATATCTTAGTGAGATTTTTATATTCCTTCTTACCCGAATTAGTTCCTTAAATGATGGAGGTTTGCTGAGAATATTTGGGAATCAGGTTAGTTCCTTAATTGATGGGAGGAAATATTTGCTGAGATTTATTGGTTCTATTTACCAGAAATAGATCCTTATTCTATGAGCAAAATATCCACATGAGATTTGTTTTAATTCTTTCACCCGAAATAGATTCGGTGGTTCCTTGAATATGGGATTTGTTACCCGAAGTGATTCTAGAAATATTGGCGGATATTCTGCATTAAAGAGGAAGTTATTTACCCGAAAATAGTGGTCACAAAATCTGATTGGTTTCATATCTGAATGGTATGTGCGGTTGAAGATATGTGCGGTTGAAGATTTTTTATCTGAATGGTTTCAGATCTTACATTATCGTTTAGATCTTCTCCAGATACTCTGTTGGATGATGGTACACATAAGATTTGCTGACGATGTGATTGAATGTATTAATTTTCAAATATGGTATGAGAGATCTCGTCTGGTGACCATGTTGGATGATATGTTGAAAGTTATGATACAACATAAAGTCCAACATGCTGTGTCAAAAGGCTGGAATCGAATGACGGTCTTCAGCGGTTATTGAAGGTGGATTCGTCAGATCTCCTTTCAGATTCTTCTAAGTATTCTGGTATATATTGCTGCAATTGAAGATCTGTTGGAGATATAATTGGAAGTTGCTATCTCTCGGAATTTGTTATAGAATCGGTTGGAGAGATTCTCGCCCACAAATCAGTTGTTTAATGCTAGAGGATTTTGCGGAACCAATTGCCTGAATTGGTTCGGATTCTTGTTGGCTGCCGAATCTGCACAGATTGTTCAAGCTACCTTCCATATCTACTCCGCAATTAAGGGGGGAGGGGGGTATAGAGGTTGTGTGGTTTTGCGGCTAGGGCATTGCTTTTACGAAAGTTTTGAAAAGAACTCCGGGAGGGAGACCGACGGTGTAGGAGTCAAGGGAGTTGATTCTGGTCGGTGGTGCAAGGGGATCTTGCGGTTTTCTACATCCGGGGACGGAGGCCGACAGCTACGCACGTAGGGATCAAGGGAGTTGATCTAGTCGGTTGTGCAAGTGGATCTTGTATGCAAGGGGAGCTTGCATAGATTACTCCACGGGGTTGATTGAGATCACCCCTCGGGGTTTGTATTGAGGAAGAGTATGCTTCTCCTAATATAGATCTGATATTAGTGATTGTAATCATTATTTATTTTAGTGTAGTAATCTGATTTTCTAGGCGTGGCCCCGCAGATGTAGGTGTGCGCACCGAACTGCGTTACCAAGTTTTGTGTGTCGTGCTTGGTTCTTGTTTTTAATCATTTAGTTTTCTTGATTATTAACTGTGTACTGAATAACAGAAATGGTTGTATGTTGGAAAGTGAGGTTTTGGTGGTTGCTAGTAATTGAACTTGGGTTGATGTTGTGTTTCCTACTATTGAATTAAAATGGTATTGTTGTTGTTATTGTCGGCGTTGTTGTTAGTGATAATAATAATGCTATTGTTGTTGGTATTGCTATTGTTGTTATTGTTGATGTTGTCGTCACTATTATTATTTTTCTTGGTTGGGGCATTTAAGCTAAATTTAAAGGATAGAGTTGGTTGGGCTTAGATACTACATGTATGTATGTAGCTTACTTGTAGTTGTTGTAGGATTCCCTACTCGTGAGATAAACTTTAATTTGAGGGATGTAGTGTTAGCTTTAGCCCTAACTAGTTGGCAAGGATGACATTTTATTTGACGTTAATTTGAATGTAAGTTACTTTCTTAGGTAGCATGCTTTCTTCTTGCTAAGGATGACATTCTTTAGTGTCTTGACATTATTTTGATATACCTCCTTGCAACTTGGGTTAGGATTAATCGTTAGAAGTAAACTTTTGTGTAGTTTGAGGAGGTGGCATTCTTGATTAATCATGATGGCATTTTATGGGACTTTGGTTGAAATTGGTAGTTTCTTTGTGAAGACATAAAATTGTATTGAATATTGTGATCACAATGTAGGATTCTCAACTTGCCAAGGTGAATAATATTTAAGGCTTGTTGCTAATGTTGATGGTGTTATTTAGGGATAAAGTTAGAAGGTTCTTAGCATCATTAATTGTAGTAGTCATTGGAGCCTAAGGTTAGCAACCTACTTTTATATTATGTTAAATCGACCCTAAGGTTAGCACCATTTTCTTTAATATCATGCTAAATTGTGCCAAGGTGGAAACTCTCATGGCTTACTCACTTTTACTAGCTTTCCCTGTATTACCATACAACCAAATTGGGATTTTGCTATGAAATTGATCACCGTGGTGTATGTTGCTTTAATTATGTATGTTTCTTTTCATGTTGTAAATGAATCTTTAATGTTCCTTTTAATTAAAGTTAGCTTTTTGTGAAAGTCTATATCTTAACATAATTTCATCATTAGCAGTTCATGCCAAATGTTTCATCCCTTATGTGAGTTGTCACCTTGGTATTCTAAAATACCAAGTACTTAATCCTTCACTAGGTACCATGCTAAATTTTACTAATGTTGGATAAGGTTCGCATTTTAGTATACATGTTGGATATTAAGTTGGTCACCATCTGCAAGAATGCTTGTAAGTTGGTAAGATTGCTAAGTTGTCCAACGCTAACATTCCTTTCTTATAATATGTTCATGGCAATGAGCTCTCACTAATTAAGACCTTTTAGCACTAATGCCATGATGCCATTAATATGAAACCATGTGTAGGGAAATTATTGTTATTTATGTCGATAATAACTTTATGCAAAATTCCATTCGCCCTTATAAAGATCTAATGTTTGGGTAGAATTGTTAAGGTGTCATTTTGTTTAAATCTAACTTCCATGCACCACCCATTGGTGGGTGTTGCCAAGTAGTTACTCATGTGGGTCTTATTTAAGCTTGCATTTCATTGGATGCATTTGCAAGGTTACATGTTAATAATGGCTTATGGAAGGGATTCATGGTGTAAGCGAGATATAAAGAGATCGTGTATTGTTGCATTCTTGTACTTGAACAGTTATAGTTACTCCTCTATTTGTAGCACTCACTTTGTTTTGCAGGATGTCCTTTGCCGCAGGTACGAGTTTTTGTTATTGATGTCATTTGCTTGATATGAATGATGTGGGTATATGCTTGTGTACTTCAATTTCCATGATATGCCATGAGTTATTTCTAGTTTGTTGCATTAGTGCATTGCATCCTTTTGCACCATGTGAGTTGGGTTTGGAATTCCTATTGGGTCACGCTGTGACGTGTCCCCGTTGATATTTTTCAGGTTGGATCATGGAGTTAGAGGCCCACTAGCCAGTTGGTTGGATTTGAGAGTGTGGGTGAATGTGTGAGAGATTTAGGTGTGTTAATGTACGTTGGTGAGATTTGGGTTATATATATTGTATATGAGATTTGTAATTGATGTTGTAATTGAACAGTTTATATATATATATGGTATATTGGTGCTTTGAGTTGATGGCTCTTTTTGTGTTTCTGTGGTCTGGAATGCTACATGTACTATCCTAGCAGTGCGCATTGGACCTGCTTGGGTTTTGAAATTTTGTATTTCTCTTCGTAGCACCCGCCTCTTCGGGGATACCTGATACGGATTCGTACTTATCGGGTATCCTGGGGAGTGGGGCGTTACATCAATAGTCCATAAGATTAGTCTCACAAAATTTTACAATTAACGATTTACTTTAGCAATTAAACGAAATGTGAAACCATGCGATATTATAAAGAATTTAGCACAGAAATGATTCCAACTGAGCAAATGAGTCTAATTAAGCTTAAAATAATTTTATAAGCCTAGTAGGTAGTCTTCAAGATTTTTCAACAATTAATAGGTATTTTTAAACAATTTAAAAGAGCTAAAAACTAATTTTAAATCAAGAATTTATTTTTACGATATATATTCAAAGATTTATTTAGAGCAAACAGTACGTCGAAATTCTTCCAACAAGGGGTCAAAACGTTCATATTAACTAACACTACAACATATATTTTTCTCGTACGTCAGGGTACGTGAAAATCTCATGATATGAATGTTAAAGTGAAATTGGTTTTATTGAGTTTTGCCTTTGAAAATTCACGGTGGGAGATGTACTTGCCCTTTGGCGATGAAATCAGCGCCGATGAGTCCGTTTCGTCGTTTCAGATTTTCTGGGCCTTCTTTTGTAATTTTTTGATACATATACAATTTATTATAAATTTAAAACAAATCAGTCATAAAAAATATTATTAATAAATATGTATATACGTATTAATATACATATTTCTCACCTAACCTCTCTCTCCCTCTCTCACGCGATACGTGAAGCGGGGTTCTTCGTCGAGGGGAGTCGCCGTTGGCGACTGGCGGGGCGACGAGGGTGACGGCGACGAAGCGACGAGGTCGGTGGTGATGACTGTGGCGTGCGAGCGGCGGCAGCCAGTGAATGGCGGTCCGGGCGAGAGAAGCGTGGAGGGAGGAGGGGGCGGACGGACGGAGCTGAGAGCGGCGGACGGAGGCGTTGGGGAGGTGACGAGGCGGAGGCGGCGTCGAGGCGGAGTTCTAGCGGTGGCTTCGCCTGGAGGGAGGGAGAGCGTGGAGGGAGGAGGGGGCGAACGGGCGGAGCTCCAACAGCGTTCTCGCCAACGGGGTGGTGGTGCTAAGAGAGGGGAGTCGTGGGGCTCGGCGATGTGCGGTGGTGGCGAGCTCGTTGGAGGGAGAGGTCAATGGGCGGTGGAAGCGGAGATGCAGCGAACGGGGGAGGGCGCTGGGCGCTGCGGATCGTCGTTGGGGCTGGGCGCGTCGTCAGAGGCGAGCTCCGGTGGAGGGGAGATGGGGTCGGGGTGCTGACGTGGTGGGTGAGGGTCGGAGTTGCTGTCAGAGGGAAGGCCGCGGGGAGGAGCTTGGGAGAACGTGGGGCTGTCGGGCATCGGAGAGGGTGGGCGCTTCGTCAGAGGCTGAGAGGAGCAGCAGCGAGCGGTGGTGGTTTCGACGCCGGCAGGACGGCGGTGGGGGAGTGGGTTGGACAGAAGAGGGGGGGGGGGGGGGGGTGAGTGGCGAGCATGGGTTTGAGCAGAGGGAGCGGGGTTTCGGGCTGTTCGGGGTGTGAAAACGAGGGAGAGGGGTTGGTAATGTATAGGGTTTAATAAACTATAAAGATAATCATATAACTAATGATAATAATAATTAGAATAAGAATGATAATAATAATAATAATCATCGTCATAATCATAAATATTATAATTGGATCTGCCAACTTAGGGAGGTGAGTTAATGTGATGGGTTAGGATATTAATTAAGTGGGGTTACTAGGTAAAAGTAAGAGTAATTAGTGAATGTGAAAGTAATTAGTGGATGTAATTAGTAAAAACGATGTAATACTACGCCGTTTTCATATACGACTCCGAAAAATTCCCAAAACATAACCACGGGTTCGTATCGTCACGAGGATCACGAATACGAAGTCCATTTCAAAGTTTGAGCCACGGAGATACGAGTTTTGGGCCAAAACATTTGGGATGCAGGTTTGCGGGTTCTAGGTCGATTTGACTCTAGAAAAATATGAAAATAATATCGGAAGCACTGGTCGACCATAGAATCATACTGTAGAAGTTTGAAATCGTTTTAATAACGTTTATATTGAAAATTAATTGATATGGCTATATCAGTAACAATTAAACAATTAAGTAGAAAATTTTATATAAACTATTTAAACTTTTTGACGATGTTAGGGTTGAATTTCTGCTGATATTTGTTGGCATTAGTGGCACTATATCTGGAGAGCTCAGTTTGTGGAATCAGGATTGTTTTTGAGCAGTTTGAGCAAAATGTTGAACATTATGTTGCAACATTATGTTCAACATTCGGGATCTGGAATAATTGTTCGTATACAGAAACGCTGCTTTGGTCTACAAATCTGTCGTAGTGATCTCAGATCTGATTTATAGTCTAGAATATCAGAGGTTCCTGATTTGATTGATTCCAGATATTGGTGAGATTTTTATACTCCTTCTTACCCGAATTAGTTCCTTAATTGATGGAGGTTTGTTGAGAATATTTGGGAATCTGGTTTGTTCCTAAATTGATGGGAGGAAATATTTGCGGAGATTTATTGGTTTTATTTACCAGAAATAGATCCTTATTCTATGGGCAAAATATCCACATGAGATTTGTTTTAATCATTTTACCCGAATTAGATTCGGTGGTTCCTTGAATATGAGATTTCTTACCCGAAGTGATCCTAGAAATATTGGCGGATATTCTGCATTAAAGAGGAAGTTATTTACCCATAAATAGTGGTTACAAAATCTGAATGGGTTCATATCTGAATGGTTGTGCGGTTGAAGATATGTGCGGTTGAAGATTCTATATATGAATGTTTTCAGATCTTGCATTATTGTTTAGATCTTCTCCAGATATTCGGTTGAATGCAGGTATGCATAAGATTTGCTGACGAAGGTGAATGAAAGTATCAATCCACAACCGAGGTATGAAAGATCCTATTTATTGGCCATGTTGTATATTATGTTGAACGTTATTATACAACATTATGTACAACATGCTGTGTCAGAAGGCTGGAATCGGTTGGCGGACTTCAGCGGTTATCAAAGGTGGATTACTTCAGATCTCATGTTATCTCTTTTAGGTATTCTGGTATATTCTGTTGAAGATACATTTGGAAGTTACAATCTCTTAGTTTTATTGTTGTATCGGTTAGAGAGATTCTTGCCCGCAATATTTTATTGATCTGATACTTGGAGATATGTGGAACTACTTGCCCGAAGTAGTTCCAGAAATTGTGGGCTGCCGATCTGCACGAGATCTGTCGAGCGAACTACCTTAACTACTCCGCGATTGAGGGGGAGCGGGGTAGATAGAGGTGCGTGCGGTTTTGCGGCAAAGGGACGGCTTTTACGAAAGTTTTTGAAGAACTCCGGGAGGAGGCCGACGGCTACGCACGTAGGATCAAGGGAGTTGATCTAGTCGGTTGTGCAAGGGGAGCTTGCGGGCAAGGGGATCTTGCCGAGAATAATCCATGGGTTGGTAGAGACCACCCATCACGGTTTGTATTGAGGGGGATGTTGTTCCTCCTAATAGAATCGCGATAATTAGTGATTGTACTCATTGATTATTTTAGTGGAGTATTCTGATTTTCTTGGCGTGTCCCCGCAGATGTTGGTGTGTGCACCGAACTGCGTTACCAAGTCTTGAGTGTCTCTGATTGGTTTGTGTTGTTCTTTTGGCTTTATTCTTTATTACTTCGTACTGAACTTTCAATTGGTATCAGAGCAGGTCACACGTGTATCTTTGTTAACAAAGAAGGTGTGATCTTGGATTTCAGTACTTGAATCATGGCTACACGAGAAGGTGCCTCCGTTGTTCGTCCTCCACTGCTCACTGGTACAAACTACACTTACTGGAAGTCTAAGATGCGTGTATTCATCAAGTCCATTGATGAGAAGGTCTGGATCGCTGTCGTTGAAGGATGGACACTGCCGATCGAAATTGAAAAAGATGGCAAAGAACACCTCAAGCCGGCAAGAGACTGGAGTCGGATTGAAGAACATGCGGCCTTGTGCAATTCTAAAGCAACTAATGCTATTTTTTCGGCTGTAGATGAAGAGCAGTTCAAGCTGATCTCCACATGTGAGTATGCCAAAGAAGCCTGGGATATTCTCCAGAATGTTCATGAAGGAACAAGTACGGTAAAAGCTTCCAAACTCTAGATGCTAGCTTCTCAGTTTGAAAATCTAAGGATGTATGACGACGAGACTGTTGCCGAATTCAATGGGAGGTTGAGTGATATAGCCAATCAGGCCTTCCATCTTGGGAAGAAATATTCTCAAAAGAAGTTAGTTGAGAAAACCTTGAGATCTCTTCCAGACAAATTCTCAGCCAAAGTTGCAGCCATTGAGGAGGCCAGAAATACGTCTACCATGAGACTGGATGAACTCATGGGATCTCTTCAAACATATGAAATGAACCTGAAGCAGAATCAGAGGGACAAATGGATTGAAAATGAGTCTGAGTTAGATGTGACATTGCCTAGCTGACCAAGAATTTCAGTAGAATGATGAAAGAGATAAGCAACAAGGGTCAAAACTTCAGATCTGGCACAATGCGGCACGTGCAAATCTTCCATCTGCAGGCAAGAACAAAGGCAAAGGGATACAATGCAGAGACTGTGAGGGTTTTGGTCACATACAAGCCGAATGTGCCAATACCCTCAAGAAGCAGAAAGAGAAATCTTTATCAAGCACCTGGAATGACGAAGAATCTGAAGGTAGTGCTGCAGATGAAGAGACAACCAGAAACTATGTTGTGTTTACAACCATACGGGAAGGACAATCTGATAGTGACACTCATAGTCATGTTGGATCAGATGTTGCAACATCAGAAACAACATCTGGCAACAAACTAGCTAATGTCAGACAGAATGTTACAACATTTAATACAACATCCTGCACTGAATTTGAGTCTGAAGTTGATAGCGATGAGGAAGTTCATGACGATGATATTCGAAAAGCATATCAGATGATGTTTGAGAAGTGGATGCAAATCTGCAATATCAACAAAGTCCTGAAGGAGGAGAATGAAAGACTGAAGAAAGAGAAAGAGGAGGTCAAAATCAAATGTCTGAAAGTTAAGGAAACTTGTAGAGAATTGGAAAGAAACTTCAGAAATGTTCTTCTCAGGGCAGAGAAAGCTGAATGCACATTGGAGAAGTGGAATTCTGGAAAAGCAAAGCTGGATGATATCTTAAACATAGGTAAGATTTCAAGAGATCGCACCGGAGTGGGATACAATAGAGGAGCCTTCAATAATGTGTCTGCTGAAAGAAGAAGTCAAGTTACCAAAGAACTTGAAAGAATGGGTCAGCACAAGGGGCATGATCAGAAGAAGAAGCAGACTAGATGCGTAAAAGGTGGTCGTCCAACATGTGCTTATTGCAAGTTCATAGGCCATACTGAGAGAAACTGCTTCAGTCGCATGCGACATTGGTCAGAAGGAAGAAATGTTAGACACCCTGATATGAAGATGAAGAAGCAATGGGTCAGAAAGTCTGAATTATACAGCAAGAACACTACAGCTTCAGAGAAAGCACTTCATGTTGTGACTAATGTTGTAACATTAGATACAACACAGAACAATGTTGCTGCAGATGTTATGACACCAGACTCGACATCTCCCCTCGACAATCACTGTGAGCAACCTGCACCAAAGTCTCATGAATCTTCCTCCAGAATTATCAGAGTGCTATCTCGCCGCTCTGCTCACTGCTCTTCCTCCGCCGGTGCCATTGGATCTTCACATGTACCCTCTATCAACACCGCCGATGTTTTCAATTCTCCAACTACTTTTCGGCCCCTCAGAACTCGACTTCTACCCTAGACATCATTTCATTCGTCACCCTACTGTCAGATGTGAGGTATAGTGTTCTTTCTTTTATTTCGCTGTGCCTGAGATTTTATTTGCTATTAAGAGAGACAGAGGAGCCTCTGGATGTGCCTCGGTTGAGTTTTTCTGAATTTTCTTTTGGAGTTGTGAGGCTAGTTAAAAGGGGGAGAATGTGGTGTCTTTTCTGAATAATTTGGCTGTATTTTTTGAGGTGATCACTGCTCGGGTTGCTCTAGTAAGGGGGAGAATGTGTTTTGGATTATTGTGGCTCAAAGGGGGAGAATGTGTGCTTGGTTGACGCTTGCTTTGGTTTGTGCCACATAATGCCAAAGGGGGAGATGGTTAGGGTTGAATTTCTGCTGATATTTGTTGGCATTAGTGGCACTATATCTGGAGAGCTCAGTTTGTGGAATCTGGATTGTTTTTGAGCAGTTTGAGCAAAATGTTGAACATTATGTTACAACATTATGTTCAACATTCGGGATCTGGAATAATTGTTCGTATACAGAAACACTGCTTTGGTCTACAAATCTGTCGTGGTGATCTCAGATCTGATTTGTAGCCTAGAATATCGGAGGTTCCTGATTTGATTTATTCCAGATATTGGTGAGATTTTTATACTCCTTACCCGAATTAGTTCCTTAATTGATGGAGGTTTGTTGAGAATATTTGGGAATCTGGTTTGTTCCTAAATTGATGGGAGGAAATATTTGCGGAGATTTATTGGTTTTATTTACCAGAAATAGATCCTTATTCTATGGGCAAAATATCCACATGAGATTTGTTTTAATCATTTTACTAGAATTAGATTCAATGGTTCCTTGAATATGAGATTTCTTACCCGAAGTAATCCTAGAAATATTGGCGGATATTCTGCATTAAAAAGGAAGTTATTTACCCATAAATAGTGGTTACAAAATCTGAATGGGTTCATATCTAAATGGTTGTGCGGTTGAAGATATGTGCGGTTGAAGATTCTATATATGAATGTTTTCAGATCTTGCATTATTGTTTAGATCTTCTCCAGATATTCGGTTGAATGCATGTATGCATAAGATTTGCTGACGAAGGTGAATGAAAGTATCAATCCACAACCGAGGTATGAAAGATCCTATTTATTGGCCATGTTGTATATTATGTTGAACGTTATTATACAACATTATGTACAACATGCTGTGTCAGAAGGCTGGAATCGGTTGGTGGACTTCAACGGTTATCAAAGGTGGATTACTTTAGATCTCATGTTATCTCTTTTAGGTATTCTGGTATATTCTGTTGAAGATACATTTGGAAGTTGCAATCTCTTGGTTTTATTGTTGTATCGGTTAGAGAGATTCTTGCCCGCAATATTTTATTGATCTGATCCTTGGAGATATGTGGAACTACTTGCCCGAAGTAGTTCCAGAAATTGTGGGCTGCCGATCTGCACGAGATCTGTCGAGCGAACTACCTTAACTACTCCGCGATTGAGGGGGAGCGGGGTAGATAGAGGTGCGTGCGGTTTTACGGCAAAGGGACGGCTTTTACGAAAGTTTTTGAAGAACTCCGGAAGGAGGCCGACGGCTACGCACGTAGGATCAAAGGAGTTGATCTAGTCGGTTGTGCAAGGGGAGCTTGCAGGCAAGGGGATCTTGCCGAGAATACTCCATGGGTTGGTAGAGACCACCCATCACGGTTTGTATTGAGGGGGAGGTTGTTCCTCCTAATAGAATCGCGATAATTAGTGATTGTACTCATTGATTATTTTAGTGGAGTATTCTGATTTTCTTGGCGTGGCCCCGCAGATGTAGGTGTGTGCACCGAACTGCGTTACCAAGTCTTGAGTGTCTCTGATTGGTTTGTGTTGTTCTTTTGGCTTTATTGTTTATTACTTCGTACTGAACTTTCAGACGACACTTAAACTTACGAATACATGTTATAACTAGTATGATGATACGAAAATAATTTTTTATAATTGATTTGAAACTATTTTTGATATAAACTCCTGACAAACCATTTTAAAATATCTTTAAAGTATAAAAATACGAAGAATACGAAAATACATGTACTGATGAATACGGGTCGTCACACTCAGCCCCGGCGAAAGGAGGTATGGGCGGCGAGGGGATCCTCGTCGGCGGTGGTGGAGAAGAGGACACCGACGTGAGGGGAGATGTCAAACTTGTAAATAAGTGGTCTGTGAACTCAGCATAAGATTTTTAATGGCAAACTAGTAAATAAATGGTAAGTGAACACAGCAATCGGGTCTAGCAATCGGGTCTGTGCAAATAGCAACTCCCTTAATATGTTTGTTTGGAGTTTTTGGAAGGCAAACAAAAAAAGAGACAAAGGTTAGAGGTAGGGATGGGAATGTACATGTCACATTGTCATTCCTACTAATCCTTGAAAGAACTAATAAAGGATTAATAGGGATGGCAATGTGGCATGTCCAATTGGAAGCACAATCAGTCATTGGGCATGTCCAGTACCATCTCTAGTCATTAGGCATGCCCATTACCATCCTTAGTCAGAGGTTGTTGTGATATAGAGATACCGGGTGAGTACCTCAAGATCATTTTGAGGAAAAAGATATGCCACAAAGTTACCAAAAATTGAAACATAAACCATTAAATCCAAAGGTAAAAAAAACTATTTGTAGAAATTTTGGGACTAAATAATGAAACGGCCATTTGTATACTTTACTAACGTATTATGATTTGCTTAGTCAGATCTGGGTCGCCACGAATCATTGGTCAGGACGGTGGATTGAAAAATGAGAGATCTCAAATTCTCTGCAAAAATAAAAACAATAGTTATGAATGCAATAAAATAGTCATGAAAGATAGAGAATAATCATAATAATGATTTTACAAATACGAATTTTGGTAGTTGATTGAGATATTCCAAGTAGAGAGGCATTCTTCGCTTCAAGCATAAAAATGATTAACAAACGATTTATCATTCATCGAGTCATTAACACATGCATCAGCTTCCGTTCGATTCCCTAAAACCATTCAAAACTCCACTTAATACCTCAGCACACACAATCACAAAATATTTTCCCCCTAATTTTTAGGATTTTTCCCCAAGTTTATTGCATACATTCTAACCCCCCGAAAACTCGCAATATATATGAACCAAAAAACTCGACCATCGATCCACTCATTACAAAGAGTGATATTCTTCTTTTCAAACCGTTGAATTTGCATCAATATGATTGGTTGTCAAATAACATTGAATTCACTTCATTTTTTTTTTGATAATGTTGATCATTCATGACGTGTAGAACACATCAAAAAAATTTACAAATAAAAACAAATAGTACATATACACACGTCAGCGCGAAAAAATTTCCCATACCTACCACATATACATTGTTCTACTATACATATCCATGGGAAAATTTCACGTGCTTATGCGCATATACATGTGCTTTAAATTTCTTAAATTTTTTGATAATTTATTCTACACATCATGGATGATCATTGTACCAAAAATCAAACAAATCCAATACGATTTGTCCATCGATCTAACCATTACAAATTCAACGGTTTCATAACAATAAGATTTTTTTATAACGAGTAGATCGACGGTCAACTACACCTTAGGTTCATCTATATCTGGGGTCCTGAGATTTTCGAATGTACAGCACAGGAAATTATATCCAGTTTACTCTCTATAATTTTGTTTAAGAGAGTTAAAGAAGCTCATCCACAAAGGAGTCTGCTATGAACCATTACTACAAATACACAACCGTTAAATGACAAATAATTGGAAAGATACAAAAGATATAGTGATATGGTCCTTAAGCAACATCAAAACACATTTTAATCAAGAAAACAGCAGTTTCGCAAAGAAAGAAAGAACCTGGCATTTGAAATTACCGTAGGAGAGAACATAATTTAGCTCCCCATTGCAACACGGGATGAAGCGTCAATGACATCAGACGGACTACATACAGCAAGGCGATGTGCTAATCTATTCATCACTTGCATTGTAGTTGCAACATCTATGAATGGCGAACTCCATCACATTTGCCTGCAACTTCCCCCGTTCCATTGCCTTCTCTCGGGGTATATAATCTCGTTACCATCATTGGTTTCTTGATGGTTTCATACCTGAAGATTTGGACTCCACTGCGACCATCCGCATCAAGCTCTTACTAAAGGTTAATGCCTCACGGCCTGTTCTGCCACTGAATAAAGTTTATTTTTTCAAACTTTCAGGCACGAGGCGCTGAATTAACTCGGGTGAAGCATTTTCAAGCTCTGCAGAAAGATTGGAATAAGGAATTGTTACGCTGATGATACTAGATTAAAATGATGAAAATGTTAAAAGGAAAGAACTCTGACCTTGAGGTGTGAAGTTGAATAGGGGAGGGAGGGGATTTCCATTTGGCAAGCGCGTGTTAGGGTTTCTCAATTCGTCAAAAAAGGGATGAGCACATGCCTCCAACTGCAGATTTTAAAGAACAAAACCAACAAATGATTCCAGTTTCAAGATACGATGGCATACATTTCGGGACTAAAGTTATTGACAACAGTTGGCAATAGATGCGAGCACTACGCAATTCCTATGACCTTCAACGCGAGTGTTGTCAAGTGGGTCTATGCTTCTACTTTTAGTCAACCTGATAAATCCACTAAACCATTTTAACCTGCATTGCACAATGCCAAGAAACCAAGGGAAGGAATTGGATGAACATAAGTTGGACGTCTTGCAATGTGATGCATGTTGTACCATGCTAGTTAATATGCTTAACATTGTCTTCTAAGATCGGTCAGTTTATTTTAGTTGGGTCTAGATAAAAATGGGCGGAGAAAATAAGATTGGTATCGAGGAATGTTCTGCAGCAGATATGTGGATGAAGTTCTTGAAATTGAATCAGATATGTGGATGAAGTTCTTGAAATTGAATCGTTTTGTTACGTGTAAGATCTAAACATTGGATTTTCCATGATGGTTGCAATCTACTTACTCGTGATATTCAATGATTGTCAGTTTCTGATATTTGATTACTGTCTTCTTTGATTTCACCGTCAATCTAGCGCTTAGGTATTTAGTTGCCAGATGCTTGTTGCTGCTGATTAATTATGAGATCTTATAGTTGGATGTTAGTAATGGTAAATTTTGGCAAGTTGGTAGTGAATCTAGATGTGATAATTGATGCTGATTAGCGTATCTTGAATGTTTACTGGGTTAAGCATGAAGGACTGCAGCACAGGGGAGTACATGATGCATGACAATAAAATGACAAGGAAGCAAACTAATGTCAGCTCAAGCACCAAGACACTTCCTTCACACGTGGAAGGTCATAAATGAAAATTCCGGGGGTCCATAAATGAAAATTAATGTATAACCTTCCCATCGGCAATGTGAGAGGGATTTTTGAATTAAAAATGTAAGGGTTCCATAAATGAAAATTCAAATGATTTCAATGTAATTTGCCCAAGCAAAAAATTCAACAAAAATTCAACACAATCAGTATTTCAAAATTGTCATAAAAGTGATTAATCTGTTGCCACTTGATGTATGGATAAAACATAGTGAAATCATTTGATTTTTTTTATTTATATGTAGTTCAAATGTGTTGAATCATTTGGATTCCCAATTCTAAAATTTAGGGTGATAGGATCTGCGTCTCAAACCCAATCGAGAGGATCCTAGCTAGCTAGCAAACTATATATGGGATTACTGGCCCCAAAAATGAGTTGCAAGAGAGAGTGGGGAGTGAGGCCTGCCAAACGTGGGACAGTAGGGGGTCCACTTCCCCCCTTTCTCTCTTGGCAGCCTATTTTTGGGAATGAGCTGTCAGCTCATTCCTATTTTTCATGTGTATGTGTGGAATATGGGCATTGGGTAGCTAATGAGGAAATCATTCTTGGCTATCATCAAAACACAACTCCTCATTTTTGATGATAAGATTCGTACATTTTGAACTTCATTGTTTAAAATCACAAATCATCAACTATCAATTGTTGAACCCAATGTTGGGAGAGGGGGGGGGGGGGGGGGGGGGGGGGGGTGTGTGTGTGTTTGTTTGTTTGTTTTTGTGATGAACAAAGCTAATGAAGTTCTCTACAAAAACCGCATAAAGCACTCACCTGACACCAAGATATATACCGGTTATCCAAACTTAGTGTACTTCCAGTTGGAGAAATAACTAATGCTTCAATATTCTTGGATTATAAGTTATGCCATTTAGTTCAAAGGAATAACCAAACCTGCTAAGAATTCGAAATAAAACAATGGAGAAAGCTATCAAATAACCCACACCTGACCCTCAATTTGCCATTTGTATTTTTTCCAGGTAGCCGCTAACTTGTACAGGAAATCCCGTCGAAAACTGCACAAGAATCGCATAAAAACCATATAAATACACTTGAATCCTAACGGGTCTTGACTTCGGAAACCGGGTTGGATTCGTATCTGCAAGCTACTACCCACTGCTCCCGCATCCGCTTCATTATTGCTCGTTGGATCTGAGGCGGGGGCTATGGATGAACGACGCGTGTATGTTGTGCCCGCACGCTCTCCCTGCGCATGGTGCACACCCCGGGCCACGCCTGTGCCCACGGGCGTGGCCTCCTTGCGCTCTGCCCGCCCACAGGCCGCACTGTTCCTCTGGGCTTACTGTTTATCAGTGAAATCCGAATAATTCTGTTGGGCTGGGCTTTTGAAAAACATCGTTTAAGGATCCCAAAAAATCCTTATAAATTCTAGATTTATCTTGAGATATTTTTGGTGTTCTGTGTCATATTTTTCAATACTTCACCTTGATACAAACACACCATAAAGCCTGAGCCAAGCCAAAACACTATATCTTCCATCTTCAAAATTAACCACCTCATCATGAGGCCGGACACTCGGCTGGAGAGCTTCGTACTAAGTATCACCAACTAACCAAGTGTCCAACGAACCCCTTTCAACAGTGAATCTCCAAATTCGTCGTTTCTCTTGAATCCATACATGAAGCAAAAACCCGTAGTGTCTCTTTGTACCACATCGTGACACCCTAACACCTCTTCAAGGAAAATAGTTTGAGCGCCGCTCAAACTTCATCGCCGACCTGTCCAGGGTCAGATTTTCCTTGTGAATTTCCTTGGGATGCGCTATCATTTCGACATTTTTCCTAGCACACCGCCACCCTGAGTTTATGTCCAAACTCAATGCATCCACTAGAAACCTATCTGCCGTAGGATCTCCATGCGCATGTAATGCATAAGCCAAATACACGTAATCACCATAGCGAGTTGAAGCCTTCACGATGTGTCGTCCCACTCTGCTAGCAATATAGTCATCCACAGTAGCTCTAGAATCTCCACCTCGACCAGAACTCCCACTACAGTCGCTGCCTGCATAGTAACCATAAGTGAACTCTCCACATCTACCGCCACTCCTTTGCCAACATCTATGTCGATCCTACAAGTTGGAATAATCACATCCACCTCGTTTGGCACCTTTTTGCCTCCACTTGTTTCGGTACTTTCTGGAACCTTTTTTTTGCAGCACCGTCGACTCATCAAACGTTACATGTTGACCAACCAAGATCTTCTTTACATTTGGACTCCAAAATCTGCAACCATCGACACCATCTATGTATCCTAACATGACACACTTCTTTCCCTTGACATCGAACTTGTCACCTTTCTCGTGAACATAAATTGGACATCCAAACACCCGAAGATGATCAAGATTTACTATCTTCCCTGTCCAAACATCCTCTGGAATTTTTCCGTCGATAGCTGAAGATGAAATTATGTATATCAAATAAGCTACGATCGACATAGCCTCGGTCCAAAATCCCTTCGACGAACCTGTTAGGATATTGGACCCCAAAATCTGCAACCATCGACACCATCTATGTATCCTAACATGACACACTTCTTTCCCTTGGCGTCCAACTTGTCACCTTTCTCGTGAACATAAACTGGACATCCAAACACCCGAAGATGATCTAGATTTACTATCTTTCCTGTCCAAACCTCTTCTGGAATTTTTCTGTCGATAGCTGAAGATGAAATTCTGTATTTCAAATAAGCTATGGTCGATATAGCTTCGGTCCAAAATCCCTTTGACGAACATGTTAGGATATTAAGACACACCCCAGTGGATTTTGATGATGTACACAAGTGATATGAGTACTAACATATTTATTTCAAGTGTGTATAGGATTATTTTATAAACATGAAGATCGAGTGCATTGAAAAGTTAAAAAGTACTTAGAAGCCATGTTCAGTAAGTCTAGCTTAGAGCCAAGAAATGGAGCAAATGATGGCTCAACCAATAACTCAAGATCACGACTAGATGGCTCAAGTCAAAGAATGAAGATCAAGAGCTAGAGAAGTGTGTATGTATAAGATGTAAGTCAAGAAATGTCAAAGCCAATAAATATTCTCTACACAAATTCTTGAAAAATAGTGTTTAAATATATTTTACCATGTAATACTTTGCTATACTTTTTATAAAATATTTTCCAAGTATTTTCTGATAGAAAAAATCCAGTATCAAGAAATAGCCGACTATCTGAGACAGATAGCCGACTACTGTCAGGAAATTTTACTCAAACTCTCAGGTTTTTCAAATAGCCGACTATACTTGAAAATAGCCGACTATCAACCAGGATAGCCGACTATCTGGGTCAACGCTCAACATTTTTGGAAACTAAATTTGAATTTTCACAAGCCGTTAACTAGTCGTTGGAGAAGATTTTTTTGGCTGATTTTAAGCTGGGTTTGTGCTATTTCTGACTCTATAAAAGCCAATACTTCAGAGGTTTTATATATCAATTTGATACTATCAAAATCTTATTATTTGCTCAAAAGTTATCAAGCTCTCCAGTTCTTCAAGATTTTCTAAAGGCCATTATTTTTAAATTCTTTTATGCTTAAATTCTTAGTTATTTCTATGTTTATTTTTTGGCCTAACAAACTTGATTTGATCTCCAAAGCTTATAGCTTTTTCTCTTGAGATTCAAACTTCAAGTTTTTAGTTTTTAATCTTTGTGCTCTTCAATCATATTTTTCTCAAAGATTAAAAATCTTGATTATTGATATCTAAAGCCCAAGTGCACATATTTTAGAGAATCATTTTCAAGTTATTTTCTTTTGATCAAATTTGTGCTCATTTATATCATTTAATTTGATCAAAGGATTTTTGGATTTCTTGAGCCACATATTCACTAATATATTCATTTGGCTTTAGGAATTTTGTACTCAATTTTCATATATGTTGTAAAGTCTTTGAAGAAAAGTATATTGTAATTCCCGTAAGAAGAGAACGTGTTGTAGAAATTCCTAGTTGGTTGTAACTGTGTGTTGAAAATTCCTAGCAAGAGGAGCTAGGTTGTTGTTCGAAGTCCTCTTCGTTGTGTTGTTGTAAGGTTGCTCTTGTTGAGAGCTAATGGATTGGTTCCTGAACGTAGGCCAAGGTTAGGCGAACCAGGATAAAAGTTATGTTTGCGCTGTGTCTGATTCTATATCTCTCTCATTTTATATTCGCTTGTAATTTTATTATTCCGTTGTTATCTCCTTCATTTCATTACAAGCTGATTATTATTTGTGTTGATGAAGTACGATTAGGGTAACTCTTACTTGAGACTTAGGCAACGAATAAAATGGTATTAATTTACGCGAAGAATTTTATTATTTGTTGACAACCCTATTCAACCCCTCTTCTAGTGTTGTCTATCATCCACATGATCCAACAAAACATAATGTAAATATGAGACATCTCGCCTTCTCTAGAAGTGTCATATTCATCCTATCCACGACTCCATACGACTGCGAATCTCCCAGTGTAGTGAGGTGCCTTTTTACTCCCTGCTCCTCACAGAATTCCATGAACTTAGCAAAAGTAAACTCGACATCATTGTCGGATCTTGGCACTTTCAGCTTCTTCATCATTTGACTCTCCACAAGGGTCTTCCACGACTTTTCCTTCATCACATACACACATACTTTTCTGAAGAAATCATCGATGAATGATATGAAGTAACAAGCTACACCTAGAGAGTGAATTGGTGCAGGACCCCAAACATCGGTGTGAACATAATCAAGGATCCATCTTGTATCATACTTCCCATCATTGAAACTAACCTTCGTCTGCATGCCACAGACACAATGCTTGCAAATTTTAAACCTTAATTCCTAATGACATCCTTATTAAATTATCAACACATTACGAAAACTCATGTATATATAGAGACACGCACGTACGCACATATACTCTCTTTTATAATGGGTATCATATGACATATGAGGCTAAGTCTCATATGCGGCCTCTAAAACTTACACCACTGCTATTTTTTTGAAGGATCGGAACCGTTCATTTTGATCTTCATTTTCTAAATCCCAAAACACTCAATATCGGATGAAACCAAGGTGTTTTGCCCGTTCATCCACCCGTCGCAAAAGTTCCATGCATGCAAAATCGTTAAATTTGCAACGTGTAGATGAACGAAAAAACCCCTTGGGTTCACCAAATGTTTGGTGTTTTGGGGTTTTAGAATATGTAGATCAAAATGAATGGTTTCGATCGTCCAAAAAAATATTGGAGGCGCATATGAGAATTAGCCGCATATGTCATATGATACTCAATATATATATATATATAAGGAATATGGTCATCAATTAGCCAAGGAAGAAATCCCACATCGACTAACATAAAAAACACAATCCCTTTATTTTTTCCAGGATCAGAAGTTCACTTCGATCTTCGTATTTTGAAACCATAAACCATTAAATATCAAGTGAACTCAGCAGGGTTTGCTCGTTCATCCACTTATTGCAAATTTAATGATTTCATAGTAACAGAAAATTTTGCAACTAGATAAACGAGCAAAATCCTTTAATTTCACTTGATATTTGGTGGTTTAAGATTTTAGAATATACAAAAAATAAACATACCTGATCCTCAAAAAAGGTGGTGGTGTTTTAACACTAGCCAATGAGGTAATTTCCTAATTGTCTAGTTGATGCCAATAGTCCTCTATATATAACAAATTAAATGCATTGAAATCTAAAGCTTTGTGTAAGTTTCAATTTTATCTCATGTGCATTTGCACATGCCCAACAATCTATTATATTTTAATAGTAGAAGGAATTATACCAATTATTTTATCTCTAATTATTTTATGGCATAGAAATCCTAAAGAATGATATGAATCATCCACATATTTTGTCCATGTGATTTTGATGCGACGTGGGAATCAAAAGAGGCGCGCGAGGAGGGTCCGATTCAAGTGTATCAAAGGAGGAGGCGACTTGGGTCCACCACGGACCCGGTCCCAAACTTGTAATTTCGCATCCACAAGGGAGGGTCGTTTAGTAATTCAATATTTGACTAATCCATCTCTTAAACAAGGGCCGGCCGGCCCTAGCGAGGGGGATCGAAGAATTGACAAGGTATTTTATTTTCCTAGAACCTTAGAATAATTCCCTTTCGTAATTCTCTATTGCTCGTTATTTTAGATCAATTGTTCTATCTTTATTTAGTATTTTCAGATCAGTTCTTCGCAATAAAACCCTAGATTTAGTAGTCCAAAGCCATAAAAATCCAACCTTTATCCCCACAAAAAGCCCTAGACGCATCAATTTGGTATCAGAGCATCAGATCCATGGCGAATACTCGATCTATGGAACGAATCGAGTCGTTGGAAAAGATGATGGAAAGAATTGAAACGCGAGTCAGTGAAGGATTTTTCGAAGTCCGAAAAGAGGACGCCGAGATCGCCGCAAAGATCAGAGAGGAAATGAAGGAGAATCAAGAGAAAACTGAAACAAAATTGTCAGCGATAGCGGAGGCAATAGCGGCGTTGTCCGTAAATCTCAACCCGAAGGTGGATCCAAGCAAAAAGGAACCTTTGGCAAAAGACAAAGGTAAAATTGTGATTTTTAACGAGGATGTGCTGGAAACTGAAGAAGACGGGCCTTCGACCACTACAACCAAGAATGGGATGCCTCTCAAGACAATTTTATGCCATTGGAGGGAGCACGAAGCGTCGGAGGGGGGCGGCAGCCCCTCCGACAGGCCCAAGGAGGCCCGACGAACCCGCAGGAGGGGCGGCAGGGGCCGCTCGCCCCTCCTGGGGCTGCGCCACACCCCTGGGGGTTCGGCAAAGCCCTGCCGACGAGGCAGGGGGAGGCCGACAGCCCCTGTCGAGTACTTCGGGGGCCCCGTGGGCCTAGCACAGGTCCTGATCTGCACAATTTCTAGGATTTCAGCCATCTAAAGGACCCAGCGGAGGAATTCAGCAGCCTGGGGGCGTCACCAGTTTCTGGGAGGTCCTTCGACGCAGCCCCCACATTTCGAGGGTGTGACGGGAGATTGGAGAGCGTACCAGGGCCCCCGTAGAGGCCATCAGGCAGAGTATGGGCACCCACAGGGAGATGCGAGGGGAGACTGGCAGTGGGATGGAACGGATGGAGTTGTCCGAGATTGTATCGATGCATGTTTAACTGACAGACCACCGGGGTATCAGCCGAGGGGAGAATTTCACCCGCAGGAGAGAGCTGGATTCGCTGGGGAGAGACCGCTGAGGAGGCTGGAGGTGCCTATTTTTGAGGGAGAGATCCTGATGACTGGTTGTACAGGATGGAGATGTATTTTGAGGTATCGGGAGTACCCGGGGATGACTGGCTTCAAGCGATAGGGGTCTGTTTGGAGGGAGAGGCCTTGGGTTGGTTCAGGTAGACTGATTAGCAGCAGCACTTTCAGACTTGAGAGAAGTTCACTTCGCTCTTGGGGGAGCGTTTTGGTGCAGGGCAGTTTGGAGGAGTTTTTGAGAGGCTTTATTCATTGAAGCGGGAGGGGAGCGTCGGAGATTATATTACGTTTGAGTCGCTCTGCCACCGAGTCCAAGGAGTGTCAGAGGAATCATTGGAGGACAGCTTTATGAAGGGGCTGAAGCTCACGGTTGGATCTGGACTGAGACAGCTACAGCCAGTGGGTCTGCGCGGGATGATGACGTTGGCAAGGAAGATGGACCATCAGGAGACAGAGAGGAGAGCCCGCGGGGTGTGGAGAGGTACCACTTTTCGGGGACAAGCGTCTGCACCGGACAGAGGACTGCGCCTACACCAGGGGCCGCGCCTGCCCAGGGAGTTACAGCCGTTGCCAGGGGCAACATGGACAGGAGACATGAGCCCCTGGCAGGAGGACATGTACGGAGGATGACGGATGCAGAGATGAGGGAGAAGCGGTCGAAGGGATTATGCTTCAGGTGTTATGAGAGATTCACCCCAGGACACCGATGTACGGATCGGACTTTTCAGATACCGTTAGTGAACGATGACGAGGATGACGATGTCGTCATACTAGAGGCAGGAGAGGATGAGGAGGAGACTGAGCACCAGCACTTGGACTTGGCAGAGGTATCCTTCAATTCTGTAGTGTGGTTCACGCCGAACCACACCATGAAATTAGTGGGACAGGTGGACGGTCAGGAGGCGATCGTACTAGTAGACAGTAGGACCACCCACAACTTCATCTCCAGCAGGTTGGTGAGAGAGCAGGAACTACAGTTGAGCGGCACAGGGAGGTATGGAGTGATGCTGGGCATTGGACAGGTGACACACAACACCGGTGTCTGTCGCGGAGTGATCGTGACGATTCAGGGAGTACAGATTGTCACAGTTTTTCTTCCCTTGGAGTTAGGGAGCACCGATGTCATCCTGGGGATGAAATGGCTGCAGACACTGGGGGAGACCAGGACAAACTGGAAGATGCTGAGGATGGAGTACCAAGATGTGGAGAGGACAATGGTATTACAGGGGGATCCCAGCCTCTGTCGTTCTTTAGTGTCCTATAAGGCCATGTCTCGAGCGATCCACACAGCAGGGGGAGGTTTTCTGGTCGAGCTACATGCAGTGGCAGCATCAGAACAGAGGGAGGACCAGACACAGGCGGTAGCACCAGAGATTGAGCAGCTGTTGGTTCAGTATGAAGAGGTGTTTCAGACACCACAGGGGCTACCACCGCACAGAGACCACGAGCATGCCATCGTCTTACGGTAGGGCGTGTCTTCCATTAGTGCGCGTCCCTACAGATATCCTCAGGTGCAGAAGGACGAGATAGAGATGTTAGTAGAGGACATGCTGCAGGCAGGGGTGATTCAGCCGAGTACTAGCCCGTTCTCCAGCCCAATTTTATTGGTTAAAAAGAAGGATGACAGCTGGAGATTTTGTGTGGACTACAGGGCCTTAAATAAGGAAACCGCTGCAGATAAGTTTCCGATTCCGGTGATCGATGAGCTTCTGGATGAGCTCTACGGAGCTGCATGCTTTTCTAAGGTCGATCTTAAGTCTGGGTATCATCAGATAAGGATGAGGGAAGCTGACGTGCCCAAGACGGCTTTCAGGACTCATGAGGGACACTATGAGTTCCTCGTCATGCCTTTCGGCTTGACGAATGCTCCCGCGACTTTTCAGGCACTGATGAACAAGGTGTTTCGACCTTACCTCGGGAGATTTGTGCTGGTATTCTTCGATGACATTCTCGTGTACAGTCGCAGTGTGGAGGAGTATGTTGGGCACTTGCAGGCGGTGTTGCATGAGCTACAGGACCAGCAATTGTGTGCTAATAAGAAGAAGCGTTTATTTGGTCAGCTTCAGGTGGAGTATTTGGGAATATTGTCTCAACTGAGGGGGGTGGCGGCAGATCGGGCCAAGATCGCAGCGATGTTAGATTGGCCGATACCCATCACACTACGAGGTTTGCGGGGCTTCTTGGGCCTGACGGGGTATTACAGAAAGTTTGTTCAGGGGTACAGCTCAATTGCATGGCCACTCACAAAGCAGCTCAAGAAAGACAATTTCCATTGGGGCGAGGATGCCACCAGGGCATTTGAAGCCTTGAAGCCGGTGATGACGACAGTTCTCGTCCTGGCACTACCGAACTTTAGCAAGCCTTTTATTATAGACACAGACGCATCTGGACATGGGTTGGGCGCAGTGTTGATACAGGATCAGATGCCTATTGCATATTTTAGCCAGACTCTGTCAGCACGAGCGAGGCTGAAGTCAGTATACGAGCGAGAGTTGATGGCAATCGTTCTCTCGATATAGAAATGGCGGCCTTATTTGTTGGGAAGGGGATTCATAGTAAGAACCGACCAGCGGAGCCTGAAATATTTTACTTGCGCAGCGCATGGTCACAGAAGAGCATCAGAAGTGGCTCTTCAAGCTGGTCCACTACACCTTTGAGATACAGTACCGGCCAGGCTTGGAGAACAAGGCGGCGGACGCCTTGTCTCGTCGAGAGGAGCTCGCAGGGGTGGCAGCCATTTTCGTACCGGTTCTCCTAGACTGGGAGCCGTTGGGCAGAGAGATTGAGGCCGACCCAGACTTGGCACAGATACGGAAGGCACTGCAGCAAGGATCAGCAGATTTTTCGGGATACACCATGAGCAGGCAACGACTTCTATATCAGGGGAGACTGGTGATTCCCAGGGGCACCCATATTCCGTTGATTTTCCAGGAGTTCCACGACAGTGCCATCGGAGAGCATTCAGGTATACAATAGACCTACAAGAGAATGTCTAGTGAGCTTTACTGGCCATGAATGAAGGATATTGTCTAGATGATATCGGAGTGTGACGTTTGCCAGCGTCACAAGTATATGGCAATGGCACCCGCAGGACTTCTACAGCCTTTGGCTTTACCGGAGAGAGTCTGGGAGTATATCAGCACGGACTTCATTGAGGGACTTCCACGGTCAGATGGCTACAACTCTATATTGGTGGTGGTAGATCGGCTCAATAAGTATGCCCACTTCGTGCCACTCAGACATCCCTACACGGCAGTGACAGTGGCTACAGCTTTCAAGCGGGAGATGGTTCGCTTGCATGGTTTTTCCGCTTCCATAGTGTCAGATCGCGATAAGGTCTTCATGAGCAGTTTTTGGCAGGAGCTTTTCAAGTTGCAAGAAACCAAGCTGAGAAGGAGCACAGCCTATCACCCACAGACAGATGGTCAGACGGAGGTGGTGAATAGAAGTGTGGAGACTTATTTGCGGGGTTTTGCGTCAGATGCACCGATGCAGTGGATCAGGTGGTTAGCATAGGCAGAATATTGGTACAACACCTCATACCACCCGGTAGCACAGAGCAACCCGTTTCGAATTTTGTATGGCCGGGACCCGCCCCAATTGATACACTACAGCAGAGGGACCACTCCAGTGTCACAGGTAGAGAAGCATCTTGGAGAGCGGGACATATATTTGGAGGAGTTGAAGAAGCATCTGCTGCGAGCCCAGCAGATCATGAAGACTAAGGCGGATGAGCACCGGAGAGATGTGCAGTTTGCGGTGGGGGACTGGGTTTATCTGAAGCTACGACCCTACAGACAGAAGACTTTGGCCCGTCGGAGCAATGAAAAGCCGGCAGCCCTCTACTATGGACCATTCGAGATTATCGCTCAGATCGGGAAGGTGGCATATCGCCTACAGTTACCTGCTACCTCCACCATTCACCCAGTGTTTCATGTTTCACAGCTGAGGAGAGCCATTAGGAATCATACTCTATCACCGACTTTGCCACCTAATTTGACGGACATGGAGGTGCTTCTTGAGCCGCAGGAGCTGACTGGGGTTAGACAGGCCACAGACGGAACACTGGAGGTGCTGATCAGATGGAGAGGCCTGTCGGACTACGATGCTACTTGGGAGACATATGAGGTAATACGCAACCAATTTCCAGACTTTCACCTTGCGGACAAGGTGGCACTTTTGGGCGAGAGTAGTGATGCGACGCGGGTAGCAAAGGGGGCGCGCGAGGAGGGTCCGGTTTAAGTGTACCAAAGGAGGAGGCGACTTGGGTCCACCACGGACCCGGTCCCAAACTTGTAATTTCGCATCCACAAGGGAGGGTCGTTTAGTAATTCAACATTTGACTAATCCCTCCCTTAAACAAGGGCCGGCCGGCCCTAGCGAGGGGGATCGAAGAATTGACAAGGTGTTTTATTTTCCTAGAACCCTAGAATAATTCCCTTTCGTAATTCTCTATTGCTCGTTATTTTAGATCAATTGTTCTAGCTTTATTTAGTATTTTCAGATCAGTTCTTCACATTAAAACCCTAGATTTAGTAGTCCAAAGCCATAAAAATCCAACTTTTATCCCCACAAAAAGCCCTAGACGCATCAGATTTGTATGAAGTGTCCTAGTTATTGACATGCAGATGAATCTGGGTTAATGGTTAGCTGATGCACATTTAATTTGTTAAATTATGTTGATATTTAATGGTTTGAGTAGCTGATGCCCACATTCCTATTTATATAACAAATTAAATGCGTTGAAATCCACAGCTTTATTTATATTTCAATTTTATTTCATATGCATTTGCACATGCCCAACAATCTACTATATTTTAATAGTAGAACGAATTATACCAATTATTTTATGGAATGGAAATCCACAGATATTGTCCAAATGATTTGTATGAAGTGTCCTAGTTATTGGCATGCAGCTGGGTTGGCTAGTTTTAAGCCCAGCATCCCATCCCCCCCCCCCCCCCAACCAAAAAAAAGACCTAACCGAAAAAATTAAGAAAAGAGAAAAACTGAACCCTATTGGGTGTAGGGCTAAATTTAACCCACCCAAGATGCACTCCTAAATGACGAAACTATAGACCTAAGTCAAGCAACTTGATGACCCACCGAGTTGTAACACTGTTAATTTTTAGAGCACAAAATACTCTTTCAAAGAGAAGCAGACCATATTTCGATTTTACTCGTAATGCATAAATAATTAAAGTTGTTCAAACATGACCGCTTCCATATGTTAGTATAATTACATTAATACACTGTTTTATACATATAACTTCATATACATGTTTTTCTTGCTTAGAATTAACTTGTTTGCAAGTGACAGAACTTGGCTTTCTCTTGTGAGATGGTTCAAATGAATTATGTTTATAAGTTTAGATAGTTGAAACAAAGTAGAATGTATTGGTAACTATCTGATAGGATTTAGGGCTGAAATTTGGGGTTTTTTTTTTGGAATCAAAGGAAATACAAGATAAACGACCCCTTTCGAGAGGGAGCCGACTCTCCACAATAGATCTACGTCTAACAACTGCTAACTCTCGCTAGATCTAAGAACTATCACTCTAAAACTAGGGTTTATCACTCAAAAGTTGCATGAAAACAATTGACGGCTGCCCTAAACATTTATAGGAGCAGATCTGGTCATGAAAGGAAAACTACTAAATCAGCGCGAATCTTTCCAAAAATGGAAATTATTAAATCTGCCCAAAACCTTCCAAAATTATTCGGTGACTAATTTTGCTCCGCTGATCTCGCCTTGCGTCTTCTCCGCTGATACGTAATAATCTCATCAATATCCCTCTTTTTTATACGAGTCGTAGATGTAAGACCTAAATAGTAACAACCCTATTTTTAACAAATTAAAGAGCAACTAATTTATGTTATGAGTAAGTATAATTAGTCTGCAAAAACGGGATTTTGAAGGGACTTGAATGGAAAGTACTAACACTAAATAATATTATTATGTAAATAATTTTTAAGCAATGATCAATTTGCAATGGAAAAGAAAAGAAAATAGAGAAGTGGGAGACGCAACAGCGAGAGGAGGAGAAAGAGAAGAACAAAGTTAGAAGGGAAAACTTGAGAATCAAGGTACAAAATTATTTTATTGAATTTATGATCATGGTTGTTGTATGTCATGTGTTTAGAACTTTTCTTCAAATTAGGGTTTATGTATTCTTTGTTTAAAAAATTGAATGCAATCATTAAAGGAATTTTTCCTTAAAAGGTGTTGATTATAACTCATAAATAGAATTGTCCTTTCAAAGGAAAAACATCTGAAAATTAATAATAATAAATTCAGTATCTAAATTTTGTATGTTTGATTTTGTTAATGATTCATATTATTATTTTAGTCATGTAATTTATGTTTAAAGTTTGCAATTTAATTATTTCCCAATTTTCATATCCGAAATGGGTATATAAAATTTTATAATTTAATTATACTAATAATTTATAATCTAAAATTAGTATTTAAATTCAAAATTTTAGCACTTTTCTACTCTAAATCAACATCTATTTTTTTGTAATTTAAACCTAATTTTGTATTTATAAGCAAAATCAAGTGCTTGTTTTTTGTTACTACATTCTAAATAAATTCACAGTAATAATAACAAATTACATTTCATGTATGGATGGATGTAATTAAGAAGTTATTTTGATGCTTAAGAATTAGGATTTCGAGATTGGTGAAAGGTAATATGTTAGTCAATGTGTTTGATAAGTTAATTTAATGCTTTGTTGGCATTTAATTAGGTCTTCTTGAAAAAGAATTTTGAGAAGATTGAATGCTAACCAATATCATCATATTTACACTTTAAGGCGAGTGATTTCGCACTTATCAAAATAGCTTCTGCATTAGGTATGTATTTTATGATAGTGTTACTTATATAATAGTACAAGTATCTCAAGTTGGTTATCTAGAAGGATGCAGAGATTAAGAAAGATGTAGATCAAAATCAAAGTAGTCTGGTTGAAATAAAAAAGCCGCAACATGAGTGTTGTGTGATCGGAGTGTGATCGGAGGGTAACATTACAGCTAAAAGGTAATTTTATAGAACAAATTTTAGACCAGCGTTATTATATAGTACAGAGTGTTAGGATATTATCAAGAAGGATATTATCAAGAAGCATGAACAGGTAGATGTGGTCCCAATAAAGGATAATAATATAAATTATCGTTTGAGATAGTTTGGCCATTTACGTCAAAAACTTGTTAAAAAGACAGAATATATTAAAATTGAAATCAATAGAAAGAGAGATAAACAGAAGATATGAAGTGATAAAAGGGGATATGAAAGATCTTGGTTTGACGGAAGAGAAGGATTTAGATCGTAAAGCATGGAAAACAACTATCTGACATCACACCGACACGATCATGATCCAACGATATTTTTAAACTTGTTTATTTATATTATATATATTGTTGATTTGGGGAAAATAGTGAGTTGCCTCTAATGATGGCTAACCCTTCATATATATATCATCCCTTACTTTTCTTTACACACACCCAATACAATAACACACAATACTCCCCCTCAAGATGAGCAAAAGATATTTATCATGCCCATCTTGTTACAAGCATCCTCTACTCCTTTAGAGTTCAACCCCTTTGTAAGGCAATCAGCTAGTTGTTGTCCAGAAGTAATGTAGGAGATCTCCAACTGTTTCTTGTCCAGTCTTTCTTTAATGAAGAACATGTCAATCTCTATGTGCTTCGTTCTATCATGTTGCACTGGGTTGTTGGCAATATTAATTGCTGACTTGTTATCACACAACAACCGCAATGGTCCTTCTCTAAGCAGGCGTAGCTCATGTAGGAGTGATCTCAACCAGATCATTTCACAGTTACTAAGCACCATAGCACGATACTCTGCCTCTGCAGTGGAACGAGCCACCAAATCATGCTTCTTGCTGCGCCAAGAGACCAAGTTGCCCCCAACAAACACACAGTAGCCCGAGGTCGATCTCCTATCATCTAGGCAACTAGCCCAATCCGCATCACAGTAGCCTGTCACATTCATGTGACCATGACTACCAAATAATATGCCTTTTCCTGGGCTATTCTTCAGATACCTCAGTATCCTGAAGACTGCCTCCATATGTCCAGTCCTAGGATCATGCATGTATCTACTTACCACACTGATAGCATAGGCAATGTCAGGTCTGGTATGGCATAAGTAGATAAGGCGTCCAACAAGTCTCTGGTACCTTTCTTTGTCTACTGGCTCCCCTGATTGTGAATGCAACCTATGATTCTGATCAATAGGAGTAACTGCTGGACGACACCCCAACATACCAGTCTCAGCCAGTAAATCCAGGGCATACTTCCTCTGTGAGAGAACTATACCCTTCCTGGACCTGGCAATCTCCAGTCCAAGGAAATACCCCAACTGTCCAAGGTCATTGACCTCAAATTCTCTCGCCAACCTTACCTTCAAGTGAGAGATTCTCTCTTCATCATCTCCAGTGATAATAATATCATCAACATACACAGCCAAAAGAGTAATCCGCTGTCCTGAATGTCTATAGAATACAGTATGATCACCATTACTCTGCTTGTAGCCCATAGTGATGACTGCACGCCTGAATCTGTCGAACCATGCCCTTGGAGATTGCTTCAGCCCATACAAAGACTTGTCCAGTCTACACACCTTTCCCATCGTCTGTTGTGTGCTAAAGCCAGGTGGAACCTCCATGTGTACCTCCTCCTGTAAGTCTCCATGCAAGAAGACATTTTTTACATCCAACTGATGCAATTTCCATCCAAAATTCGCTGCACAGGATATCAGTACTCTCACAGTACTCATCTTTGCCACTGGGGCAAATGTCTCATCATAATCAATCCCATAAGTCTGACTGTAGCCCTTGGCAACCAGCCTCGCCTTGTACCTGTCCACCTTCCCTTCTGAAGTTTGCTTTATTGTGAATACCCATTTGCAGCCCACAGCTTTCTTCCCTGCTGGAAGTGAGACAAGTCTCCATGTCTTGTTCTTCTCCAGTGCCTCAAGTTCTTCGATCATTGCTTTCTTCCACTGGGGATGTTGCTTTGCCACTCGCCAATCACTTGGTATAGAGATAGACTGTAAGGATGCAATGATAGCCCTATATGCAGGTGTAAGAGAAGCATAGGAGACATGATTAGCAATATCAGTCTCATATCCATACCGTACAGGAGGCCTACCGGCATTGATACGAGGCTCCCTACGAGATGCAAGTGGAAGATCTAAACTAGAGGAAGGCAAAGAAAGGTTACCATCCGTGATAGGAGAGGAAGGCAGTAAGGAAGTCGGGACTCGAGCAGGCGTGATAGACTGATCAATCTCGACATGTGGCTGT
Source organism: Scilla litardierei (assembly GCA_030789695.1). Classification (NCBI taxonomy): domain Eukaryota; kingdom Viridiplantae; phylum Streptophyta; class Magnoliopsida; order Asparagales; family Asparagaceae; genus Scilla; species Scilla litardierei. The sequence goes on along the minus strand of CM061140.1, from coordinate 162,556,357 downwards.
GGAGCTAGTGGTTCTTCAGTGGGGAAGATGTCTTCTTGTTGTTCTCCATCGCCATGACTATCCTTCTGTCTCCTGCTATATTTCCTGCCGTACAACCTGTCTTCCTCCTCTTCCACCAAGGTCCTTTCTTCCTCCCTGCTATCAGGACCAATACCAGTAGGCCCGACAGGACACGGTATAAGTCCAACCACTACCCTCCTGTCATCAGTCTCCCCCTCTCGACCAGCTCCTCCTGTGTTTGGAGAGGCACCAGTATCAAATACTGATGTAGAATCTGTCAGTCCTCCATAAAAAGGCTCAGTCTCCCTGAACGTCACATCCATACTCACAAACAGCCTTCTTTCTGAGGGACTCCAACACCTATAGCCTTTCTGATTTGAAGGATACCCAACAAATATGCATTTAATTGCCTGAGCATCCAGCTTCCCCACAGAAGGTCTATGATCCCTCACAAAGCATGTGCATCCAAACACTTTTGGTGGAACTACAAAAGTGTTCTTTCCCATAAGAATCTCACATGGAGACTTCATACCAAGGATCCGCGAAGGCATCCTGTTGATGAGATAGGTAGCTGTCATCACTGCTTCACTCCACAATATCTTAGGTACATTCATGGTGAGCATGAGTGACCTAGTTACCTCCAACAAGTGTCTATTTTTCCTTTCAGCAACTCCGTTCTGTTGAGGGGTGTTGGGACAAGTGGTTTGATGAGTTATCCCACTCTCAGATAGGTAAGATGCAAACTCCTTGTTTACATACTCTGTCCCATTATCCGTTCTCAAGACACGGATCTTGGCCTCATACACATTTCTGACACTTCTATGGAAGTCCTGAAAACACTTCAACGCTTCGCCTTTATTTTTCATCATATAAAGCCATGTCATTCGAGAATGACAATCTATGAAGGTGATAAACCACCTGAACCCACTTACTGAAGTCACTGGGCAGGGCCCCCAAACATCTGAGTGAATAAGATGAAATCTCTCTACACTCCTCATCCCCACACTAGGATATGATGTCCTAGTGTGTTTCCCAAATTCACATGCATCACATTTCAAATTCATTTCATTCACTCTATTCAAAATATCGGGATACATTTTACTCAAAATATCAAAAGGCAAGTGTCCCAACTGACAATGTAATAAAAGTACATCCCTTTCCTTCTCTCCAACAGCATCCCCACTAGCTCTGTCAAGATACCACAGTCCATCACGCCTGACGCCAGTCCCAAGCCTCCTCCCAGTCTTCCTTTCCTGCAACACACAATGAGTAGAGTCAAAAGTAATGCTACAGTCGAGATCATCAACAATAAAGCCAACAGATAAGAGGTTGACTGGAAATGATGGGACGTGAAGGACTGAAGAGAGGCGTATGGAGGGAGTGCACTGAATAGTGCCAATCCCTCTAATGGGTTGGGATGTGCCATCAGCTGTCTGAACAGTTTCATGAATGGTATGTGGTTTATATGTGGAAAACTGTCTATATGCTCCTGACACATGACTAGATGCACCTGAGTCAATAATCCACTCTATATGATCTCTACATGAAAGGGCTAATCGGTTACCTGATCCTGTGTGAGCGAAGTGGGCAAAGTTACCGAATGGCGAAGCAACATCCCTAGTCTGGTCTGCATGACTCTCCGAGCTCTCAGTAGTAGACCTGGACTGTCTCCGCTGCTCTAGATCTGAAGCCTCAGCTGGCGTGGCCTCAATCATCACTGTCTCCTGTCGTCCATCAGCGGTAGCAAAGTTGGCCCGTGGGCCGCCGCGACCTCGTCCACGGCCTCCACGGCCCCAACGACCTCCTCCTCTGCCTCCTGTGCCACGTCCTCGTCCACTGCCCTTCTGTGAGCAGTTAAAGCTCAGGTGCCCCTTCACCCCACAGGTGTAGCACTCTCGATCCTCGCTCACTGCTGCCACTGCCGGTACAGCCAGTGCAGCCCGAGTGACTTGAGTACCCTCATCCTTCATAACTCTCAGTCTGGTCTCCTCCTGTGCCATTGCAGCTATGGCCTCCTCCAGAGATGGGATGGAGGATAAGTGACACATACTCGCCCTCCTGACCTCAAAATCTCCATTCAGGTTCCTCAGAAAATGTGTCACACGCCTACGCTCCACCCACTTCCTGTGTATCGCAGCACTCCTAGGATCAGGCAGATCAATAGGGTCATAGTGGTCTAACTCTGACCAAAGCCTTTTCAACTCCGCAGAGTAGGCTAGAATAGACATCTCCCCCTGCTTCAAGGTGTCTACCTTGCCCTGAACCTCCATCATGAGCATCACATTCCCTGCTCCAGAATACATTTTCTCCACCATACTCCATATCCCCGCAGCACTCTCTATGGCCTCCACCATCCCAGCAATGGGTGGAACCATCGATGTCATCAACCAAGCAGCCACCAGTGAGTTGGTGGTGCTCCAGACTTTCCAATCATCTCCAGTCTTATCCACCGGTTCCTTACATGAACCCAGAACGACGCCTTCTAACCCCTTCGACTTCAGAATGAGAAGCACCCTCCTGGACCAACTGAGGTAATTCTTCGTCCCTTCCAATTTCACATCATTGGGCATCAATTCCAACTTCTGCACGGGTCGTGAAGGCATCGATCCACTCGAGGATCCCAACTCCTTCGAAGCAAGCAGCTTCGTTATATCTCCAATAAAGGCCTTCATGTCAGCGGAGGTAAGATTGTCCCCCATCTCTCCAGATCCGCAGATCTCTCCTCTCTACCTCCTTAGATCCGCAGATCTACTTCTCTTCTTCCTCTTCTAGGGCATACCCTAACCGTAAATCTATGGAGTCCTTTTCATGACTCTACCATAGATCTAGGGTTAGGGTTTTTTGGGGTTTTCTTTTGTGGCTAGTTAGGGTTTTGTGGTGGCTAGAAGAGGACTTGGAAGAGGGGAGATCACAAGGCGTGGAGCAGCGGCAGCGGAAGGCGGCGCGCGATGCGGAGGCGGGCTGCGGAGGCGCAGGCGGCGCGCGGCGTGGAGGCGGGCTGCGGGGGCGCAGGTGGGCTGCGGGAGTGGAGGCGGGCTGCGGACTGCGGAGGTGGGCTGCTGGAGTTTAAGGTTTTGGGTTTAGGGCTCTGATACCATGTTGATTTGGGGAAAATAGTGAGTTGCCTCTAATGATGGCTAACCCTTCATATATATATCATCCCTTACTTTTCTTTACACACACACCCAATACAATAACACACAATAGATATTATTATTTATTATTATTTATTGATTTTATTATGACTATTATTATTATTATTATTATTTTATTTTCACTCTTTCTATTGAGTCCATGAAACTGACCATAATTTTTGGGATAAAGGCTAAGATGATGTTAATTAGTTAATATTATAGTAAGCATATGCGAAGAATAGAAAAATTCAATATTTAAAAATTAAATTGATAAACTGGTTATTATGTCTTAACATTCATTTTGCATTCAAACATCTTAAATACTTAAATGTTTAGGAATTATTCATTAATTTATCAAATATTTAATATAGTATTTTAGAATTTAGACAATTTTAGATCTTTATATTCCTCTTATTAACATGTTTCATAAGAAATAATTTTATTTAGATGCATATAGTTATTAACATGATGTTTCTGAGAGCTGATATTAGGTTTGATTATAAGAATTTGCATCAGCTATTGTTCTGCCCTTCAGGATAAGCATCCTTTGGGAGTCTGGCCTTGAAGCAACGTCTTTTGGGATTTCGATTTTGAGTCAAATTATCTGGATTTTAGCCTTCGCAACATTTATCCTTCGAGATTCAGGTCGTTTGTGGAATGTCATTCTTTATGGATTTTAGCCCTTTTATGCATAATATAATAGCTAGTTACCTTGTTTATGGATTGACTTGGATATTTCTATCCGTGAAATTTGTTTAAAAAATTGATATGCATGCTGTAATGCACTGGCTTGAACAAATACTAATTATTTTAAACAAAATGCAAATTAATTTGATTAAGCTTTGCCAGCTAGAGCAAACTTATCATCTAACATGTTTTGATTTGGAGAAAGGTAAATATGGATCAAAGTTACACTGTTGGTCCCATGTAATAATTAGATAGAGTTGTTAAATAGGTTTTGTGAAGAGAATCCAATCCATATGTATAAATATGTTTGGAAGTTCCAATGTTATTCTGCTTTGATGACAATGACAATGACAATGAATTGACCTCGTTAACCATGAAACAAACTTCTTTGCAAGAACAGATGTATGATAAGGATATCTATTTTTCCTATTGTTTTCATATTCTTTTGTATCCTTCTTGTTATCTATCATCATGACAACAATTTTTTCCATATTTTTCTTTACCATCTTGTTTAGTTCTTAGATCAAAATTGATTTGTATTGAGTTTGGTTGAATTACCAAATTGGAGATCCCATCAAATGTAAATTCTATTTTTAATTTTATTATTTTGTTTTTTTATGCACGGATGGAAAGTATTGAGGGGTTAGTAAATCTAGCTAGTTGAGGTAGGGATGGAGGTGGTGAGAAGGTAAAGACTTGATGTGACCTCCCAAACCATCAAGGTTCAAGGACCAAAAGATTCTGCTATGGGCATTTATGCCATAATATAAGCCCCGCTTGCAAGGCCCAACCGGGGCACACATTGTCCTTTGTCCTCCATTAAAAAAATCTAGATAATGAAAAATGGGACCAAATCTAAGCTGATTATGTGTAGTTGTGCGTTAAGCTCAAACAATTCTAATTCTCAAGTAATAATTTTAATTAAAAAATCATTCTTAAAACATTAAAAACCACAGCCATATTTAATTATGAAAAATCAATTAACTTCGGAGCAAGCCATAATATAAGCTCAAACTTATCCTTTTTGATATTGGATGACAATTTTAAGTCAAAAGGAATAGTTGCTTTATAACAATTAACATTGAGATAAAAATGAGAACAAACTTCAATTATTGTACGGTGATGTGAATTAAAATTGCTCGAAAGCCAAAACAGGTTTTGTTCAAAAGATTATATTTACCATGATGTGAATTAAAGTTGCTCGAAAGCCAAAATAGATATTGTTTAAAATATTATCTTTGTGATAGGATTAGGGTTTTTGGCCATAAGGACAGATCTGTAATTTCTGGGGACATGAGCATTTTTTGTGATTTTAGGGTCCAGTGGTAGATTTGTATATTTGGGTAAAAACCTAGGTCAGGGGTATTATGGTAATTTAGGGGCGACGGCTCAATGGGAGTTTTATTATAAATAAAGGGGGAGACATAGAGAGGGGAGGTTGAATATTGAGAAGAATAAGGTGGGTCCTTTTAGATCTAGTGGGAGATTTAAGCTTTATCTCGAATCAAAGCTAGGAGAGCGGTCCACCTCTCAAAAGTGACCAACTATTTCAGTTTTATGCAACAAAAATACCTCCCTTCTTTCTCATATCTCTTCCCTGGCCATAAAAATCCATCCTTTCCATTTCTCTTCCCTGGCCATAAAAACCCCTCCTTTCCCATAAAAATCCCATCTTTCACCCTAAAAACCCATAAAACCATATTTTTATCCTAATTCCAGATCCGAATTACATCAATTTAGCATCAGAGCACCTGCACTTGGAATAGTATGTACACGCACTTCACGCACCACCTTGAGGACAAGGTGGTTTTTGTTGACATAGTAATGATATTATTATGGTTTTTGGCCATAAGGGCAGATTTGTAATTTCTGGGTACAGTGGCATTTTTGTAATTTTAGTGTCCAGGAGCAGATTTGTAATTTTGGGTAAACCCTAGGCCATGGGTATTATGGTAATTTAGGGGCGACGGCTCAAGATGAGTTTTATTATAAATAAAGGAGATATAGAGAGTGAGGTTGTGGAGTTTTTGAAAAGAATATGGTAGATCCATTTAGATTTAGTGGGAGATTTAAGCTTTATCACGAATCAAAGCTAAGAGAGCGGTCCACCTCTCAAAAGTGGCCAACTTTATCTTTGTATTTCAGTGTTTATCAATAAAAATACATCCTTTCTTTTCCAAATCTCTTTCCTAGCCATAAAAATCCATCCTTTCCCATAAAAATCCCATCTTTCACCCCCAAAACCCATAACAATCACATTTTTATCCTAATTCCATATTTGAAATGCATCAATTTCGTATTAGGGGACGTCGATCTATGGCGACTATGAGAACCATTGATAGAATCGACACGATGGAGGAGAAGATGGAGAAATACGATGGCGAGTTTGCAAGCGTGAAGCAAGCCCTAGCGAAGCATGATGATGCCCTAGAGAAGATAAAATCAAATAAAGAGAAACAAGACGAAACTCTAGCGCAGATCTTGCAACAACTCACGTGCATCGTGCCAAAAGGGGACGACACCGATAAAAACGATAACTTTGGGCAAAAGGCGTAGACTTTGGAGAAGGAAAATGAGAAGATAGAAGATTTGGAGGGGCTACTTTTCGACGCCGATAACTACTTCATGGAGGAAGAGATGCCCACGATGGAGGAACATCATCTCATGAACCCCGAAAACCATCCACAAGGCCAGCCGAACCCAAGGGAGGCCCCCCAGGTTCGACCGGAGCAAGAGAACCCCCGGCCAGCCCCATGGACCTACCGACTGGGGCCTGCAGGCCCCCGACAGGGTCGACCAACCCTACCGAGGGCTCCGAAGGGGCCACCGGCCACTTTTGGGGCCGACAGCCCCTACCGAGGCATCCACAGGGGCTGCCACCCCCGTTTGATCAAACCAAAGGGCCGGCGGCCCTGTTTCAGGAACATGGTGGGCCGCCGACCCTGTTCTAGCAGCAGGGAGGACCGTCCGACATATTTCAGCCCCAGGGTGCGTCGCAAAATTTTTTTGGAGGGACGTCAACACCTCTACAACCCCCGAGAGGAATTTCTGGAGATTGGAGGGGGTATCGGGGCCCCTATGGCACCCTATGAGAACTACAATCAATACCACTCTTATGATCGTGGAGGAGCAGATTGGGGAGAAGCTGCGTGGGGTGGAGCTGATGGAGGGGATCAGAACCTGGCTGGAGACTGGCTATGACATACCTGCTCCACCGCCGCTACGATATCAGCAGAGGAGAGGTGCACATGGAGGGTTTACTGCGGAGAACAATGTCAGGAAGCTAAATATGCCTATTTTTGAGGTGGAGGACCCAGATGGATGGCTATACATGATTGAGCGGTATTTCGAGGTGTCGACTGTAATGGCCCACTTTAATAAGAAGGCCCAACTTCATTTTTTTCCTTTCCTTCTCTTTTTCCTTTCTTTTTCACAAGCCCACTAGCCTGGCCCAATCACTCTATTAAAAACCCTAACTAACTAGTCTCTCCCATGCACTCATTCCCAGCGACCCGACCCTCACTCGAGTCCATTCCTTTCTTTTTCGTTCTTCCCTCTCTCGCGAGCAGTGACATCGGCAAAAGTAGGGTTTCGAAACCCACATCTTATCCTCAAACGCACGAGGAAATCTCGACGATTTTTCGAATCCCTGATTCTGTGCGTAAGTTTCCTCTTCTGCCCTCTTCTCTTCTATTTATACGAAGTGATTTTCTAGGGTTTTCTTTACACGAAATTTCTCCTTTTCCCTTCGAAATCTTTCGGTTTTTGCTCTGAGGTTTTCGGATTTGCTTTGCGGGCTTCGATTTTGCTTCTGGGTCTTTCAGATCTTTCTCTGGGGCTTTCAGATTTGCTCTAGGGTGTCGGATCTTCCTCTGGGGCTTTCAGATTTGCTCTGGGGCTTTCGGATTTCTTAATTTTCTCGTGTAAACTTCGGTGAAGGCAGATTCGATACTTATTAAGCTTTTAACTGTTTATTTTTAGAGATGGACATAATAATTCATGTGCTTTTTTTAGAGAGGATTACTCCTCCATGAAACTATTTTGGCACCAATCTAGGTTTACGATGTTCTTTGTCGTTGTTCGCTATTTTCATTTAGACCATTGTGTTGATATTTAGTTGTGGTCGGCTGCCGAGAGGAAGACACGGCCGGGAATATTCTGACAAGTTTAGCTTGTTTTCAGTTTGGTCGTTTTGAGTTCGTAGTTTGTTCTGTTTGCTTGTTTACTCATGTTCGACTGCATGTTGATTTGGGTCTGTTGTATGTTATTTTTTGGGGTTCAGTTTTGCTTGATGCATGCTTGGTGGTTCAGTTTGTTTGCCGTGATGTTTCTGTTTGTTTCCTTTGGATGTCCAGTTGTCCGTTTGCTTGCCTTGGTGTTTCTATTTTTGCATGATGGCATGATGTTTCAGGATCTGTTGCTTGCCGCTTTTTCAAATGCATGTATGAATAATGTTTTGTTACTGCATAAAAGCTTGTAGACTGCATATCTGTTGCTCTATTCTATTGTTAGGCTGATTCTGTGGTTGACAAGGGTTAAGAAAGTAGTGATTAGACCATTACGGTCATAAGTTGGTTATTTTCATGTATACGATCATTGATCTGAGCAACCCCTCTAGGCAGGTAGACCACAACTCATATAGTGCCAAATCATGAATCCGATCCATTGAGTCTTTTTCCATAATTTTTCATTACTTTTCGTCGTTTCCTTATTTGCTTATAAATTATGTGGTTAAATGTGTTTCTGAAATTGTTAGCTTTAGTTGCTAAAATATTATGATTTCTGCTTATGAGATTAGACATGTGAAAGATTGAAATTTTGAGTTGTTGCTTGTACTAAATTACACGATGAGAGGTTATGCAATATGATTATACAATAATATTGGTACACCTGTTACTTGCACAAGATATGACATCCCGAACATAGTTTCGTATAACTTTTTAATTATGTAATTTAAGGGATTAAAGACATAAACATGATACTTGACACCCTAGAACTAGAACCACTACACTGACATCACGGGTTTGAGAAAACTTATAATTGAGAGAGTGCGGGAGCGATTGAAGGCATGCTTATGACCCATATCTGGAAGGATGTCCTTTTATAGATCCTTAGTTCTTGCTACAATTTGACCATTATACTCGGCCCGAGATAGCACCTTGCGGTCCAAGGTGGACTTTACGTAGGGGTGTCAAACGGTTCGGGTGGGTTCGGGTTCGGGTCGGGTCAGATTTGACCCGACCCGGATAGGGGTAAAACCTAACCCGACCCGGATTGAATCCGGGTCGGGTTCGGGTGACCCGGAAAATTTCCGGGTCGGGTTCGGGTTAACCCGTCGGGTTAAGATTTGACTTATACACTACTGCTCCTTTTTCGATATCCAGCTATTTATCAAGAGCCACCGACAATTTATTAAGTGTTACATAATTTCCAGTAGCTCGTCGCTTAAACCGTACTGATGACAGCAAGGAAGTATAATTAACGTTATCAGTTTATTAACGAAAGTAATAAAATTAACAAAAAAGTTGTATGTAAAGGGAATTGAATCCAAAACCTCTTAAAGAAGAGACAACAATTCAAATCGTATATAAGCACAACTCTCATTGCAACTGTGTATTGAAGTTATAATATAAATTTTTATATATATAGAGAAAGTAAACCGGGTCGAATTCGGGTCATCCGGGTTGACATGCCCCGGGTTGACATCAACCCGTTTCCTACTTGACCCGGATTGGCCCCTACCCATACCCGGTTAAGGACGCCGGGTTCGGTTCGGGTCGAGTCGGGTCGGGCTCATTTTGCCACCCCTAACTTTACGTTGCTCATCATGCTCTCCTCTTACAAGTCACAACATTATTCTCTTGGTTAGTGCTAGATCCTTACTGCTATTAACATTGTGCCATGTCAGTAGTTTCCTTTGCAGTTTCTTTTTGTGTGCATAGTAATTCCTGTAAAATGAATTAATTAACTGTTTAATATGGATTCAATCTATTTTATTAATGGTAGTTCAATTCCATCAAGTGACGAACAGCTTGAAGAGGAGGCTCCACAGTACGAGTCTGAATTTCCTGTTGAGAACGCTGATTTCTGAACCTTTGTGCTACAGTTTTATCTTTCTTTTAGTTATTTTCTTTCAGTACCTATATAGTTGAGAGTTGTAGTTTCTTTTCTGCCTAGACAATGTAATTCCTTTCAAGGATGTAATAAAATGAGTATTTTATTTTTTATAAATATTTCCTATTTATTACTATATTGACTTCACTGATAACTGCAAGACCTGTAAAATCATTGTGAGTGTGACGGCACCCGTGTCTGGGGCGTTCATCGACGGTGAAGGAGACAGAGTAGTTGAGGGTAGTTGGAGTATGCCTGGAGGGAGAGGATATGTCGTGGTACCGGTGGACATAGCAGCAGTGACCCTTCCGCTATTGGGAGGATTCACTACACGCATATTGGACCGCTTTGGGGAGGTGCAGGCGGGCGACGCATATGAGAAGTTGTATGCCCTGAGGCAGAATGGGACATTTAGGAACTACATCAAGAAGTTTGAGATGCTAGCGGGACGAGTCCATGTGTGCCAGGAGAGTCCCTTGAGGGATGTTTTATGAATGGGCTGAAGCCCACCATCAGAGCAGAGTCGAGGATCCAGAAACGCACGGATTTGTTAAATCAGATGAACCTTACGAGGATGATGAAGGACAGACTAGCAGAGGAGAGGAGAGCCCAGGGGGGCGGGGTGATGTTCTTTTGGGGGCAGGAACCTGCAGGGAGACAGAAGGCGGCCACAGGGGGGAGCAGCAACCACAGGCGAGGCATCAGCCAGCAAGGATAAGGATGTTGAGGCTCGACCACGAAGACAGATACGACAGATGACAGAGGCTGAGATACGAAAAAACGTGCCAATGGATTATACTTCAAGTGTGACGAAAAGTTCTCTCCGGGGCACCGGTGTTGTAACGGCCTATTTAGATCCAGAAACGCACGGATTTGCTAAATCAGATGAACCTTACGAGGATGATGAAGGACAGACTAGCAGAGGAGAGGAGAGCCCAGGGGGCGTGGGGATGTTCTTTTGGGGGCAGGAACCTGCAGGGAGACAGAACGCGGCCACAGGGGGAAGCAGCAACCACAGGCGAAGCATCGGCCAACAAGGATAATGATGTTGAGGCTCGACCACGAAGACAGATACAACGGATGACAGATGCTGAGATACGAAAAAAACGTGCCAAGGGATTATACTTCAAGTGTGACGAAAAGTTCTCTCCGGGGCACCGGTGTTGTAACGGCTTATTTAAACCCCCCTTCTTTTTGCTTTCCTTTCCAATTGCCTCGACCCACTTGCAAGCCCACTCGGGCATCATACTTTTCCCCCTCTCACACTCTTACAAGCAGCCCGAGCCCTTAGAGCTTCGATCTCGCAGCGAGAGCCCGCTAGGGCTTTTGACGACGTCGATTCGACGACACCCCCCTCACGTCCTCTGTCCTCGTACGACGACAGCCCTCTCGTCCTTCTCGCACGATGCCATCACGCCCCTCTCCCCTCTTACGACCCTGTAGAGGTCGTCTCCCCTTGCTACGACGGCATGCGTCCTCTGGGGTTGCTTCGACTGCTATTAAATACATTTTCCCTCCTCCTTGGTTACACGACACTGTGAGTATTTCTCCAATTTTCGAAGCTTGTCGGCTTGATTTCTTCGGCTTTCTATGAGTGATCCTTGCAGGATCTTGCTATGGCTTTTGGTTCTTGATTTTCTTTGGTTCTTCGGCAATATTTCAGTAGACTCTTATCACATACACTTCAGTTTTAGTCTCAATTTTAGCATGCTTTAATCTGAGTTGAATTATGGGGTTTTGTGAGAAAATTGGTTTTTTAAGAGTCGGGAGAGGATGATTTGGGAGAATAGTTAGGGTTTGATTCCCTACGATTATCTAGTGGGATTGGTTCCCTCGCCTGCTTGTTGTGGGGTCCCGAGGTCTCAGCTTGGGACTGTGTTGGGTTCGGTATGTCCCTTGCTTGCTGTTTTTGGGTTCAGTGGCTGGCTTGCTTGATGCGTTGGGGTTTGGCATGTCCCTTATAGCTACTTTAGGTTCCTGGCTTAGTGTTTGGGTTCGGTTGGCTTTTGCTTGCTGTTTGGGGTTTCCTTGCTTGTGGGTTAGGTCTTCCTTGTTGGTTGTTGGGTTCGGTGACCTTCTTGCTTGATGCATTGGGTTCCTGGGTTGTTGGTTGCGGCTGGATTTTTCTGCTAGATGTTTGGGTTCGGCCAGGTCCCTTACTCGCTGTTTTGGGTTTCAGTGTGGATTACTTGGGATCTGGGCTTCATTCCCCTGCTGTCTTGGTCGTTAGCCACTGATTCCTTGCTAGAAACCTCGTGGACTTTGCCGTAGGCTTGGGTTCCCCCCACTACATGATGAAAGACCCACTCTAAGTATAATTTTTAGCGATACTAAATAATTCAGTTTTCAGTTTTCTTTCAGTTCCTTTTTAGATAAATATTGTTGCATCTATTATCTTGTTGAGCAATTATTATGTTTCCTACATTCTTGGTTCATTGCATGGAACAGTTGCGTGTTTTAAATATTAGTTCGGATATGGAATATCTTGAAATGGGAAATATCTTTGCTTCACTTTATTGCAACGCCAGCTTTATTTGTCATGTCATCTATTTATCTCCTTGAGCATGCTAGTACCAGGAAGTTTAATATTATGTTAAATTGCGTAGTCCAAGGGATGTTACTTGTGATATCACTGTTGAGAAATGGCTGGTGGAATTGAGATTGGCTCATGACATGTCTGGTTGCTACATTCAATCATTGATTATAAGCCCCCTTGACTACGTAGTTTGATTAATGTTAAACTAAGACCATATCACGAGACTAAAAATGTTAATTAATTAATCTAGCTTGACTCGTTGGATTTTGGGGAAACTTATGATTGCAAGAGTGCGGAAGCGATTGAAGCCGGTCTTTTGGCCCCTGTCTGGTAGGATTTCCATTCCACGATCTATCACTTGTTCCATGCTCTATCACTTGAATGGATCATGAGTAGTCTGTTACTCGGCCAAGGGTAGCACCCTTGCGGTCCAAGAAGGTCTTCGAGTTGCACGTCGCACTCTCCCTCATAAGTCACGACCTAGGATTGGTTCACTTTAGTGAGTACCACTTTGCACTAGTCTGTGGACATTAATGATCATAACATGTTATATTCCTGTACCGTACCATTATAACTGTTGCTGTCATTCTCCTTTAGTGCATCGTTATTATTATTCTGTCGCTTAGTCAGATATTGTCTACTCTATTAAGCTGTGGTGCGACTTCTATTGCCCCACTAGGTGACACACATGATTGTATGGAGGTGCCTGAGCACGAGGAGTCCGAGCTTCCGGCGCAGGACATTGAGTCGTGAGCTAGTTGAGTGTGAGTATTGTATTTATATTTCAGTTGTAGTGTACGTTTATATTGTTCTTTTCTGTTGTGTTAACATGTTATGTTATGAGTATTTTATTTCTTTCTGCTCTGCTCCACATTGACTTCATTGACAACTGCAGGACCTGCATATAACTGTTTTAAATTGTGAGAGCACCGGGAAACGGGACGTTACAGGTGTGACGACTTTACATTGCAGATATTGAAAGTGAATGTTGATGAGGATGGAGAGGGCATAGTAGAGCTGGAGGCTGGCGAGGATCAAAAGCATCTGCACTTGGAATAGCACGTCCATGCATTTCACGCACCATCTTGAGGATAGTGTGATTTTTGGGGGCATAGTAATGATAAGATTAGTGTTTTGGCCATAAGGACAGATCTGTAATTTCTGGACACGTTTATTTTTGTAAGTTTAGGGTCCAGTGGCAAATTTGTAATTTTGGGTTAAAACCCCTAGGTCAGGGGTACTACTGTAATTTAGAAGTGACGGCTCATGGGGAGTTTTATTATAAATAAAGGTGGAGATCTAGAGGCGGGAGGTTGAGTATTGAGAAGAATAGGGTGGGTCCTTTTAGATCTAGTGGGAGACTTAAGCTTTATCTCGAATCAAATCTAGGAGTGCAGTCCACCTCTCGAAAGTGGCCAACTTTATCCTTGTATTTTAGTTTTTATGCAATAAAAATACCTCCTTTCTTCCCCAAATCTCTTCCCTAGATATAACAATCCTTCCTTTCCCATAAAAAGCACATCTCTCACCCCAAAAACCAATAAAATCATATTTTTATCCTAATTCCAATTCCAGATCGCATCACTTTCCCAAAATAAAAATATACAAAATAATTTTTAAGCTATACACAAGTGTTAATCAATCTGTAAGGCCCATGATAGTATAATTTTACATAACAAATATAGTTGAACTAAAATATTTACCCCCTAAGGTATTGATTTCTTATGCTTTTTAAAAAAAATTAAACAATTTAAATTCTTGAAGCTAGGAATTCAGCAATGATACAACTTAAACATTAAAAAGTCCTCACATATTCATATTTTATTTCTTAGAAAAAATAACACTATTAAAAAAATATTTATTACACATTTTTTCCTAAATAGTTCAAAACTAGCAAATTTTGTATTTCTTCCTCTGATTGCAAATTTCATATGATCGTGTATTGTCATTACATGAAAGCTTGGGGTATTAGCTACGATGGGTGAAACTTTAAAAGAATGGCATTCGAAAGTTTATCCTAATGCCTAAGGTATTCTTCAAATCTTTCTTCAAAGTTTTCATGTTAACTTGTCTCTATTTTCATATCCAACCATTTTTTGTTTATTCCATATTCATTAATTAAAAAGAATCATGGAAATGAGTCGTAAGTGATAAAGCCTATGAACCGGAATTTGGACTTTAAAAAATAGTTTTCATTTGTGCCGACATTGCCACACTGTTGCATATGCTACCATCGGAGAGTCTGCTCTCCAGCGGGTCGGGCCCTCTAGATTCACCATCCAAACCTTAGACCAACTCAATTTCCCGATAGTATGAGAAAATGAAACTTATCAGCCTAGAAAATTTCAATTTTTCTCAACTGTAACACTTCAGAATGAAGGATTCCCGAGATGAAATCGTTGGTATATTGTGCGAAATTGGATTTTTACGAGTATGGGAGAGGATGATTTGGGGAGAGATTTAGGGCTTGATTCCATTCGATTTATTTTGTGGGGCTGGTCCCCTTGCCTGCATGCTGTGGGGTCCCGGTGTCACTGTGTTTGGGCTGTTTTGGGGTTCGGCGTGTCCCTTGCTTGTTGTATTGGGGTTTGACTGACTTTCTTGCTTGTTGGTTAGGTTCTGCTGGTTTCCTTGCTTACTGTTTTGAGTTTCGGTGTGGATTACTTGGGATCTAGGCTCCATTATCACGCTGTCTTGGTCGTTAGTCCTTGGTTCCTTTCTATAGACCCCGTGGATTATACTGCAGGCTTGGGTTTCCCCCACCATGTGATGAAAAACACAAATCTGATCCCTCTGATTGGAATTTTCAGAAACACCAAAGATTTCAGATTTCAGTTTCCTTTTCAAATAGATATTGGTACATCCATTGTCTAGGTGTGCATCTATTTTCAGTTACCACATGTCTAGCTTAAAACTGATAGTTAACAGGGAATATTCCTTTTGGGAAGTTGTTTCCATGCATGCGGGAGGTTTAATGTTATGTTAAATTGTGTAGTCCATGAGATATTACTCGTGATGACACTAATAATGAATGGTTGGTGGAATTGAGAATTGGTTCGTGACATGTCTGGTTACTACCACATATATGTAGATTCGATTTATTGACAGTGGACCCCCTTGACTACGTGATTTAAATGATATTAAACGTATGCTATATCACGACACAAAACTGTTAACTAATCAACTTAACATGACTCGCTGAGGTTTAGGAAACTTATGATTGAGAGTGTGAGCGATTGGAGCATGCTTTCGGCCCGTATCTAGGAGGATGTCCGCCTATGGATCCTGGGTTCATGATACTCGGCCCGGGATAGCACCCCACGGTTCAAGATGGTCTTCGGGTTGCACATCTCACTCTCCGTTATAAGTCACGACCTAAGATTGGTTCACCTTTGGCAAGTACCACATTTTAGTAGTTGAAAACATTAAATGATCATAACAAGTTATATCTTTGCACCGTACCATTTATATTTGCTGCTCATATCTGTTTGTTATGCACTGACATTATTATTGTTGCTTGGTTAGATATCATCTACTCTATTGAACAGTGGTACCACTTCTATTGTTACTACCAGGTGACGAGCAGAAATACCCAGAGGCGTCTAGGTACGAGGAGCAGGAGTTTCTGATGCAGGATGCTGGGTCTTGAGGGCTGGCTGAGTGTGTGTGTTTGTCGTCTTCTCTCCATGTATTTTTGTTTTAGCCTTAGAGTGAAACAGTGGACTGTACTTTTATTTCCTTGTACTGCATTCTGTAAATATGATATGTAAGTAATGAAATGAATATCTTTATTTTCTGCTTTGCTCCCCCTCTGTTTTCACTGGCACCTGCAGGACCTGCATATGATTTTGTATAAATGTGACAACAGCCGGGTACGGGACGTTACAGAACCATACGAAACGGGTGAAACTGTTTGAAACCTAAAAAATTTCCAACTACTTAAACCGAAACTAAAACCACGTTGTCAAACCTTGATTTCAACTAAACAACTGTGAGTATATATTATTATCCGAAATTTGCTGAGCTGTGTAAGTCAGCCCAAAATTTTTCCAAAGATTGATAGGTGCCATAAGCTAAGGAAGTTATACGTAAGCCTTCAGCTGGATTAGCTGCATCAGCATCGGCTCTTCCGATTAATTACTTTTTGTCCTACTAAGGTATTAGAAAGTATTAGTTTCTTCATAGTTCTTTCTGGAGAATAAACTTGTAGCAGCTTATGAATCTTATGATTCAGGTGAACATTAAGATTTAAAATTTTGTTTCTAGGAACATTTTGATGTCATTTACTGTGATTTCTTTTCTTGAGAAATTGGTGTTGGAATTCCAGATTAAACTATTTATGGTGGATCTTATTTAATTTGGTTCTGATGGCTATCAATGAGATTTTCTTTTTTGTTGTTGATATTTATGTGGTTGTTACAGTTGAAGAATGAAGATTTCTATTTTGATTTTTTGGATGAGTTCTTCTGGAAATTATTTAAGGTCACACTCTCTCAAATTTGCGGTCGAAGGTTTTGGGAACGTGACTAAATAATTCCTTCCTTTGATTTGAAAATCATTGTCATCTTATCATTTAGTGAGAGCCTTAAGGTCTCTTCAGGATATAATTCAATTATGTGGCATAGAACTTTGTTAGAACATATTTATTGTGACATGGTAGTCTTATAATTTTTTAGGAATTGATATTGATATAGCATCATGAACCCAAAGTCGATAGAGGAAAGAGACAGCTTAGCCTAATGAGATTTAGAAAATATTTGTCAGCAAAAATTGGGTTCCCTAAAAAAGTGAAAGAAAAAAGTAATTAAGATAAAAAAGATAGGAAAAGATTAAAGAACATTGTTTGAGTCAAAATTTATGCAATAAATACACTCAAGCCTCTACCATAAGAAACCACAAGAAAATAAAGAAATTGAGATACTAATTATGCAACATAGAATTTAACAATAATATCGCATACAACAATAAACATTAAAAAGACACTACATAAAACATGCGTCATAGAAACAACAAGCATGGTCAATTTAAGCAAAATGATTAGAGCAAATTTTATCTGCATGCTCTGATCAGTTTTCATGTGACATGTCACATAACAGAATAAGACAATATCTGATGCTCAGTCAAAGAAAAGTAACAAATGGTATTTCAATTCAGATGATCAGCACCATCAACTAACCCATAAAAAATTATGTAAGCAGGGAAATATAAATATTGAGGAATACTCTGATTCATGTCCAGTAGAGCTTTTTGACATGTTCTTCAAACTTCTATATCAATTACAAATGATGGACACTAATAAAGTAGCAATTTTATGAGCATGCAGCATGCTCAGACAAGTATATAAACCATGTGAGGAATAAAAACTTGTAATTTTAAAAGAATGGCAGAGATAAATCTCATGCATGTGTGGATGCATATGAGAAGTTAATCATTGGTAAACTCAGCAATCAACTTTTACTCAAGATTAAGTCAAAAATTCTTACTGCTGTGCACCGCAAGTTTGGGGAATACTGGAGCAATCTTGATACAAGATCAACTGCTTCAGGAGGCATCCGCTTTTGGAAGAGCTAAAAAACGGAAAGTTTGGTGAGTCATCCATCCAATTTGATCCACTAATGCCTCTATTTTGTATTTACTCACCTTGTGCCATGGATGAGCTTTGATCTGAGGAAATTTGAATTCTGTGTAATTTGGATTCATGCACTTAATCTCTTCTCGGGTAGGGGTGCCTAAAACCTTCCATAACAGAAGTAGTGAGACAAACATTGATTACACAAAATAAATAATGAATAAATTAAATAAATAAAAGTAGCCGTGAGACCAAGTTCAATCAGGAAACACAAAGATCTCCAAATATGAATGAAAATCAATAAAAAAACAAACCTTGATAATCTCCACCAGCTGATCAACACCACTCTCTCCAGGAAATATAGGCTGTGTGAAAAATCACTTGTTAGATATTAAGATTATCAGAGAATTGGACGTTAAAAATAAATAAATAACAAAAGCTTCTAAATTTAGGAAATCCGACTGGGGGGATTAACAAAAAAACACAAATCACATAGCCTTGATATGATCTTTTGGGTTGTAATAGATGAATCCTTTTTTAAATTTTGCGCTGTTAAGGACAGTCTGCGATAGAGCAGAAATGGTTTGCAGATGATTTATTGCAGACAACAAAATCCTATGAAGATGTTTAAAAGGCTATAATTACCACATGATTACAAATGTAGGGATAAGTAAGAGCAAGAGAAAAAGGAATAACTGAGTCAGGACTTAGTATGAACGCACCATGCATGCACGCATGTGTGCGCACGGCTGTTTTCAGGTGCAAATATTATGCTCAGAATTTAGTTGTGAAATCCAACGTGGACAATTGGATTATGGAGATAGAATTAAGGGAGTAGATTAGTTTCTACTGTTAACACTGGTCAAACCCAAGAAAGTAACCGGCGCCTACTTTCTCTACTAGTTTCTCTTTCCTCAGGTCCCCCCCCCCCCCCCCCCCCCCCCCCCCACATTCTCTCTTCCCCCATTTGCTCTCCTTAGTCTCTCCTCTTCTCAAGTCTACAGAAGGGGAAAATCCCAAAGGTTGAGAGGATGAAATGATAAAAATTTAGAAAAACTTCTCTATTATGTTATGCCATTCTCATGCAGAAGGGGCTTATTTTAACTTTTTTTGGAAAAAATATAAACTGTACTTTTTTTCTTTCTGTTCTTCTCAAATCTGGAGAATGAAAGAAAAAGGAGAAAAATAATTTCCTCTGGCTCACTTCAACTATGCTCTCTTTCTCTATTTTCTCTTTGATATGTACTCTTTTTTATTGTAATTTTCTTGTGACCCGCATTTCTTCTCTATTCCATACTCATTTTTCATTGCCATCTGACATGTGGCATGTGATTCCTATTCTATTTTTTTTCATATAACTTTTGCTTTCTTTCATTGTGTTTTAGATAACTAAAAGTGTGATTTGTTTTTTATTCATTTTGGTTTCTCTCTCAAAAACAGTTCGGGATATTGTGAAGCTCAATAGTCAATTTTTGCCATTTGCTTGTGCCTTTTCTTTCTACTTTTTGCTGTTTTTCAGGGAGATCATATTATGCTACATGTATTTGTCTTTAGTTTGATACAAAACATGTATTACTGTCAACAGTTTCAACTGGTGGAGAAGCAAATAAAATGAGATATGTGACTGTATAATGACTTTGGACAAAGTAAATTTAATGCTACATGTAAATCATGTAGCAAAATAATAAGAAAGTTTGTACTGAATATTAGACATGTATGCATATCATAAGCCAAGAGACAGTCTAAATATCATGATCCAAGGGAGGATAGATGACCAACATTTAATATTATGATATGACTGGATCTATGTTTTAAAAGGACCATTAATAATAATATGTATGATATTAGGCTATCATGTAAATCAGAGACATGCTACAAAAATATGAAAAATGAGCATAATCATTCTATAATCCAACCGAATCAACCACTCTACAAAACCTAAAAACCAAATTAAGCATGGCCCAAGTTATGTATATGGGGCATATATATGAGTCAAGTGTAAGACTAATCATCTATGCGTAATCATGTCGTGTATGCTACAATGCCCAAGATATGAGGTTAAAACTAACACATCAAAACAAACAAATGTACATCATTAAGTAGAAAAGGAAACAGAAACAGCCAACTACATGGCAGCAAAAGCAAGGTCAAGCCCGAACAGCCACTACGTGATAGCAATGGCACAAACATAAGCTAAACAGACTACGACTGAGCACAAATAGAGGCTGAAGAGATAACTGTAGAGCAGTGAGAGCATAACCAGAGGCCAAATAGGCCACTGCGGAACAGCAATGATATAAACAGAGGCTAAAACAGCTAGTGCATGGTAGCAAAGGCTGAAACCAAGGAATGATGTTTCGGCGAATGTTACGTATGATACAATGCCCAAGATATGAGGTTAAAACTAACACATCAAAACAAACAAATGTGCATCATTAAGTAGAAGAGAAAACAGAAACAGCCAACTACATGGCAGCAAAAGCAAGTTCAAGCCCGAACAGCCACTACGTGATAGCAATGGCACAAACATAAGCTAAACAGACTACGACTGAGCACAAACCGAGGCTGAAGAGACAACGGTAGAGCAGCGAGAGCAAAACCAGAGGCCAAATAGGCCACTGCAGAACAGCAATGATATAAACAGAGGCTAAAACAGCTAGTGCATGGTAGCAAAGGCTGAAACCAAGGAATGATGTTTCGGTAAATGGTTTTGGCTGTTTTGTTTCGGTTTCAAACAGTGACAAGAAGTGACAAGAAGAAACTGCTGTTAAAACTCAGCTTTGGCCGCTTTTGCTCGGTTTCGGCTGGTTTCGGTAAGTTTCGGTCGAAATCAAGTGGCTTCGGTTTCACTCGGTTTCCCTCGGTTTTACTCGGTTTTAGTCAATTTCGACCGTTGAAACATCATTTCTTTCAATAAAATATGAGTTTATATTTTGAATTATATACATAAAAATATTTATTAAAATTCAGAAGGTCAAAAAAAATTTGAAGTTTTATTGAAAATTTAACAATTATATTATAAAATTCATTAAAATTCTTTTAAAAATATTACAAATACATTGCTATAGAAATATATACATAAAAATTCATATAAATCCAAAACCGAAAATCAAAATGAAACCGACGAATCAGGAGAAACTATTCGAAACCTAAAAATTTTCCAACGACCGAAATCGAAACCGAGTTCTCAACTCCTGAACAGAAGTCATTAGTAAATCAGATCTGAGCTAGTTGCAATGGCTTACAACAATTTCAAAAAGTTTAATTTGGTGAAGTGTGATGTAAACGATGTATTGCAAGTGTATAATGTGTCAATTCAATGTCTTAATAAAATTGATCCGCTTGCAGTTGTGTTATGATTTGCTACGAATTTGGGGAAGAAATCTGGGGTTTTTATTGATAAAAGAGGAAATACAAGATAGTTGGCCTCAATTTGAGAGGACCACTCGCTCAAGTCTCAATTCGAGAAAAATGCTACTCTCCACAATAAATCTAGGGTTCTACTTATATTCCCTATCAATTCTTCTCCAAATTCATCATAAGCCAAAATTAACCAGCCCCCACATATATAATAATCTCCAAATTCAGCATAAGCACTAATTAACCCAGCCCCCACATATATATTAAGCTGATTTCTTAATAATTACTGAATTGTCCCTGGTGCCTAAAATCGCAAATTTGCCATTGGATCAGCCACCTTTGTCTTTTGTTGATGGTAACCTCCCCTTATTGCTTCCTTTTGCTGCCGCACCCCCATCAGCTACGAGTCTATCATTACTCCTTACAAGAACCATCTTGTCTTCAAGATGGTGTTTATGAAATTCATGAGACCAACTACTCCAAACAAGGGTGCTCGTGCCTCCTGTCTCGTCCTCCTCAGCTGATATGCCCTCATCATCTTTGACCATCAAGACCTGTAGAGCGCGGTCTTGGTAACGATGTCCTGACGCGAACTTCTTGTCACATCGAAAGTATAATCCATATTTGCGCTTATTCTGGATCTCTGCCTCCGTGAGGCACTTGAACCTGCTGTCGGGTCAAGTCTCGATGTTCTTCTTTTGGCTCATCTGAACCTAAATTGGCTGCGAGTCTGCGACTTCTGCACCTCCATCGTAACATTAGTGCGGGAGGTGACTCCATTCGACACTCCCCTGGCAACCCGCTCCACGATGTTCATGTCCTTCACCATCTAGGCCAGCTCCATCGTCTCTCCAAGCCCCCTCGGACTTAGTTTACGTAGCTCAACTTGGATGCTCAATTTTAGCCCCTTCATAAAGTTTCCTTTCAAACCATCTTCAGGCATACCTCTAACTTGGCCCAAGAATAGCTCAAATGTTTCCCAGTATTTCCGGACTGTTCCTTCTTGCTTGAGTACAATAGCTGCTCATATAAATATCTGCCTTGTGTATCGCAGAAACGGTGATGAGACCACATTTTGTGAAAAAGGATAGATCTGACATTTTGGGAATCTTAGAGGCGTTTTCATAATTTTTGGATTTCTAATGGCTTTTTAGTAATTTTCAATTTTAGGGTTCTTTTATGCAGTTTTGTATTTTCAATTTGTTATTTATATGGGGCTAGAGGGATTAGGGATTCTTATGCATAATCTGGTGAGAGACTTCATAGAGGTTAAGAATTCCCTCTTTTCGGGAGAATGCGGTTGTCCTCTAGAATTGGCGGCTTGGGAGAGAGTTCCTCTCGAAAGCAGTCATCATTATCCTTTTGTATCTCTTTATTTTCAGTTTTTCATCAATGCAAATCCATTCTTTTCTCCAATTCTCATCAAACCTCTGAAAACCCACCTTTCTTATAAAAATCACACCTTTTTACAAAAACCTTAACTTTCTACATCAAAAATCTAAAAAAATTCCATCAATTGGTATCAGAGCTTGACGACTACCATCTGGAGTTCGCGGGGGATGAAGGAGAACTTGGATGACCTTTTGATACATGCGGGGACAAGCACCTTCAGTCGGAGAGGATTGGCCCACGCACTTCATGCACCACCTTGAGGACAAGGTTGTTTTTCAGGGATGAAGTAATGATGAGACCACATCATCCAAAAAGGACAGATCGCAGTTGTTTTGGTTTGATCTGCAGTTTTCGTAATTTTTGGTTTTCTACGGCGTTTTCGTAAATTTCAGTTTTAGGATTCTTTTGTAATTTTATATTTTCAGTTTATTATTTATAGGAGCTAGGGGATTAAGGATTCTCATGCATGATTTGGTGAGAGAAACTTCATAAAGGTTGAAAATTCCCTCTATTCGGGAGAGTGCAGCTGTCCTCTCGAATTGGCGGCTTGGAAGAGAGTTTCTCTCGAAAGAACTCATCGTTATTTTTTGTATATCTTTATTTGCAGTTTTTCATCAATAAAAATTACTCTTTTCCCCAATTCTTCTCATCAAACCCCGAAAATCACACCTTTTTAAAACCAAAACCCTAACTTTCTACATCAGATACCTAGAAAAATCCTATCAAGCGGCCTGCCGCAGGCCTACAGGGCCTGCAGGCCTGTTTGCAGCCCTGCATGGCCTGTTCACGACCCTTCTGCGCCCATAATGGCCTGACAATGCTCGTCGGGGCCCACCATGGCCCGACGCTTTTCGGAGCCTGTCATGGCCCGTCGACACTATTATGGGGTCCCCTGGCCCATGGTTTGCACATGGACGACCTGTCGAGTATGTGCATTTCTATTTTGGGAGTGGAGGACCTTCAGCCGAACGGCATGATCACAGTGACATATATCCGAGCGTCGTTGAGGACGGTAGAGACCAATCCTATCCTTTTGGCCCAAGAGGTGGTATGCAACCCACTTGAAGCGGATGACCCGCGTAATTCATGCGCCACCTTGAGGACAAGGTGATTTTTCGGAGGGCGGAGTAATGATGCGACCGCATTTTATGAAAAAGGACTAGGAGTCTTATGGGCGTTTTCTTAATTTTCAGACTCTTAAGGGCGTTTAAGTAATTTTAAGTTTTAGTGGTCTTTTATGACATTTTGTATTTTCAGTTCGTTAGTTATATATGGCTAGTGGGATTATGGATTCTCATGCTTGATTATTGTGAGACTTCATAGATGGTTAAGGTTTCTCTCTTTTAGTAGAGAGCACGGTCCCCTCTTGAATCGATGGCTTGGAAGAGAATTCCGTTTGAAAGAACTCATCATTATCATTTGTATCTTTTTTATTTTTGGCTTGCCATCAATAAAAATCCTTTTTTCCCAATTCTTCTCAACTAAACTCTAAACATCCCACCTTTCTTATAAAAATTCCTCTTTTCTACCAAAACCCTAACTTTCTACATCAAAAACCTAGAAAAATCCTATCAAATAGTCTAATATACAATCCTTGAACTCCTCCCACAAGCAAACATGTTGTCTCTACTCCCTCCACTAAAACCATGACAATGCCTTTATATCCAAACATATACCTACCGTCATCAGCTTCTCCTCTGTGAGACGATTCATGGTAAAGTGTTTGTCTGGTAGACCTATTCACAATGGTACACACCCTCAAAGATCGGCATCTTCAGCTTGCAGACCCTGCCATCAGTGCCAAATGTCCCTCGATCTGATCTCTAACTGGGCTATATGTAGTGTAACGGCTGGTAGGCGTTCTGATGTGTGACTGTGGGACCTCCAAATAGCCCGGTGAAAATCCTTCTGATGTGATGTTGTCTGTCCATCCATCGTCAAACTAATCTGGGTCTCCACCATCCTCATTAAAGCCCCAATAGTAGTCACGATTGTTACCGAAGCCTCCAATATATACGTCAGGCCCTGGTGCTTGTCGTCGAACCTCGATGGGCCCCCAAGTAAACCCAAGGGGTCGCGGGGCCCCGGATCTATGTCTCTGGGCCCACGATCCCCCTGGAAGGTTGCATGCCTGTCGACGGCCCTGGACAACCTGTCCATGGATTGCAGTGCCTTGAATGGCCTAACAGGGCCCACAGGCCCCAAGGTGCTTGTCGTCGAACCTCGATGGGCCCCCAAGTAAACCCAAGGGGTCACGGGGCACCGGATCTATGTCTCTGGGCCCACGATCCCCCTGGAAGGTCGCCTGCCTGTCGACGGCCCTGGACAACCTGTCCATGGGTTGCAGTGCCTTGAACGGCCTAACATGGCCCACAGGCCCCAAGGCAGCCCACCAGGGGCCGCCCGCCAAGGGCCACCGGCCCTTGGGCAGGCCGCAAAGGCTTTGCCCCATGTCCTTTGGACGCACCCCCAAGACTTTGGCGGAGGGTTTTCACCTCACGCGTGTGAACCCTCGTTCAAATGTAGAGCTTTTTCAAAGTTAACGACGTTCCATCTTTCCTTGATATGATTTGTGTCATTGTCGTCGTCATTGTTCAAATCTAATACCGGACCATCCTTCGGATGGATCTCATCCTCAAAAGTGATGATTTTTCCCTTATACCGGTCTAAAGGCGTCACCTTTTGCCCCAGATCTGCGTCGTTTACTTCGTCGTTCTTTAGATTTAGCTGTCATCTCCCTCTCGGGCGAAGGGCAGCAATTGATCTTCGAAAAAATTTCCAAGAGGATTTCCATTGACGCTTTCATTCATGATTCCATCAAAGACAATCTTGCCTCTATCGTTTGGTTTTTATTCTCCATTGCTTGGTCATGTTCCTTCATCTTTCTCTTGAGAACCTCCACCTCGCTTTTCAGTCTCTCCTCCAATGCTTCCACCTTTCTTTTCGGCATCAAGATCTATACTTTGATACCAATTTGTTAGGATTTGCTAGGGATTTAGGAAAGAAATCTCGGTTTTTATTGATAACAGAGGAAACACAAGATAGGTGGCCTCAATTCGAGTGAACCACTCTCACAATCCTCAATTCAAGAGTAAGGCTACTCTCCAAACTAAATCAAGAATTCTACTCCTATTCTCTATCAATTCTTCCTCAAATTTAGCATAAGCCCTAATTAACCCAGCCCCCCACAAACATAATAAGCTAATTTCCAAAATTACTGAATTGTCCCTGATGCCTAAAATTACAGAATTGCCACTGGATTTGCCTCCTTCGTCTTTTACTACTGTTAGTCGCCCCTTGCTACTCACTTTTGCCGCCACACACCCTTGAGCTATGAGTCTGTCAAGATGTAATTACAATTATGTCTTCTTTTAATAATGATTAATTGGAGCTTTAAGGAATTGAAAAATCTCTATATAAATATTTATTTTGGATTTTTATCTTACGGGTGTTTGATGGAAAAAGAAACCCGTAACAATTAAAGGTGAAACGCTAGGGTAAAACCCATAACAAATCTTTCTGCATGGAAGATGAACAGTTTCACCAAGGATTGCTATGCGTATTTGGTTGAGTTGGCGAGCCACTATCGCGAACGGGTTCGTGCTGAATTTGGGCTGAAAACGTCTTTGAAATCTTCAAAACAGCAATACGACGTAAAAAATTCAGTAGAAAATTCCTCAAAATCGCACGGGGAATTCTGCGGACTGCAGCTTAATCGTGCCGCTGACTAGGTCAACACAGCTCAGCTGGAGCCGACTTCAGGTCGACTCACCAGCTTAGTCGACTCGAGTTGGCTCGGGTCAACTCCAGTCGACTCAGATTGAGCTGATGAACGGTGACAACTTAGTTAGCGACGTAGCTCGGCTTCCATCGGGTTTGGCTTGACAGAATCAATAGTGTAGCGAAACGGCTTGACAACACTAAAACAGTTTTTTGACGATCTCGTAGTCGATTCACTGCCAAGATGGTACATTTGGTTTCACCGGGACATGGTCAAGCTTCTGGGGGATCAATGCCCATAATCGTCGACAATGGCAGTGCCGACGAAGTTGAAGAGTTCGTTGGCGATGTTTTGACGGGCTTTAATCGAAAACATCGATGTTGTTGGCTGAGGGCAGCATCGGCGAAGATGTGGGAAGCTTTGGGGGTAACGACGAGGGTCGCAGTGGGCGCTTGAGCGGCGTCGGTAGTTTAGGGTTAGGTTTGTGATTTTTTGTGATTTTTTTTGTGGATCTGAAAGTTGGGAAGAGAAAGGCGGTATATTTTTGGGTTTGACACCAAATTTGATGTAGAACCAGAAAAATTTATGAAAATGTATAGAAAATTTCGGGCGAAAATAAAGAAATTTAGGGTTCCAATTCTTCTCATTAAGAAGTTGACATCTCGTCAACATATACCTTTCTCATGTTTAAGGTTTTAATTTTCTCAAATTTTCATTAGTTCATAAAATTATTTTCAATGCCTATTTATACGCTTACAACTAGTACCATTCTCTCCTCCCAACCGATGTGGCACTAAACTTATTGCATAAAAAGAAAAGAAGAAAAAATTAAAAAACAATTAAAAACAAGGTCTAATCAAGTAGCTCCGCTTGAGCTCGCATCCAACCATAGAGAACTTGGTTGAGTCTTATGTTTTAGACTTCGTGTGAACAATTTGATGTCCTCATCGATCAGTTACATTAAAGACCCTTTTTGTCAGAGGGGAAGGGGTAATGTTAAGGCTAATTTCTCCTTGATCACGCAAATAGTCAAAAAAGGAGTACGGAGTAATGGTAAAGTGTAACGCCCCGCCTCCCGGCGGGCGCCGCTACTTGTGAAACGAGAGGATGCAGGTCCCGCAGGTGCCAGTGAAGTCAATGTGGAGCAGTGCAGAAAGTAAGGGGACACTCTAGACATGACCAGCTACACAGTTCTAAATGAGGAAAAGACAGTAAGATAAGTAACACAAGCTGAAAAGAAAAGAGACAAGTAAAAAGCTGTACTACTGCTGAAACGTAAAGGGAACTCGTACCTCTGCTATGTCAACGCTCAAACCGTTCTGCTATGGAAGTTCTGACTCCTCTCAAGTCCTGTACTGAAGCTCCAACTCCTCGTGCTCAGACACCTCTGGATGATCGTGTGCTTCGTACCTGGTGGGCAACAAAGGGCGCACCACGCTCAATAGAGTAGACAATATCTAAACAAGAGACAAAGAAGGTAAGTGTGCACAAAAGGAAGCAAGACGACCACAGATATGATGGCACTACCCAAAGAAGTAACCTGACCTGGTAATCCACGAGCACGCGCCACTGAAGAGTAAGGGAGTACAAAGGACGATGTGACAGTAGCAGAAAGGGTACAGAAGAGAGACATGTCGAAAACGAGCAAAAGTACTGTAATGAGGGTACTAACTAAAGTGAACCAATTCTAGGCCGTGACTTATGAGGGGGAGTACAATAAGCATCTGAGAGCTACCTTGACCGCGAGGGTGCGACCCCGGGCAGAGTCCAAAAGTGTAAAGTACTGTACTGTAAGCTGCAAAACCTGTAAGAACTGTGGCGCTGTGGCCAGCGGTGGGGCTCCAGGACCCATCAAGATGGCCGTCCCTGTCTGCCCCCAGGACTCAGGACCCATCAGCTGATGGAGTCCCCCCCTAAACTCGGGGAAAATAACAACCAAAACGATTGGTTGCTAAAGATCAGGTCCCAGTCGCCCACATACTCCCCAATCATAAGTTTCCCCAAACCCGGTGAGTCAAGCAGAAAGTAATCATGTTATTAGTTATTAGTGTCGTGGGGTTCAATATTGATTAAACTACGTAGCCAAGGGGAATCTATTACCGTACCGGTAATAGCAACCTGTCAAGTCAAGAGCCAACCTCAGGATAGTCCACTAATCATCCAGTACCAACATAGTAACGTGCCATCACAAGAACATCCCAAGGCTACGCAATTTAGTAATATTAAACTAGCAAGGTACCAATAAGCTTATGAAACAACAAGAGCAACAAACTAGCAAGTGACAGATAGCATGGATGTTCCTCATGGCAAGATATTCCAAACTGAGTAGAAAGGAAGCATCACCAACTCAAGAACAACAAGGAAACCCAAGGCAGCAATCAAGGGAAGCTATCAAACCCAACAACGAGCAAAAGGAACCACCCAACTCAATTACCAACAAGGGAAGCTTGAACCACAAGCAAGGGAATCCCAAACCCCAACACAAGCAAATGAATCTAAATTGGAGTATGGGGGATAGAGTCTACCTGAAACCGAGGCCGAAGAACCAAGATAATTAAGAACTAGAGCCCAGCATTTGCAGAAAGCCTACGCCGCAACTATCAGCAACAAGAAGCCCAAAACCTGCAAGCAATAGAGAAAGGGCGAAAGAAACCTGCAATCAAGTGAGAAAGAACGTGCTGATATATAAAAGAAACAATACTAACTGAATCTTGGTACGAACAAGTAACAATAAAACAACACAATTGCATTAAATAATGAAGGACCAAGAGACAACCCGGATGGCGCTAGAGAGTCTAGGCCAGAGGGATCAGATTGGGGGTCTTCTCATCACGCAGTGGGGGGTACCCGTGCCTACGGCAAAGTCCACGGGGTTCTTAGTAAGGAACTAGGGGCTAACAACCAAATCCGTAGGGGAACGGGACTCACAACCCAAGTAGTACCACACCGAAACTCAAAGCAGCGAGCAAGGGACCCAACTGAACCCAAACAGCAAGTGGAAGAACCCACCCGAGCACAAACAGCAGCCCACAAAGCCAAGTCAGCAAGCAAGGGCCAAGCCGCAGCAAGGGGAAGCCCAAACAGCAAGTAGAGGAACCCCGACCAGCGAGCAAAGCCCCAACGGAAACCAAACCAGCGAGGGGGAGCCATCGAACCCCCTAAAAAGCCCCAACAGCAACCCCGGGACCCCACGCAAGTAGGCGAGGGTGTCCAACCCCACGGAATAGCAATAGGGACGATAAAACCCTAATCCTACCCCCAATTCATCCTTTCCCCAAAGAAATCGAAATCAACGTAGAGGAAGGGAAATAGTCCACCTGGATCGAAGTCTAGAATCAGAAAATCAAGATCCGAAGCCCACAGCAAAAATCCAAGAAAACCGCAGCAATGAACCAACTTCAAATCCGAGGAAATAGAAGGAAAATTGCTTCAAAAATAACGAAGAGATACTCACGGTGCTCCCAGCAAGAAGAAGGGGAGAGAAGATTAAATAGAGAGGCAAACCGCCTTAGTCGGGCTCACGGCGAAGGGACAAGGCGGAGAGATCCAATCGGGGGGGCCCCACGGCAACGTGCGGGTGACATCGAAGCCCTAGGGGCCCAGGCTGCCGCGAGATGACGAAGGAGAGATGGCGAGAAGACGAAGAAGCCCATGCGATGCTCGTGCTGCAGTTGCGAGTGCGAGAGAGGGAGAACGAGAGGCGTCGAAGCCCACGGGGCTGCTGCGAGATGAGAGTTAGAGAGAGGGGGCGTGCGAGGTTCAAAAGCCCACGACGGCACCGAATCGAGAGGGAGAGATGAAGGGCGAACGAAAAACCCTAGGGGGCTCGGGCTTCTGCGGGAAAGAAAGGGAGCGGGGGATAAAGGGGGAGGGCTCGCGGGCTGGGCCTTTGGGGACGGGCCGCAAAAGAAACAAGAAAGAAAAAAAAGAGATAAAGAGGAGAGAGACAACGAGAGAAACAGGCCGGGAGGGGGCCTTTACATCCTACCCACCTTAGAAAAATTCCGTCCTCGGAATTCTAGAACAAGATAATATATATATATATATAACACAAAAAATATCCAACGGGATACAACAAAATAAAGACCAGTTCAACAACTGATAATACAAGCTAAAAGTCGGGAGCGTCTGTCTCCATCGCCTCCATGGTGAAAGTCTGGCTCCTCTGAGGTGATGGTGACCGTCTGGAAGGAACTCCTGCTTGCTCTCGTCGTACTCGCTCCCGCTGCAAGTACTCGTACTCTCGAGCTGTGGAGAGCATCTCAGCATGCGTCGTCAACCCAAGTCCTACCAGCTTGTCGCAGATGTCGATGTCCAAACCCTGTCGAAATCTCTTGGCCCGAGCCTGAGGGGTAGACACTGCGTCCTTAGCAAACCTGAAACACCGATTGTTAGCAAACACAAACACAAAGTATGGTTAGCGATCTTGCAACAGGTTACATACCTACTGAGTTTAGAAAACTCAGCGTCGTACTCCTCTACAGTCATAAAGCCCTGCTCCAGGTCCATGAACCGTGCCTCCAACTCCATCTGCGCCTCCGGTGAGAAGTACTGGCCGTTGAACTCATCCTCGAACGTAGCCCAAGAGATCGGCTGGGGTAATCGGTCCTCTGCAGCAGCCCACCAGTCTCTGGCATCTCTAGTCAACTGTAGCGTCGCCATGCAAATCCACATCGCTGGAGGTACCTCTGTAGCCTTCAGCCTGACGGTGATCGAACGCATCCACCCTTCTGCAGCCAAAGCATCTCCTTGTCCATCGAAAACCGGCGGCCGAAGAGATCGAAACTGTTGCACTCCTCTATCCGGCCCGGGCGCTTCACATATAGCCTGAATCAACTCTCGCAAGGCCTGGTCTGAAATCTGATACACCGTGTTGGGTTTGGCGCCACCGGACCCAGATCCTGATCCCGAAGCCATGAGCGCTCTCCTAGATGGTCCAAGTCTCACGTAAACACACCTACATCCACAAGCAAGATTGAGTCAATCGAGCATCACACTTCCTGTCTGCTCTACACTGTTCACGAGGCGTTTGCGCGGACCTGCATGGGCCACCACTTTGTAACGCCCCGCCTCCCGGCGGGCGCCGCTACTTGTGAAACGAGAGGATGCAGGTCCCGCAGGTGCCAGTGAAGTCAATGTGGAGCAGTGCAGAAAGTAAGGGGACACTCTAGACATGACCAGCTACACAGTTCTAAATGAGGAAAAGACAGTAAGATAAGTAACACAAGCTGAAAAGAAAAGAGACAAGTAAAAAGCTGTACTACTGCTGAAACGTAAAGGGAACTCGTACCTCTGCTATGTCAACGCTCAAACCGTTCTGCTATGGAAGTTCTGACTCCTCTCAAGTCCTGTACTGAAGCTCCAACTCCTCGTGCTCAGACACCTCTGGATGATCGTGTGCTTCGTACCTGGTGGGCAACAAAGGGCGCACCACGCTCAATAGAGTAGACAATATCTAAACAAGAGACAAAGAAGGTAAGTGTGCACAAAAGGAAGCAAGACGACCACAGATATGATGGCACTACCCAAAGAAGTAACCTGACCTGGTAATCCACGAGCACGCGCCACTGAAGAGTAAGGGAGTACAAAGGACGATGTGACAGTAGCAGAAAGGGTACAGAAGAGAGACATGTCGAAAACGAGCAAAAGTACTGTAATGAGGGTACTAACTAAAGTGAACCAATTCTAGGCCGTGACTTATGAGGGGGAGTACAATAAGCATCTGAGAGCTACCTTGACCGCGAGGGTGCGACCCCGGGCAGAGTCCAAAAGTGTAAAGTACTGTACTGTAAGCTGCAAAACCTGTAAGAACTGTGGCGCTGTGGCCAGCGGTGGGGCTCCAGGACCCATCAAGATGGCCGTCCCTGTCTGCCCCCAGGACTCAGGACCCATCAGCTGATGGAGTCCCCCCTAAACTCGGGGAAAATAACAACCAAAACGATTGGTTGCTAAAGATCAGGTCCCAGTCGCCCACATACTCCCCAATCATAAGTTTCCCCAAACCCGGTGAGTCAAGCAGAAAGTAATCATGTTATTAGTTATTAGTGTCGTGGGGTTCAATATTGATTAAACTACGTAGCCAAGGGGAATCTATTACCGTACCGGTAATAGCAACCTGTCAAGTCAAGAGCCAACCTCAGGATAGTCCACTAATCATCCAGTACCAACATAGTAACGTGCCATCACAAGAACATCCCAAGGCTACGCAATTTAGTAATATTAAACTAGCAAGGTACCAATAAGCTTATGAAACAACAAGAGCAACAAACTAGCAAGTGACAGATAGCATGGATGTTCCTCATGGCAAGATATTCCAAACTGAGTAGAAAGGAAGCATCACCAACTCAAGAACAACAAGGAAACCCAAGGCAGCAATCAAGGGAAGCTATCAAACCCAACAACGAGCAAAAGGAACCACCCAACTCAATTACCAACAAGGGAAGCTTGAACCACAAGCAAGGGAATCCCAAACCCCAACACAAGCAAATGAATCTAAATTGGAGTATGGGGGATAGAGTCTACCTGAAACCGAGGCCGAAGAACCAAGATAATTAAGAACTAGATCCCAGCATTTGCAGAAAGCCTACGCCGCAACTATCAGCAACAAGAAGCCCAAAACCTGCAAGCAATAGAGAAAGGGCGAAAGAAACCTGCAATCAAGTGAGAAAGAACGTGCTGATATATAAAAGAAACAATACTAACTGAATCTTGGTACGAACAAGTAACAAGAAAACAACACAATTGCATTAAATAATGAAGGACCAAGAGACAACCCGGATGGCGCTAGAGAGTCTAGGCCAGAGGGATCAGATTGGGGGTCGTCTCATCACGCAGTGGGGGGTACCCGTGCCTACGGCAAAGTCCACGGGGTTCTTAGTAAGGAACTAGGGGCTAACAACCAAATCCGTAGGGGAACGGGACTCACAACCCAAGTAGTACCACACCGAAACTCAAAGCAGCGAGCAAGGGACCCAACTGAACCCAAACAGCAAGTGGAAGAACCCACCCGAGCACAAACAGCAGCCCACAAAGCCAAGTCAGCAAGCAAGGGCCAAGCCGCAGCAAGGGGAAGCCCAAACAGCAAGTAGAGGAACCCCGACCAGCGAGCAAAGCCCCAACGGAAACCAAACCAGCGAGGGGGAGCCATCGAACCCCCTAAAAAGCCCCAACAGCAACCCCGGGACCCCACGCAAGTAGGCGAGGGTGTCCAACCCCACGGAATAGCAATAGGGACGATAAAACCCTAATCCTACCCCCAATTCATCCTTTCCCCAAAGAAATCGAAATCAACGTAGAGGAAGGGAAATAGTCCACCTGGATCGAAGTCTAGAATCAGAAAATCAAGATCCGAAGCCCACAGCAAAAATCCAAGAAAACCGCAGCAATGAACCAACTTCAAATCCGAGGAAATAGAAGGAAAATTGCTTCAAAAATAACGAAGAGATACTCACGGTGCTCCCAGCAAGAAGAAGGGGAGAGAAGATTAAATAGAGGCAAACCGCCTTAGTCGGGCTCACGGCGAAGGGACAAGGCGGAGAGATCCAATCGGGGGGGCCCCACGGCGACGTGCGGGTGACATCGAAGCCCTAGGGGCCCAGGCTGCCGCGAGATGACGAAGGAGAGATGGCGAGAAGACGAAGAAGCCCATGCGATGCTCGTGCTGCAGTTGCGAGTGCGAGAGAGGGAGAACGAGAGGCGTCGAAGCCCACGGGGCTGCTGCAAGATGAGAGTTAGAGAGAGGGGGCGTGCGAGGTTCAAAAGCCCACGACGGCACCGAATCGAGAGGGAGAGATGAAGGGCGAACGAAAAACCCTAGGGGGCTCGGGCTTCTGCGGGAAAGAAAGGGAGCGGGGGATAAAGGGGGAGGGCTCGCGGGCTGGGCCTTTAGGGACGGGCCGCAAAAGAAACAAAAAAAAAAGAAAGAAAAAAAAGAGATAAAGAGGAGAGAGACAACGAGAGAAACAGGCCGGGAGCGGGCCTTTACATAAAGGGGGGTGTTTATTTTTGAAAATTTATATCTCAATCATTGCTTTTGTCTTGTGAAGAGAGAAGGGGTTAGCAAACAGTACTTCAAGTTGGAGGTAGCCACTGTTGGGGTTTAAATATGGGCTCAACTCATTATCTTCACATTGGTATGATTGTCCAATTTGGGCCTTTACAAGGCCCGCATGGTTTTGTTCTTGGGCTCTCCCCAGAAGGCCGCATTACCAATGGAGATATCAATTCCCAATTTATACCCCCTCAAATCCCCCTTGTCTAGCCGAGGTGGGACTATGTTTGATATCTCACAAATCTCCACCTCAAACATAATCTCACATGGGCCACATATCTGCTCGATCGAGTCACATCTTCACTACGGGAAGGCGAACGCCTTATGTGAAATCCCAATCATTACTCGAGAGCTCAATTCCACATGGCTAAGTTAGG
This sequence comes from Scilla litardierei, assembly GCA_030789695.1. Classification (NCBI taxonomy): domain Eukaryota; kingdom Viridiplantae; phylum Streptophyta; class Magnoliopsida; order Asparagales; family Asparagaceae; genus Scilla; species Scilla litardierei. The sequence continues at coordinate 162,521,417 of CM061140.1, read as the reverse complement.
GGCATGTCTCTGATACCATTTGTTGGGGTTTAAATATAAATGCACAACTCATCAATCTCCATATTGGTATGATATTGTCCAATTGAGCCCACTGGCCCAATTGGTTTTGTTCTTGGACTCTCCTCAAAAGGCCTCATACCAATGGAGATATCAACTCCCAATTTATACCCATCAACTTCCCTTGTCTATCCGATGTGGAAATATGTTTGATATCTCACAAATCTCCACCTCAAACATAGTCTCACATAGTCACTCCTTGACTAATCAACTTGATCCGACTATAGGATGGAGAGGTCGGGATGACATCAATTTAACCGATCAATTTGATCTTTCAACGGGTGACACGTCTGCTCGATCGAGTCACATCTTCACTGCGTGTGGGCAAACATCTTACGTGAAGTTCAAATCATTAATCGAGAGCTCAATTCCACGTGACAATACGGAACCATATGGCAACTTGGCAACTCTCGACAGTTCCCGTTCTGCACGAGAGCTCCTCAATTCCGCATCGGCTAAGTTAGGGGTCTAGTTCTGATACCATTTGTTGGGATTTAAATATGATCTCAACTCATTATCTCCACATTGGTATGATATTGTCTATTTTGGACCTTCACAAGACCCGCATGGTTTTGTTCTTGGGCTCTCCTCAAAGGCCTCATACTAATGGAGATATCAATTCCCAATTTATACCCCCTCAAATCCCCTTGTCTAGCCGATGTGGGACTATGTTTGATTTCCCACAAATCTCCACTTTAAACATAGTTTCACATGGTCCACATATCTGCTCGATCGAGTCACATCTTCACTGCGGAAAGACGGACGCCTTACGTGAAGTCCAAATCATTACTCGAGAGCTCAATTCCACATGGCTAAGTTAGGGGACCTGGTTGCGATACCGTTTGTTGGGGTTTAAATATGGGCTCAACTCATTATCTTCACATTGGTATGATATTGTCCATTTTGTTCTTGGGCTCTCCCCAAAAGGCATCATACCAATGGACATATCAATTCATAATTTATACACCCTCAAATCCCATTGTCTAGCTGATGTGAAACTATGTTTGATATCCCACAGCCACTTCCTCAACGGTATGACATCCCCACCTTACCTCTCTTCCTGCACATCAATTAACTACTTATCTCTCTTGCGTATAATTATACATGCAATTATCCCTCCAAGCCCAACCTAATTCCCCCTTCTAAAAAATCCACATCCCTATACACATACATCTCCAACCACGCAGTGCCTAACTGTTTCTCCATATTATTTTTAATAAGAACCATTCTCTCCAATTAAACAAGCATCAATCATTTGTATTTCAATTGACCATAATCGAAGTTTGTACCAATCTACCCTTATCCCAAAGCACCTTCTGCTTAACATATTTCCTTGCAACATGTGCATCCAAAAGACTGCATTGCACATTTCTAAAACATCTCACCAGATTTATCATTAGTTCTTCACTTGAAGGTATCCATCTTCCATAAAATTACTTATGCTAACATATCATCTCATAATGTTGCACATCAATTTCCCAAAAAAGAAAAAAGAAAAAGATATCTCAGCTCCTCTCATTTTAAAAAACCCCATATTAAGGTTTTGACCAAGATTCAACTTGCACATTGTGGAATGTCTTATTATATGATTTCCCCTTTCAAATTTATGAACATTCTGAATTGAAAGTAATATTCAGGAGCACTTCTACACCACCAGATTCATTATTCCATGAAGCATATCACCTACACAATTAATGATTGGGGTCCTACTTTAACATAATGAAACTGCCAGTTATTTCTAGGCCACTAATGTAATGAGATGCTTTACTCATATCCTTGCTACAGTTGCAGTAAAAGTCTTTGTTCATCCCTTACTATTTCAAATCCACGGATACAATTTGCGGCACATTTTATTTTTATGATCAACTGCATTATATGAGAATCCTAGAAATGCCATTTCTAAAACAACAAAAACCATGTGGGGGTATCTTTCAGTAAACATGAACTGAATAAGGTTAAGAGCTGATCCAACCAAGCTCAAGTAATTTATATTTCTTTTGCAGATCCCACCATCAGACCTCAGAGAATTAGTCAATCTTCAGTACTTCATAGCAATGTTTGAAAAAAAAACTCATTACTAACTCGAAATAACCCGTTGTGTAACGTAATCCAACCCTCTTGTTATGTAACTCCCATGTGTAACCCAGATTCAGCGTACAGTTTCGCTGTAAAATGCCTAGTGTAACTACTTTTCAGTCAAAAAAGGATTTTTACGGGGAACTTGTTTTGATGTGAATTTGGATGCAAACTTCTTTTGTTTAACTAATATGTAAGTCATGATATTTTAGTTAACTTTTCCTAATTTGTAATTTGTATGATTTTAAGTTGTTATTAGTGAAGTACTTTACATTGTTTATTATGCTTTTATGACTTCTTTTGTGTTGTTACTCCGTATATTTGGTTATATTTGGTTATATTCGTGCATGTTATTGCTAGTTGCTAGTACTAATGAATGTTGATATTGTATGTTATGTACCATTGCCATAATTTTTATTATTTTTTAGATTTTTAGATTTTTTATAATATTTATCCAATAAGTTAAAACATTTTCAAATTATTTTCATATTTTTAAATTAAAAAATAAAAATTCATGCAACGTATGCCATGTGTTACGTTATATACGTTATTCGTTATTTTAATGTCTAGATTACACTTGGTGTTACATTATTTTCAACATTGATCAGTAGTTCTATTCAACATTTCCCTCTAATGAATTTCCACTGTGATAATGAAATAACTTTTCTGTTTAAAACATAATAAGTTGCATGCATTCTCAAACTAATGCATCATTGGCCAAAAGTATAAATGCATGCATGCATAGAGAATGCAGCATATGGTCAGGTTACCAACCATGTATGAACTACAAAGGATAGCTTTGTAATTTGTCCAATTAGTGCAACAACAGTTGAAGTGCTCACCTGTCCTAAGAGAAGCTCGGCCAAAACACAACCAGCAGACCACATGTCTATAGCCTTTGTGTATTCTGTAGCCCCAAATATGAGCTCAGGAGCTCTATAATATCTTGAGCAAATATAAGATATATTAGGCTCGCCTGGAACCTGAAAATCAGCCATTTATACACAATTATAAGAAAGAAATTATAGTTTAATTTTTTATTTAAAAAATGATGATTCCGTACCAACATTTTGGCACTACCAAAGTCACAAAGCTTTACTTGATGAGTTCCGGGGTTGACCTGAAAGAATATGGATATTCCAATAAAATAATTTAGAAGATATATCTTAAGATGGAACATTAGTAGAGTATATTGGTGTTTGTTCAAATATAGCTACAATAATAAAATTGTATGTGAATCATTTTATTTTTAATGATTATTAATGAAATAACATTTGTGCATAATGGGCTTTAACTCTTGAATTAATTATGAGATGATTAATTAGATGAGATATCAAGATCCATAGGATGCATTGTATAAATATCCGACAATCATTAAGATTAAATTGCGGGAGATAAGATATTTAATATCTTCGAACCTTAGTCACAATTAAGGTGAGATGAATATGCGGTAAATTGTGTTAGTATGAAAATCATGATTCTCGTAATACAAGATGAGATCTTGACTCATGAATGCAGTGACATGCTGATCATGAAAACTTCACATGAAACATGGGCACTAACAAAGAAAGCAAGTTTCTGATATATCTGCAATTTTGGCACTTCAGGTGCGTTTTTTGTAATTTTCGGATTTCTAGGGGTATTTTCGTAATTTTCAGTTTTAGGGGACTTTTTGAAGTTTTCAGTTTTCAGTTTATTATATATGGGGGGCTATGACCCTATGGGGGTTAGAGGGGGATGTTTGATTATTGTGAAGAAAACTTGTTTGAGGTGAGATTATCCCTCTTTTCATTGAGAGCACGGCCCCCTCTCGAATCGGCGGCTTAGGAGAGCGAGATCCTCTCGAAAGGTCTCATCTTTATCAATGTAATCCTTACTTTCAGTTTATTGTTAATAAAATCAGTCCCTTTTATTCCAATTCTCCACTTTTTAGCCCTAAAATCCTATCTTTCCACAAAAACCCCACCTTTCCACTAGAAATCATCTTTTTATATATCAAACCCCTAGAAAATCCTACCAATTGGTATCAGAGCGGTTCGATCTTGATGGATGAGTTGAGATTTGTAATGAAGGATGTGGAGGCCATCATGCAAATAACCTAACAGCTCATACAATCGAATCAACAGCTCATACAATCAAATCAACAACTCAGACAATCAAATCACGCCGTAGTCAAGAGAGAAAGATTTAGATTTGGAAGAAAATCCCGATCTATGGCAAAAGGCGTCGTCTTTGAACCAAAAAGACGGAAAAGACGACAACATTGACGCAGATCCGCATCCAAACGACGAAGATCGATGCAGAGAGATGAGCTGCATGCTTGTCGACCCTCCCCAAGGGCTCGCCGGGCCCCAGGGAGGGTGTCCAGACCTACAAGTTGCCATGCAGACCCCTGGTAGTCTGCATTTTGCCCTGCAGACTGGCAGCGGCCTGCAGGGCCTGTCCATAAGCCTGAAGGGCTGGAAGGTCCTTTTCACAGCCCTGCAGCGGGCCCTTTTCACAGGCCTTGGCCCGACGATACTTTTCAGGACCCGTCTTGGCCCGTCGACACTCTTACATGGTCCAACCATTGGTTTTCGGTTGGACGTCCTCCTGAGCGTCAGCATTTCTATTTTGGTCATAGAGAACCTTCAGATGTGATTGATGACTATCGTGGCTTTCTTCCAAACGTCGTTGAAAACGGTGTAGACCAATCTTATCATTTTGGCCCGGGAGGAGGCATGCAACCTACTTGAAGTGGATGGCCCACGCACTTCATGCACCACCTTAAAGACAAGGTAGTTTTACGGAGGGCGGAGCAATAATAGATCTGTAATGTTGGCCCTTTAGGAGCGTTTTTTTAATTTTCAAATTTCTAGAGGCATTTTCATAATTTTCAGTTTTAGGAGTCTTTTTGTAATTTTCAATTTTCAGTTTATTATATATATGTGGCTCTGGGGATTAGAGGGAGATGCTTGATTATTATTAAGAAAACTTGTTTGAGATGAGATTATCACTCTTTTCATTGGAGAGCGTGACCCCCTCTCGAATCGGTGGCTTGGGAGAGCGAAATCCTCTCGTAAGGTCTCATCTTTATCCTTGTAATCCTTGCTTTCAATTTATTATTAATAAAAACTGCCCCTTTTGTTCCAATTTTCCACTTGCTAGCCCTAAAATCATCTTTCCACCAAAAACCCCACATTTCCACCAGAAATCATCTTTTTATACACCAAAACCCTAGAAAATCCCATCAATTTCCTATGTGTTGCAATTTGCATTTCGTCAGTAGACATGGGAGATCCATTGTAGATCTAATAATGAATGGATTCACTATGATTAACCAGTGCAAGGTACTTAAATTATCAAACTATTGAAGTATTGAGGTAGATCCGGTCAAACATTATTGAGGTCTTATAAGATTCGTAACCAGTATTTTAATATGCTTGGGGTTTCTGGCCGTAATGGCAGATCCACAAATCTCTTACCTACCCATAAAAATCCCTCCTTTTCCATAAGAATCCCATTTTTTCACCCCCAAAAACCCATAAAATAATATTTTTATCCTAATTCCATATTCGGATCGCATCAAATTGGTATCAGAACACGTCGATCCATGGCAGCTACGAGATCTAAGGATAAAATCGACGCGTTGGAAGAGAAGATGGAGAAGATGGACGATGCGATCCAAGAACTCACGAAGGAAATTGAAGATCAAGGTATCGAGACAGATCGGAAGTTGACGCAATTCATGGAAACCATAAATCAGAAATTCGCGACGCATTCCAAGAGGATTGATTCAAATCAGGCCGAAACCCTAACGCAACACTTTTCAGATCCAAAGACGACAGAGTTCAGATCTGAACAAAAACTCAGATCTATGGTAGAAGGCATCGTCTTTGAACCAAAAAGGCGGAAAAGTTAACAACATTGACGCGGATCTGCATCCAGACGACGAAGATCGACGCAAGGAAAGGAGTGGCGGGCTTGTCGACCCTCCGCAGGGGTTCGACGGGGGGCCAAAAAGGGCGGTCGGGCCTGCAGGCAGGCCTGCAAGCCCTACTCGGCATGCCCGCATGCTTGCAAGGCACGTGGCCCCTTTTGCAGCTCTGCAGGCCCCGCCTTGTCCCGACGAAATTTTTCAGGACCCGTTTTGGCACATCGACACTCTTAAATGGCCACAATGCCAATGGTTTTCAACTGGACGTCCTCCCGAGCGTCAGCATTTCTGTTTTGAGCATGGAGGACCGACGGATAGACGACGACCGTGACTTTCTTCCAAAGGTCGTTGAAGGCGATGGAGACCAATCATACCCCTTTGACCCAGGAGGAGACGATCATCATGGAATACCCCGTCCACGCACTACACACACCACCTTGAGGACAAGGCGACTCTTCGGGGGCGGAGTAATGATATGATTAGGGTTTCTAGCCATAATAACAGATCTGTAATTTCTGGGCACATTGGCATTTCTGTAATTTTTCGGGTCCAGGAGCATATTTGTAATTTTGGGTAAAACCCCTACGTCAGGGGTATTTTGGTAATTTAGGGGTGACGGCTCAATAAGAGTTTTATTATAAATAAAGGGGGAGATCTAGAGAGGATGGGAGGTGGATTTTTTTAGAAGAATAGGGTAGATCACTTTAGATCTAATGGGAGATTTAGACTTTATCTCAAATCAAAGCTAAGAAAGCAGTCCACCTCTTGTAAGTGGCCAACTTTATCTTTGAATTTCAGTTTTTATCAATAAAAATACCCCCTTTCTTCCCCAAATCTCATCCCTATCCATAAAATCCCTCCATTCCCATAAAAATCCCATTTTCACCCCCAAAACCCCATTATCATATTTTTATCCTAATTCCAGATCCGGATCGCATCATATTTCTGGATAAGCACCATTAGATTATTGGTTGACTGAGCTACTTTAAAGTCCCAAACATGTATAATTACTAATTAGATCTTGCATGAGCCTAGTTATGCTTAATGCCTATATGGGGTTAAGCGTTGACTGTGGACTCGACAGTAACCATAAATTCCCAAAGGCCAGCACTGGGTGTTAGGAAAGGAAAGGATAAATACAGACACAAGAGAATCGATTTGGTCTGCAACTATCTAATTGAGTTTGGTTTGACAATGAAATGAGGGATCAATTGATTAATTAGCGCTACTTTTAGCCTAATCTAAATGAATAACTAATTTCCTAAAAAAATTAATCCTAGTTAACACAATTGGTTGAGTTAATTAAGGCTAATATGTCGTCGGGTTAAAGCCAATAACATTAACACATTAAGGTTAGAGTTATAACCATGCTAAGGTTTGGACTAAACAAGCTAGAAAAAGGGAGTGAGGCTCATAGAAAGGAACAGAATTTTCTTCTATTTTCTCATCTCCTCTCAACTGCTACCGTAGATGATCTGGGCTATAAAACATGGATGCTCAATCAAATCAGCAAGGGATCTGCAATTGTGAAAATGATTTTGCCAAGAATAGATGTAGGCGAGTGGATTAGCAAAATTAACGAACCAATGTAAGTCTTCACTTTCTTTAGCATTAAAATTTTTTAATGTAGATATAAAGATCACAATTATTGTCTTCTGCCGCCAACATTAGAGTAAACTTTAAATTTAGCAATCAGATTTTGCTACAATAATTGTAGGCGTCTGTCAATAGTAAGGTCAAAGAACAGTATTTAATGCTAGTGTTTATCACAACCGTCGGCGGTTCATCACAACCGTCTTTAAAACTAGCATTTGATCCCAACACAAAACGTAAAAGAATAATCCAAGAGATAAAGTGGAAATACAGACTGAACTACATGCTTTCTAAGACGTGCAGGAAGATGCAAGCATAGAAAGCTAAAATCAGATCCAGAAGTAATGCGAGTCCAAGCCCAAGCCCAATTTGATGCCACAGCTTGAGTGAGAGATTCGCAGAGCTAAAATTAGAGGTTGAGCTTGCAGAGTCAAAATTAAAAGCAAAATCAGACCCTAACCTCAAGCTTTTGCCCCAGCCTGAGTCCAAGCTGGAGTCCAAGGCCAAGCTACTTGATGGTCTTAAATTAGAGCTTGATATGAAGATGCATCACTTCGTCAAGAGAATCCCTCCCACATTCTCGTTCAAATGACACAACCGACTAACTTTGTAATTATGAATATATCTCCACCAACCAGTCAATATGTTTAATGTTTAGTTTTATCTATATGTTATTCCTTCCTTTACAAAGCTGTCCCCAATGTGTTCGTTTAAGCTTTTTGATTTTGTGCATATTCAAAACTCAAGGTTGGGTTTTTTCAATTAGGAAAGATTTGACGCATGACAAAGATGTATAAATAGTTAATTTGCTTGAAAACTAATGACGTGCTAAAGATTCAACAAAAGAACTATAGTCTCTTTTAAGTTTATTTTAGTTGTTTTAATAAGTGACATGTGTTGTGCACATAGGCTCATTGAGCTTTAGAGCTTCTAGTATTTTCTTTATTTGATTTTATATACACGTGTTGAGCATGTGGCTTAGATCTATAATAAACATGTAATCAGAAATGATTTATCATTGAAGAGTTGATGAATGAGAATGATTTTGTTTATTTTAAAAGTAATTTTATAGATTCATAAAGACCCATGGATCTCTTAGAAATCTACATGCATGTGAAGTGCTCGTGAGGGCGGTGAGGCTCCTAGGCATGAGGTCTAAAAGTTATCCTTTAGTTATCCCTAATCAATCAACTTCTACCCTAGTTCATCCCCTAATCCACCAGATCCCTAATTCTTCCTCAAATCCCACCATCTTAGAATCCTAAATTTTGTTTCCACTTCATGTTTCCCATCAAAAGTGATTCACGAAATAGGGTAGAATGCCAAATGTGGGGTTTAGAAGAGTCAACCTCAAGAAAAGTAACCTTGTTTAGCTTGCCTTATTAATTAATTGAGTAAATCATGAAAGAGCTAGAATAGAACCGATGAATCGGTATAAAGAGTTACATGCCCTTACAATAGCTGTCTTCGGTGACAGATCAACTTTTTAGAGTTAAACAACCTTGTCAAAACTTCGTTTTTCTGACTTCAACATTTAACAAGGGCTCATCTGTAAGTATGAGAATATGTAACATAACCAACACACACCATTAGTTGATTCTAATTTATAAACTTCGTTTATAAGAAAATGTGCGTGTTTATATACATCTTGTGTCCATATTAGATATATGACTTGATTTAATATATCACACAAGCTTTTGTGTGTGTGGGACTTGTGCAAGCTGGCTAAAAGTGAGTAGACATTATTTGAGTTCGGCTCGTTTTAAATTCGAGGTTGCTTAAAACGAGTTAAATTCCAAGGCGGGACAAACTGTTTGCGAGTGGCTCATTGATTTGACAACCATAATACCAAATCAAGCATGCTAAGTTTCCCTCCACTTCACGATGGTTATCATGATCAAAAATATAAGAATTTCAGAACTTGATGATTTGACATGGTTACCAAAGCTATAAATGTAGCAAACATCAAATATTAATATATAAACATTATATTTTTTTCCTATTTTATTCAATGTAGGACTATTATTCTTAACAATATATAGATTAATCTGCTGTACATGACATATGAGAGATCTCCTTCATATACATTGGCATGGCATATTTTCGATAATATAGTATAAGGGGCCATTTTAGGTGTTGTTTTTGTCCTCGCATGCTTCTTATGGAAGAGAATGTCTAATATCATTGCATAAAAGAGAGATCTCACATGCAATATGAGGCCCATTAATCACTCACTCGCATTTATACAAGCAATATGGGTGTCAGCTACCCTAGGTGAAGAACGTCCATATGCAATCGTCAAGAATTCTATTTCTATTTTTAGATGATAGCCACCTTTCATTTTGATCTTTATATTCTAAAAACCCAATACATCGAATATTGTCGCCCTACTTTCCACTATACCGGGGAAGGGAATAAAACCCCCATAACGAGCTTAAATCAAGAGGAAAATGAGTATATTTTTATCTTTTTTTTTTGTTTTCTTTTCCTCTTCATTTAAATATGCCTAGTGTCAATGAATACTCAAATCCTTATTCAACATACAGATTTCATTTAACAAGCAACAAATAGAAAAAGAAAACTAAAAATTGTTACATTCCAGTCTGAAATAAAGGAAAATATCTACTAAAATTGGAGTTCAATTATTCCAACCAAAAAAACATCAATGATAAATAATAAGACTCTACGGCTAGTACAAAATAAAATAAAATAAAATACATGCATTATTGGTAATTATTAAAAAAGAAAATATAAATAACTAAGCCTAATCTTCTAGGAACAAATGCTCCCCATAGTGAACCTACACAAAAAATCAGCCTTTATAAACTTGCTCTACAAACCAAACTTGCTCTCCAAATCTGACTGAAATTTAACAAAAGATAATATGGTCGGTGAGATTTTACTCGATATGTTCCCAAAACAGATAATTTACCCTTTTTAAGCAGGGTTTAAATATTTAGTAATTTTATAGAATCATAAATCAACATTATCTTAAGAAAAACAACTTTCTTTTTTAATCATTTAATTGTTTAGAAGTAAAAAAACATGAATTGAGATGGTAAGTCTATGCAGTAATATGATAAGTATGGCGATAAATCAAGTGTATCATAAATCATGAACTATCAGTAAATAAATGAATAAGCAAGATGATCAATGAATAAAACTAATATCAACGAATACATCTAGTCTATGGTGTCAAGTACAATATTATGATACTAGTCTATGGTGTCAAGAATAGTATGTTGATACAATTTCAGGGTGTCAAGTACAATATGATGACATTAATCTAATGTGTAACTCACACATGAGGGTATGATTTGCAATTTTGGAGTTCTGTCTACTCGAAACGACGATCAATATGGACCAAAACCTTCTCACACGATGCAACGCCATCCGTAGATCGTAACCCTCCCACACGATTCTCGATCCGAACTGAAAATCATAGGTTGTAAGCTTCCCCAATAGTTGACACATGTGTTACAACAATTGGATCGCAATTTGTAGTGTCCATTAGTACCTTTCCATACCCACGACTTTGTACGATCATTGGGTAGCCTCGTAGCTCCCGCACCCTTCGTGGCAATGAGTTTCACATACCCGCATGTCACGTAATTATTCTACATTTTTGATCTAATATCCATAAAATATTGTTGAATAAAGCATATATCATCTCTAAAACCGATGCTACTGTGATAACTATAATGCTAATGTATCCATAATCATGCTACAGTAATTTTCATAAAAAAATTTAATGATCTTGGATAATATTAACTAATTTCTGGAGCTAAGCAATGATTAGGACAATATTATCAAGTTCATTATTTCAATTAATTATGAAGAACACAAGATTAATTCATCTCAAAATTCTAATTAAACTGAAAATAAAAATCCAATGAAACTGAAATAAAATCTCATTAAACTAAAATTAAAATCCAATCAAACGGAAGTAAAAATCTAATTAGATGGAAATTAAAATCTAATTAAACTAAAATTAAAACTAATTAAACTGACATTACAATCCAATTAAACAGAAATTAAATTCTAGGCGAACCTCAATTAAATTTCAAGGAAATCTAGTATAAGCATCATTAAATCAACCCAAAATTCAAATCCCTAAAAACCAACTTAAATCTTGATATTTAGTAAAAATTCAAATATAAATTATGGCCTAACAATCTTTTTGAATCAATTCCTTAAAAATTAAATTTTATGCAAAATTTCTTCCAAATCAGCGTAAAACAAAAGTTAAGATTTAAAGTAACTGGAAATTATAAAGGAAATTAAAGGGACCCTACCTCTTGAGAAATCAACTATGAAAGATGGTGGGCTTCTATGAGGAGAAAACAGAGAGAAGGGGAAGATAGAAGTGTAATTCTAGATTGGATTTTATTATACATGCACACACATATATAGTTTGGGATTGGGTTAGTTAATTTGAATTGGATTTATTTAGTTAGTTAAGATTTGATGTAATTTTTAAAACAAATCATGTTATCAGTCCAGTTTTAAATAAATCATAAGTCTTGAAATTTAGATTTTAATGTTCAAATTTTAAAACTAAAATAAAATTAATTAGGATTAAATAATAAGTTAACTAAAAAATCCTACGTCCCTGTTTTAAATAAATCTGAACTTTCAACATGTAGATTTGAATATTTAAATTTTGAAATTGAAATTAAATTAATTAGGATTTGATTTTCTTTTAAAACGGACTTGGTTTTTAATCTAATTTTAAATAATTCCTGAATTTTGACAGCTAAATTCGACGGTTTAAACTTGAAATTTATTATGAGATTAAATAAGCATTGAATAGATGGTTTATTCGGTGTAACTAGGTCGGTTTTGGTATTAGTTTTATTTAGATTAGAATTTGTATTTAGTTAGAATTTATGATTTGATTTTAAAACCAATTTTGTTAATAATCTAATTTAAATAAGAGTTTAATGGGAATCATGTGGCCAAGGAGGATTTTCCTACTTGGTCCACCCACGGCCAAGCCCCCCCATATTTTTTTGAAATATGCTCTACACCTCATTGATGATCATGACACCAAAAATCAAGTAATTCCAACACTTTTTGCCCATCAATCCAACAGTTGCAAAAAGTTCAATGTTATGCGACCATTGATTTTGCAATGAGTGGGTCGATGGGCAAAAAGTGTTGAAATCGCTTGATTTTTGGTGTGGTGATCATCCATGAGGTGTAGATCATGTTGGAAAAAAAATTTCACAAAAATATAGAGGGGCTTGGCCAGTGGTGGACCAAGGAGGAAAATCGTCTTTGGCCACATAATTCACATTAAACTCTTTAATTAATTTTGTATTTTGAAATTTAGATTTGAAATTTGAAATTTATATAGGATTTAATTAATTGGGTAAAAATAACATGCAGGTTTTAACTAATTAAATTAAAAATAAATTTCAAAAAATTCATCAAAAATGACAAAAAATTCTAATAAATTATTTAAAATAATTTGAACTAAAAATACATCATAAGTTTACAATGACTACTGAAAACAATTTGGGACCATTACAAAAATCTATTGAACCTGGGTGATTTCCTTGTTCATACCGTCGTAGCAAATTTAACAATTTCGTAATGATATAATTTTCTATAATGGCTAGATGAACCAACAAAATACATTAGGTTCACTAGATATTTGATGTATTGATATTTTAGAATATAAAGATCAAAATGAACAATATTGTTCATCCAAAAATAATGAAGAGTTGAGTTTTTAACGACCGCATTGGAGGGTTTTCCTCCCATGCTAACCAACAACCATATACATACTAGAAATAACTCGTGCACATAGTGCATGGGAAGACCAAAACCCCCCACTCACAGGATGCGGGGCCATCGCACAGTGACAAAAGAGAGAAGAGTATGGTTGTGTGTGGGTATTGTCCTGGGATAAAATGGGGTCAGGTTGCTCAAGTCAAGGTCAGGTCAGCCCATGCGGGAAAGTCAGACATGGCAGGTATTCCAGGCATGTCTTCAGTTCTTCAAGGCAGGTTAGGTCTTCCAAGCAAGTCTTCCAAGCAAGCCATGTCTTCCAGGTTGGTCTTCTTCCCTCTCCCATCACTCCCTCTCATCCCTCATCAATCCATCAACTCACTCCAATCAAACTAATCAACTCAACCACATCTTCATGAACCCAACAGGACATCCAGAGCCACACCCCCCAGTGGACCCCCAAAACCTCATCTCAACCCTCCATCCCCTACAGGATGATGTGGCCAGATCCTAGCCACCACGCTATCAACCCGTTATCCTAGTCAGCAAGATTCTCCTCTCAAATGTATAATAGATATAAATGAGAAAAATGTGTATCAGCTAATCAAGAAGAAAATTTCCTCCTTGGATAGCGTCAAAACCTAACCTCTCTTTTTTCCTTTGCTCCAATCTATTCATTTTGATCTTCATGTTCTAAATACTCAAACTATCAAATTTCAAGTAAATCCAAAGGGTTTTCTCGTTCATCCACTCATTACAAGTTTAACGACTTTGTAGTAATAGAATTTGTTTCAATGGCTAGATGAATGATCAAAATCCTTAGGTTTCACTTGAAAATCGACGATTTGGGATTTTAAAATATAAAGATCAAAATGAACGGATCCGATCATAAAAATAATATGGAGTTAGGTTACGTGAGCTAGACATGGAGCGGTAATTTTCTTCATGGCTAGCTGACCTCTACATTTCTATATATATGGGGTTTTACTGTGCAAATTTTTTGCACAAACCCCCATGCGAAAAAGTTCTTATTTTTCTGAAATTAATTTTCATTTTTTAATTCAATCCATATCTGTTACAAAATTATGTCTATATATATATATATATATATATATATATATATATATATATATATATATATATATATATATATGGATGAACTCTATGGGGATTGATATGACCCTCGTTCAACCCATTACAAAATTTAATTGTTTCAGAACTAGAACTTTTTGTAATGCCTCGATTGAAAGTCAAATCCCATTATTTTTCACCTATTATTTTTCGTGGGGTGTAAAATTGAATGGAGTGAAGAATGAAAAATATCTAAAAAATTCCAAAAATAGTAATTTCGCAAAGAAAAACCCGTGCGAAAATTTCGCACATGAAATTTCTCATATATATATATATATATATATATATATATATATATATATATGAGAGTAATGGGTATCGTACGCCGTATGAGAAAGGGCCTCATATGCCCTCTCACATAAAGCAACCAAGTACAAGCACATGTGGGCTTGTACTTGGTTGTACCCACCCCATTATGTGAGAGGGCATATGAGGCCCTCTCTCATACGGCATATGATACCCATTATTCTATATATATATGTATATATGTATATATATGTATATATGTATATATATGTATATATATGTATATATGTATATATATGTATATATATGTATATATAGAATAATGGCTATCATACGCCATATGAGAGCTTCTCTCATACGCCCTCTCACATAAAGCACCCAAGTACAACCAAGTACAAGCCCATGTGGGCTTGTACTTGGGTGCTTTATGTGAGAGGGAGTATGAGAGAAGCTCTCATATGACGTATGATACCCATTAATCCCATGTATATATATATATATATATATATATATATATATGTATGTATGTATGTATATATATGTATGTATGTATGTATATATATGTATGTATGTATATATATAGTTTATGGCTGGAGCTTTGGCTCCTTCCTATTGTCTCAAAAATATCATAATAGAATTCGCTCAAGAAAATCTCTTACCAGAAGATTTTGTGGCTTTATGTCACGATGACACACCCCTACAACACCGTGAATGTAAGCAAGACCACGGCATATCTACACCATATGGAAATACTGTTCGTGAGAAGGATGCCAAGATAGCAAAGAATTTAATTATAGAAGAATTTTCTGTGATGGTTGATACTTAAACATAGTTGAATGGGTCATGGTTTACCTGGTATGTGTACAGTTGGACAAATAATAGAGGCATATGTTGATGCATCCGATTATAATACTTTAGTACACGATGAACAGTCTCAGGAACATATTCAAGTACAAGGTTCAGGTACACCTCATTTTTGTCAGTGGTAGAAAAGAAGTAGTGCCTCAGTTGAACTACATTAGGATGGTCAAGCAAGTGCATAACTTGGAGTTCCCTATTCTTATATCTCTTATCCTGCAGCACCTTCTTAATAGCAACTGATTCCCCTGTTTCCAGACACTTTGCCTGTAATAAGGCAAAATTTTCAATGACCACAAGGATAACAAAATAGATGAACACTATTGAAAAGATAAAAGTTAGCATGAAAGGAATAATCAACGATGCATACCTGAAAGACTACACCAAATGAACCAGTGCCAACAACACGTTCAGCCATGTACGATATTGTCTGACATCGCATTCACAAACAAATGTTATTTTTCAAGCTTAAGACCGAATAAGCTCATATGAAAAAAGTTCGAAACAAATTGATCAGAGGACAGTTCAGTTCAACTGCATTTTTCAATAGACGGAGTCCGCTACACATTACCTATCTAGAGTATAAAGTGATGAAGGCTGCTGCATTGAAGCATACAACTATTATAGGTATTTTTCATATCAACAATGGTAGGAAAACAAAATGTGACGAAACATTTGGAATACAGAGGAGAAATTCAAAGTATCAATAATGTTACCGCGATCAGTATCCAAGCCCAATTGAACATAACCAATCTGAAAACGTCTAAAGCAGCAGCAGCAACAGATCAGCTTAAGGTTAATATTAAGAAATTAGTCATGTTAAATGAAATGATCTAGATGAGGACCTATCAAGTCAGCCATCCTAGAAGCTCTCCAACTAAAGAACACTTAACATGGAGTTTTTTTTTCAATTGGTTCCTTACTCAAAGATGGGTAGCCACGTAAACTATTGATTTCACGGCAATTACTATATGCTAGGCACCTCGAAGTGAATATCCATGTGGGATCATTCACACTTAGTGTTTGTGACATTTAGGCAGGGCCGTGCTTGCTCTTCATGAAAAGTGAACTGGAAACAATACGACGGGAGACTAGAAGGAGAATCTGGGGCAAGATTCAGGTTATTTAAGGCATAAAGGATTTTAGAGCTAAAATGTTTTAGAAACCCTCCAGCTTATAGAAGATACAGGTTATTTAAGAATAAAACATTAACAATTGCGACAAATTGCATCTGCATCAACTGAACAAATACAAAAAGGCCCAAATCAAGGTCTGAAAATCTTACTATTGGTCCTGGTATTCGATCCCTCCTGTTGGTATCAGTATTGAGGGTTTAGGAGTTTCAACAGATTCAGATCAGAAGAGTCAGATCGTTGTATCAGCAACTTCAAGTTTTCTTTTAAAAAATAATCAAATTTTCAGGAACAAAAAATTGTAAAGACAATTAGCAACATTTACACAAGTTCCTTTTGAACATTAATAAAGTTTAGAGATGAATTTAAGTCGGTACTTTCGCTTTATTGGTACATTATACGTTGAAAATTGTCATACCAGTTTTGGCTTGTAAACTGTACTTTTATCATTGCTGACTTTGTTCTTAGACCTAAATTTAAGGTGATCTTCTCTTCTAAGTTTACTATTTCCAAATTATTAATTCGTGTGTCCATTAATTCATTATATTTTTCTCATATGTTTTTCATGCTAGTTTCCATGTTTAGCTGGATGGAAGTGGGATGAAAGTGCAAAGATGGAGCACTGTTTGCTACTTTTTACTGTTTGTTTTGACCAAAGTGGCTTCTAAAATTGGACTGACTTTCACCCCGTAAAAGAGAGAGAATACTTAACTTTCAAAAATGACTTCCTTTCAAAAAGTTCAAAGTCACATATGGACGTTGAAAATGAGGCCAAACACAGAAACAAATTAACAATATGCTAATTAGGACAAAAGTGTGAGCGTGTCTGTATGCATGTGTGTCCATGTGATAATATAATTACTATAAATATATTAAAATATTGATGCCAAGTTATTCTCTTCGTGCACTTTCCTATTTGGTATTAATATAAAAACAATCTATTCTGTTTTAGCTCTCCAATTTACTAAGATGATGGACCCACCAGTAAAATAAAAGTCACATTCTTCCATTCCACTCTAATTAAACCAATTACCCTCACATATAGGTTGTTAGTCATTTAATGAGTAGCATATTGATCATCAATTGTTTAATGGAGCAACATTTATGTCTTCTTTTTCTTTTTCTTTTTCTTTTTCTTTTTCTTTTTCTTTTTCTTTTTCTTTTTCTTTTTCTTGGGGTTTATGACCTGCAAGTTAGTATGATTTCCATTCTGATGCCATTATGCAAGTTAGTATGATTTCCTTTTGTTTTCAATATGTCCTTGTCATTTTTTCTTACCAAATCTTTCCATTTTTCCCTCCTTGGTGCTTTTTTTATTCTTTACTTTTTTTACCTCAAAGAACCTTTTTCCTTTACCTCAAAGCCTTCCTCTTTTAATTATTTAGCTTTTAAATTAGGCACATTCAATTCATACCGCTTCTTCATTTCCAACTCTTTCCCTTTTTTCCTTTGAGACATTTTGTTTTTATTCTCTACTATTTTAGTATTTTTAACCAAACAAATTTTCTCTTTTTCTTTCCTCTGTAGCCTGAAGTTTGCTAAGACCTGGGAAACTTTCTTTTGTTCTCATGCCAGCTTGTACTACTTTCCTATTTGGTCTCGCTCTTGTATCGGTTCATAATGGGTTGATAAGACCCAAAACTAGACAATCGAATTTGGCAACCAAGTTTGCCAAACTAGGGTTTCATTTATGTTAAAACAACTGTAATGGCCTAACCTTTTAATACTCTTTTTAATAAATATTTTTAACTGGAAAGTAATTTATAATTATTCGTTGAGTCTCAAACATGAATGCAATAGCAGTTCAATGGTTGAGACTCTAGTTGAGTTGTGTTTACATGAGGTCATATGTTCAAGTTCTCTACCTGGTATTTGTATTTGTATTTGTATTTTAATTATTTCTTTCCTTCCGCAAGAGTTTTGAATTTAGGAGTTAATGGGTCGGATCCAAAACAATCCCCGATCCACTAAATTTCTATTCGGTTTTAAAAATTAAATAATAAATAAACAAGAGAGAAAAATACATGCATGTTCTTTTCAATGTTTTCATGCGAAGAGAGAGAATAAAAGAAAAAAAGGAAAAACATAGCAGGTGAAGCTATCACCAAGGGGGATGAGGGTACCCCCAACATAAACCTCACCCCTGGCACGTTTCAACCGAGAAAGAAAAAAGTGAAATGAAATGAAAAAATATATAAAGAAAATATATAAGGAAAAATCATATTTTTCATCATCCTTGACCATGGCAACTCCGATGATCTCCTGTTCATAGTTTAGACATCGTCAAAAAAATTAAGATAAGTTTCTCCCTCGCTTATATTAAATTTTAGATGAAATTATTTGTTACCTACCAAATTAGTGGTTTATGTTTGAAATTAAAGATTTTGGGTGATATGCATCATGCGATTATCAAAATATAATTTTTAAATCATGTCAATTAAAGTGAGTTTTCTCACCCCAGAAATTTATTTAAATTAAATTATAATTTGACAAGATATTCTTGATCAATGATTGGGTGGTTTTGATTGATGAGTAAATTTGGTTAATCTAATTAAATGGAATTGAATGTGAATTTTGGTTGTTTTGGTGATTGCTCGGCCTGTAACAATTATTTTTATTCTGATGTTAATTTGGCCAAAATTGGGTCTACCATTAATTGTAAATTTCGGCCTTCATAATTAATTCCTTCTCTGGTAATTTTGGCTATTATATGTGTTGGTCTTGTTAATTTCAATTCATGGATACTAATTGATCTAATTGTATGATGTACAATTTCATCACTATTATAGTTCAATCACTATTATAGTTTAATTCAAGCTGAATGTGAACACAAGCCCTGTCAATGATCTTTTTATATGGTGTACAATTCGGCCATGGCTCTGTTAATTCATGTTAACCATGAGAAATTAGGCCCTACAATGATTTACTCATTTGGTGTATAAATCAATTCATGTCGCAATTTCAGATTAAGATGATTCAGTCCATATAGCAATTTTTGATTTGATTGCCCCAATAGCATAGCTCCTTAGCTTTGATTAACATTTCATGTAGCATACCTCCTGATACTAATTATAATGATTAATAGATTAAAGGTAAATTAATCAATAATTTTCCTGTAACGTACTAATTGATGTTATTTAAAATGATTAATTGCTTACTAGTTAATTAACGTTAATTAAAATTGATTGTTTTTCGCATTGGTTTGAATAGTTAATATTGTACTTTCGGTTACTAAATGTATTGGATTAATGTGGGCATGGAAACGTAAATAGAATGATTGATTGAATGGATTAGGAAGACGTATGACAAAATACAAATTGAATTGATTGAGGATACACGTCACACATGAACGGAATATACAGATTGACTGTATAGACTTTATACTTGACATAGAATTAATTGATAGTGCAGGACATAGACACATGGGGTTGGGACAGCTCATTGTCACAGAAGATGCGAGTGACAAGGTTTATATTTTACATATTATCATCACCTTTTGAAAATGAAGGTGGTGTCTTTATTATCCATGTCGTCCAGACATAGATGCATAATAGAGTTGCCCATGTGAGTACTTCAAAGGTAGGGTGATACCGTATGTTACATATTGTGCACTCGGATATAAGCTAAACGCTAAACTAGGGTAACTACATACAGATTGATACCATACAACTAGTGATATTAGATTTCCATATTGATTGTCATGCATCGGCATTGCTTATTTATTAACCGCTTAGAATAATTTTTCTGTTAGATAAAATATGCATACGAATGTTAATTAGGATACATAATATTCAAATAAATTACTGAGAAACCTATCGAGCGATCACTCACTAGCGATCACTCACTGATGAATATTTCCTTTGCTGAAATGTTGGTTTGAAATGGTCACCTAGGAGGCAAACCTTGCAACTCAGACCTTCACAAAGCATGATTATGTAGCGGTTGTTATTATTGCATTTTTCTTTATTTTCATTTCTTTCATTAATTTAATGAGTGTGCATTCGTGTATGGAACAATATTATTGTACTGACCTGGTGGGCCTTATTTTTTTATGATGTCTTATTTCTGAGACAGATGGATTGTAATAATTAATTGTTTAATTATTTTGTGTTTCTTGTTTGAGTTATACATGTAGAACCTATGATGTAATCATTCTTCACTTTTATTTTACGCTTATCGTATTTAAATCAAGTGAACAAAAATACTCTCATTTTAATTAAACACATCGTGGTCCTGTTTCATTCCGCATTCTGAAGTATTATGAAAAACAATGTGTGACAGGTTTTGTTGGTGGCTCATGCAGGTCCTGTGAAAATTTTAACAAACAACTTAGAAATGTTAAACTATCGATCTTTAAAATCTTTTCACTTAACTTTCGAGTCTCCATATTTTTATAGTTCATGTCTGGATGCGACTACACCTGGAGAATAATGGAAATGCATCGTTGTTTACGGACATTCCCGATGTGGTGAACGTTATGCGCTACTAAAGAGCGAAGAGCATCAGGCTGAGATCCAACGACATCAAATTGTGATCCAATAACAACAATCAACGCTCCTTCAATAAGGACTTTAACGGGCTCAATGGGCTAGACCTGTAGTCAAGCAATTTCGAACGCTACATCTGAAGAGCTTAACCAAGAAAGAAAGTCCTCTGGAGGTCAAAGAGTGGACCCAAAGCATTAAGGATAACTTAGACGATGCCCACAATCACATCCCGTAAAAAGGGTAGGTTGGTGTCACCAAACTCCAATTAACTGAAAATGCTAGGCGCCAGTGGCAAGTGGAAGACTCGTTTAGTTCGACATGTTCCTTAGGACACCTTCCATTAACTATTTGATGATGAATATTTTTCTAAGATGATAACGAAAGAGCTCCAACAATGTTTCATCAACATGATTCAGGGTTTCAAGATCATGGATGAACATGATGATGAGTTTTCATGTTCAATTGGTAAATGAATTTTCAATCTGTTTTCATTGATATTCGTGTTATCTTTTTAAAATTTTACGTTTACTCTTTCTGTATTGTAGATTTGGTTGTCACGCATTTCACTTCCAATAAGGTATGAACTTTGATATTCAAGCATCGATATCCTCCACCAAGCTGAACATTCGTGATAATGTGTAGAGGAAGAAAAGAATCGTGAAGCCATTGACATGCATCCTAAGGTGATTTAGACCAGATGAGGAATGCACCTTGATGGTGCTAATAGAGAAGGCTTTTTGATCGACATAGCCTACTCAATTTAAGAAGCTAGAAGCCACAGCAAACGTTCAACGATCAATTAAATGTTTCCATTACAGCAAGCCAGAACACCTCAAAAGGACTGTTAACTTTGGCTTAACCAATACCTTATTTATGGAATATAAAGACACACTATCAGAGACTGCCATCACTAAGCCAACAGGCCAGCGCTCCCAGCCTTAGCAGCTGCCAATTCTACTTAGCAAACAATGCATATACATGTTCAGCAGTGAGCCTTCCACCAGGCTAGACCGAACCCACCAAATGCTAGCCATTCACTATGATAGCTGAAGAGGCTAAGGCCATTGACCAAATGATCGATGGCTTCTAACTTTCTCTTTACATTTATTATACTTTTTTACTTATTTCTTGTTGCTGGTTCTTGGTATCAACTGCTAGGCCATCATTATATTCTAGGCGTAGTTTTGGTAGCATCTACTCCGGTATTAGGGCTTTTTGATCTAGGAGCTTTCCATTGATTTTTATCCTGTTAGTTTGTATCAAACTATTCGATTTATGTCAACCATCTCACATCAAGTTAGGGTATCGACATGGGCAGTGGCATGTTGCAATTATTCAATGGTTGTAGCTTGTGTCTTGTAGTGATTTGTGGACGAGAGCACTTCACGGACTTTATGGTGATCGACATACCAAGTTTCGACGCAATGTTCATAATAGACAGGTATGAGACTGTTCGCGCTACTATCGGTTGTCATCGAAAGAGGGTAGTATCAATTTTCTACATTTTGCAGGGATCCACTATACGAGAATGAGGAATGGCTTAGGAAAGAAGGCTCTAATACCATGTAAGAAAAAGGCAGATCGGTAGATTGGTCCACAATTAGTCACATTGGTAAGAAGACAACCCGATTTGAAACGGTATCTAGCATAAAAAAACTCAAAAACAATGGGTAAATGCCCAACTTTTAATTTATGAACATCACCTTTCTCCATTTTATCCACTTAACAGTATGTAGAAAGATTCTTACACCTATTAGAAAAGTTAAAATAAAAAAAATTGAACATCATATTTCCACTTGAGTAGGTTGATCATGATGGATCAAAACATTTCCAGTTGATCATAATTTATACTTTTGGAGCATCAAAATCTATATGTACATTGAGATATAAAACAATAAAAGACATTGTCCTAGAGTGACAAAGATAAGCTTATGAAATGCAACTAAAAAATAAAGTGTTAATATTACAAGAGAAAATCAAATCACCTGCTTTGGCTGGCCATTTCGACCACCTAACGTAGTAGCGATTATCTGACCTGTCTCAGTTCCATTTCCTTTCAACATTGATGTTTCTACGACCTTCCCAAGCCATTAACAAATGTTACCGATCACTGGATATAACTGAAATACAAAGGAAATGCAATGGACATATAAGAATACAATGAGATGGACCTTATCACTTTGATCATGAATTTTCTCGTCTCTAATTGTCATTTCATGCATTTCCTTTGGAAGCTGATCAACACATGCATCTCCAGTCATTGCTGTAGAATCATCTATTTTTGACGTCTTTGCATTAGAATCCAAGTAGGTTGGTCCTGTATGTATATTTACATCCATAGCAGTATCTTCAACCATGTCTGGTTCTGCTGGAACTTCGCCACCATTATCTGGGTCAACTTTTGCTCTTTTGATTCCAGAATCCCCATCCTGATGTAACAAGTTCGTGACAAAACAGAAGTCGGTAACCAAGCAGTGAGAGATCAAAATAAAGCTATGGTCTTGCAAATACGCATGATTCCTGATTTAGAAACCAACCAAAACCAAAATATCAAACAACATTTGTACTGTAACAGACATGACTTGACGGTAGCTTCTCTAGCAAGAGATCTAATGGTGGGGGGCAAATTAGGAAACAATGGAAAGATTTATGAAATTACAAAAAAAGATAACAACAGACAAGAAATCACACCATCAGAAAGAGGGGATTGGGAATCACAACTTCAATTCAATAATAAAAAATCCAAATCAATAAACTCAATGCATTTAATTATAAAAATGAAAGTTCCTTTCTTTTTGAAGAGATTACACCAGCACCTTTATCTATAGAATTAGAATAACACATAAAAGAACACTAGACTCAAGTTAAATATTATATTAGTCAATCTTTATCTAGACTCAAATTATGTATTACCTAAGTGAATCATTATCTATAGATTAAGACTAACCAATAAATGAAATCCAACCCATTTAAATGATTAATTAAATTCAATCTATGAATTAAATAAAAGAATAAAACCAATTCGCTTCAGGGCTAAGCCTCTGGCTGACCTGCCGTCTCCAAATTAAGCACTTCAACATGTCCAGTGTAACACCCATTTCAGTAAGCATGTGATGCATCAAGCTGCTCAAAGAGCTTGATGAGTTTGGTTGATCGCTAAGGGTTTATTAATATCAAAACCATGACATTCAATACTCATGCAAGCTCACTCATCATGCATTTAACCCTATGCCAATATCCTTATATTATGAACTCCAAAAAGAAAATTAGACTCAAATTAAATATTACACAAGTTAATCCTTATCTATGGAACAATAATATCCTATAAAAGAAAGCCAACCCATTTAAATGATTAATTAAATCGAATATAGAAATTAACTAAAAGAATATAACCGATCTACTTAAGGGCTAAGCCTTAGGCTCATCTGCCATCTCCAAAGTTAGCACGTCCACATGCTAACGTAACACCCTTTTCACTAAGCATGTGATGCATCTTGATCCTCAAAGAGCTTGATGAGTGTGGTCGGCCGCTATGAGGGTTTATTAAAATTAAATCCCTGCTAGGTCACTCATCATGCATTTAACCACATGTCAATATCCGTCCGTATGTCTAGGGTATCAACCTTCAACCAAGAAAGTAATGCAGCCCACTGATCAAACATTTTGGTAAGCGCGGTCTGGAGCTACTAGGGTTTTATTCAAATCAAATCCTTATGATTGTCGCTAGGGGTTTAGGGGTTTTGAAATTTGTATTGATGCATGACCCATGAAACTTTCATCAGACATCAAACTCATATGAGATTGTAACAAACATATAAGGACACAAAAAAAATACAATGATCTATTTGGTTCGGCCATTCTTTTTTGGCACTCACGTGATTAGATATCTAACGATGTGTTCCCATTCGTTTTTGTTCCTTAAAACAAGTCAATTCCAAAAACTACCTCACCGTAGGTATGACTGGCAGAAACTGATATGCAACAAGATCAAGATAAACCAATGTGGGTGTATCATAAATGCCGCAAGACTTCCTCTGTTGTTGTGCCAACATCTGATGTTGTACCTGCTTCTATTGTCCCACTCCAACTTCTTCAACAATCAAATCTTCTAATCATTATGACATTGACATTGATTTTACGATTGCTTTGCTCAAAGGTACTCATAATTGTACAGCTCATCCCTTATACAAATCAGTATCTTTTGCACATCTTTCTCTAGGTTATCGTCCTTTTCTATCTTTTGTTGATTCTCACACTGCTTCTAAGTCCTTAACAAAAGCTCTTACACATTTAGGATGGCTAACTGCAATAAAAGAGGAAATGATAACATTTGAAGTGAAAGTTTTTGAAATTTGGTTACATTCTCTCCTGACAAGTATGTTGTATGATGCAAATGGGTGTACAATGTAAAGCTAAATCATGATGGCACATTGGCCTGGTTGAAAAATCAGAGTGGTAACCAAAGGATATTCTCCAAATGATATTCTCATATACATGGCATTGATTATATAAACACATTCTCCTCAATCGCTAAGATGACCTCCATTCGACTTTTTATATCGCTTGTTATCAACCATTGAACTTTCCATCAGCTCGACATAAAGAAGGAATTTCTTTGTGGTGTTTTTTATTAGAAGATTTACATGGAACAACAATCATGATTTGTTGCCTAAGTGGAGTTTGAAACGGTTTGTCGGTTGAAGCAATTTTTCGTGATCTGAAGCTATCTTTATGATTCTGATTTGGAAGATTTGCTATAATATAATGCTTCAGGATTTTGGATTGGATTACATATGGCTAAAAAGTATTACTAAGTTTTCTTTCGGGTGCATTAAGAAAAGTGCATCTTATTAATTGTCTATATTGACGATATGGTTATTATTGGAGATGATTATGAGGGTGATCATAGCATTAAAGGCATGCTTGCAGCGACACTTTCAGACTAAAAATCTTAGGTTATTATGTTACTTTCTTAGTATAAAGGTAGCTAAATCATGAAAAGAAGTTGAGTTGTCACATAAGATATACCTGATATTCTTGTATAGACTATGTTATTTGGATACTGATCAGTTAGCTCTTATGAATCTAAATTTTAAGTTGTTGCCAGATCAGGAAGAACCACTATATGATCCCAAGCGATACAGTAGGCTAATATGAAAATAAATTATCTCACTGCAACTCGATCGGATATTAAATATCTAGTGAGAGTAATCAATTAGTTCATATCAACCCCATGAACAAGTAATTGGGACACTTCTCTTAGGCCATGTTTGGTTTCATGGAAAATAAGACAAAGAAAATTAAAAAGGAAAGGAAAGATAAACAAAATCCTTTCCCTTGTTTGGTTGTTGAGAAAATAGAAACAAAAGTTTTTCTTAATTCTAGTATTGTTGTTGTTTCGATGTCTCAATAATTTTCATCCTACCCTTTTGCTTTTCCGATCAAAAATTAAACGCCGCCTCTCATTTCTCTTCTAGGTCCCGATGAAAATTGAGTGGGCATGAGGGTTCCAAATCAATCATACTTTGCCTAACAAAAATTAAACCATGCGGGTTCTAGATGAAGGGTTGAATTCGGGAGCGGAGGCGGAGAGGTGCTTCGATCGGAGATGGGGCGGTACGTACGACGGCCACGTCGGCCGGTGACCGGCGGCGGAGAGGAGCCCTAAACCCCTTCGATGTCGCCGAGAAATTCACCGACTTGGGCATCTCCGAGATGGAACTCGCTGCCGTTGCCGCATCCGATAGCGGTGGGATAAATTTTGACGTGTACGATGACATTCCGGTCGAGAGGAGCGGGCTCGACGTGCCGCTGCCATTGACGAGCGTCGGGAAGAAAAAGAAAATGTTTTTCTGCAGGTTTTGGTAGGGAAATTATGGGGGGAAATTTTAAGTTGTATTTTTCTTTCACTTTCTTTCACTTTCTTTTCTCGCTTATTTTCTTTCTACCCAAACAAAGGAAAACATTTTCCTTCCAATTTTCTTTCCATTTCTTTCCTTTTCCCTCAAACCAAACATGCCCTTAGGATAATTCGTTGGTATCTAAAGGGTGCACCTGACAGAATAGTCAAATATTCAAACTAAAGACATAGTAGAATAGTTATCCTTGCAAATGCTGATTGGGTAGGATAGCTTATTGATAAAAGATCCATCTCATATTATTATATATTTATTAGTAATAACCATGTAACATGAAAGAGTAAGAACTAAGGTATCATATCTCAATCGAGTGTAGAGTCGGAGTTTCAATGACATGGCAAATGTCACATGTGAGTAAGTTTGGATTAGGGATATTATGCCAGAACTTCAATTCACAATCTAATTACCTATGTTGCTATAATTTAACAACAAGATGGCAATCCATATTGTAAAGAATCTTATCTTTAATGAGAGTACGAAGCATAACGAGGTTAAATGTTATTGGTCTGGAAACGTGGTTGAAGACAAGATTATGAAGACTCTTCATGTAGCTTTGGTGAATCAGTTAGCATATTATTCTCACCAAGCCGCTTGGTGGTTCCCATATCTAGTTCATTTGTGACAAGCTGGTATGTATATGTGTGTGCGTGCGCGCCATCTTCATGGTGAGTGTGACAATATGTGATATTAATACGTAATGTGTTGTATTTGTAAATTTGATAATAGTATATATATATATAATATTTGGGTAGAAAGAAGGTACCTAGCCTCGAATCTCCCTTCTCCACTATATCAGAAAGTGATGCATAAATGTCAATCGAAAATTCTAACATTGAGCAAATTGTTATGAATAGGCTCCTTGAGACCTTTCGTATATCCACCACTTCATATTCCTCAAGTATATTAATATATAGGTGATGCTAGGAAACCCCTAGCCATCACTCTTTCTTGGAAACTCTTCCTCTCTCAACACGTTATCAAGCACGATGGTTTCTACCAAAAATTTAAGCAAGATCGATTTTTTCTGCCGTGTTTTTGCGAACTTCGTAAGGAGCGGGATCAGTTTATTTGCTTCAGATCTTTTGCTTCGGATCTTCCCTAGATCTAACAGATCTAGAGGTATATTGCTCAATTTTTTTAGATCTAATAGGATCACTATGCTCAAGACTGTGCTTAGAATTCCAAGCCACAATCTTGATATTATGGAAAATTCATTAATGATACTGTAATATTGATATAGTATTATATATAATGTTAATATAGTATTAACTTTTTGTATATGGATCATGTTGTTGGCTTCTAAAATTTTTATTGAAGGCTCATATTTTTAAAAGAATGTGACGTATGGATTGGTTTTGGGCATCAATCCTCTATAGCATATAATGGTCGACACTGACGGTGCGTTTGAAGCCGTTGTTTTTTTATTTGTCCGTGTCCATATACGTATCTTTTGAAGTACTTCCTAATACCGCTTAGGGTTTTGCAGTCTGTTCTGCATACTAGTTTGCTATTTAACGTATGATTATCCATTTTTTAAAAAGAATCCCCCATGAGGTTATAAATTTCATATACTGAAATTATGCCTATCTTCGACTCTCGTTCGTTTCCCTGCGCCATGTAGCCGACGCTACCGGCTGCCCAAAGCGACCATGGCCGACCACGACGGGCGCATGAATCCCTCGTGTACACTGTCGGTCTTTTCATGCAGCAGTCGATGTCAACGATGTCTCGACGACCGCCTGCATCGGTCGATGTCGTCTATCGGCGCAAAATCGATAAGATCGATTGAAGCGATGCCGCCTGAAGCGGTGCCCAACTGGCACGTCTCCGCTTGCAGCGGAGCCACCGGGCTTCACCCCCCAATGGGCTTTAGCCTTTTTTATAAAAAATTATTCAGTTGGGCCAGAAGCCCAAACCTACATCGAGACCTCTTGTGCTTCAAATTTAGGGTAGAAGAGAAAGGGGGATGGGTTTCCCACCGAATGGGATTTAGACCATTAACTTTATATATATATATATATATATATATATATATATATATATATATATAATATTTAATATGTGGTCATGAAGCCCACATTAGGCATACATGCCGTAAAAAGAAGCAGAAATTAGCCTAACGGGCCTAAAGCCCGCGGCCAACCAACGGGTCTCAGGCCCGCAGGACGAATTAATTTTAATATTTTCTGGAAATTAAAATTATATATATATATATATATTTGTGTATATATTAAATTCAGAAAATACCCATAAATTCGCAAAATTCCCAGAAAAATCTGTAAAAATTCTGGAAAATTACAGAAAAATCAGGGAATAAATGGGAGGGGATTGATATCATAGATGTTTTTAGGCCCACATGTTGCTTGGGGATATCGATAATATATGTTTTTGGGCTGGTTCAGTTTTAAATTTTTTCTGAACATGACCCAATTAACCCGATGTATAATGCGGGCGGCCCGAAGCCTCTGCCTCCACCACATACCCCAGCAAAATTTATTTTTTGGGTTAAAGTCTCACGAAATTCTTGGGGATATGTCATATAAATCAAGGCATCTTAATAATAAAACATTAATGCACAATTGATTTAATACTGTGTTTGCATGTCATTACTTAGGTTATTTTCATGTATGATTATTTTGTATACCTCAAATAAATTGCCTACTTAAATGCTCTATATATTTGCATGATATATTTAATAATTCATGCATTTATACTCACATATATAAAATATGTATTATGGCACACGATTAATTATAATTTTCAAAATTTTAAAAATCATATCTATATATGATAATTGAACCTGAAGTTCAAAATCAAATATCAATACCCTTCTGACCAAACAAAATACGAGAAATTTGGCGTAACACAGCTAAAATTTTTTATTCAATAATCTCACGTTATGAGGAATGATTTCTACATCTAGCCTTGCATATAAGCATACGTCTGTAGTCGTGGCTAAATAGATAAGTGAGAAATATATTCACACCCACGTATTTATTTCCCTTATGCATGTTTTTCTATCCACATAAAAATTGAATGACTCAAGAAGATAATGGCATGAAGTCCATATAGGAGCATTCAAATGGACTATCAAAAGTCCCACATAAACTCAAAAAGTAGAAGTATAGAAACAAGCTCATTCCCTAGTATATGTCTCCTAATAGAGACTAATGTTCATTCTTCCTAATAAACAACAATATGGAAGACTGAAAACAATGGAAGTCCAAGACCAACTATATCCTGATATAAAAAAAAGAAAGGGAAGATATGATATAACTCGACATAGAATAAGCAATGGCAAACCAAGATCAGACCTAAAAGTTCTGATAAGACCCATATTGTTGTTGTAATATGAAAGGTCATTAATTTATGCCATAGATAATATATACAAAGCTAATCAAATGACGAAATTCGATGTAGCTATTGTATACTAAGCTATTCCCAGAGAACACATAGACTTTGAAAAACTATAATTAGTTGCCATAACATAATTAATAGGAGCATGTTTCTAAACTTACTAATATGTGCATGCTTTTTATAAACTTTTTTTTGTTTATATGCATTTCATTCTACTGCAAAATATTATGCTTTATTTTAAGCATATGTCAAACAATTATAGATTGACACCTCAATACGTATGCTATTAATAGCATTTCACCCTAAGAATATTCTAGTAGAAAACTATTTTGGGACGTCTGACTTGAGATTCGGGCTTTGCTAGCTTGACTACCTATATGAGGATGCCTAGTACTCTCTGAAAAAAAAGAAACTTACAAAGTTTCGATGGATATTCGTCAAAACGAAATTCTAATAAATGACACAAGAATATAATGGCCTTGAAGACCATACTTGAGCATTCAAATGGATTTTCAAAATTCCTAGTTAAGTTCGAAAAGAAGATTAAATGAAACCCTTGAAGTGTCCAGAATCGTCCAGTTTTAAACTTTAGAACTGAAATTCAGTACGCAGTAATCAAACACAAATCTAAGGAAACAACACAAACCAATCAAAGACACACAAGACTTGGTAACGCATTTCGGTGCGCACACCTACATCTGCGGGGCCACGCCCAGAAAATCGGAATACTCCACTAAAATAATCAAAGAGTACAACCTCTAAAATCACGCTTCTACTAGGAGGAACACGCTTCCCCTTAATACAAACCGTGAAGGGTGATGACTATCAACCCCGTGGAGTATTCTCGGCAAGCTCCCCTTGCCTGCAAGCTCCCCTTACACAACCGACTAGATCAACTCCCTTGATCCTACGTGCGTAGCCGTCGGCCTCTCTCCCAGAGTTTCTCAAAACTTTTTCCCAAAAGTCGTGACCTAGCCGTCGCCGCTGCAAACCCTAATAAACCACGCTCCCCCTCAATCCGCGGGTCAAACAGGAAAATCTTCAATCATAGCAGCTCCAGTTAGGCAACCCACAAAATCCGCAACCCTCAAAGGCAAGAGATCTTGCAAATCTTCAAGATTCCGTTGCGGAAGATATTGTGAGCTAAAATCTCTCCAACCGTCTTCAACAGAATATCCGAGAGATATAGACTTCCAAATAAATCTTTAACAATATATAATCATCATAAATACCAGATAATGTTAAAGATAGGAAGCTGGGATCACGAGTTACCCGTTCAGGATCCCGTATATAGCGTACAGCCATTACTGCTAACAGACACAACGTGTTGAACATTATGATACAACATAATATTCAACAGCTCTTCCAACATGACCAAGATGAGCCGTCTCTCTTCTTCAAGATAATTACAAACAGATAGCACACTATCATAGTGCCACTATTGACAACAAAGTCATGTACATGATCTAACAAGAACGATAAAATATACCACCCTGGATTGATGATGCAAGACATCATTAACCAATCCTATAATTATGAAGAACGTGAATTTTCTCCAGAAGGGTGCATTTTCATTATCCCATCTAACGGAAAAAATGATTACGAGATCATCTCCACTACATGTGGCCATTGACTCTCAAAACTTCCTCTAATAGAATTTAAGATGATATATTTACTATCATCATAAGACCTCCGGGTCTCTTGAGAGTACTTGAGGGATTAAAGTGGACTTATCCACTCACTATATAGGGCTGATGATGTACCTTAGTATACGCATCCATATATCCTCTAAAAATGGTCATAATCAAACATATTATTCAACTGCAGTCCAGCTTTTTCAAAGCATATAGGACACATTACTAAATGGCGGGAACATTGGATAACACTGGGAAATTAACCACAATTTACAACTGGAATAAAGTCGAACACCCTGAAGTTTGTGTTCGCACCCAAACTGGGTTATATGAATAAATCATTAAAATGATTTAAACGGATTACTCATCCGTTAAAAATCCAGTTGGTGGTGACTGCATGGGGACATGCAATTACACTGCAGATCATCAAAACACCTCCTTAGAACCAATTTACATGGGTCTGATCACCTCATATAAACAGTTTTCGAGAACTCCTAACGGGAGAAGCGTTTAGAACACATCTTATAGAGTGTGCTATGATGTGTCCACATCCCCATAGCACCACTATAAACCATCAGAATGCCATCTTAGAACTATTTATCGGAAGTAATTACCCCAGAAAAATAGATTTCAATCACTCAAAACGGGGGAAGCATTTAGAGCACGTCTCAAAGATTGTGCCTTGATGAGTCTCATATAGAGAATCGATAGTGAATATTAGATCCTGAAGATCCTTCACATTCAGACCTCTTTAAATTCCCAGTGTTAGGTTCAACATGGATATTACCATCATCCCTGAGCTTGATGCTCAGTTGACCATTTCAAATATCATGAATAGTGTTGAGATCTTGAAGATCCACACTAATGAAACTGTTAAACAGTTTTCAGATATTTTTACTGACAAACCGAATATTGTCAAAATTACACATCTCTGCTGTTAAAAATCCAGCTAGAATTGATATACCAAAAATAATGGATGCAATCCACCAGTAGCAGAAGTGGATGTCATCAATGAATGAGAGGACATGCCACGAGGCTCCAAAGAGTGAAATACTCCTGGAAACCTTTATACAATACCACCACGAGAAATTGAGCTCATCTCCATATCCCCTACGTTTCCAGAACCTCTGGCAGAGGTTGATCTGGAATAAATTGAAATATTAATGTATAATGTACGTACATTGGGAGGTGTTAGGATAAAAACACACTTGTTGACAATTGCTCGCATTTCATTTTGTCGTTTAAATGATAATTATAAATATCGTTCCACACTCCGTTCCTGAAGCAAACGTAGAGATTGGCCAATAATGTGAAACGAGACAATAATAAGTTGAACTGGACTCATTTATGAAATATGAAGTGTTTGGACCTAAAGTCGTGATATCAAAAGATATCAAACCTGTGGGTATAATGGATATTGAATAAACACAAATAATAAATAAATAAAATCATATGCTATAAGCGACATGTTATAGCTTATAGGTACATTTCGCTGAAACCAAGAAGCTAGTAAGATGAGATTGACACACTTACAAAATAAAACTGATGCATCAGGCTCCCTAGTTATGTTTGTGAAATTCCTGCGATTGGCAAAGGAAAATTTGGTTTTTGCAGCTATGGATGTTGTGACAGCATAACCTTATGGATTTATTTATATTTTCCTTACTTGCCTTTATAGACTTTTGGTCATCTATTCTATGAAAAATATATAAATTTCAACAATAAAGTTTCTTATCGAAATAAAGTCTCCTAATAAAGGTTGTCTTTGCATCTTTAAAAGAGCAAAGAAAATAATTTTAGATTATAGTTGCAAATAACTCAAATCTCATCGGATCACATGAACTGAAAACCTCATGAACAGAAAACCAAAATATCTGTTTAAGCATTACTATCATATATGATATGAAAGACCTAGGCAAAAATAGCTTGGTTTACAGACTATCATCCAGAAGATTAAACTCTCATACAGAAGATGAACACATCATTCAGAAGATGAAACACACCAGATGAAACTATCATCCAGTAGATGACAACATCATCCAGAAGATGAAAATAACATCCAGCAGATGAAAATCATGTAACATTTAACTTCACACATCCAAGTTGATGAAGAAACATGGACAATTGTAATCCATTTAAATACACATATTGGTTGTTCGGATATACATAAAGACCCCTTTCGTTCGCTAGAAGAGGGAAAGAATATCCTAGGTCCTAACGTGCCTTACTTGTCTTTGGTACACTGCTTTATCTGGCATACTGCACGCATCCATATATTGTGTTGGCAGTAAATCTGTTAGCCAGATACAGTGCAGCGCCTACAGCGCACCACTGGACCATAGCTACACAACTTCTGCGCTACCTTCAAGGGTCAATATTATAAAGAATCATCATCCATATTAAATGTATTTGCATATGCAGGTAATAAATCATCGCGATGACCACCTCGTAGGACAGGCCACGTCCTGGAAATCTGCAAATCATGCAACTAAGGCAACATCATCCTACCATTCCAAGAAGCTCGTCATCCAAGAAGCAAATCGAAAGTATGCATAGCTACGCCCTGAAGTACCTCGCAGACACAGTGACGACTAAGTCGGAGACTAGAGACATGAAGCTATCTACCCAGTCTGCAAACCATGCCACTTTCCTAGCTCATCCTTCAGAAGGCTACATCAAAGGCGATAAGACGGGCACATCTCTTCAGAGGAGCTCCCTTGGATTCAGTAACTGTCATATATGAGCGACACTTGTATAGATGAGCGATGCTTGTATTTTGTATTTTTTTCTCAGAGTGTTGTAGATGAGATTGATGTATAGATGCCTAGGAAATCTGCAAGCCTACAGCTTGTAAAGATCAAGGAGGAGTTAAATGATGTGTTGTACTCTTTTCCCTTTGTTATGGTTTTTCACACTGTGTTTTTCATAGCCATAGGTTTTAACGAGGCAACCTCATTAACTCTGGTTTTAGACGTATCAACCACCTAGTGATATCCACACACAGGGAAAGTTAAAGAGACTTGTACTCTCTAACTTAGGATTCAGAAGTATCCACCCCTTGTGATACTTATAGGCACTATAAATCCTGAAGTATTCATATGTCGAGTTTACAAAGATTGATAGATAAGAGGAAGTGTTATGAATATGCTCTCTAATACCTTTCGTACATCCACTACTTCATATTCCTCAAATATATCTATATATTAAAACACAGAGGTTTTTGAATTTTAGGGCTGACTGGGACAAGCTGATGTCATGCTGATGTATAAAGAGGTTGATAGAAGAATGGCTAGGATTTAATCTTGGTAAAAGAAGGGTTGAGATGAGTGTTTGGAAACCACACCACTTTTTTCCTTTTGTTTTCAAACCCCTCACAATCACTACATTTGCGCAGAATACCACATATTTTCCTTTTTTGCTTAAAAAACCCTCTTATTTCACTTTTTACTCACACACCATACACACACACTTATACACTTCCACCCCGCGCGCCGAAGGCGCCCGCGCGCCGAAGGCGCCCGCGCGCCGAAGGCGCCCGCGCGCCGAAGGCGCCCGCGCGCCGAAGGCGCCCGCGCGCCGAAGGCGCCCGCGCGCCGAAGGCGCCCGCTAAATTTTTTTACGCTAATTTATTGTTCCGACTCAAGAGCGCCCTCGCCGAATTTATTGTTCTACGCCGAATTTTTTGTTCCGCACATATTTGACTGTGTAAATAATGTTTGGGAACAAAGATTTCGCGGGGGAAAATCTTAAATGAACCGTGCCCGCGGGCACGGGTTATGACTAGTTAATATATAGTTGATGCTAGGAAACCCCTAGCCATCACTCTTTCTTGGAGACTCTTCCTCTCTCAACACGTTGTCTCTCAACACAAATTTATTTCTCCCCCTATTGAGTGTACATCTCAAGAACTAATGCGAGCTCATTCGCCAAAACAATATCCAAAAGCAGCAAACAGCAACAAACAATCACAAACCAAAGGCGAAGCTCACCGGATCTGAGACCGAGGATCGGCCAGACGCAATGCTCTTGAGACGCCGCATCATATGCATTTTCTCCCCCAGCTGAAAAAATCGAAACCCTAATTCTTTTCTCCGGTAATCAAAAGGACCCCTCGCCCTTCTCTTCCCCTCGAATTATTTCCCTCTCTGAAGCGACAGAGGGGAAAGAAAATGGGAGGAAGGGGGACAAGAGCGAGAGAGCTCAATGATTTTCTGACAAATCAAAGAAAAATGGTAAAAAGCCTCTTTGGCTCCAAGCTTTTTGTTTTCCCCACTCCTGTGAGTTTATTTGAGCCGTTGGGTTGTCTGTACTCGCAATCGAACGGCCAGGAAAGTGTTAGAAGAGTGTTTGCGGACGCTGGTTATTTACGAAATCGCCATCCGGCGAGATCTGCGGGATTCTTTTTGTCCGTTTTTCGTGATGGAATGAATCACAAGTAAAATTTTCGATTACGATTGTTTGTTTGAGAGTTGGGATTTTGGGAGCTTGACCGTTGAATTAATTAAGGGTTGCTTTTTGGATTTCTTCCTTGTTATATATAGTAGATTGATGGGACGGCTTAGGAAATTAAGCAAGAAATTAATTGATGTATCGTCGAATAATACTAGGGGATTGCTTGGGGATTGCTTTCTGTACTGTAGTACCTTGCGGTGTAGACCATTTTTTTCCGACTTAGAAAAGAAATGTCACATCGATGTGACTTTCTTGTCTTTTTCGGCAAAAAGAAGTCCTACACCGCCGCAAGGTACTCTGGTACAGATAGTCCACCTCTAATGTTAATAAGGAACCTTTAATTAACTGAGGTTTCCTTGTAAGTTTTACTAAAATTTTACTTGAGGACGACTACAATTGACAATGAAAATTTGATAAATGTTATAAATCAACTGCTGAGGGGAGAGCCCTCAGGTCTATATTTATAGCCAAAGTGGAGAATACAAGTGGGCTTATACATATATGGGCCCAAACACTTGGGTTGGCCCAATAACTCATCCAACCCAGTAAATACTCATTCACAACACTCCCCCTTATCCAGCCATAGTTGTGGACCCTGCTCATGAATACTTCAGGATTCTGAGCCTGTATGGGTCTCACATGGGGTGGATACTTCAGGATCCTGAGTTGGTGAGATTTGCCTCGTTAAAACCTTTGGCTATGGAAAACCCAGTGGGAAAAACCATAGTTAAGGGAAAAGAGTACAAACTCTGCCAAACTCCCCCCTGATCTGTACAAGCTTTCAAGCTTTCAGATCTCTTAGGCGTCTCATTCCAATCCTATGTACAAGTTTTCTAAAGGTAGCAGTAGGAAGAGCTTTAGTGAACAAATCTGCCAAATTGTCACATGACTGCACTTGTCTGATGTCGATCTTGCCATCTCTCTGTAGCTCGTGCGTCCAGAAGAACTTTGGTGAAATGTGTTTCGTTCTGTCGCCTTTGATGAAGCCACCTCGTAGCTGAGCTATGCAAGCAGCATTGTCCTCGAACATGGTGGTGGGCTCGAGGTCTCCAGTCTTCAGTCCGGTCGTAGACAAGATGTGGTGGATGACTGAGCGTAGCCATACGCATTCTCTGCTTGCTTCATGGATGGCAATGATCTCCGAGTGATTGGATGAGGTCGCCATCAAGGTTTGCTTGATGGATCTCCAGGAAATGGCTGTCCCTCCGTAGGTAAACACGTACCCAGTCTGTGATTTTGCTTTATGGGGATCAGACAAGTACCCTGCATCAGCATAACCTGCAAGTGTAGAGTATGTTCCATTTTTGTAGAAGAGTCCCAAATCTGTAGACCCTTGGAGGTAGCGCAGAAGGTGCTTTACCCCGGTCCAGTGGCGCTGTGTAGGCGCTGCACTGTATCTGGCAAGTAAATTTACTGCGAACGTTATATCGGGACGCGTGCAGTTTGCCAGATATAGTAGTGCTCCGATGGCACTCAGATAGGGAACTTCCGGACCAAGTATATCATCCCCCTCTTCCAGCGGCCGGAAGGGGTCTTTATGTGCATCCAGGGATCGTACCACCATAGGTGTACTCAATGGATGGCAATGGTCCATATGGAATCTTTGCAACATTTTCTTCGTCTATGTGGTTTGGTGTAATAGGATTCCGTCCTTTTGATGTTCAATCTGTAAGCCAAGGCAGAATTTGGTTTTGCCTAGGTCTTTCATTTCGAATTCTTTTGTTAGGCTTACAGATATCTCAGTGATCTCTTCGGGCGATCCTATGAGATTCAGATCGTCTACGTAGACAGCTATTATCACGAATCCTTTTCCCTTTGTTCTTATGAAGATACACGGGCAGACTTCATTGTTTGTGAATCCTTGTTGAACAAGGAACTCACTGAGTCTGTTATACCACATTCTTCCTGATTGTTTGAGACCATACAATGATCTTTGTAGCTTAACAGAATAGACGTCCCGAGGTCTATCTTTCAGTTCAGCAGGCATTGAAAAGCCATCAGGAAGTTTCATGTAGATCTCCTTGTCGAGATTGCCGTATAGATACGCAGTCACAACATCCATTAGCTGCATATCTAGGCCTTCCTTTGCTGTTAAGCTTATCAGGAATCTGAACGTGATCGCATCCATGACCGGGGTGTATGTTTCGTCATAGTCTATACCCGGTCTTTGGGAAAATCCCTGTGCTACAAGTCTAGCTTTGTAGCGTGCGATCTCATTATTTTCGTTTCTTTTTCTGACGAATACCCATTTGTATCCCACAGGTTTGACACCGGTAGGTGTCTAGACTATTTGCCCAAGGACTTTTCGTTTCTGCAGCAAGTCCAGCTCGGCTTCTATTGCCTGATTCCACTTTGGCCAATCATCTCTACGTTTGCATTCAGCAACGGAGTGTGGTTCATAATCATCATCGCTTCCGGCGACGTGAATGGCAATGTGAAACGCGAAGTCATCGTCGACGACTGTACTCTTTTTGTCCAATACCTCCCCTGTACGTACATAATTTAGTGATATTTTTGTTTCTCCCGGCAATTCCTCTGCAGTGGATTCCGGGAGGGGAGAGGGTATGGACACGAGCTCGTTTCTCTGTGGGGGTATCGTCCCAAGGTCTCCGGATATTTTTCTTTTTCTTGGATTTTTATCCTTGGAGCCTAGTGGTCTGCCTCTTTTCTGTTGAGGTGCAGCCACTTCTGCTGCAGGTGGATTGCATCCATCCTTCGGGATGTCAATCCTAGCTGGAGTATTCGCAGCAGGGATGTGTGATCTGACAATCTTCTGGTTGTCAGTGAACGAGTCCGGTAATCTATGGACTGTCCTGGATGTGTAAGATCTTACGGATCTCATCATCATATTGTTTTGTTACCGGATCATAGTGGGTCAAGCTTTTTGTATCCCACGTTAACATTTGCTTTGCACTAGACTTTTCGATGTCTATGCCCATTTTGGGGAAATACGTCTCATCAAAATTGCAGTCTTCAAGGCGTGCCTTGAAAGCGTCCCCCGTTTGGGGTTCTAGGTATCTTATAATAGAGGGTGAGTCAAACCCTACGTAGATACCTAGGCGACGGTGAGGACCCATCTTGGTCCTCTGTGGTGGTGCAATGGGGATATAAACTGCGCAGCCGAAGATTCTCAAGTGAGAGATGTTCGGCGGCGTTCCATATGCGAGTTGCATTGGAGATAGACTCTGACCTCCTGAGGGTCTAATTTTTATTAGTGATGCAGCATGCAAAATTGCATGTCCACATGCATCCACCGGCAACTGGGATTTCATCAGCAATGGTCGTGCGATCCATTAGAGTCTTTAAATGAGCAACTCAGCTAACCCAGTCTGGGTGTGAACATGCGGCACCGGATGTTCAATTTCTAGTCCCGTTGCTTGGCAATATTCTTGGAATGACTGAGAGGTAAATTCCCCCGCATTATCCAGACGTATTTTCTTTATTTGGTTGTCTGGGAAATGCGCCCGCAACTTTATTATTTGTGCCAAAAGCTTTGGAAAAGCTAAGTTGCGGGTTGAAAGTAGACACACATACGAGTATTTCGAAGATGCATCAATCAGTACCATAAAGTACCGAAAAGGCCCGCTAGGGGGGTGGATAGGTCCACATATGTCTCCGTGTATTCTTTCAAGGAAGCTAGGAGACTCAATATCCACTTTAAGTGGTGATGGCCTTGTTATTAATTTACCCTTAAAGCAGGGTACACAAGGGAATTCTCCATTCTGAAGAATCTTCTGGTTCTTCAGGTTATGCCCATGGGATTGTGTTATGATGCGGTGCATCATCACAGTTCCGGGGTGGCCAAGTCTATCGTGTCAAAGTAAGAATTTGGCCGATGTCGGGCACTTCAGTTGCTCCGTCAGGTTTGCTTCCTCTCTCCGAATTTTTGTATGGTAGAGGCCTGATGAGAGGCTCTCAAAACGTTCAAGTATGGTTTTAACTCCATTTTCTTGAGACGTTACATATAGTAATTCATTTTCTTTGACATTTGATGTTTCCAAGTGGAATCCGTTAAGACGGATATCTTTGAAACTTAGTAAGTTTCTCTTGGAATTCGGAGAGTAAAGTGCATCTTTTATTTTTATTTCTGTTCCATTGGGGAGCAACAAGGTTGCATTCCCAGAACCTTCAATTATGTCCGATGGCCCTGAAATTGTGTTTACAGGGCTCTTATACGGGATAATGCTATGAAAATAGCATTTGTGTTGAAGGATCGTATGTGTTGACGCGCTGTCTACTAAGCAGTCATGAGAGCATTCCATCTAAAAAAAGATGAGTAAACATTTGCATTCAGAAAAGCTAAATTTTATTCAACAGAATTGAAGATACATAAAAGCTCTCATAACATAGAATGTTCATACAATAAAATGCTAAGATAAATGATAACATGCTAATCAAGCAGATTATCTGACTCGAAGTCTTTTGCTGTAAATTTGACTGCATTATTCGCAGCCACCAGGTTTGATTCAGCATTCTTTTTCTTGCTTTGTTTATAAAGCTCCTGGAGATGCACTGGGGTCCTGCACACTCTAGACCAGTGGCCTGTCATGCCACAGCTGTGGCACTGGTCTTCCCAGTCCCTCTTGGGTGGGGGTGCATTGTTTTTCTTGTTATCATTCCTGCGCCAGGTGAACTTGCGCTTCCCTTCATTCTTGTGCTGCTGTGGTGGGCCCTTGGCTCTTTTCTGTTGTCCCCCTTTCTGTGGTCTTTCTTTTCTTTTATTGTCCCTCTTCTTTTTGAAGGAAGAGGTATGGTGAGCTTCTGGTAGGGGGACAGTGCCGGGAGGGCGCATATTGTGAGTGTCGAGAAGAAGCTCTCTGTTTTGCTCGGCCATGAGAAGACATGACAGCAGCTCTGAATACTTGGTGAACTTACGTTCACGGTATTGCTGCATAAGTATCGCATCCTTTTCATGGAAAGACGTATACGTCTTTTCCAGCATGCGATCTTCTGAGACTTTTTCACCACACAACTTCAGGCGTGAGGTGATGCTAAAAAGTGCTGAGTTGTACTCAGCAATGGACTTAAAGTCCTGCAGTCTCAGGTTCTCCCACTCATATCTCGCTCTTGGGAGTATAACATCTCTCTGATGTTTATACCTGTCCTCAAGGGCGGTCCATAGCTCAAGTGGATCTTCGACCTTAAGGTACTCAGCCTTTAAGGTCTAATCCACATGGCGGCGAATATAGATGATGGCTTGCGCCTTCTCTATATCGCTAACATTTTCTTTTTCAGTCACAGCAGTGATGAGGGACTTGGCCCGCAGGTGAAACTTAACATCTAGCTGCCAGCTTAGATAGTTTCTGCCTGATGCATCCAGCACTTCAAAGTCAACGCTTGCAATTTTAGCCATTTATCTAGCAGAGCACAAACATGCATGAATTTATAATCAATCAGAAAAAACATTTTCATGCGGAAGCAATATTTAATGAAAAGCTAAATGTGTGGATCGGCCAGTCCCACAAAGAAGAGTCCAAGAGTCCACAGTCCAAATTATACAAATTTGCAGCTTGAATAAAATGAAAATACAACTTTGGAAACCCTGTGGGTCCCATTTATTTATCTTCGTCTTCAAGCGTAGCTTCC
This sequence comes from Scilla litardierei, assembly GCA_030789695.1. Classification (NCBI taxonomy): domain Eukaryota; kingdom Viridiplantae; phylum Streptophyta; class Magnoliopsida; order Asparagales; family Asparagaceae; genus Scilla; species Scilla litardierei. The sequence goes on along the minus strand of CM061140.1, from coordinate 162,479,237 downwards.
GACTCCATGGAAGTTGGTCTTCTTTCTTTGACATTTACATAAATTCCTCACTACAATTTCTCTCAAAAATAAAAGAAAAGTGCGGGAAATAAATTGTGGGACTAAACGGCCGATCCAAAAACCACATTTAGCAATTCAGGCAAGAATATTGTGCTCATCAACATTTTCATCCACAGACATCACATGCAGTTTATTCATATGAGGATAAAGCGATATTTAATCACTTAATAATTATTGGACCACTGGGCAACGTCATACACCGTTAGGTTAGATAACTAACGGCAGAGCGGTCGCAGGATCTTCCTAATTATTAAGTTTTTAAATAAAATGTACAACCACGCAAATAATATCCACATAGTTTTGCCAGAGATGTAAAACATGTAAAAGAAATTACAATGCATAGGTTGTAAAGTAAATGGGGTTAATCAATTTAAATTGATTAAGGGCCCAAAATTAACATCTTCGTTTGTATGGGGAAAAAGGTTCCCTCATCATCCCAAAAGCCCCCCAAAAAAATCCCCAAAATGCCCTTGTCTGCCCGATATTCGTCCCGTAATTTACCGTGATTTTTCACGAATATTTTGCCTTTGAATCCCCATTTTAAATTAATTTTTAGGCTAATAAGTTGCCTTTTGAGGCGAGTTTATAGCCCTTTGCCTCCCCCAATTTTTTTTTTCCAGATAAACCAGCCTGCGGGCCTGAAGCCCGCAGTCGACCTATGGGCTTCAGGCCCATAAGCCTCTTTTTTTTTGAAAATCTGCAGGGGGGGGCGGCGGCGGCTGCCCCCCCTATGGGGGGGGGGCGGCGGCTAGGCCGCCGGCGGGGTTGATTTAGGGTTTGATTTTAAGAAAAAAAATCCAAAAACCCTTTAAGAAATTGATTTTTGGGATGAAAAGTCCGTCGTTTTCAAGGCGACGATAAATCCCCATGACGATCTTGCGAGATCTAGGGGAGGGGCAATCATACGTATGATTAAAAGTATCGTTTTTAGTATTTTTACCTCTATATCCGTCCACCGGATATAGCGACGGTTGCTCGAAGCCCTACGCGGATGACGACCCTTGATGGAGGAAGCCTTGCACCGCGCTCGTGGATCTCCCGTCTCGCCTTCGACTTCGCCTTCGCAACGAACGGAAAAAAAATTTGTGGAAAGAAAAAATTTTGTAGAGTCGTGCTGATAACGTGTTATAAATCAACTGCTGAGGGGAGAGCCCACAGGTCTATATTTATAGCCAAAGGGGAGAATACAAGTGGGCTTATACAGATATGGGCCCAAACACTTGGGTTGGTCCAATAACTCATCCAACCCAGTAAATACCCATTCACAACAATAAACAATTTTAAATGATTTTGCATACATTGAGGTTACCAGAGAGAAACCCCCATCTATTATCTTAAATCATGTCAATCTTTCAAAAGTTAGGGCATAACTATTTTGCGTCTCGTGAATTCGGCTTCTCGTAGACGTAGTGATCTCCCCCAAAACCATCTTCAATCGTTCAGATTATAGTGTTCGGCAACAGTGAATTTTCCTATTGAAATTTCACGAGGCATCATTCAATCACTTCTCGTATTTGTAGCTCCCTCGGATTTTGTGTGATTGGCTAAATTTGCACTTAAGTTTGCCCAACATCTTATTCTTCACATCTTTACATGTGCAAAAACTAATCTTTACATGATTAATTTAGTGCCAACAATAATTATAAGAGTTTAATGGATATGTGTTACAATTATAGTAAATTTTATTGGCTTGCAACATAAAATCCATCACTTTTATTTTATTTTATTTTTTGTTTAAGGTGGTTGCTTGCATTCTATATCCACACAACCCTAAAAATGGGTGAACCATATGTGTATTTAATCACTTATAGGCTCGTTACAAAAAATGATATTGTTATGGAATAGTTGAATTTGTAATAGTCAGATTGAGGACCAAATAGCGGCGGATTCGCTTGATTGTTAGAATATTGACCATCTACGATGTGTAGATCACTTTCAAAAAAAATTTTAAAAATATATAAATGTATTAAAAACAATGTATATGAATGATTACAAATGAACATCCAGCTTAGTTACCGTTACATTCCTAGACATCTACCAAGGCAAAAGTCGATCTAGTTTGTAACATAGCTCACAAAACAATTGCAAAGTATACATGATGCATTCAAGTTACACATGATATGGCAAACAGAACAGCGTGTGGATCATATTCATGACGTGGAATTTACACAAAGATGTCAGATCGATGCCAAGACATGCCACTGTTCGAAGTTGAACATGTGATTGAGCCCAAGATCAAGCCCAAATTAGGACTCGCAACACATAACGAGTCAAAGCTTGAGCAGAGCGTGAGTCCAAGGCGGAATATGAGCCTAAGCTTGATTCGAAATTAAATCCGAGACTGAGCCCGAGCTAGACGTAATATTAGAGCTACGGCTCAAGTCAGAATTCAAGCCCGAGAGAAAGATACAATTGGAAACAAAATCGAAAACAGAGTTGGATTAACAATGCAACATTCCATATGCACAAGCTACATATATACATGCTCAACAAAATAATCGTATTTTGCGTAAACTGTTGAAGAACATTTCGCACAATTTCGCCCCAAAATCACCGAAATAACAACATTAACCAATGGATCATAATGGACATAGACCGATGACAGTTACAATTCGCCAATACACGAAAATTGCAAAACCTTAAATTATATAGACACATCATATCTATTTAAATCAATATTCTTACATCCATCATCTATCGTTGTTACACATACGTTCAATATTAAGTTCCAATTTCAAAATTTGACCTCAAATGCTAGATGACCAGCAAAGTTATCTTTTTATCAAATCCTCTACGGTTTACTGACTAATAATCACAGAAATTTTAAAACCAATGAATGAGCTAGCTGCTTAGTAAATGCATCAAGCATGCTAAAAATTCTTAGTGTGAAAACTGAATAGAAACACCAATATACAAACTGACATGACTATTTCATATATACCACATAAAAGTAACATGTCATCCATAGATTCTTTCAAAACAATGAATATGCTCAAATGCAGTCAAAACTTCACACCCCAATTGACTTGGGTCTCGCCGACTGTGATGCCTTAACTAAAACCTGCGCAAAATACACTCTTCTGAAGGTGACACGTTGACATCCTACTTGGCTTGCTTAGCTTCAACGTATACATGAATAACCAGAAGCATATGTGCACAAGAGCAAACGATATCCATGGAATTTTCAATAAAAATAATGTATTCAATACATATTCCAAACATACACTACGGTGCATAACCAACACCTAACAATAACACGCAATCATATGCATCTTCATATATCTTTAACAAGAAATACGTAATCATGCTCATAAAACACACATGTGATATCAACCAACAAGCATGATATTCATGAAATAACCATGTGTGATATCAACAAACAAACATGATACACATGAGATAACCATATGTCATGCACAAAATCTTATGAGATCAAAATACATGCATTCATTAAGATGATGAATAAAAACATAGCATGCATGTAGGAGACGATCATAAGAATATATAAATTACAAAACATGCCTTCATCACTTATAGATTAATTGATAACAATCTCGTTATCATTAAAGATTTTCTACCTTCCTCTACTTTATGCTGGTTATTGCATCACCCTTGTCATTATGTTACAATTTATGATACTAATAAGTTTTATGAGATTTGCGAGGATAGAAAACAAAGTCAACATAGTCAACTAATCCACTCAAGCTTGCATAGAATGATGACATGGAGTCAACGCTTAAATGTGGAAAGTGGCTATAGAGCTTAACATGAGTAGTGTATCTAAAGACTAAGTGATGTGCACAGGCTTCACAAGACAAGTCAAGAGCTAATGAAGATACCAAGACTCCAAGATTTGTGTTAGTGGTTTCTTAAGTTTGTAAACTTGTCATAGAATTGTAAAGCCAATAGTTTGAAGCTTAAAGACACATAGAAAATCATTGTTATCACTTTGAAAAAACAAATGTTTTGGACTCATAAAAATACTTCGAAAATGTTTTAAAATCATTTGGACAAGGTATCATATACTTTTCTGATAGGATAGAAATCTATGCATGCGAAAAGTAGTTTGACTCCATGTCATACAAGAGTAGACTACAAAGTTTTTTAGAAGCTCTAAGGACTTACTGGAGCTGACAGTAGTCGATTCATGTTGTCAGTATAGTTGACTTACAGCCCAACAGTCGACTCCCTGGCATACATGAGTTGACTCCCTGACTTTCTCCTTGATTGATGCAAGGGTGTCAATTTTGAGCTGTCGGAGAGCGATTTATGTGATTTGTTTAGTGCAGAAATTCCTTTTATTTATTGGGGGATGATGTATGGATTTTATATACAACACTAAGCAATTTTCAAGTAATTTCATTCTCTTTCTTAGCTCTAAATTGTTTTCAAGGCATACTGTTTTAAAGTTTCTTCCAAGCTCTTAAGCATTTTTGTTGCCTTATTATTATTTGATTTCATCGTCTACCGCAACTTCCTCGAAGTAGTATTCGGCGTCCTCAAGAAGTTTTTTGACGAAATATTTCTCCTTTTCTTTTCCCTTCTCCAAAGTCGTCGCCTTTTGCCATAGGTTAGGGTTGCCCCATTGCCTATCTTCGCCGAAATGCTCGCAAGTTGCATGATTTACGCTAGGATTTCTCCATGTTTCTCTAGGGTTTCACCTTGCTTCGCTAGAGCTTCACCTTGTTTCACTAGGGTTTGTTTAATCCCGTCAAGCTTGCCATTGTATTTCTCCTCGAAGGTGTCAAACTTATCTTTCGATCTTGTCGCCGCCATGGATCTAACCGCTCTGATACCAAATTGATTAGATCCGAAAGAAAGATCTGATTTTTATTATATAAAACTAAAAATAAAAAAATAATGGCCACGTTCGAGAGGTGTACCGCTCTTCCAAGTTGCTGATTCAAGAGTACGACCGCACTCTCCCAAAAGTAGAAGGAATTCTCAACCTCTCTTATGATCTCTCTCAAAATAAGCATAAGAATCCCCTCACTCACCCCCTACCAGCATATAAATAAGAGTTCAGAAAATACAAAATTGTAGAAAACCCCAAAAGGACTAAAAATTACAAAAAGATCCTTTAAATCTGAAAATAACGAAAATGCCCCTAACGGGCCAAATCTGAAAATCTGCGAGCCCATCAGAGCAGCTGACCGACGTTCTTCTTCCACAAGCTAAACATTTTACTTCTTTTTACCCATTAAACTGTGGATTATCTACCGATGCTTTTAGCTTGGTTTGCAACAAAAGACCTCTCTATGAATTTCCTCTGCTAATCTCATCATTAACTAAACACGTTCTTCCTTTGGTCGGCTAACAATTTAAAAATATCTCAAAGAAGATTTATCCCTTCTTCCCTTCCCCTCCCTCCCCTTCGCCAGCCACTTTCTGCCCACTCCATTGCGACTCAAAGACAATGATCGTAATGGTAAATTTCGTAGTATATGTGAAGCTACATGTTAAACATGTAAATAACCCTTGTTCAAAAGACAGCCTAGAAGCTGCTTACAAATGTTAATACTTTCATAAACACTTTTAAAAATCCAAGTATATTACTTAAAAGTTAAAAAAATTATACATATTTCCTCATTAGGAATCAAAATAAGTTAACAAGAATAGGTAATTGATAATATTCCATTTTGGGGTTTCATATTTTATTTTATTTTTTGGTGGTGGGGAGTGGCTTTGTGCATGCGTGTGTTCTTTCTATATTGTAAGTCCAGTTCAAAAGACTGAATTGATAGGAGGACAATAGTTCCAATCAAAGCCTAATAGTCTTGTATCATAAAGGATGAAATTGAACGTTTACCCTACTCTGATAGTCAAGGAGGCCCAATAAAAGATAATCAATTCAATGAAGCTTATGTCAACCCTGGAGAGAAAGGCCTCAAAATGGAACCTGTAGAAGTTCATGTGACCCCGGAACAAAAAGGCAAAAAAAACTTTTGAGAGTGGCTACGCGCACGTACCGAATTGCTTAGCGCGCACAACCGCCGTGGATTCGATCGGAGCGGGCGGCGAAGGTGTCGGTGTTCTGCAACCTCCGCCGGGATTCGATCGATGATGTTTGGGGTTTAAACTTTGGGGTTTAGACTGAGATGATTTTGGGCTCTAATTCTTGCCCAAAAGACGATTTTGCTCTGAGATGATTTTGCTCGGCACGACAAGCGCACGACCGGAGAAGATGCTCTCAGCACGACCGGAGAAGATGCTCTCTAAGAAGATGCTCTCAGCACGATCGGAGAAAATCGTCTGTTACAATTTTGCTCAGCACGACCGGAGAAGATGATCTGAGATAATTTTGCCCAAAAGACGAAGATGATTCTGCAACCACCCCGAATTGCTCTGAGATGATTTTGCTCAACTCGGACAAATTGCTTACTTGCTCAGACAAATTTTCCATGTACTGTACAAATTTTCCATATCCGGTCAGAATTCCGTGGGAAAAGATGGAATTGCTTACAAGTTTGCGCACAACCGGAGAAGATGCACAATTTCTCCAATGATTAGTCCTTTCCACGAGCGATTTCCTATACCTCGTCAAGACACTAGCCATGTAAGCCTCCCTTTCTCCGGTGACCTCGTTGTCAGCATCATGCTCACTAATCGTGAAGCACAAAGTATGCACATTTCTCCCTTAAACGATCTCCCTATTTTTGTCGTCGTTTCCATTCAGATCCGATGGATTCCACCATCAAATCGATCTCCTCGGGTAGCGGCTCGACCGATCAGATCCATTGAAGATCCGTTCAAGCTTCCAACCATGGCTGATATCTCCGCGTTCTATTTATTGCTGATATCACCGGCGACGAGAACCACAGTGGTTGTGCGCGCTGAGCAAAACCACTGATAGCGGTTGTGCGCGCTGAGCAAAATGGCCATTGGTCGTGGGTTTTTACTCAACGCACACAACCAGTTGTATTTTCACAGGTAAGCAATTCTGAATGACAAATTTGTAAATAACTCAAACTCTGGTAGTAACTCTGGTCGTGCGCAGAGTAATTCGGTACGTGCGCATAGCAACTCCCAAAACTTTCCCATATAGTTAATTGACTATAACAGGTGGAAAACGATGTTCAATAAATGTTTGACATGTGGGCACATAATACAACCTAAAAAAGCAAATTGCCACAAAATTGCCGGACTGACACAATCTGCAAGTGTAAATATTTAGCTGTTTTAATTTTGATGGTAGAACATACCAGTATTACTTAGCTAAGGGAGATCAGAGGTAGAAGTGATTTCTTCTCGGACCTAAAGATAAGAAAGAGGAAGTTCTTGTTAATTTCTAGTCTTTATGGACCAAAGTTACTAGAAACACAGATCATTTTGGCACGTGAAACAAAAAGGATATGTGAAACGGTACTAATTCAACACATGGTGTGTTAGAGATAAATTTCATTAGATGCTTGGACAGAACTAATTACATTCGTTGGGAAGAATAAATAAATTTTTACAATATTGTTGAAGAGTTATTGTATTTCTATAAATATTTAAGGGTATGTATACAAGAATAGTAGTTTGTATTATAAAATATAGTAAACAAGCACCTCATCTTGGTGACAATGATCTTTTTTAAATATTTATGGGTATGTATGGAAGAATAATAGTTTGTATTATAAAATATAGTAAACATGCACCTCATCTTGGTGACAATGATCTTTTTTAAATACTCTAAAGAGTATTAAATGTTTGACACGTTGATTTTCCCGTTCCAAATGGTTAATATATCACAATTCAAAGCATGTGATCTGGATTGCAGATCAAGGGTTTAGAATTTTTGGTCGACGCTATTCAAGAGTTCAAATGTCGCACTGCCTTTCTTTCCTAACGCTACTCTACCACTAAGTCTATATATGTTAATTACCTCTCTTATAAATAGGATTTCTTATGTCAGATACAATACGTGATATAACCACCAAAAAAGGAAAATCTAAAACCGTCTATCTTTTTTCCCAAACTTTAACCGCTTATGCTTTTGTTAATTGATACAAAGTCATCTCTAATTTAGGTTTTGAACAAGGGTAATGCATGTGAACTTGACTATTAGATGCATGCACCATGGATATACCCACATCAGCTCTACACTAACTGTTGGTTTGATGGAGAACTCATAGCAAATGGGAAAACGATAATGGAAATGAATCGCCCACAAAAAATATCAGGTTACTCATACAACACTTGCTAAGCAGTAAGATTATTAATAGCTTATTGCAATGAAGACATAAAACAACATTTGAAGAAGTTTGTAAAGATTTGAGAAACAAACAATAAGAAAGCAATGAACATCATAAAATTTAATTACCTCAGCAAGCTAACTTTGGTAAGGCCACATGGATGACTTTTGTGTTCTTCCTCCGTTGATATATCAATTACGTCTAAGAAAATTATCAACAGTTATCATCTTCTCAAACATCATACCAACCTGCAATTTAAAGTAAGGAACTACAATTCAGGAATTTGCACAGTAAGAGATGGAAGAAAACAAAAGGTGCAATAATGTGAGAGAAACCCGTACATACATCAACATTGAACATTTTGTTGTGATCCCACTCCAACTGCAGTTTGTATCCATCTTCTAGTATGTAAGGGTGCGAGGGCCCAAATTTTCCAGGTTTGAATACCTAATTATTCAATCAGATTTCAGTAAACATTCTTGCCTACCAACCGGCTAACATGGGAAACAGATTGAGCCGTGGATTGCGACAATTGCAAGACCTGCACGAGGCGATACTAACTTTTGAATTAAACAAACTAACTTTTGAATTAAACAAACCAGTAAGTCCATAATTCTGCAAACGGTGTCGAGTCTGCTAGTCCACTGCAGATTAACATGCAAATACAGTCCCAACACCCAATATACTTCATATATTCAATTTTTAACCGTAGCAAGCCATTCACGGTAACAATAAGCTGGGCTCAAGCCCGACCAAAAGAACCATCCTGCTACAAACCATCACACACAGATTAAAGCTTTCCATGCTTATTCCAGGCACACACATTTTCATTCTCCACAGCATGCATCACCAAGGAGACCAACGTGGTACACTAAAGTCAACAAATATGCTACCAAGCATATAGAGAAGTATAAATACAAACAAAAACTTTACTGAAACATCAGATTATTTCAAATGCATTTTCCAAACAGCAACCAAGCAAATTAGGAGCAAAGTACGATTATAAAATTCCCAAAGATTTGGAGACTGCAATTATCTTGAATATGATAAGCACAAACACTTCATAACCTCGTTATTCATTAAGCAAAACATATTCCCGCTTGCTCATCATTTGGAAAAAGTAAAATTTTAACCAACAACCCCCATATCCTAGTAAATTAAGAAACGGGGGATGATGACTTGGGAAAGAAAATCGCAAAACAGCAACAAAAGTAAAAAAGAAAGAAAGATAATAAAGTCCAAACACTCTCTTCTGCAATCTTGTTGAGGAATTCACTGCTTTTTCCCCTACTAGAGAGCCTAGTACCTGTAGTGAGGAGGCTTGTAGGGACCTTCGATGGGGATGCTGATGTACTCAGCCTGAGAAGGGGTGAGCTTGGTTAGCTTGGCTCCGAGCTTGCCCAAGTGAAGGGCGGCCACCTTCTCATCCAGGTGTTTGGGAAGGACATACACCTTCTTCTCATACTTGCCACTTGATTTCTCCTTCCACAACTCCAGCTGAGCAATCACCTGCAAATCATTTCCCATTATTACAACATCAGTCAGCTTCACAGGAGTCATCTCAAAGTAGTAAAACAATATAGTGGTTAACGAGATTATACTGAAGTTCTAGTCATATCTTCAGAACACATGCCATGGCACGATATGATGTTATCCATGTTATCTCATTGACAACTTTGTAAGATTACATGTTTCAGTATGTTGGTGTAAATATAGAAACGAAGGATGATACCTGGTTGGTGAAGGAGCATGACATGACAAAGCTAGGGTGACCAGTGGCACACCCAAGGTTCATGAGTCGCCCCTCAGCAAGGACAATGATGCCAGACTTGGTCTCAGGGAAGACCCATCGGTCAGTCTGGGGCTTGATGGTGATTCTTTTAATACCAGGGTATGTCTCAATACCAAGCATGTCAATCTCATTGTCAAAGTGCCCAATGTTGCAAACAATGGCATTGTTCTTCATCTTCTTCATGTGGTCAACCATGAGGATGTCCTTGTTACCAGTGGTGGTGACAAAGACATCAGCCTCAGAGACGACATCCTCAAGGGTGAGCACCTGGAGGCCCTCCATCAGGGCCTGAAGGGCGCAGATTGGATCAATCTCTGTCACTATGACACGGGCACCAGCTTGCTTGAGAGCCGAAGCACAGCCTTTGCCCACATCACCATAACCGCAGACAACAGCCACCTTGCCAGCAATCATAACATCAGTTGCCCTCATGAGACCATCAGGGAGAGAATGGCGGCATCCATACAGATTGTCGAACTGTTGAAACAAGCAAACAATAAATCATGTGCGTTATTAACAAATATTTATAAAGAAATTAAAAACAAGCTAATGAACATGCCGGTGACATTAAAAACTGGACTTTATGGATCGGTGACCAGCCTCTTGATATCAATAGACAAATAAAAAATATGGAATGCAAAATGACAAAAATGTTGCAAATGGCATAATTTCAATTCAAGTCAAACCATGATATTTCAATCGTGAGATTTACTTAAGCGACTGACATCAATTAGGAGAAGAATTCGGTTGGGTGAAATAATCTTATCAGTATCAGTTATCTTAAAAATCACTAATTAGTCCAACAACATGATACTATTAAGTATTAAGGTCTTGTTTGGCAACACAATTTAGTTTCCCAAACTGTGGTTTGGTGGAGTTTGAGGTCCAAACAGCAGTTTCCAAAACTGGACCTCGTTTGGATACCAAAATGGAGTGTAATAAAATAGGGTTACAAGGCCCTCAAACTCCACCAAACTGAGGTTTGAAAAAATCAAAATCCATTCTAACTGGATTATCACAAACTATGAGAGGCATGGGAAAAAAATTTTGTTGCCAAACACTTAGTAAACTTGAATGAAACCTCACTTTCAAAATATGTTCTTGGTATTGATAAAGACCTTGGTTTCATCTTAAATGAAATGAAACCCCGGTTTCATAAACTCATTTGCCAAACTAGGCCTTAAAGAAATCTTGGACAAACAAAAGCTTGTACTTTCAATTAATATTTTATGTGACGTAGCTTCAAAATATAGAGCATATCGACATATATTAATCTTTGTAACATCTATTGTGATGAAGAAAGGACATCAAGCTAAAAACAAATAAATATTAATGTTTTAGAGACAAAAAGAAGGCAAAAAACAACGTATCAATGTAACATCAACCAGCAAAGAAAGTGAAATGGATTAGGTTTGCATTCTAGTAACCAGCGATTATGAAGAATCAATTAAGTCATTTCATAAAATCAGATTTAGTCGGGAGTCATGACCAAATGATTCAATTCTTTCTGATCATTATCTGCTACTGTTGTATATCCACATAACACTCTAATATTACTATTCGGATATCAGCAATAAACCATAGAACCATAATGTTACCATCTAGATAGCAGCAATAAACCAAAGATATGTATAACAGAAACAGAACGATTTCAATTATCATAAATGAAAGCGATAACAAACAGATCTGGATATAGGTATCATATCAGCACAAGTTTCAGGATAGAGCATATGAATAATTTGTTGAGCCGAACGAAATACAATAAATTCCTTCGGTGCATGTAATGATTTCTTTTCCAAAAGGAAAATAAGTGTCACATCAGGGGACCTCTGACCGAACGAATTCGGTGTATATAGCAATTGTCTAATTTGTATAGCCAAAACATTTAATTTTAACCAACTGAATAGAATATTAGATTTATGATACGAGTTCTGAATCTAGACTTCAAAGATTGAACCACAATGAGATAATGCTATAAAAGATGTATGGATCAAGACTCCTGCTTTCCTAGTAATTTTCATAATAACAAAATTAAATAGATCTGATGCCTGCACCACATAGAATCCTAGAAGTGAATTGAATCATCGCTTAAATGAATCAATCACAATGTAGGAAAGGAAGCATCTAACAAAATTAATCAAAAACAATCACCATGCCATCAGACTGTTAGACTATAGCAAGCGAAGCTCGGATCTGAGCAACAGACATAAAGAATCTTTATTTAAAAATGGAACAAGTCAAAGTACGGATATAGATACAGCTCGTCTATAAACAAATGCAAACAAGAAACCAGATCAGGGAAAATGGGGGGAAAAGAAAAAATTTCTGACCTTGCTCTTGGTGACCGAGTCATTAACGTTGATGGCGGGAAAGAGGAGAGTTCCGCTGGCCTGCATCTGGTACAACCTCTTGACACCGGTGGTGGTCTCCTCGGAGACACCGACGATCCTCTCCTGCATCTTCCTGTACTTGGTGGGGTCCACCTTGAGGCCATCCCTGATGATGGTCAGCACGATCTGGAACTCGGCATTGTCGGTGGACGCCGGATCGGGCATCTTGCCGGTCTTCTCGTACTCCACCTCGGCCTTCACGCCCTCGTGGATGAGGAGGGTGGTGTCGCCACCGTCGTCGACGATGAGGTCGGGCCCGCCGGATGGGCCCCAGTCCAGGGCCCTCTCGGTGCACCACCAGTACTCCTGGAGGGTCTCGCCCTTCCATGCGAAGACGGCGGCGGAGTCGCGGGCGATGGCGGCGGCGGCGTGGTCCTGGGTGGAGAAAATGTTGCAGGAGCACCAGCGGACCTCGGCGCCGAGGGCGGTGAGGGTCTCGATGAGGACGGCGGTCTGTATGGTCATGTGGAGGGAACCGGTGATCCTGGCACCCTTGAAGGGCTGGGATGGGCCGAACTCAGTTCGGCACGACATGAGGCCAGGCATCTCAACCTCGGCAAGCTCGATCTCGAGGCGGCCGAAGTCGGCCTGGGACATGTCCTTGATCTTGAACTCACGGCCGGATGAAGTCTTCTCCACAAGGAGAGCCATTTCTTCTCTTCTGCTGTTGCTGAGATCTGAGAGAGGAGGAAATGGAGAATGAGATCTCAGATGCGACGAGAGATGATGAAAGAGGAGAGTGGGCAAGAAAGAGTCGGGGGCTTTGAGGTGAATTTATGGACGGTTTACGGAGAACCAACGGCTGTGATTTGTTCGTTGATCGGGTAAGTGTGATCCGTTGGATTCGGAACTAAGGGTAATGATGGCGACAGACGGTTACGTGGGATTTACAGGCTTTATTTACCTGGTCCAAGTGCAATACAGGCTATATTTACAAAAAATGACATGTAAATTGGGAGATAACTCGCATGTATTGCACTTTGGTTTATCTAAACTAGGCTGAAGAAATAACGCAGGTGGTTTTCTTTGGACTAAAGTGCAATATATGTTTTTGTATTAATCTTTGTGGACTAAAGTGCAATACATTAGGTGTTCTACTGATTTTTATAATGCAATGAGGTTTTTTGATATGAAGGCGCATAGTCTAGTAGGATTTTCTGCAATTACCTCGTCTTTAGTAATAATGTCAAGAGGAATATGGGCCTTAGCTATCGAATAAGAAACATAAGCATGCGCATTTTGGTATTCTTAAAGAAGCCCAAGCCCACATGGTCTTTGGGCCAGCTCGAAAGGCCGCCGACTCATATATTTGGCCCGCTCGAAAGCCCACATGATTTTCATACACATTGTTTCATGCGGTAGATCTGGCTTGGCAGTAAAAAATATGGTCTGGCTGCAAAAGTTCCTAGGGGTTTGTATATATATCAAGCTTAGGATTTTATTCAAAAGAGAACAACTCTTAAGGAATATTTAGTATATGTTTTTTTGGTTTAATTACACGAAACATCCAAAACATCTTACAACTTTTAAAATCATTTCCTAAGAGTATAAGCTTCAATTTAATGAAAACATACTCAATTAACACTATTACACGTTATATGAAAACATACTTCACTAACACTATTCTTATAGTCTTGATGTATTTTATTCATTGGCTCTTCAACTTGTCTTTGGAGTCTTACACGACATGAGTCTTTTGGATGACCTTCTTCATCTTTATGTTTGAGATCCAGATCATTGACTCTTCATCTCCAGACATAATCTTCGTATCTTCAATTGTTGTGAGCTTGAAAGATTATCTTCGACTTGCTGACCATGTTGACATGACTTTATTGAATTGAGTCTTGTACACATACACACACTTATGAATCTCATTAGCAACACTAATTGTTTGCTCATCATCAAAATATGCCTAGGGTAGCTCAATATCCAGCATATTACAATTGAAGAAAGAATCTTTCACCTAGGACAAATGGGTTGATATGGTGGTGACTAAGATTTGTCCACATCATCATGTAGGTCACACCTCCACCTTCTCAAAAAAGCACATGCACCCAAGTCTACACCCCACTCATACACACACCCTTCTCACGTAGTCACATGCACCCGTTTCTGCACCCACAGAAATAGCCCCCTCCAGACGGGGCCATCATCATGGAATGGTGAGTAGAGTTTGTTGGAGACTATGTACTTTGTGCACGGGTATTTCCTAGTTGTTTCATAGAGGGCATTTTGAAGGCACTCGTGCGTAAAAAGACAAGGTTAGGAAAGAACTTTAGCAATGTCCATAAACCGCGAGCTGTATAAAAAGAAGAAGGGGTTTTCTCATATTAGTCCTTTAAATTATGCATAATTTGATATTAGTCCCTTAATTCTTCGCATTTTGAGTTTAATCCATCAAATCTTAAGCCGTTAACCTAAATAGTCCCTCCATCTAATATTCTGTTAAATAGTTAGATTAATTAACGATTAATTAAAAATTAGTGTTAATTAACTATTAATTAAGCCCTAATGAGGGAGGGATGCGGGGGGAGGAGGAGGAGGAGGAGGGAGGGGAAGGCGGACCTCCTCCCCGCCGTCGCTCTCCCCCTCCCCTTCCCTCTTCATCCCCCCTCCTCTCCCTCATCCCTCTCCTCCCCGCCGTCGCTCCCCTCACCTCCTCCCACTTCATCCCCCACCTCCCCCACCTCCTCCCACATCACCCCCCCCACCCCCCCCCCCCCCCCAATTCTCCTCCTCCCCGCCGTCGCTCCCCCCCCCCCCCCCCCCCCCCCTCCTCCCCCTTCATCCCACTCATCCGCGCTGTCGATAACCCCCCCAATGCACCCCTCCTCCTCGCCGCCGATTCCCCCTCCCCTCCTCCTCCCCATCATCCCCCCTCCTCCCCGCCGATCTCCGTCGCCTCCCCCTTCATCCCCCTCCTCCCCACCGCGGCTCTCCCCCTCCTCCTCCCCATTCACCCCCCTCCTCCCCCCTCCTCCCCGCCACCGGGAGAGCTCTCCCCCCGCCGCCGATCTCCCCCCTCATCCCCACCGCCGATCCCCCCCTCCCCTCTCCTCACTGCCGCCGTCCCTCCTCCTCATCCCCCTCATCACTGTCGCTGCCACCACGAACAAGCTTGACACGTCAGCACTAACAGCCACGTCAGCATTAACGGATTTTTTAACAGAAAATTAGAGTGGGGACTATTTTGGTTATAGTTAATGATTTGAGGGATTAAACTCAAAATTCGAAGATTTAAGAGACTAATATCAAATTATGCAAGATTAAAGGGACTAATACGAGAAAAACCCAAAAAGAAATAACGTTGCCAAACACTGAAATTTTAGTTTCAAAGACTGATGTTTGTGTTGGTATTATTTTAACTTAAAACAACGAAACCTCAGTTGCCAAACGAGGCCACAGTTTTTAACCCTTCTCTCGTGATACTGCTGCAAGTAAATGTGCAATAGCTGCGTGTCACTGTGGCGGAGTGACCGCGGGAGAGCTGTCGAGGCCGAAGGCCGAATGGCATGGATCTGATAGCATCCATGCCACCATGTGCAATGTGTTCGTCATGCTTAAAGCTGGGAATGAGATTGGACAACTTTGATCCACATAAAAACATCCACTCACATGATATATGGATGAAACTCATTTTTCTGAACTAAACATCAACGGTCTCTATTGCATTAAAGATTTTCGATTGCAACAACTGAAAGTAGGAAAACAAGTCACCAGCACGGGAATTAGCCCAGTGTCTCAGCAGATCTGAGCACAACTGAAGTAATCTCCGAAAAAGAAACACAACAGATAGTTTGCAAACATTAACGTCAAATAAGATTCCAACCATCCGACAGAGCATAAACTATATCTTCACTGCTTCCTACGATGTATCCAGTAAAGAAATGCTCAACGTTTTCCTCCCCCGCCTCCGAGCTTAGGGCCCTTTGGCACTGCTCCTTTCGGAATGCTCTTCCCTTGAGCCTTCTGGGTCTTCGCCGTCACCTCAGCCTTCTTTGCCTTCTTCTCGTCCTTGGTTTTCTTGATCCTCTCCTTGATTTCACTACCGAAAAAAGGCAACCACTTAAACAATGCAAAGATGTGATGATAACACAAGTTCAATTCAGACCTATCAGTGATTTGTGAGCGATTTGCCTTGTATTTAAACGTAATAGTAGATAGAATGCTTCCTTTCAAATGATGATTAAAGTTATAATGCATAGTAACGAATTAATAAAATGTAATTTTTCTGAACAGTATTCCAAAATACCAAGCCTGATAAAGATTAGACAGCCTATTGTACCCATGCATCCAGATACTTGTTATACACTTGTGCATACATCAAACTGAACAATATGATTTACAAACACTAAGCCTTATATGGGATTATATTATATAGGTCAGCGTGTAATAATCAACAAATATCTGGATAAAAGTAATGCGGGAAAATTTAAGCGCTGAGACCATGCATGATTTTCTCAGTTAAAACCTTGCAAATGTTGGACACCTTACCCGTGTTGCATAAACTACACAGTGTACTAAATTATTCAGTCTTCTAATTTTTGTGCAAGACAACCAAACGAATTCTACTATACAGCTAAATAGAAACACAATCAGAAAACCACGCATGAACCTGTTCTTGTGTCTTCATTTTGGTACATACACGTGACTAGTAGCCTGTTGCAATGTAGGAGATACAACTGTTTTTTGGTGTCTACAAATTATTGCGTGAAAAGATAACAATTCATATATTCCAAGTCCGGTTCATCACATTCATCAAATTCGAGTACAAGATTTTTCAGGAAGAGAAGACAATGCAGTCTTGCACTTCTAAAGCCAACTCCCATTCATCAAGCTGACCAATTTCAGATACCTGAATATTTTTAAATGGCAGATTATCTGGCCGCAAATAGGCGTTTCAATGGGTCCGGGTCGGACACGGGGATGCTAGGCACTAGACTCATTTAGAAGGGTCTGTTTAGGATTCTACGCATGCCACCATGCATAGGACCAAGACCTAATTGCCCAATCATTAAATGGCTCAAATCTGGGTTTAGCCATTCCAAGCCCAATTAAGATGCAGAATTATATTATGTTTAATTAAGATGTATTATGTGTAACGTCTATTAATTATAGGTATTTCTCTGGACAATTAGATTGAGATCCAATGGTCATACTTATATGGACCTTAATTAGTACTAAAATTTGCTATTATACAACTTCTAATATTTAAAATACATTATTATTTTTAATTTACATGTTATTCTGTATATAATTATCATCACTTATCAGCATCTCGGTTATATATTCGATTACTAACAGTCTAACAGAAGGTTCTCAAAACAAAAAACAAAATATAATATAATGAGAAAAGGAGGAGGGGGGGGGGGGGGGGGGGGGGGATTGAAGAAATGAATACATATTAGGTAAATAGGTTTGGGGTAAACAGGTACAGTCATCCGGATAAGTGGGATGAACACGGTCCCTTGTATTATAGACCCTCGTGTATATGGGACATGTGTGGATAATGAATTTTTTTAACGGGAATGGATCTGGGATGTGCTGGACCGCCCCAGACCAAACCTATTGATATGCCTAACCGGAAGTACATGTCAACCTATAGTTAATGGATTCAACCTGGTAGCATGCCCAGGCACGTCTTCAAAACATTTTTTTGAGCAATCCAAAGACACTTGATCAACTCCGTGCAAACTCTTATTACATGTCTAATGTTAGGTATACTAATTTAATCATGATTTATTTTCTCAACTAAGAATATATTTTCACAACTTAATGGGGGGGAAAACAAAAATTGAACTCTTCGTTCTACAATGTGAAAGAGATAGAACATAAAATAATCAAAGCGGCGCCCAGAGGAATATTTGCCAAAGTAATCATCATCCAAAAATACCCGCGACATCTCCCGTTTCAATGTACAAGAGTACTGATACGTGGCAAAATAGGTTGTGATGACCACTCCATCCAGAATTTGGGTTCTAGAAGACAGCGATGACCAATCCATCCAGAATTTGGGTTCTAGAAGACAGCGATGACCAATCCATCCAGAATTTGGGTTCTAGAAGACAGCAAACAAAGCAAGCAAGCAAGCAATGAAATCAATCATCTCCTGACAACAGAAATGCACAAGAATTTGCGCGAGAATTGCTTTCTTAGACTTTCAAAACAAGCCTAAGAAACATGGACACTCATAAATACTTCTCCAAGAACAAGCAAACCATGACATTCAATCTGTATAACCAAGCAAAAACCATTTTTTCTCATACTGTGACAAATTTCATCCACTCTACACAACCATTTTTCATCACCCATCTCTCACTTCAAAATTTAAATCCATCCTTGAGTTATTCCATCCAAAGTTTTAAACGCGAAGGCGTGACGTGAGGCGTTTTTTCGAGCCATGACGCGAGGCGTAAGCCTCAACGCGTAAGGCGTAAGCCTTCGGCGTGTTGTGACGCGTAACACTTTATAACCAAATAATTATGAATTATAGATGTAAAAAACATAGATTTAAGTTGCAAACCATCATTAAAGTATCAAAATATTAAAATAACACTCCAAAGACAAATATAAAACATCCAAAAAAAGATCAGAGTATTTGAGTTGAAAAATTAGACTCTAAATCTACTCTTCCACATCATCAAATGCAGAATCTTCACTTAAGCCATCTCCCTCCCAAAAAAACAAACAGACTGCGGGCGAACAGACGCAAAGAAAAAAACGGCACGCAAACAAACTGCGGGCTAACTCCCGACGAGGGGCGGGGGGACGAAGAAGAAGGAACGAATGAGGAAGAAGGAAGATCGAAGAAAAAAAGAACGAAGAAGAAGGAAGAACGAAGAAAAAAGAGAGAAAGAAGAACGAAGAAGGGGCGAGGCGGAAGGGGTACGCACCTGGGGCGGGGGGATCAAGGTGGCGACGACGAAAACCCTCTCTATTTTAGCTTTTATACTTGGGAATTAAAAAAATTTGCAAAAACTAACTTGTTTGAAGGCGTGAAAACCCTAACGCATTTGCGGCGCCTCCGACCTGTGGCGTACGCCTTTGAGCGCCTTCGACGAGTGAGCGCCTCTTCCATCGCGCATCAGGGTGCTGGAGGTGCGCCTCACCCTGAGGCGCGCCTGAGGCGTACGCCTTTGCCGCCTTTAAAATTCCTGATTCCATCAAGACTATCACTCTTGTCCTCTCCCCAGAATTAAATTTCAAAAAATAAAATAAAAAAATTTCTTTATATATTTCTATCTACTTTATACAACTAACCAAAATGAAAAGTTCATTTATTGTAACATGCATCGTCTTCAAGATCCAAAACAGTGAAATATCCAAAAAAATTAAAATAAAATAAAACCTAAGGCTTTTGATTGTTTAAATTCCAACCACATTTTTCTTTCTAAATGACATTTTTCATTCATTGCAATGCTTTCTGTCTATACTATGCAATTTGAAACAAATGACGAAGATGGAAGGAAGAAAAATTTTCTTGCAATTCACGAAGGAGACAATTATTAATTTGAAACAATACAATTGAGGAAGAAGTGAATTTTTCTAAATCATAACTCCTTTCTTTTCGTCCCTCTATTGCTGCTGGTAAATGGAGCGATAACTAAGGTTGGATGGCAAATCTAAAGGGCCCGACCATGCCAGAAAACAGACAGTCCGACGATAAAAAGAGTAAACGGCTACCGATGATGCAAGAATGAGAAATATTTTTCATAATTTATAATTTTTAGCAACGGACGCAATGCATTATGAGCTTACATAAATAGTTTTCATTAGTTGGAGTCTTAGTTTAAGATTACACAACTCGACTAAATTTGGTCAAATTTTTCATTATTTATTTATTTTTAACCAAGGAAGCAAGGCAATATAAGCCCATTTGACCCCACAAGCAGGGCCTACATTTTGGCAGACTCCCCAAAAGCAAAGCCCCTTGTAACCAAATGGTTTGGGAGGTCACCTTAGCTCTTTATCATCTCACCACTTCCATAAATACTCCTTATCCATGCTCAAAAAGTAAAACAATTAAAAATTAAAAATAAACATTTAAAACTAAAGTTTGATGGGATCTCCAATTAGGTGATTCAACCAAACTCAGTGCATGCAAGTTTCGATCTAAGCATAGAAAATGGGAGAGAGAAGTTAACATGACGATAGATAATGGGAATCAAAGGAATAAGAAAACAAAATGAAAGTCGATATTCTTATCTGACATCCGTTCTTACATCCTGATATAAAGGTTTGCTTCATGGTTAAAAATGTTAATTCGTCATCTTCATCATCAATGAAAGGTATGATTGCAGGGGTAAGATAAGAACTTTCAAACATATTTATAATAAGGATTGTGTTCTCTTCGGGAGACCTGTTATGCAACTCTACCTAATTATTATGTAGGACGGACCAACAGTAATTTTAATCCTTGTACACTTTTTCATTCCAACGCAAAATGTGTCAAATAACAAATTTACTGTAGCTGGTTAATCTTAATCTATTTGACTTGCTTTCTAATTAAGCTGATTAATATTTGTCTGAGCCCATGCAATAATGCACAGGTAAGACTAGCATCTACTATCCTAAATATGACATGTATGAGCCATTTCAATAAATCCTGGAATGTTTATGTTCAATAATATATATAATAATATATATGATACTTCTCCCAACCATAAATTGTGAGTATCGGTGTTTCATACCAATGTTATTTTGATGATGATCACAACATTATGTTGTTGCTAATGACTCTCTTGTTTTAGTCTCATAGTTAACATTTCAAGAATATCATGTTTGGAGACTAAACACTTGGTGCAAGGATGGACATCAAATGGAGAAGGGCAACAGCTTGGACTCAAGGGGTGCCAAAGCTTGGAGATGATGGGGAGCATCAAGGCATCAAAATTGATGACATAGATTCTAAGGAAAGCATTGTAATCCATGTAATATTTCCTTTATTGCTTTCTCTCTAGTTTGAGTCTAGGTTTAATGTAATGCCTTGTTAGATGGTCTACTCATTCATGCATATGCATTTAACCATCTTAGTGAGCCTTAGGATTATCAAAGAATCCAACCCAATAGGCCCATCTTGTCCAAAGACTCATTTGGAGTCTCTGGCTCTCCTACAGTCGTCTGCTGAAGGATTCACAGTCGACTGGGTGATTTCCAGTCGCATGTCGAGCCTTCTACAGTCGACTGTTATGCACTGCTCAAGTCAACATTTCTATCGACTCTACTTGAGCTTTTCACATCAGTCGACTGATGATCAATTTACAGTCACATGTGGAATGGTCAACAGTCGTCTAAAAGGCGTAAGTGCAAATACTGCCTCTTTCTGTTTTTCTCCATCTCCTGCAGTAGTCGACTGATGAAGGGTTTACAGTCGCCTGTCTATTTTACAGTCGACTGTATTCTTGTCATCAGTCGCCTGTATGCTTTTTGGGAGAAAAAGTGCAACTCTCTGTTTTATTCCATCCCTTGCAGCAGTCGCCTGCTGAAGGTTTTACAGGCACATATCCTGTTTACAGTCGACTATATCGACTTAATCAGTCGACTGTCATGGCTCAGATTATAGCCGTGGTATATTTTCTAGCCGTTGGACAGTCGACTGTCAGTGACGTTTCTACCCAGAAACTAACCGTTGCAGCTTTTCGTTTTTGGCTGTTTTCTTTGGTTTTGAGAGTTGATATAGGGTTCATATATATGTGAGAGGGCTGAGTTCATTGGACCTTCTTGGATCTATTGCAAAACATTAGAGATTGATTAAGCCACTCTCAAACTCTCTCATTTCCCTCTTAGAGCTCCTTCTCTCCTTCATGCATTGAAGTCAATCTCAAGGAAAATCATACAAGTGCTTTCAAGCTAATCTCATCACTTGGAAATCATCTTCCATGCCTTGCATTCATCAATGAGTAAGCATCTCAAGGCATAGGTAAGAGTATTTATTTTAATTTGTGTTTCTTTGAAACCCTAATTCTCTTTGTGGGAATTAGATACTCTCTTTGTGTGAGTCACTCTCTTTGTGAGAGTTTGATGTCCTAGTGTAGGGCTAACCCTAATTCTCTGTGTGGGAGTTGGCAATTCTCTGTGTGGGAGTTAGACCCCTGTGAAGGGTTGGTTTGGTTCTTGTGTAGGACAAAATCCTCTGTGTGAGGTATCTCTTTGTGGGATTTGTATTCACTTCTCTTTGTGAGAAATATAGTGAATATTGGTATGGCTGGACGTACCCAAGTTTTAGAGAACCAGGGTAAAATCGTGTGTTTGCGTTTGTGTTTATTGTGGTGATTAATTCCTCTTGCATTTATTATTCCGCATTTGTAAGTTTAATTTTAATTGCACAATATATTGTCATTACACTATTCACCCCCCTCTAGTGTGTTATTAGTATTGCAAGGGTAGCGTGATCCTTACATAAATTACCTGCCTGACCCACCCAAACAAGACACGTGTCCATCCATGAGTGACACCTACAAACATGTATATAGTTATTCACTTCAAAAATATGTACCACATGAGCTTTGGTAGGCACTATTTTACAAAATCTAGTAAAGTGTATTTGTATACAACTATACATGTTATATACATAAAGGGAGATTACGGTACACTTGATTAGATAATGCCGACCAATCATAATTAAATTTAAAAATTTATAGCCCAAATGAAAAGTTGATTCTGTAGGATATGATGTAATATATTTAAACTACTTATAAATAAAATTCAAATGATTTGGATGTGTTTTGAAACGTTAACTTGTATATCGCGTTCAAAAAATGCACTCTATATTTTTTGAACAATCGACTCCGTCTATTGATCTTCATATTGTACAACCCAAATACATCAAAAATCAAGAGAAACCAAGTGTTTTGTTTGTCGATCTATGGGTGCAAAAAAACTTATCGATGTAAAACCATTAATTTTTCCTAGTATATAAACATGTAAAAAGTTTTGAATTAACAAGATCTTTAATGTGTTTCTATTTTAGAATATGAAGATCAAAATGTCTTGTATTAGTTGTCCAAAAAATATGAACTTTTAAGAGACGTCATATGATACACGTGCTTATGTCATCTGATACCTAAATGAATGTATACATACATACATGTGTGCGTGTGTTTATGCGTGTGCATATACTATGTATACATATGTACAAACATGTATGTTTATGTATATATGTGTGTACATGTGTGTGTAAACACACATGCATGGAGAAAATACAATAAATAAAGTGTCACAGAAAAGTCACTCATATGACGGTTAAAAAGTATACTCCGCCTAATTTTTGGATGATCAACAACATTGAAATTGATCTACATGTCTCTAAATATATATGCATCAAAAATCTTATGATTCACATGTTTGTACGTGCATGGATCGTTCAAAGTTTAATGGTTCTACGATAACATAACTTTAAATAACCTGCTAAATCAAGATGCATAAAGTCTAAAATTCACTAGATCTTTAGTATTTTAGATTTTAGAATATGAAAAATAAGTTGAATGGTACCGATCGTCCAAAATAAATTGGAGTGAAGTTTTTTACCACCATAGGAGAGGATTTCCTCCTTTGATACCCTCTTTCATATTTCCTCATACACACATATATACATTTATAAACATCTATTATACATTTGACAGCGTTTTTTGAATTCTAGGGCTGACTAGGACAAGATAACGAGTGGCTGAGATTTGATCTTGGAAAATCAATGGTTGAGGTTGGATTTTGTGAAAATTTTAGTGGGAGAACTTAAATTTTGGTAGAAAAAATGTCTTGAATACCAAAGCTTTGAAATTAGAAGTGTCTTGGGAAAGATTGTGGAGATTAAATTTGGGGGGAGTGCCTTGGGAACCTAAACTTTGAAATTAGAAGTGTCTTGGGAAAGATTGTGAAAATTAAATTTGGGGGAAAAGTGCACTAGGAACCTAAACTTTGAAATTAAAAGTGACTTTGGAAAGATTGTGGAGAAGCATGATCCATTAAATTAAACAAAATAAAAAATTTAGCATAAAACAATTTAGCGGAACAACAAATTAGCGTAAAAATACCCTGAGGTTTGTTGTTCTGCGCTGAAGCCGCGCCGAAGCGGCCCGCTAAATTTTTTACGCTAATTTGTTGTTCCGCGACGAAGGCGCGGGTGCCAAATTTGTTATTCGACGCCGAAGGCGTCCTCTAATTTTTTTTACGCTAATTTGTTGTTCCCCGCCGACGGCGCGGACGCCAAATTTATTGTTCGACGTCGAATTTGTTGTTCCGCGTCGAAGGCGCATGCGCCAAATTTGTTGTTCCACGCCGAAGGTGCCCGTGCCGCTAAATATTTTTACGCTAAGTTATTGTTATGTTAAATTTTGGCTGTAGAAATAATTTTTTGGGGAACAAAGATTTTGCGTTGGAAATCTTAAATGAACCGTGCTCGCGGGCACGGGTTCTGACTAGTACATACATGTAAGTGTATATATGTATGCATATATGTACGTGTGTGTACGTATATATATAGGGGAAAATGTGCCTATGCATGTGCACAGGTAAGTTACTTGCGGACATGCACATTTTCCCCATTTTTCATTTTTTCAATTTTTTTTTCATGAAATCATTGTTCACCGCATGGATGATGATCAACATACCAAAAATCAAATGATTCCAATACTTTGTTGAGCCTCATCTATCCATTGCAACTTCAACGGGTTTCCAGCAAATATTCAGACCATTGAAGTTGTATGGGATAGATGTGAACGGATTTCTTGTGTTGTCAGCATTTTGGGGATGAAAAAAGTATTTTATTTTAATTTCTTTGCAATGTGTCCCACAACTTGTTGGCTACATCCTCACCAATTTTCAAGTAAATCCAACACTTTTTGAGCATCCATCCTTGTATTTCAAAAAGATTACGCTGATAGTTTCAGAACTTGAGCGGCATTTTTGAAATGCATGGATACTCAAAAAGTGTTAGATCCACCTGAAAATTGGTGAAGAGATAACCAACAAGTTATAGAACACATTGCAAAAATAAAAAATATATACTTTTTTCACCCCTAAAATGCTGACAGCACAGAAAATTTCATGTGCTGTCAGCACACATCCATATTCCACATAAATATGTGCGCGCGCGTGTGTGTAGGTATGTGCGTGTGTGTCGGTATGTGCATGTGTGTGTGTATATGTATGTGTGCAATGTATGCAAGAACGAGTCAAATATTCATATGCGTGCAATGTATGCAAGAACGAGTCAAATATTCATATGCAAAATAAATATACATATAAAGCCATAATCTCTATATATACATGTGTGTAGATATATGCAGGTATATATGTATGCGTGCAATGTATGCATGAATGAGTCAAATATTCATATGCAGAAGAAATATACATATAAAGCCATAATCTCATCTAGATATGGAATAATTTCCAGGTCTGTCAATGTCAGAGTGCGACATTCGTGCCCATGTCTCCAAATCATAGCTAAGATCGCATTGATGAACTACTCTGGATCTTTCCAGTAACCCACTGGCCTTTAGTGAACAGTTGTGTAGGACCATAAATTAAACACAATCCATACGAAGGTAAAGCAAATCTGCAATGCACACAAATAATAACTCGTTGCGACATCACATAGAAATCACACGCACCAACTAGCATGAATAATAATACTTAATATGTGAAGTTTTGCTATTCATAAGAAAAAGAATGTCATTCTTATACAGATCCAATAGCCAATTTCAAACTTCTTATAAAAAATAAAGTACAATTTCTGATCTGAACTGTAACGGTTCATTTTTTAAGGCCCAACACAAAGCCTAGGCCCACTTCCTTGGCCCATTTCCCTTTTATTTAAAACCTATTAACTAAACCCCCCAACCCACTAACTCTCTCTTCCCTCTCATTTTCATTTACACGTTCCCTTCTCTCTCTCTCACCCAATGAAACCCGAGCCTCGTTCTCTTCTTCGCAGGCGATCGAAGCAGCGATCAACGGTTTCGATTCGAAACCCTCACCCGATATCTTTTCCTCCCATTTGACAGAGATCCGACCGTCCCCTTTTGTTCTCTCACGCGTGTGATGAAAGCAACGATCGCCAGCATGATCGACCCGATAGGGTTTTCGAAAACCCTAGACAGATTCGACTTTGTTCGGCGGCTATTTCTTCCGGATTTTGCCCCGATAAGATCTCTTTCCCCTTTATCTTTTACGCAAGTTCCCTTTTCTATTTAATCACGACAAATCTAGGGTTTTGGGGGTGCAAAAATTGATTTCTCCTCTCAAAGCTTTCCGATTTGGTTCTATGTGGTTTCGATTGCTTCTGGATTTTCTTTGGGTGCTCTCGGCTTTTGGTTTTCTTCAAGATCGATAAACCCGATTTGCTTTAAATTTCAATTATACTCTTTTGTGCTTCGATTTTGTTGCGAAAATAGGGTTTGATTTAGGAAATGATGATTCGGGAATGATATGAAAGGAAACACTTCCCTTGTGTTAATTACGACATTCTTATGGCGAGGCGCCAACTTTGTCGCGGCCCCGCATCACTGATTTGGGATGGAGGGTTTTGGGGTCCTGGGGTTGGCCGCCGAGGGATTTTTTCCCTTCGGACAAACTGATGGCTTTTGCGATTCTCTTTTTAGTTAGCTGATACTTTGCAGTTTGACACCATGCGGCCCTTTCCTTAATTGTACCTCTGTTTGTGTTCAGTTAATATTCTTCTGCCCTGTAAATGATGCCACTTTGCCTGTGTTGTACTGTAGGCAGTCTGATGTTATTGGAGGGGTTCGGTTAATAATTTTACTGTAGCAGATGGGGTTATTTACTGTTCATACTTACAGGTTTTGAGGAGATCTTCCCTCGAGCTGGTAAACCCTAGAAAACCCATCACGGATGCCAAATGAACCGAATCTGATCCTAATAATGTTAATCCTTTTAAAGTATTTTAGTTTTCAGTTTGAATGGTTCGAAAGATCCGATTGCTTTAAATATGTTTTGGAATGTTATAAATAAACTTTTTCTTTCGTAGTAATTTATTTATAGCATTGTTATGGTTTGTAATAATGTTGGTGCACTTGAATGTATTAATTGCGGATTAGTGACACATTGGAACGATTGATATATACACTATAGGTTTGATGCACTATTCATGTTACATAACTTAGAGAGAATAGAACTAGATGACAATTGTAGTTAGAATGACATGGGGTTTTGGGAAATCATAATTAAAGTTAGAAAGGGGCAAAGACTACGCTCACTGACAGAATTGAATGACTTGATTGTGTACATTGATGAAAACCTTGGACCAATAAATTTAGGGCACCGGTGAGCTCGCCTGTGAAACCCGAGGTTGTCTTTAGCCCGCTCTTTCCCTTTACATTATGAGTATAATATTAAAATGGAATGTTTTAGTTAGGTAGGTACAACCTAGTGCTTAGTGTTATTGACTTGTTTAGGACTAGGATTGCATGAAAGTTATAATTGTTGTTTGTTGTAAATATCGTTTACTTTATCCTTTCAAATGATTCCTCAACAGAGACTGAACCAGAGTACGAGGATGCTCCAGCTTTTGAGGAGTCCGAGTTCCCAGTAGAGAGTGCAGACTTCTGAGACCAGTTTTAGTAAGGAGATTTTTTATCTATTGTTTAGTTGCTTTCTTATTGTTTAGAAATAAAAGACTAGTAGTTTATCTTGTTAGGCTATTGTAACTCTTTGACGGATGAATAAAGCTATTACTTTTATGAAAATCTCTGTTTGCTATATGTTGGCTTCACTGAAACTTTGCAGGGCCTGCACAAATAATGAAAAAGTAATGGTACCCAGAAATGGGACGTTACATGAACAAAATAATTAAATTGCTTATTTGCTTGGACAAATGATCATGAAAACAACATAGCATCAACATCAATGCGTTGAACATTTCTTGCCGATATATTTTAATTTGAAAAATAACTATGCTTCACAACTTTCAAAATAAAAAATGATTCTTTTGTTGTCAATTATATCACTATTAGTTATATTGAAGTATAATTTAAAAAGGAGCATTTGACGAAACACCTAATTATTAACACCTAATTAATAACGCTTTTTAGATGTACAACCCCGAAATCTTACATGTAGAAATTGACACCCCAAATCTTTGAATCTGCTAATTTGCACCCCAAATCTTTGTATGCTAATTTACCACCCAAATAAGTTTAATTAATGCAATTCACCCCATCTCTATTAGTAAAAAGTAAACATTCCTTTTATTATTAAACATTATAAAGACATTCTAAAGGACTGAATTGACCTCATCTTATTTATATCCTCAAATTAAACTCTCTGGATAAGAAAAACCAAATTATGTAAGAAAAAATTCATCATCTTCTCTTCATCCATCCCCTTCTGCTTCCAAGCAGCAAAACCCTACATCACCTTCTCTAAGCAAGTTAATTAAAAGATCTATGGGTTTTGGATGTAGAAGCATTTCTCCATCCCCTCTCCAATTCCTAATATCTAATATGTAAACCGATTTAGGCACTTCAAATTGTCTAATTCTGAAAAGATTAAGACAAGTGACAGAGGGCTTTAATGAGAAGTTGAAGAAATAAAGATGAGAATATATGGGGAGAGGATTACAATTTGGAGAGACTGATAGGAGGATGATTTAAGCGAGAAAAGATTAAGAATTGGCACTAGGGGCGCTAGGAGAAACTTTCCCTGAAACCAGTCAAAAATAAACAGAGACTAATGTGGAGAGCAGTTTTGTACTAGTTGAACTGACTTGAAGGGTAAATTAGCAAATACAAAGAGCTGGGGGAAGTATTTAAATATGCTAGATTTGTTATTAAACCAAATTCATTATCCATCCACCACACTGGTACATTTTTAAAGTAAAATGGGGAACTTCAAAATGGCTCATCTACTCAACATGCAACAAGCTTAGAACTCATGGTTAAACAATTAGCATTTAGAGATATCATATTGGCATATACAATTAAACAAGACTAAAAGATATTAACAAATGTGACACCAAGAAAAAGTCTCATAGGCATGCAACACTACCAAATATGCAATCTCAAAGAAACACTTGTAGCATGCATGACTTAATGACTTGAGAAGAGGCACTAGAAAAGACTGCACATAAGAAATAGAGAACATACCGAAGAGCAGCTTCTCTAGCAGCATCACGAACTTCTGCCTTTTCGGTTCTTTTCTTCTGAATAACCTCCAAAGTAGCACCAACTATTGACCTGGAATAAGGTTTCTTCGTGGTTCGGCGCCTCTTTCTCACAGTTTCCGCATGCATGTCCTGTTATTAGACGAAGAAATAAATCATAGCCTAGCTGCATTGCCATTTAACATCGAGGACTCAAAATATCACGGAAAAAAGGGCAAGACATGTTTTCCAAGTATAGGTAACCTTCTTATGTTGCTTCCTATACATAGCTGTCCAGGTAAGCTTGGCTGGTTTCAGTCTGTTGTGGAAATACCTCTTACATTTTGAATTAGCAAACAGGAAAACCTACAACAGCGAACTAATCATGACCACAGACAATTGGGGCGGTAAAATATAAGCAAGCCAAACAGTAAGATGTGATGTCCAAAAACACAAATATGTCTGGATCAGAAAGTTACCTGAGAATCTGATCTCACAAATCTGATACCCTTGCCAGGGTATATCTTAGCGCCGCTAAAGCGGCAGAGTTCAGTTCTGAAAGTTAAGTGAAATTGCTAGGTCGGTTAAGTATGTAATTACAGTTGAAGATACTGGTGCACTATCACAAAATAAAAAACAAAAATGTCTGAAATTACTGAAAGACATGTTATCTGTAACTAAACTTCAGATATTTAATTTTGGAGGTGTGTTACTAGACTGTCTAATTATCTGGTGATCCAACAACAGGTACAGAATAGCAACTAGCAAGCTAGAAAATCAGCAACAAGCATATAAGTCAATAATGGGGCCATGCTGATGATCATTTTGTACAATGCCAAAATCCGTTGGTTCAGTATCACATGGAATAAAAGTAATAAAGCTCATCTGGGAGTTGATGGAATAAATCCTCTAAAGTACCACCTCATCAGCATTGAGATCCACAACACTGATGAAATCAAAGAATCCTCTCTTAGATTTATCGTTTCACATGCCTCTTACTATAGCATAGTTCACCAACTTTAAAATTAGTCACGCAAGAAGTAAGAAGTCTCAAGTGTAGCTCACAATGAAATATTTAGCCACACATGGAGCAAAGAACTTCATGTGTTTGGCCATGTAAACTTCCAAGCCCATCATCTTAGTTGATGGTGATAATTTAAATCACAAAAGCAAGTAATCTCCCAATACATGTGATAACTTAGTAGAAAGTTAATAAATCTTGTGATGAATAACCTGCTGATATTCCTTACATTAGTAAAGTGGTAGGCATAAAAAGTCCTACAATGTAATATGCATTGAGAACCTTAAGTGCAAAAGTATGTCAATGTCTTCTTGTAAGACACCAGCAGATGAATGTTCGAAATACCATACTGCTGCTAAAGCTAAAAGCCCTTATTTCAGGCTTTTATGAACAGCTGAAAAGTATTTCAATAATCACCTTTAAAAAATTAAATTAATTTGAGTTTAACACGGCTCTTTGTATCAATAATTTTATGATTATTTTTATTCCAAACAATTTTTTCCTCACGAAATTGACATGAGGCCCAAAAATACAACACAATGGGTAAATGGCCTCAATTTGAAATCATAAACTCAAAACCAATTTTAACACTATCGAAAATGTCTAACTTGGAAAGATCCAATTCAGCTAAACTTATAGAACTCTGTATTATTCAAGCACTTTTTGTTACTTCCCATATATACTTCAATACATACAGGAACTAGAAATAATCCATGCACACAAAGCACGGGCACCCAAAGCCCCCACACAACCAGGACGCAGGCCGCATATGGGTGTTTCGATGAGTGCAAATCCGGATGCAAACAGGAAGAGTGTGTGTGAGTGTGGGTATTGTCGTGGGGTTTTAAAGGTTTTTTTTATTGTGGATGAATTTTTGGGTTTTCTTTTTGTTTTTGGGTGTTTTTGGGTTTTTGAAGGGTTTTTGGGTTTGTTTGTATTTGCATGTTGTTTGGGTTTTGGGGGTGTTGGGACATTGGAAAACACATGGGCAGTATCCCTCTTTTCTATAATAGACGGGTCATAATCGTGAGGTCACAGAGCATTTAAAATATTCCCAAAAAAATTTCAACCAGGGTTTTAGGTCGCGATATTGGTATCGGTTTCGATCTTCCGAAAATTTGTGTTTCGGTATCTGTATTGTCCATTTCGGTATTTGTATCGTCCGTTTCGGTGGTTTCGGAAGTAAGTTTCGTTTCATCTGTATCGGTAGTTTGAAATACTTAAATACCTATTAAAAACTATGGTTTATTCAAGTACAATTAGAATTAAATACTACGGCAAACTTGTAAATACCTATCAAATACCATAAGAGTTAAAATACCTATCAAATACCATAAGAATTATCAAATACTATGGCAAACTTGTAAATGCGTTAGGCCATTCAACGGAGCAAAATGGTCTGTTCGCAACTTCGCATCAATTCCCGTCAATTCCCAAAAAAATCTGAGGAACCCTCTTTAGTGCTGCTAATCACATTACACATTTTGTTAAACATACATCATTTATTTACAGATTCACCATTACCACTGAAATGGCAAACTTGTAAAATAATGAAGTATGTTTATGTAAAGGTTCATCTTTATAACAGCTCAGCCCGGCCCATTCCTTTCTCTATATTCTTTTCTTTGTTTGTTTGTTTCTTTTCCCCAACGGCCCAACTCAGCGACCCACTACCCATCAAATTCACCCACCCACATGCAAACACGTCCCCCTCTCATTCTCTCCGTTTGTCTCTCTTGCGCGATCAACGCGAAACAATCAAAGTGGCGGCGAACGCTCTAGACTTCTTCGTTCCTTCGACCCAAAGGAAAAAACCACGCAATCGAGGCTCTCCTCTCCTCTCCACCTCACGCTATACGTGGTGTGACATCGCTTCTTCCTCGTGCCCTAAATTTTCTAGGGTTTGACATGCTTTCGCCTCAAATCAAGGCCAATCGCCTTCGTGTCAAAATCCTAGCTTCCCTCTGAGATACTCAGGTCTTCTCTACCCTCTATTTAAGCTCGATTAACCCCTGAGGTTTTCGGTTTCAGGTAAAATCACCTTGATTCTCTAATTTTGGATTTTTAAAAATTGTGATTTGTAAAAGCAAGACGACGACCCTCACCTCAGCCCCGTTAGCCTTCGCCAAGACTGTCTACAGAACTTCCCTCTTGATTGTAACCTGATGAGCCGTTTCCCCTTGCCTGCGGGTTGTTTTTGGTGTTTTCTGCCCCTTACCAGCATTGTCTGGCTTTTCCCTTTCCTCTGCAGTGTGCAGTGCCATCCTACAACCTGAACATGACTGGAAATGGACACCATGCCCTAAATTGTGACTGACCTAAGGGATTTTTCCCTTATAATGATTGTCGAGATTTTTCAATGCTACCCATATTCGGATAATGGCTGAAGTTGGTGATTTTGACTAGACTTGAGGCTTAGTAAAGGACGAAGGTTGGTTTAGAAATACACAATGATTAAAGATGAGGGTATGGCTACTAAAGGTCGTTAGAAAAGTATGGGAATTTCTGCCCGTTGGATCATACACCAGACCACTGCCTAAGGATCTAAGTTTTTTATGTGGGATCATGAATACTGCCCGAAGGATCATATAAAACCATTAATAAATGGTAAAGTCCCGAAAATGATCGATGATGAAAATTATTTGAAATCACTAGATTGTCCCTCCCCCATTACACATCTCTCCATATTTCCAAAAGTGCAGCACCGTTCGCTGCTTGACTTTCAAGTTAGCCTTATGTCCCAGATTTAGACTTTCCAGCATGATTAGAATATTTTAAATTATTACCTGACATGCATGTGCTTCATGAAATCATGTGTTTAAAATTAATGTATTGTATATAACATGTTAAAGGTTTCATTGTTTCCATCACTATATGCTCCATATTTCCTGATGATACTAAACATAGTATAACCGTGCACAGTTGCCCATGACATTGAAAATAATTGATCTGATTGGATGTGCTATGGAAAACAAATAGAACTGGAATACTATTGGAATATATTGTTACTATTCTATGGAATCACATTGTTAAATATAGTTTGATGGGAATGAATCTTGAAACATGGCTGGATTTGATATGACATAGTACACCATCATATGGATTAGTTTCAATGTGGTTTTAAATTTAATTCAAGCTTTAAAGTCGAAATCATGCTTTAAAATACTAATGTAGAACAACACTAAGACTGTATTATTGGGACACTGAGAGATGTACACTTGACAAACACTTGACATTTCAGACACAAAGGGTTATGGGGTAAATCATATTAGTGAGAGTGCGAGAGCGATTGGAGCCACGTCCTTAATGACTTGGCCGCATCAGGTTGTTCCGGCCAGTGCCACATCATGAATAAGGATCTGACCCCTAGTGTACCGCCGGACTTAATTAATGGGTTGCACACGTTTGGACTCATGGCCCTATTGTTTCTACTTTAGGCTTGGCCCGGGTGAGCGCCCCTGGGTACGGAGGTGGATTCCTTGGTTGCTTGGTTGCTTATTGTACTTTCCAATATGATTCACAGCCTAGGTTTAATATAAATTGATAGAACCATGACAATGTCATTTTATATATTTGTCTTACATTATAATGCATACCTGATAAAAAGTATTAGTCTGTTTCCCGTTCCCAGTTCATGTCCCCTAGTTAGTGTTTCCCCATGTTCATATGTTTTAAATTCCAAAATTTTAGAATTATTATGATTTACCTTGTGGGTCTTTATTGTTGTTGTACCACCAGGTGTTTTGAGTCAGATTTATGAGAGGCCCCAATTTATGTAGACACATATTTCATCATAGTAGCTGCAGAACCATGACTAAATTGTAAGTATTTACAATTTCCTGTTTATTTTCATAATAAATTATGTATGGGTATGTTGGTATATCTCTACTAATAGTGTATATTGTTTCACTGGTAACTAGCAGGACCTGTATCACATGTGAAAAACAGGCGGGTCCTGAAGAGCGGGGCGTGACATGTTTTTATGGTGGCCCATGCAGGTCCGCGCTCACCACCTCGTAAATAATATAGAAAGAGTAGGATATACCGTATAATATACTCATATCGATCTCATGAATACAGTATTGTCTCGAGCTTTCACCTGTATGAGACGTACAGGTAAAAGTTTCTTCCACAGCTTCTTCTTTGAACTCCTAAACCTCCAACTAGAAAGTTGAGTTCCACCCTTTGACCAAATTTCTCTTCTTTGACAACCATCTAAGTCCATCTCTCATATATTTATCCTTTAGTTTAAACGACCTCATTGTTGTGGTATCTTTGACCAGTAAGTGGTGTAGTATTCACAGGTAGACCCGTCCTTACTTTAGAGCCTCTCATTACTTCTTAGCCACTCGATTTATTAGCACGCACGCACGCGCGCACGCACTATTCCTGATGAACCCTTGTGAATGTTAGTACTAGTGGTGGCATGTTGAAGACGACTGGTGAATACCCTCAGAGCACTGTACTTATCTGTGGACGAGAACTATTCACATATTTTCTGGTGACTGGGATGCCAAGTTTTGATGTTGTTTTTAGAATGGATTGGCTGGAGGATATTTCATGCTATCATTGACTATCGTCAAAGGAGTGTAGTATTCGAGATGCCTGATCATCCAAAGTTTGAATTTATCAGCGGAAATAGATCTGAGGAACAGTGTAATTTAGAGCCCGACCAGTAAAGATAGGGGTAAGCACCATGGAAGTTGAAGAACCAAAGATATCATATGTAGTGCAAGAATTCGTGGACGTGTTTCTGGACGATCACAAGATTGCTTCTAGAACGATCTTATAAGATTGCTTCTAGAACACGCCACTGAGTTTTTTTTTTAAGATTTGGTGATGTTGAGAGAACATGTGAAGGTGTTTGGAGCTTCACTTAGAAGGACCTTAATATGACATGGTGCCGATAGATCGAGCTGATAGCAGATTATGATCTTGGACAGGTCAATGTCGTGACATGATGGCACAGGATCAGTACAAGCACTGGGCTAATGCAAAGCGGAGATACTTAGAATTCCAGCCTGGTGACCATGTTTTCTTGAAGATTTCTCCTACTAGAGGCATGATCTGATTTGGACGGAGGGGAAAGCTCAGCCCTTGCTATATTGGACTTTTTGACATCTTAGAGCGTGTGGGTGAAGTGATATATAGACTTGCACTACCTCCATCCTTAGAAGTAGTACAAGATGTATTCCATGTACCCCAGTTGCGCAAGTATGTAGGGAACCCGACACATTATTGATCACTCTGAGATCACAGTGCGACCTGATCTGACATATGAGCAGTAACCAATGCGGATCATTGACCATCAGTAGAAGACCCTTCGGAATAGAGTCATCAACGTGGTGAAAGTGATGTGGCATCGAGACTCGCCAAGGGAGTCCACATGGAAAAGAGAGGATGAGATGCGAAAGCGTTTTCTCCATTTGTTTGTTATATCTTAGTTTATTTTTGAAATTAATGTAAATGCACATCTTTATACCAGCTCAGACCGGCCCATTCCTTTCTCTCTATTCTTTTTTTCTTTCTTTTGTTTCTTTTTCCCTAACGGCCCACTCCCCATCTAATTCCCCCGCCCACGTGCACACGCGTCCCCTCTCATTCTCTCTGTCTGTCTGTCTCTCGCAAACACGAAAAGATCAAAGCGGCGGCGAACGCTCGAGATGCCGACCTTCTTCGTTCCTTCGACCCGAAGGAAAAACCACACGACAAATGCTCTCCTCTCCTCTCCACCTCACGCTATATGTGACGTGGCCTAGCTTCTTCTCGTGCTCTAAATTTTCTTGGGTTTGACACACTTTCGCCTCAAATCAAGGCCGATTGCCTTCTTGTCGAAAACCAAACTTCCCTCTGAGATTCTCAAGCCTTCTCTTAACCCCTAAGGTTTTCAGTTTTGTGTAAAAAAATATTTTTCAAAGAAAAATTTAGTTTTCTTCTGGATTTGGGTTCGGCTTATGCTCTGGAGTTGGGATTTCCTTCAGAATTCTCCGACAGTCCACAATTTCGGGTAAAATCACCTTGATTCTCTAATTTTGGATTTTTTAAAATTATGATTTATGTATCTCCTCTTCTGCGAATTATGTTCCTGAGCTCCGGACAAGGCGGCGACCCTCGCCCCAGCCCCGTTAGCCTTCACTGTGACTGTCCAAGGAACTTCCCTTTTGATTGTAACCTGATGAGCCATTTCCCCTTACATGCGGGCCATTTTTGGTGTTTTCCACCCCTTGTCGGGACTGTCTGGCTTTTCCCTTTCCTTTGCAGTGTGCAGTGCCATACGACCTAACCATGACTGGAAATGGCAACATGCCCTAAATTGTGACTGACATAAGGGATTTTTCCCATATCATGAATGTCGGGATTTTTCAGAGTTACCCAAATTCATTTGTAGTTGATGATTTTGACTAGACTCGAGGCTTGGTAAAGGCCGTAGGTTGGTTTAGAAAGACCCGATGATTAAAGATGATAGTTTGGCCTCTAAACACCGTTGGAAAAGTATGAGAATTTCTACCTATAGGATCATATGCCAAACCACTGCCTAAGTTTTCTGCCTGTGGGATCATGAAACACTGCCTGAAGGATCATATAAAACCATTAATAAATGGTAATTCCCAAAAAACGATCGATGATGAAAATTACCTGAGGTCACCAGATTGTCCCTTCCCCCGTTACACATCTCTCCATATTTCCAAAAGTGCGACATCATTCGCTACTTGACTTTCAGGTTAGCCTTATGTCCCAGATATAGACTTTCCGGAATGATTAGATTATTATAAATTATTACCTGAAGTGCATGTGCTTCATGATATCATGTGTTTAAAATTAATGTATCGTATATAACATGTTAAAGGTTTAATTATTTCCATCATTATATGCTCCATGTGTTCTGATGTTACTCAACAGGGTATAACATTGTACAGTTGCCCATGACATTGAAAATAATTTATCTGATTGGATGTGCAATGGGAAACAAATAGAATTGGAATATTGTTGGAATGTAATGTTACTGTTCTATTGAATTACATTGTTAAATATAGTTTGATGGGAATGAATCTTGATTCATGGCTAGATTTAAGATGACACAGCACAACATCATATGGATTAGTTTCAATGTGGCTTTAAATTTAATTCAAGCGTTAAAAGTCAAAATCATGCTTTAAAATACTAATGTAGAACAACACTTGGACTCACAGAGACACTGAGAGATATACACTTGACATACACTTGGCATTTCAAACTTACGGGGTTTTGGGGTAAATCATATTAGTGAGAGTATAGAAGTGACTGGAGCGACGCTCCTAATGACTTGACCGCGTCTGGTTGTTCCGGCCAGGGTCACATCATGACTCAGAATATGACATATAGTGTGCCGCCGGACTTAATTAATGAGTTCTACCCCGTTACTTTTGGATTTATGACCCCCTATCGTCAACTTTGGGACTGGCCCGGGTGAGCGCCCACCAGTACTGAGGTGGACTCCTTGGTTGCCTATTGTACTCTCCAATATGATTCACATCCTAGGTTTAGTATAAATGGGTAGAACCATGACAATGTCATTTTATATATCTGTCTTGAATTCTAATGCATACCTGATAAAAGTACAAATCTGTTTCCTGTGCCCAGTCCTATCCTCCAGTTAGTGTTTTCCCATATTCACATGTTTTAAATTCCAAAATTTTAGAATCATTATGATTTACCTGATGGGTTTTCATTGTTGTTGTACCACCAGGTGTTCGGGTCAGATTCATGGGAGGCCCCAATTTACGTGGACACATATTTCATCGTAGTAGATGTAGACACATGACTAAATTGTAACTATTTACAATTTCCTGTTTATTTTCATGAGAAATTTCGTATGAGTATATTGGTATATCTCTACTCGTAGTGTATTTGTTTTCACTGGTAACTAGCATGACCTGCATCACATATGAAAAACAGGCGTGTCCCGTGGAGCGGGGCGTGATAGTTTAGCAAAAAGGTATGTTCGCACAACAACGCCCCAAAAAAATCTAAGAAAGTCTAGTGCTGCTAATAACATTACACATTTTGCTAAATAATTTGAATTTATAGATACAACATCTAGTGCACTTCTTTACACATTACTCACACTACACATTTTGCTAATTATAGTGCACATCATGTTTACATACAACATCTAGAGCACTAGTGGAGCCTCCACTCCACTTAGTGCTAGTACTCACATTACACGTTTTGTTAAAAATATTGCATTTATTTACAATTTTGCCATTAAAATTGGTAAAGAGAATGGTAAACTTGTAAAAAATTAAACTACGTTTAGAAAAATGTGTAATGTTGGTAGTATGTCTTTTTATCTCTCAAGCTTCAACCGGTGAGTTTCGTTGATATTTTCTCAAGCTTCAACCGGTGAGGTGACGGCGGCGATGAGATCGAAGGCAGTATGCGGCAAGATCAGAGCAGTCGGCGATGAGATTGGAGGCAGTCGGCGATAAAGGCGGCAAGAACGAGGTCCAGGTATTATCTCTCTCTTCTTCTTCTTCTTCTTCTTCCTCCTCTTTTGATTATTCTGTAGCTATTTCTTACTCTTCTTCCTTTTTTTCTTTTATTTCTTCTTGTTTTGTCTGGTTTAGACCGGAACGTTGATGTCCCGGCTGGAACCAGAACTTTTCCCCCGATTTCGTATCGGTTAGCTCCGAAACTGAAATGAACCCATTCTACCTTGATTTCAACCCATTCAAAATCGCACCCATCAAAAAAAATTTGCAGTTTAATTCAAAATATTATACCCCTAAAATTCAACCCCATTCAAAATCCAACCAAAAAAATTAAAGTCAGCTTCAAAATTCTCACACAACAAAAAATTTTAAACACATTCAAATTAAAATTTATTGTCTCCCAGAAAATTTAGCTTCCTCCAAAATTTTAGTTTTCCCAAAAATTAGTTTCCACCTAAATTTAAAATTTCAGTTTTCCCCAAAAATTAGTTTCCCCTAGAGAATTCAGTTCCTCTAAAAATTTTAGTTTCTTCAAAAATCTTATTCCACGAGATTTAGTTTCCTCAAAATTTAAAATTTTAGTTACTTTAAAATTTTAAGATTTTTCCTCGAAAATTTTCACAAACTCTCATTCTAACCGTTGATTCTTATAATTAAATCTCAGCCATCTTTCTAACGACACTTTTGTCCTGGTCAGCAAACACTTTAAAAACATCCCTCAATTGTATAATAGATTCTTTTTCACTTTGCAACAATTTTTGTGTAGTGCCATTACTCACTAGCAATTTCTAGCCTTACTATTCTAAAACTCAATCTTATATGTGGCTAAAACCTAAAGCCATCAATATATACCTCTTTCCAATTTGAAAGACTCTTAGTTATCACACATATATAATTTTTGCCAACATTTACACGATCAGAAGACTTTTACTAAGGGAAAAGACCATTTCACCACAAAGAAGAATGTTGCTCCATGGCCATAGACATTTACAATCTCAAACGATAAAATGCTCAAAAAATAAAAATAAAAAAATAACCAGAATACTAATACCATTGAATCAATCAAGTTCGCATTTTTCGATTCTCAGTTCTTTTTTGACCCAAAAGAACATCATATAAAAGTATCATTCTAGATAGAATTTCACTGAGTAGCCAAGATTTTATACTCTAAATTATAATCAGAAATTATGACTGAATCGAATTCAAGCATGAGGGAGACGCATTTTTCGATTCTCTGTTCTTTTTTGACCCAAAAGAACATCATATAAAAGTATCATTCTAGATAGAATTTCACTGAGTAGCCAAGATTTTATACTCTAAATTATAATCAGAAAATATGACTGAATCAAATTCAAGTATGAGGGAGACCTAGAGAGAGAGATAGATGAGAGAGATTTGGGGGGGTGGGGGGGGGGGGCAGCAACGTACTTGAGAACCATGGCCGCCGCTCTTTCGCAGCCGTTGTCACCGCAGCAGCAAGATCAGAGAAATTTTAATATATAGAAACCCTAGCGAACAAAATCGAACACGCTTTTGGGCCTAAATTCAATACGGATTTAGCAAACCTCGGCCCGGGTTCAACATTATAATAATCCGTCAAAAGCCCATCAAAGTTGAACAGTCCTGGGCAGGCTCGTGTCTAGGAATATTTAATTGGACAGCGTGTTTGCTAGATACACTGTCACATCCAATACACGTTATAAAACTAATAACGTACATAAAAATACTAATTTGTTGTGAATGGCAATACTAGAGTCGGTTAGGATTGCGGGCAAGTGCGTAACTACGTGGAAAGTGTCCTGGGCAGCTGCCCAGGGCAAAACATTTAAAATGATACTATTACTTTACAATATCACCATTGATTTAAAGCCTAAATGGCTAAGCCTTTTGAACATTAGGCATTAAGTCTGTGTTCAATTCCCAGCTTTTCCTTTTATTTATTTACATACCATTATAGTTTATTTATTACAAAAATCTCTTTTCTTACAATTACATACAATATCGTAGCATTTTAAATTTACATTTCTTACATATTGTATATAATAATTGTTTATTCATTAAAAAAACTTTTTTCTTATCTATTACATACAATAATCGTTTATTTATTACAATTTTACATACAATAATCGTTTATTTATTAAAAAATCTCTTGTACTATCACCATTTCTTTATAACCCAGTGTCTCAGACAATTGCGTATGGGATCACATATTATGGGTTTGATTCCAAGTGTGGAAATTTTTTATTTCTTACATATATTTATTGATAATTATGAATTTACCATTAAAAAAATTTCGGCCATTAGATTTAATTTTGATTCATATGTTAATACATCATGCATTCCTATGATAATACATCATACATATCATTAAAAATACTCTTTACATCATCTTTATTTTTGCCCAGGGCAAAAATAATTCCTGGTTACGCCACTGATTGCGGGTATCTTAAAGATACGCCCATTTCTATGTATCTTATCTTTCTACTCTTCCATCCTGCCTATAAATAAAGAGCTAGGGGTTCCTCCCCGATAGTAATTGATTCATAACACGTTGTCAGCACGAGCCTCTAAATTTTTCCACAAAAATTTTCGATCATTGCGAAGACGAAGGGAGACGGGAGATCCACGCACGCGGTGCAAGGCTTCCTCAATCGAGCGTCGTCATCCGCGTAGGCTTCGTTCAACTGTCGATATATCCGAAGGACGGATATAGAGGTAAATCCCGCTAAAAATGTCGTTTTTATCATACGTATGATAGATCTACCCAAAGATCTCGCAAGATCGGAATGGTAATAGTGCTAATGGCCTATATCGACGATCTTTATCGTCTAAAAATCATGTTTTTAACATGCTAAAATTCTAAAAATAATTAAAAAATAGGGTTTCACCCCCCATCCTACCGCCCGCCGGCGGCCTTGCCGTCGGCCGCTCCCCTGTCCGTCCCCCAGCACGCGAATCCCCACCGCCCCCCGCCTAAAGCAGGGGGGTCACGGCCGGCGCTCTACCGCATGTCGAACCCCCTCCAGAAGAGGGGGCAGCCTTCGTTGCTGCTAACCCCCCCCCACCCCCCCCACCCCCCCCCACCCCCCCCCCCCCCCCCCCCCGCGAAGGGGGGGCGCCTTCGTCAAGTGTCGAACCCCCTCCCGAAGAGGGGGCGGCCCCTCGCCGATGTTCCCCCCCACCCCCACCCCCCCCCCCCCCCCCCCCCCCGCGAAGGGGGGTGGCACCCTGCAATCGAAGCCCCCCCCCCCAAGGGGGCCGGCGGCCCGCCGTACATCGAAGCCCCCCCACCCCGGAAGGGGGCCGGCCCTCCGCCCTACATCGAAGCCCCCCCCAAAGGGGGCCGGCGGCCAACCGTACATCGAACCCCCCCCCCCCCCCCCCCCCGTAAGGGGGCTGCCGACGCCATCAGGCCGCCACCCACCCCCCCCCCCCCCCCCGAAGGAGGGCGGCCGTCGCTGCGGGACTGCAACCCCCCCCCCCCCCCCGAAGGGGGCGGCTGTCACCCTACCCCCTACCCCTGGCCGCCGCCCGGCGGCAATCCAGGGGCGGCGGCAACTGACCCTAGCACCCGCCCCTTCTCTCCTTGGGCCTGAAGCCCAAATCCATAAAAAATGAAAAACAGCCTTGCGGGCCTGAAGCCCGCAGGCAGACTGCGGGCCTCAGGCCCGCAGGCAAAACAAAAAAAAATTGGACTGCGGGCTTCAGGCCCGCAATTGACTTCCATTTTTCGAAAAAAACTGGGGGGAACTAAGATATAAGATATGAAAAGGCTTTTTGGGCTAAAAATTGATTTAAAATGGCATTTCGGAGACCCAAAATTCATGTAATATCACGATATATTATGGGGCTATAAGGGGACTTTTTGGAGATCGATTGGGGATGAATTGAAAAGGAAACTTCTTCCTTTTACGAAGAACATGTTTAATTGTTGGGCTCTTTTCCAATCCTTTTGGATAAAACCAACTAGCACAACTCTTGCATTAAATGATTTCTTCTGTAAAATCATTTATATGTTTTGCATCATTTTGGCTCATTCTACAGATAAACCGTGTATGGTTGTGCATATTTTTAAAAACTTAATAATTAGAAAGATCTTGCGACCGCTCTGCCATTAGTCAGCTAATCTAACGGTGAATAACGTTGCACAGTGGTCCAATAATTATTAAGCTATTAAATTGTTTATCCCTCATGTGAATATAAATGCATGTGATGCCTCTGATGAAAATGTCTGATGAAAATATTTGATGGGCACAAATTTTTGCATAGATGGCTAATTGCGGTTTTGGATCGGCTGTTTAAGTGCCATATTTTATTTTCATACATTTTTCTTTTACTTTTGAGAGAAATTGTAGTGATGAAATTATATAAATGTCCAAGACTGAAGACCACTTTCCATGGAGACAGAGGCCACGATTGAAGCTGAAGATCTTATATGGGACCCACGGGGTTTTCAAAGTTGTAATTTCTTTTTAAAACTTTCATTTGTGTAATATGGACTGTAATGGGACTTTGGACTCTTATTTATGTGTGACTGGCCGATCCACGCAATTAGCCCTTCATATTTAAATTGCCTCTGCATGAAAATGTTTATGTTTAAATTATTAATTCATGCATATTTGTGCTCTGCTAGATAAAATGGCTAAAATCGCAAGTGTCGATTTCGAAGTGTTGTATGCATCAGAAAGAAACTATCTGAGCTGGCAGCTCGATGTGAAGTTACATCTGCGGGCAAAGTCCTTCATTTCTGCTGTGACTAATAATGAAAATGTAAGCGACATAGAAAAGACGCAAACCATTATCTATATTCGCCGCCATGTGGACAAGACCCTAAAGGCTGAATACCTTACGGTCGAAGATTCACTTGAGCTATGGACTGCCCTTGAGGATATGTATAAATATCAGAAAGATGGTATACTCCCAAAGGCGCGATATGAGTGGGAGAACCTGAGACTGCAGGACTTTAAGTCCATTGCTGAGTACAACTCGGCACTTTTTAGTATCACCTCACGCCTGAAGTTGTGTGATGAAAAAGTCTCAGAAGATCGCATGCTGGAAAAGAGGTATACGTCCTTCCATGGAAAAGATGCGATACTAATGCAGTAATACCGTGAACGCAAGTTCACCTAGTATTCTGAGCTGCTGATATGTTTACTCATGGCTGAACAAAACAGAGAGCTTCTCCTCGCCACTCAC
Organism: Scilla litardierei; assembly: GCA_030789695.1. Taxonomy (NCBI): domain Eukaryota; kingdom Viridiplantae; phylum Streptophyta; class Magnoliopsida; order Asparagales; family Asparagaceae; genus Scilla; species Scilla litardierei. Next base: position 162,435,035 of record CM061140.1, on the reverse strand, counting down.
AATATGCGTCCCCGGGCACTGCCCCCTTCCAGAAGCTCATAATGCCTCTTCTTCTCGAAAGAAGAGAGACAACAAAAGAAAAGAAAGACCACAGAAAGGTGGATAGAACAAAAGGGCTAGGGGCCAAGTCCAGCAACGAAGAAATGAAAGTAAGAGGAAGTTCACCTGGCGAAAAAATGACAAAAATAGAGATGATGCACCCCCACCTAAGAGGGAATGGGAAGACTAGTGTCGTAGTTGTGGCATGAAAGGCCACTTGTCTAGAGTGTGCAGAACTCCGCAGCATCTCCAGTATTTGTATAAAGAGAACAAGAAAAATAAAGCTGAAACAAATCTGATGACCTCTGATACTTCAGTCAAGTTTACAGCTGACGACTTCGAATATGATGACCTGCTTGATTAGCCTTCTATTTTTATCTTAGCAAACTGTTTAGAACATTTCATGTTATGAGAGCTTTCATATTATGAAATTTGATTTTGAATGAAAATGTTTCTCTGAAAATGTGCATATATAATTCATCTTTTAATCGATGAACTGCTCTCATGACTGATTAGTAGACAATAAACACATATGATCCTCCAATATAAAGATCAAAATCTGGGTAATATTGAAGGTTCTGGGTACGCAACACTGTTTCCCCTAAATGACACATAAATAAAAATAAAGGATGCACTAATCTCTCCGATTCCAAAAGAAACTTTCTACGTTTCAAAGACATCCGTTTCAACGGACTCCATTTGGAAGCAGCAAATGTAAACGAAAAACAAATTACTGTATGTAACGTCTCAAGAAAAAGGAGTAAAATCCATACTTGAACGTTTTGAGAGCCTTACATGCCTCTACCATACAAAGATTCGGAGAAAGGAAGCGGAATTAAACGGAGCACCTGAAGTGCCCGACATCAGCCAAGTTTTTACTCTGGCATGATAGACGTGGCCACCATGTATCAATAATGATGCACCGCATCTTATCCTATGGGCATGACTCGAAGAACCAGAAGATTGTTCAGAAGGGAGAATTCCCACGCATTCCTTGCTATTAGGGAAAACTAATTACAAGGTCATTTCAACGAAAAGTTGAAAAAGAATCTACACGCTTCCTCAAAAAGAATATAAGGAGATAGATCCCTAGTGGGCTATTTCGGTATTTCATTGTACTAATAAATGCATCCTAAGAATATTCGTATGTGTGTCTACTATAGACCTGCAACTTAGCTTTTCCAAAGCTATTGGCATAAAAATAAATATTGCGGGCACATTTTCCAGACAATCAAATAAAGAAAATAAGTTTGGTTAATGTTGGGAAATATATCTCCTGGTCATTTCAAGAGAACTGCCAAGCAACCGGAATAGAAAATGAACATATAGTGCCGCATGTTCATACCCAAAATGGGTCGACAGAGTCACTGATAAGTAGACTTTACTGGATTGAACGTCCATTAAATCCCGATTGCCGATGGATGCATGGGGACATGCAAATTCTGCATGCTGCATCGTAAATAAAAGGCCCTCTGGAGGTCAGAGTCCCCAATGCAACTTGCATCTGGAATGCCACCGAACATTTCTCATCTGAGAATCTTCGGTCGCGCAATTTAAATCCCCATTGCACCACCACAGAGGACCAAAACGGTCCTCAACGTCGCCTAGGTATACATGCAGGGTTTGACTCACCCTCACTTATAAGATACCTAGAACCCCAAACGGGGGACGCATTTAAAGCACATCTTGAAAATTGTGATTTCGATGAGACGAGTTTCTCCAGAATAGGCCCAGATACTGGACAATCTGGCGTGAAGCAAATTATAACGCGGGATACAAAATGCTTTACATACTATGATTCGGTAACAATACAATGTGAAGATGAGATCATGAAGATCCTCCACATACAGAACACTGTTCACCAATTGCCGAAATCATTTACTGACAACCCGAAGATTGTCGGATCACACATCCCTCCTACAAATACTCAAGCTAGGATTGACATCCCCGAGAATGAATGCAATCCACCAGCGGCAGAAGTGGCTGATCCTCAACAGAAAAGAGGCAGACCACTAGGCTCCAAGGACTGAAATCTAAGAAAAAGAATAGTACATGGAGACCTTGAGACAATACTTCCACGGGACAATGAGCTCATTGTAATGCCCTACTAAGCTACTGCACAAGTACTAGAGGGGGTGAATAGTACTTTAAAATAATTAAGAAGATAATTCCTAACTATCTTGCAAACTCTACCAATCAATGCAGAAATGCGAAAATGTAAATATAGACAACAAATAAAACAATCGCAAACAAGCAATTTAACGGGTTCGGATCCACCCAAGTCTCCCCGACTTGTTCCCGGTGATCCTACATCCCAACCACCTGGATCCCCTCCGGATACTTGAGTTAGAAACCCTAACTCAAGATTTGCACTATGAAATTCTTGTAGAAAACCTCTACAAGATCAAATCATACACAAATCGAAATGTGACCCCCACAACCCGGGATCACAAACAAACTCTCACAACCGAGAGTGAAACGCTTACAATATCAAAGCAAATTGAAATAGAAATTCTTACCACAAAATACATATGCCTTAAGTAAACTTACGAATTAGGGCAACGAGGATTTTGGGGAAGATGAAGATGCACCAAACCCTAGCTCCAAGTAGATGACCAGCAATGTAGTCCTAGGTGGATGTTGGTGACCTAGAATCAAGCACTTGGCTTGGAAGGCTCACAATCAATGAATCTCTCTTTTGAAATAAGAGTGAGGGAGAGATTCAAGATTAGAAATGAATGAGCTTTGAATGAGATTGAATGCTTCTCTTTTGATCTCTAAACTTCTCTTAATATCATCCTTGAGTGCAATGAATGCAGCACTCCAAGTATTTATAGGATAGAGGAAAGAGAGAGCAAAAATCGTGGCATTAAATGCTCCAACGGCTCTATTCTGAACCAAACTAGTCAGTCAAAGAACAGCCACTGACCGACTAGTTCATCAACTAGTCGGTCGGTGAAACAACATGAACCGACTAAGAGGTGAACATGAATAGATGAAGTTCAGACTTAAAGAACTAGTCGGTCCAAGAAGACTTGCCAACCGACTAGTTTCACAACTAGTCGGTCGGTGAGTGAATTTAGACCGACTAAGAGATAAAACAAATGGTCTGAGTACAAATTGATTTAGTCGATCCAAGCACAAATGTTGACCGACTAGTTCATCAACTAGTCGGTCGACAAACGTTCTTTGACCGACTAACGATAAACAGTAACAAGGCATGTACAGGGAAAGCTCAACTAGTCGGTCTAAGAAGGATCACTGACCGACTAGTTCACCAACTAGTCGGTCGGTGAGTCAACGTAGACCGACTAACTGTAAACAGTAAAGAGCTTAGAATTGAGAAAGCAAACTAGTCGGTCTAAGAAGCTTTGCCGACCGACTAGATCACCATCTAGTCGGTTGGTTCTTCTTCTTGAACCAACTAACATGCACAAGAAGTCGCGAATCGAAGCGCGAAGCTTCGGGAAAGTTCGTATGGACTTCTACTAAGATCCTAGCTATAAGATATGAGCGTTATGAAGATTAAAATGTAAGACCTACTCAAGGCTTAACATTCTACAAAAATGAAGTTAGAAGACAATAAATTAAACTTGACGAACCGTCTTCAAAAGCTTCAATCGAATCTTCATGACTTCAATAATGGTCCATAAGCTTCAACGAAGCTTTAGGCATATGATCACGCGCTTTGAGAAGTCTCGAGACGTCGCTTTGGATGTTCATATAAATTTGGCGACGATCTCCATAACTGCGCTCACAAAGAGTTAGTTCACTATATATTTATGTTTGTTCATCATCCAAAACCAAATCTGAGGAATCAATACTCAACATTCTCCCCCTTTTTGGTGATGACAAACCAACATAAATAATAATAAAAAATAATGATTCAAATGAAATTTATTTACTCCCACTGCATTGATGACACATTAATTCCAAAATTAAATAATAATCATACGCATCAAGCAGACGAGTAAAGTAAAAATTGAGAATTCAAATATTGGAATATCGGATTTGAAATCCATTTTTACATCTTAACTCCCCCTGAATCTAACATATCAAATTAGATTCTTGGCAAAATGCTTAAATTATCATTTAGCTCATCGTCATTATTAGATCTCTCCCCCTTTGGCATTAGCAAAAAGAGCGGGAGGAGATCAACGACAACAACAATGGCTTCAAATAATAGCATGGGAGTCGTAGAATACGACCACGGTCCAAATGACACCAAAGGAAAATACGAAGGAAATCAAAGCGTGTCAATGAGACCAAAGTCGAAAATCGATAAATAAAATCATCAAAACTCAAATTAATTTCACGAATTGAGTTATGGAATATACTCTCCAATATCAACATTCTTGGTTAATTTAGTGCATGGAAAATAATTCTATGTTTTCATGGAAATAATTTCTATTTAACCAAGTTATTATCGTCGAGCGACGAAATCAAACATCAGAGACATAAAAAGAATATAATGTGCACAAGAGAATAAATGTCAACATCGATGTATATATATATGTGAAACATGATACAACAAAATCATACATCGGCCAACATACATATAAGCGATCCTCAGATCGAAGCACAAAATACAACATGTATCACACCGACATCAAAAAGATCATACATCACAAGTGTATCATCAAAACACCAAAAATACATCAAAATACATCAAAATATCATAACCACCCACACTATCCTACCCAACTCTCTCACACTACATAAATCATCCAAAGTGCACTAGGAGAGTCCTCAGAGAAGCTCAGGAGGCAGTGGGAGGATCTGCAGCAGCAACAGGCTCTGCAGGAGGAGTGGTCACTGGAATGGCTGGAGTGGAGATCTCTGGCACGACAGAAGTGGTCTCGGGAGCAGCAAAAGACGAAGCATCCACCGGAAGAACGGTGGCGACAGGTGTGTGATCACTCCTTATTTTACACCTTTTTTCTGTGTATTTGCATGCCATTTAGATTGCCCAAATCATGTTTTTCACGATATATCGACGATATTGCGATGCTTTTCACGATTTGTTGTTTTTGTCGCATTTCAGGTGATTTGGCGCGATTTGGAGTGATCTCGAGATGCGCTTACTCTAGACGGCCACCGACGACCTCCCCGAGGGGTATTTTGCTGTTGGAGAGGAGCGGAAGAAGAATGGACGTCGCAGGAGCGACGAGGAGGCCAAAACAATCAGATTGGGCATTTTTTGTGTCCCACTCGGCCGAGTGGAGGAGCCACTCGGCCGACCAGCGAGACACTGCTCGGCCGACCCATTCAGACACGATTTCCATGTGTACTCGGCCGAGCGACGGGGACCACATCGGCCGAGTGACGATACCACGTCCGCCCGAGTGGCGCCCAGACGAAGCCCCTCCAAAATATCGAAGTTTCTGTTTTTCGGCCACCTGAGCTTCAGAAGACCCACTCGGCCGAGTGGATTATCCCGTCTGCCCGAGTGCAGTGAAGCCGTCGGCCGAGTGACGACAACTCACTCGGCTGAGCCGCTCCCGAAGTGAAGACCCCTGAAGGCCCCGACTTACTGGAAAAGTACATGGTTTCTCACTCGGCCGAGCGACATTTGTCACTCGGCCGAGTGCGATGCGCTGCCTGTAGCGAAATTTGCGGAAAACTGGCTGTGCAGGGGCGTTTTGGTCAATATTTTTGGACGATTTTTGGGGCTATTTAAGCCCTGCTTTTACCCTAGTTTAGGGAGCCATCTCTTAGATTTTTTGCAGCTTTTTAGATTACTTTTTAGCTTTATTATTGTGATTGGAGAAGAGGAAAAACTTGGATTTTTGTTGGATTAAATTGAAGAACTCCATTGGTTTGCATCTCTCTTCCCTAAAAATTCTATTTTTATTGTTTATCTCAATATTTGTGATGAATTCCATTGCTTATTTCATTGATCAAATTTGTGATATTGCTATGAATTGTGAGTAGTCACCACGTCTTGGGGCGTGAGGATGAACCCTACGAGCCCTATTTCATAATTGTGATGAATTGGTGGAAATTGAGATAGGATTGTTATTTGAGATTAGATTGGGATCGATTTACTACGGATGGCTAGGTATTCATATCAATTGGGATTTGCAAGAGATTGGATCCCAATTCGATAGGAAACCCTAGAAATCCGAATTGGGTTGGAGTCGGATTTTCGAAGTATCGGTTTGCAAGAGATTGGACCGATATTAGGATTTCCGGGTGCAATTCCACGCCAATACCTGTTTGCAAGAGATTGGACGGGTAGGAACTATCCCAATCTAGATCGTGGACCGAGTTTGCAAGAGATTGGGCTCGGTGCGCGATTGGGCGATGATGTTGATCCTAATGCTAGCTTCCCTAGGCTAGGGTTTGCAAGAGATTGGACCCGAACCTAGGAAAGCTATAGACCGGCAACAGCGCGAGAGCGTGAGCTTGGTTCTACATTCAGTTGCAACTAGTTCATCCGAATTCTCATTCTAGCAATTTTAATACCGACCAACCACTCTTATGAAATACGGTGAGTAGCGGGGATTCCCCATTCCCTAGACGTTCTTTATTTGATTTGATACTTCGCACATTTGTCTGACGATTGTGACAGGATCGCCCAAGGCAATTATCTCTCTTGAATAGCCAGGTTGATTAGGAACAAGCACGTTCATTCGTCCTCCCTGTGTTCGATACCCGCTCGCCGCTATACAGTGCGCTTGCGGTAAAACTACAACCGTCGCTCCGGGACGTGTATCCGGGGCGCGATCAAGTTTTTGGCGCCGTTGCCGGGGAGGCGATTGCGTTTGATCCTTTCTCACCCTAGCTACTTCTTTCTTTTATTTTTATTTTTTTTTCTTTTTTTCATTATTATTATTATTATTTCCATTACCATTCTTACCTAACCCTTCCACGGTACTAATCATCTCTTTGAAACTCTGTTTTCCCTGTGCATGTACACGAGATCTACGGCGGACCCCGAAGCCTTATTATTTGATCCGGAGATCGAACGTACTGCGCGGAGACTTAGAGCGGAAAGAAGACAATATCCGAAAGGGCGGTTTATGACCAACCCGGAAACTCCCGAAGAATTGGCGGCAAGGATGGCGAGAATAATTTCTATTCGTGATAGGCTTCGGCCTAAGACCTCTTCTACCACATCATCCATTGCCGTGCCAGAGTTGGCGGCCGACAAGAACTTCGAGCTAAAGACTGGATTGGTGGTTTTGATGCAACAAGACCCATTTCATGGGAACGCCCATGAGAACCCCCACTACCACATCCAATCATTCTTGTCGAAGTGCGCCACATTCCAAATGCCGGGGGTCCCCATCGATGCCATCAGACTGCGTCTCTTCCCCTTCACGCTAAAGGACAAGGCACTCTATTGGCTGAGGACGCAGGCTGACGGAGTTTTCACCTCTTGGGACGGGTTGGCGGATGCATTCATTGACAAATTCTATCCGCCATCCAAGACGGTGAAGATCCGGAACGCTCTCATGTCCTTCAAGCAAGGACCACAAGAGACGCTCTATGAAGCTTGGGAGCGATTTAAGGATTTACAGCATCAATGCCCGCACCACAGTATAGAAGATTGGGAGCTAGTGCATAGCTTCTACAACGGTCTCCAACCGGGGACCAAACAAATTATTGATGCCGCGGCGAATGGTGCTATCTTGTCAAAGACTCCCGAGGAAGCTACGGCCCTAATCGAGGAGATGGCCTCAAATAACCAACAATGGGGCGATGAGCGAGGACACTCCACGTCCTCCTTAAAGCCAACAAGCATTTACGAGGCGAAGGCCGTAGCGGAGCTTACGAGCAAATTTGATTCTCTCCACAAGGTGGTGGAGAGATTGGAGAAGTTCATTACGGAGCCCCAAGGAAGCCCTTCCACCTCCGCGCTGACGAACCAAATGTGTGATTGGCAAGACCAATCTCAAGCCATGTACTCAGGAGGAGAGCAAGTAGAAGGATCCTTGGAGCAAGTACAATATGTTGCGGGGAACCAAGGGTATTGGTCCAATCCGGCCGCAAGAAATCATCCAGGATTCTCCTACGCCAACAATGAAGGAGCTTTGAACCCGCCACAACAACCGCCTAATCAAGCTCGGCCACCACCACCCCAACAACAATATTACCCACTGAGGGGGCCTACTCAACAAAACTTTCAACCGAAGCAACAAGTTCCACCTTATAGGCCTCCCGGATACAACCAAGGGTGGAGGAATCAAAACCAAAGCCCTCCACAAGCTCCGCAACGAACCGACTTCGAAACTAGAGTGGAGGCGTTCATGGTCGAGCAAAATAAGGTGAATGCTACTTTGAAGGCGGGGCAAGACTCTCTTAATACCGTAGTGGCTCAAATATCGGAGCAATTGGCTTTGCTCAATCGGAACACTCAACGATTGCCGGCGCAACCGGAGCAAAACCCACGGGGCAACACTGGCCACATCAACGCCGTAGTTGCCGTTACTACTAGAGGCGGGAAGGACACCACCCCCGCCATGATTCCTACCGAGGAGCCCGTGGAGGAGCGCTTGGAGCCAATTGAGCCAATAGTAGAAGTTGAAAATGAGAAGGAGCCGCATGACGAGGAGAAATCTAGAGCGGAGCAATTGATTGAGGAAAGGCGCTTCATGCCACCGGTCCCATTCCCCCAAAGGCTCGCTAGAGCTAAAATGGAGAAAAGGCTAGCAAAATTTCTCGAGTACCTAAGAGGAGTTAGCCTAAATATTCCCTTCCTTGACGCCATCGTCGAGATCCCCACATATGCCAAATTCTTGAAGGACTTGATTTCGGGGAGAAAGAGGAAGGAAAAGATAATGCTAGCCGAGGAGGGCTCTTGGTTTACCAAGAGAGAGAAGGAGCCGGCGAAATTTAAAGATCCGGGGAGTTTTCGGATTCCTTGCACCTTGGGCGGCGTTCCTCTTCAAAAGGCGTTGGTTGACCTTAGGGCTAGCGTGAGCCTCATGCCCCTCTCCATGTTCTTGAGACTAAACACCGGGACAAAGTTGAAACCCACCGACATGCGCATTCAATTAGCCGATGGACGGATAACAAGGCCGGTGGGGATTGCCGAAGACATCCCACTTCAAGTCCCGGGTGGAATATGCTTGCCATGTGACTTCGTCATCATGGACGTTAAGGAGGAGGGAGACACCTCATTGATACTTGGACGCCCATTCCTCGCCACCGCCGGAGTCATCGTCGACGTGCGTGAAGGTACCTTAACCTTAAACGTCGGAAACATCGAGGTGGAGCTCCACATTCATAAGGCTATGAAGCATATGCCTTATCACGAGGAACTTGACTACATGGACCTCCTTGATGAGGTGATAGAAGAGGCGATTCCCCACTCAATTGGCACCCTTTTTGATGAAGATTTTGAAGAAGGCCCGGATTTAGGCCATGAAGAGAATAAAGATGATTCCCCCGACCTCTCCGGTGAAGAGGATGAAGGCGACGCTGATGTCGCAAGAATTCGAGAGCTCTGCAAGCTCTCGACATTAAAGTCTCCAAAGAAAGCTCCGCCGGCACGGAAACCGGCATCACCGGTTAAGCCGTTGACCGGAGCAAACGCTAGCTTGGGGGAGCCTCCCCCCGACACTATTCGAGACGAGAGACCACCGCGGGAGAACGCGCCGCCGCCACATCCAAATCCAAGCGCGCTCCCCGGAAAATTCGATGGGTGCATCTCATATGCACCAAACATCCCGCATTGATTGAAAATTATAGTGGGTCGAGCTCACGACCTTAAACGAGCGCTTGTCGGGAGGCAACCCGACGGTTTTTGCTTTATTTTTACTCTTTCTTTATTTTCGTTTTAGAAATTTTTAGTGTTTCGAGTCGTTCACCCAAAAATTTTGTGATAACGGGTCCTATTTTTCTTGACAGGAAAGGAGATAGGTAGATCCATCATGAGGAGGATGAACGAGACGACGAGGAGCGCCCCAAGAAGGCGCTCGACGCTTAGGAGGAGGATGAAATCGACTGGAGGAAGAAAGACGGAGTTTAGAGCCCAAACGAAGACAAACAGCAGAAAACAAGGCTCACTCGGCCGAGCATACTAGTCACTCGGCCGAGTACAGAAGTTCGTCCGGCCGAGCCGCTCACGAACGAGGGAAGTCTGCTGTACCCAACTCTCTGTCTATTTTCCTCATTTCATTATAACTGCTACTCGGCCGAGTATATATATTCACTCGGCCGAGTGAAACGGATACCCTCCTAGGGCGAGTCATGCCGAGTAGCTTGAGTCACTCGGCCGAATGGACTTACTCCACTCGGCCGAGGCTGGCAAAGCCACTCGGCCGAAGCGATATCGGGGAGGAAACTTTCAATGGTCTCGCTCGGCCGAGTGACCACGTCACTCGGCCGAGTCGTAAGTTTTATTATATAAGGGCCGAGGGGGGCTCATTTTTCGAAATCCCAAAACCCCCCCCAGCGCCCGACGCTCCAGCTCCCCTCGCCCGATCTCGCTTCGCTCATACCCTCACTCGCCCGGACGACCTCGCCGCGCCGCCGCTCGGTCCGCCACCGCCGGCCGAGCACACGCCGGTGCCTCGCCCGAGTCGCCGCCGGCGGCACGCCGTCCGATCACCTCCGGTAACCCTGTTTTCGCCGTTTTCTCCTCTTTTCGTGTATTTCTTGAGGATCCATGTGCTAAACGCCCCCCTAACCCAAATCAATTCCTATATCTATCCATTATACCCCTATTGCTCCATACATTTTGATTATTGCTCGCTGATATCGCTTTTTCATGCGCAGGTTGCTTTTTGGAGCTTAGGGGAGCTCAGGGGAGCTTCTACGGGCTGCTCAGGACTTCGTGGAGGCGCGGACTTCGCACGCTTCCACTGCTTAGCACTCGCGGCGTGTTTGGGTATACTCTTTCCATTCTTTTACACGCACCGCACTTTTTTCACTTTTTCGGCGCGCGCTCGGGGCCAATATGCCGCCCCGGACACGGCCGCGGTCGACGAGAGCTTCCGCCAAGCGGAAGCGGTCGGACGAGCCCGGCCCCTCCCACTTGGTGGAGGACTCTCCTCCGCCTTCCCCCACACACCCCGCACAGCCTGCAGGCCCCGCACACCCCGCACAGCCTGCAGCGCACCCACAGCCCGCACAGCCCGCACAGCCACTCCCCGCCGCTGCACAGCCACCACCACCGGCTCCACTGGTTGGGCCGCTCGGGATCACGTTCCGAGACGACGCACACCGCGCCGTCTTCGACCGTATCTCCCAGCGCTCGATCGTACCCTCCAGGTTTGCACACCTCGCTGACCTTGGACGCCTGGGGGTACTAGAGGGGATACTCACGTTGTACGACAACGTGGGTTGGCGCGACTTCCTTCAGGTGTCGGCGGACACGTTCACCCGCCCGACACTTGAGGTTTTGAGTTCGATCGCCCGGACCGATGAGGGATGCTCATTCAGGTTCATGGATCGAGAGTGCCAGGTCACTCTCGATATGATGAGAGCGTTCTTCTCATGGCCCGCAGTCCCCGGAGCCGATCGCGGTTACGGCCCTACCCACATCCCCCCACCTTCCTTCGACGCCGGCGCCTTCTGGGCCTGGATTACAGGCCACCACGCCGCCTTTGACCCTAGTAGGGCCAAGGCCTCGGCCATTGTCCACCCCTGCCTACGTATTGCCCAGCGCCTCATGGCGACCACCTTTTTGGCCAGATATGAGACGGGCACGATGTCTACGCCAGAGCTCTACATGCTCTATGCGATGACATGTCCCAGAGCTCTATCTAGGGATGGACACGAGCTTGTCCCCGCCGTCGTGATCGATATTACGGCTTGGTTTTTAGACCGCATCATTGTATCGGTGGGCGCTCGCTCACCGATCTGCTGCGGCTGTCTGATCACCCTGCTTACCATGATGACGGGCGAGGACCTACCTGACGACCTGCGGCGAGTATCGGGCCCCACTTCTTTGTCGATTGATGTCATGGCCCGGATGAAGATGCTTCGTCCGCATGGTGAGCGTCACTGGGTCTGGTTGCACGGCCCCTACGGGGCCGATTACATGATTCTCCCGAGCCCTGCTCGGACCCAGATTGCACCAGCTCACGTTGACTGGCTCCCAGAGATGGATGTCCTCATCCCCGCCGCCTACGTGCTCGAGGCCGAGGAGGCCGAGCAGGCCCACGCTGCCCACACTGCCCAGGCTGCCCCCGCAGACCCTGCTGCACACCCTGCCGAGCCTGCCGCCGACCCTGTTGACCCAGTGGCCCCTCAGCCCATACCAGTCGTTTCCACTGCTCCTGACACTTCTGTCCCCACCTCTGTCAGTGTCGAGAGTACTTTTGCTGAGCCCACTTCCACCACTGTCACCACTTCCGAGGCTGTCCCCACCACTCCCGCTGCCACCTCCGGCCCTCTGTCCGTGGAGCCTCTTTGCTCCGCACTCCCCGAGCGCCCGCCGACCTTTGTCGAGCATGGAGAGCCCTCGTTTGCTGCGGTCGTGGAGACCATGGCTAGCATGATCTCCGCTGGGATTGCACCTTTTGGTCCACACAGTTCCGCCCCAGCGGTAGAGTCCTCTGTCTCCACAGCCGCCGTATTCTCCGAGAGCGTCGTGGCGTCTGTCCACACTTCTGGGCCACTGACCTCTCTTGCCACCTCGTCGCCACTTTTGCACGCTTCCTTTGCTGCCGCTGCCTCTACTTCTCACCAGCCGGCGTCCCGGCCTCACACTGAGGCCAGGCCCACATTTGCTGGCGCGGCACCTTTTGTCCCCTTCCATGCTGAGCCCGTTACTTACTCCACACGCGTACGCCAGCCTCGCCCTGCGCAACCTAGACCGGTGCGTCCCTCTGCACCACCCCCGCCCGACACTGTACTGCAGAGCATTCGTGCTCTTGAGTTGGCGGTGGGCGGTCTCAGAGGTGACCTTAGGACCCTGTCCTCCACCGTCTCTACGATGGCTGGACGCTTTGACCTGATCCCTCAGATCCACTACTGCCTGACACAGATCTTAGAGCGTCTCCCGCGCGTACCCCCACCCACCCAGCAGGTTCCCACACACACTTCCACACACACTAGACCTGCTCCCACTTCCACGCCCACCTCAGCTCAGCAGCCTACACCACCACCACCACCACCTCCACCTCGGGACGGAGACGGTGCAGCGCCACCTTCTTAGGCACCCCTGATGCCTTAGTCTATTCCTGCCGTTATGCTGCCCGTTTCTGCTGGGTCCCGTTGCATTTTTGTACGCCCCCCCTCCCCTCACTTATTTTGGGATTCTCATTTTGCCGTATCTATTTATATATCCTTTTTGGGAGAGGGAGAGTTTTTGGTGACCCATCTATACTCGTATCACTCATATCTGTGCATGCATCATATCCGCATCATATTTTCATTTCTTTATTTTTCGTTTTATTATTTTTTTCCTTTTCATCCTGCATGCATCCTCACTTGCCCCTCACATTACTTGTCTCTCTGTGTGCCACACTTTGCACATTGAGGACACTGTGCCGTTTAGCTTGGGGGAGTGAGTTCTCACGTTCTTTTTTCGTTTTGCCACCTTTATTTTTAGTTTTTCACGCCACTTTCCGCTTTTGCACTTATTTGCACTTATTTTCATCATTTTTTCTCATTTTACCATGCATCACGTTTTTCTTATTTCTCTGCGTGCCGCATTGTAAATAGTTCTATTTTTCCATTATCTTTATTTCTTTCTTTTTTCATCTCATGCTAGAGATGAATTTTCTGTGATGATGTTCTATATGCATGCTATATTTGTCATGTCTTAGATTTTATTTCTGATATCATATGCTATGACTTGCTTTGCATTTAGAAATAGTAACCCACACTTTTTCCACATGAAAATGGATGAAATTTTATTATTAGCTGAGCCTGAATATTCATATGTATGCTATCACAGAAAACACACAAAGATTCACGCATTGAATGCCTATATCTGGAGTACTGATTTCTTTTCCTTTATCACTTCTATATGCATGAATTGTACACTTCACTTCAGGATGATTGAATGATGATTAGCTATGATATATCTGGATTAGTTAGCTTTTTTGTGATCAAAACTGAGTAGATTAGATTACCCTGCTGAAGTTGTCGTGCATGTCTTATAGAGTGAGCCGAGAGTTATATATATTTCTTTCTCCACAAATCTTGAACATCATTTCTCTACTTTTAAAAATCATTGGTGAATCTCCCCTTAGTGATTCTATTTTATGGCATTTCCCCCGCTATTAATTCCTAGCTCCAAATCCCCTATTCAAAATAATAATAATAATAATAATAAAAGAGAGAAAGACATTCTTGTATATCATTATCTCTCTCTGAGTTGGGATCATTGTGTATATATTGCTTATTGCAAAGAAAAAAAAAGAAAAGAAAAAAAAGAGGAAAAATCCTTAATAAAAGATCCCATCTCACTTTCTTTCTCTCTTCTTTCTTTTCGTTGCTTTTGGAGCTATATATATAAAAAATGGGGATGTAAATATTTTTGTGCCACCACGATTATAGATAAGCTTGGGGGAGGGGATCCATTGATGAGTGAGAGAGTGACTACTTGACATTGCACGACAACCTAGGCTAAGTAATATTCTGTACTCGGTGAGATTGTTTCTAGCTTTACGAAATCCAGAAATCTAAGCATAGCGTTCATTTCATGAAATCCATACTTTTCTATTCTCTCTAATCTATAGTGTGATACTCTTATACTCCAGATAGAAAGCGTTCAATTGAAAAGTGTGTGATCTGTGATTTGTATACCGCTTTAAATGATTCAGACGATGCTAATTTTTAAAATCATTCTGTTTTTCATGATTATATCGTCGTTCGTGGGTTTTCTATTTCTATTTGCACTATTATACTATGATATCAAAATAAAATTCTTTGACAGGTATTTCTCATTCGGTGCATGTTATAAGAGTAAGTGAAACCCACGTCCTGAGAAAATGATCTAGCATCCCGCCTCTTCGCTTCTTTCTTTCTTCCTTCCTTCATTGTTTCCATTTCGTTTTCATTCTTCTTCGTTTTTCATTTTTTTCGTTCCTCGCCGTTTTCGTTTTCCGAATCCACCGGGTTCGCCTTTTACTTATCTTCCTCGAGGACGAGTAAGAGGCAAGCTTGGGGGATTTTGATCACTCCTTATTTTACACCTTTTTTTCCGTGTATTTGCATGCCATTTAGATTGCCCAAATCATGTTTTTCACGATATATCGACGATATTGCGATGCTTTTCACGATTTGTTGTTTTTGTCGCATTTCAGGTGATTTGGCGCGATTTGGAGTGATCTCGAGATGCGCTTACTCTAGACGGCCACCGACGACCTCCCCGAGGGGTATTTTGCTGTTGGAGAGGAGCGGAAGAAGAATGGACGTCGCAGGAGCGACGAGGAGGCCAAAACAATCAGATTGGGCATTTTTTGTGTCCCACTCGGCCGAGTGGAGGAGCCACTCGGCCGACCAGCGAGACACTGCTCGGCCGACCCGTTCAGACACGATTTCCATGTGTACTCGGCCGAGCGACGGGGACCACATCGGCCGAGTGACGATACCACGTCCGCCCGAGTGGCGCCCAGACGAAGCCCCTCCAAAATATCGAAGTTTCTGTTTTTCGGCCACCTGAGCTTCAGAAGACCCACTCGGCCGAGTGGATTATCCCGTCTGCCCGAGTGCAGTGAAGCCGTCGGCCGAGTGACGACAACTCACTCGGCCGAGCCGCTCCCGAAGTGAAGACCCCTGAAGGCCCCGACTTACTGGAAAAGTACAGGGTTTCTCACTCGGCCGAGCGACATTTGTCACTCGGCCGAGTGCGATGCACTGCCTGTAGCGAAATTTGCGGAAAACTGGCTGTGCAGGGGCGTTTTGGTCAAGATTTTTGGACGATTTTTGGGGCTATTTAAGCCCTGCTTTTACCCTAGTTTAGGGAGCCATCTCTTAGATTTTTTGCAGCTTTTTAGATTACTTTTTAGCTTTATTATTGTGATTGGAGAAGAGGAAAAACTTGGATTTTGTTGGATTAAATTGAAGAACTCCATTGGTTTGCATCTCTCTTCCCTAAAAATTCTATTTTTATTGTTTATCTCAATATTTGTGATGAATTCCATTGCTTATTTCATTGATCAAATTTGTGATATTGCTATGAATTGTGAGTAGTCACCACGTCTTGGGGCGTGGGGATGAACCCTACGAGCCCTATTTCATAATTGTGATGAATTGGTGGAAATTGAGCTAGGATTGTTATTTGAGATTAGATTGGGATCGATTTACTACGGATGGCTAGGTATTCATATCAATTGGGATTTGCAAGAGATTGGATCCCAATTCGATAGGAAACCCTAGAAATCCGAATTGGGTTGGAGTCGGATTTTCGAAGTATCGGTTTGCAAGAGATTGGACCGATATTAGGATTTCCGGGTGCAATTCCATGCCAATACCTGTTTGCAAGAGATTGGACGGGTAGGAACTATCCCAATCTAGATCGTGGACCGAGTTTGCAAGAGATTGGGCTCGGTGCGCGATTGGGCGATGATGTTGATCCTAATGCTAGCTTCCCTATGCTAGGATTTGCAAGAGATTGGACCCGAACTTAGGAAAGCTATAGACCGGCAACAGCGCGAGAGCGTGAGCTTGGTTCTACATTCAGTTGCAACTAGTTCATCCGAATTCTCATTCTAGCAATTTTAATACCGACCAACCACTCTTATGAAATACGGTGAGTAGCGGGGATTCCCCATTCCCTAGACGTTCTTTATTTGATTTGATACTTCGCACATTTGTCTGACGATTGTGACAGGATCACCCAAGGCAATTATCTCTCTTGAATAGCCAGGTTGATTAGGAACAAGCACGGTCATTCGTCCTCCCTGTGTTCGATACCCGCTCGCCGCTATACCGTGCGCTTGCGGTAAAACTACAACCGTCGCTCCGGGACGTGTATCCGGGGCGCGATCAGTGTGCTCTCGAGATCAACGACAGAAGTAGCAACGGCACCAGAAGTACCCTCAGGGGCACGGGCAGCAGCGACACGAGCAAGCTCCTCGATCTCATCCTCATCCAACTCATCCTCATCAGAAACTGACGGAGGGATATCAATACCCAAATGAGAAGCGATACGAGCAAGAATCTCCTCAGTACGAGCATAACGAGACTCCACACGTTTCAACGAACGTGCGAGGTCAGCAAGAGTAGGAGAGGGAGCAGCTGATGCTGAAGCAGACGGGATTGTCCTCTGAATGTGACGAAGCGACGCAAGAGACTTCTTGACGGCCGTCGCATTCAGAGGGGGAACGAGAGGACGCTCATCATCTGGAGGCAGAGGGACACGGAAGTGACGAAAAACAAGTGTCAGAAGGCATGGATATTGGATATGAGCAGATTTCGTGGACTTTCGGATACACTCGAAAGAATCCATCTCATCGAGAATGATCCTAGCCCAGTTAATCTCGCTCCCCATGAAGATGACGTAAATGAGCTTAAGGAAAGGCTGGGATGGCAAGGAGGATGAGCCGTACTTCGAAAGGAGGCACGACTTCAAGATCAGATTTAGGACCCAGCCATTCGGTTTAAATGACTTCGAGGGGACGCCAATCATGGCAGGAGGGATCACATGGAAAATCTCAGAAAGCATGACCTGGTCAAGGGAAGTAATGTCATTGACGGAGATATCGGAAGGGAGGAGGCCAGACGAGGAGCAACCAATCAACTCCCCTAAGATTTCTACCGTGAGGACAATCGGTGTCCCCAAGACAGTCGTCTCAATAGAGTGGGTCTCGTCGTACTGACCCCGGACACGGTTCGCATAAAAAAGCTTGACAAGGCGAGGGTATGGATGTGGATTCGCCTTAGGGTCATACCGAAGATAATCGATAAGACCGCTAGACGAAAGGAGATCAGCTAGACCTGGGAAGTCAGAGAACTGTACGAAGTGCTCCAACAGCAGCGGGCAGTTTTCGATACGGTTATATGTCGCGAGACACAACGGGTCATCGCGACATAAAGAAATTTCGACACTGCCAGCTGGCATCGGAGCCTTCCCCTTAGGCTGTTGGGTGCTATATCGGAGTGGAGGAGTAGGATCCCGAGCGGTGTGCTCCGTCTCCGAAATGTATTCCGTGTCGGAATCAGAAGGAGGAGTGGGTGCACGGAACGAAGCTGGTGAAACGGGTTGCTTCCTAGGCTTGGGTTGTGATCGGGGCTTGGCGATCGTCGTCCTCTTCTTCTTAAGAGGAGGCGACGACGACGATGGATGGGTGGATTTAGATCGACGTTTGGGTTGCGAGGGTTCCCTAGGAGGCGACTCTACGGTCATAGGAGACGGACGAGTGGGATCGATCGGAATACGTGTTCTCGCCATAAGCGTGATGAGACACGAGCAATCAACTGAGATCGACGATTCAAACCCTAAGAACAACCCTAGCCCGAAACCCTAGCAAGGAAATCGATAGGAAATCTAAGAAACCCTATCCCTAGAATCTGATAATGAATCCTAAACAGCTAGGAGAGGGAGGAGATACCTAGGGAGGAGAGAGATGATCGGAAAACGGCCGGAGCTTGGTCGGAAATCGATGGAGGGAGAGGAGGAAGTCGACGGGGCTCGGGGGTTTATGAGCTGGAGAGAGACAACGCACCGACCAAAATGAAGAGAAGTCGGTTAGAAAGAGATTTAAGTCGATCGGAATGCGAAAAGACCAAGCAGTCCCTGAGCACTTAGTCGGTCAGAGTTCAAGCGCTGACCGACTAGATGACCATCTAGTCGGTCGGCCAATGAGCTTGAACCGACTAAGTGCAAACATTAACTAGGCATGTACAGGGAAAGCTCAACTAGTCGGTCTAAGAAGGATCACTGACCGACTAGTTCACCAACTAGTCGGTCGGTGAGTCAACGTAGACCGACTAACTGTAAACAGTAAAGAGCTTAGAATTGAGAAGGCAAACTAGTCGGTCCAAGAAGCTTTACCGACCGACTAGATCACCATCTAGTCGGTTGGTTCTTCTTCTTGAACCAACTAACATGCACAAGAAGTCGCGAATCGAAGTGCGAAGCTTCGGGAAAGTTCGTATGGACTTCTACTAAGATCCTAGCTCTAAGATATGAGCGTTATGAAGATTAAAACGTAAGACCTACTCAAGGCTTAACATTCTACGAAAATGAAGCTAGAAGACAATAAATTAAACTTGACGAACCATCTTCAAAAGCTTCAATCGAATCTTCATGACTTCAATAATGGTCCATAAGCTTCAACGAAGCTTTAGGCATACGATCACGGGCTTTGAGAAGTCTCGAGACGTCGTTTTGGATGTTCATATAAATTTGGCGACGATCTCCATAACTGCGCTCACAAAGAGTTAGTTCACGATATATTTATGTTTGTTCATCATCCAAAACCAAATCCGGGGAATCAATACTCAACACTCATGTCCACACCATCACCCTTCCCGGAATCCACTGTAGAGGAACTGCCGAGAAAAATTGAAATGAAAGTAAATGTTGTACGTACTGAGGAGGTGTTGGACAGAAAGAACATAATTGTCGACAATGTATTCATGTAACATATTGCCATATACACCACAAAAGCGATGATGTTTATAAAATATTGTTCCATACTCCGCTGCTAAAATGCAAACGTAGAGATTTGCCAAATGTGGAACGCGGCAATAAAAGATGAGCTGGACTCACTTATAAAACGTGAAATGTTCAGACCTGAAGTCTAGACATCAAAAGGTCTCAAACTTGTGTGAAAAATAAGTATTGCACACATAAGAAAAATAAATTCAAGATTGTACGCTATAAGGTACAACATGTAGCCCAAGGAAAATTCCGTTGAAACTAGGGATTGAACAAATTAAAATGAGCATGACTCATAAATGATGCATCAGACTCCCTAAGTTATCAAATGCGAATTCCTTACGATTCGGCGAAGTAAAATAAGGATATGCTGTTATTGGATGTTGTGACAGCATACCTTTGTTGATATCTTGGTAAAGATAAATTCCACATTTTTTAAACGCGTGAATAGACTTCGGGACGTCTATTATATTGAAGAAAAACAATAAGAATAATAAATAATGTACAACCAAGAGAATCACTTGCCAAAGCACTGATTCCTATTGTGGGTAGTCTTTGCATCTAAGCAAAGAACAGGATTTGAGATCATAGTTGTAAACAACTTAAATCTCATTGGATCTCCTGAAGAGAAAACCGAAATATTTGTTCAAGCCTGACTTTTAAACATGAAATAAAAAGACCTAGGCAAATATAAAGTCATGTCTCGTTGAACCCTGTTACATACGTCCAGAAGTGCGTTGGAGAAATTAAAAGGACCGTTGTCATCCAAAGTACACCTATGGTAGTATACTTAATGTATGTACAAAAAGAACCCTTCCAATCGCTGGAAGAGGGGGATGATATAACTGGTCCTAAAGTCCCTTATCTAAGTGCAATCGGCACTCCTGGCTAACTGCACGTGGCCCGATATAGCAGTTGCAGTAAACTCATTAGTCAGAGATAGTTGGCACCTAAAAAGGGCCATTAGACCGGAGTTAATCCTTCTGCGCTTCCTCCAAGGGTCGAAAGATTTGGACTTATAATATGAAGTATCATCCTCCAATGTTTATGCAAATACAGGTTACATGTCCGGTCCTTATACTGAGAAATCACAGAACAGGCACCCAGAGTGGGATGGCCATCTATTGCAGATCTGCAAATCTATAAAGGCAACATCATCCTATCATTCCGAGATCATCACCATTCCAGAATCACACCAATGGTGTATTTGAGGGCGTTTGGTGGTACATCACATCCCAGTGATGACTGGGATATATGCTGGTATTGTGGATCTGATCACATAGTCTGAATATCACATCAGAGGCGACGAAACTTAGCACACCTATCTAGAGTTTCTGGACTCAGCATCTGCTTAATGGTGAAAATATTTGTAATCTGTGTATATTTTCGAAATGTTGTAAATATGAATGATGAGATAAGCCTAAGAGATCTAAAAGCCTAAGAGCTTTTACAGATCAGGGGGGATTGAGGGAATTTGTACTCTTTTCCCTTAGCTATGGTTTTCCACACTGGGTTTTCCATATCCAAAGGTTTCAACGAGGCAAATCACATGAACTCTGTATCCTGAAGTATCCACCCCCCTGTGACGCTCAGAATCCAGAAGTATTCATGAGCAGAGTCACTAGTACAAATCAGGGGGAGTTAAAGAGCGTTTGTACTCTTTTTCCTTAACTATGGTTTCTCCCTTATGGTTTTCCACAGCTAAAAGTTTTAATGAGGCATACCTCACCAATTCAGGATCCTGAAGTATCCACCCTATGTGAGACTTCTATTACGATCAAGAATCCTGAAGTATTCATGAGCAGAGTCCACACATATGGCTGGATAAGGGGGAGTGTTGTGAATGGAAATACCAGAGTCGGTTAGGATTGCGGGTATTTTAGAGATACGCCCATATCTAGGTATCTTATCTTTCTACTCTCATATACTGCCTATAAATAAAGGGCTGGTGGTTCCTCCCCGGTAGTTGATTCATAACATTATTAAAAAAAGATAATATTTATCCTTTGAAATTATTTAAATTGGCATTAATAATTAATAATTATCAAGTTTGTGCCTTTGACAAGGATAATATCATAAAATTGAATTGGGTTTAATTTTAGATACATTGTTTGGTAAAATAGGAAAAATAAAGAAAAAAGTTACATTAACTCATGACATCTCAATCAAAAACTTAAGGGTTTTTCTCATATTAGTCCCTTAAATCTTGCATAATTTGATATTAGTCCCTTAAATCTTTGAATTTTAAGTTTAATCACTAAAATCATTAACTATAACCAAAATAGTCCCCACTCTAATTTTCTGTTAAAAACTCTGTTAATGCTGACGTGGCTATTAGTGCTAACGTGTCCAACTTGTTCGTGGCGGCAACGACAGTGATGATGAAGAGGAGGGGCGTCGACGGTGAGGAGAGTGGATGAGGGGAAAGGGTGGGATCGGCGGCGGGGAGGAGGGGTGAGATCGGTAGGGAGTTATGGGGAGGAGGGGGATCGACAGCGGGGATGAGGCGACAGGGGGAGAGCTCTCCCGGTTGCAAGGAGGAGGGGGGAGGAGGGGGAGGAGGAGGGGGATGAAGCGCAGCGGTGGGGAGTAGAGGGATGAAGGGGGAGGAGGTGGGGGAGATCGACAAGGAGGAGGGGGCATGATGGGGAGGAGGAGGGGTGGGGGATCGACGATAGGAAGGAGGGGGATAAGGGGGCGGAGGAGGGGGATTGGGGGGGTTATCAGCAGCGGGGACGAGGGGGATAAAGGGGGAGGAGGAGGGGGGAGAGCAATGGCAGGGAGGATGGGAATAAGGGGTAGGTGGAGGGTGAGGTGGGGTGGAGGGGGAGGGGGAGGGGGGAGCGACGTTGAGGAGGAGTGGGATGAAGGGGGAAGGGGAGGGGGAAAGCGGCGGCGGGGAGGAGGGGGGCGGCGGGGAGGAGGTCCGCCTCCGCCTCCCTCCTCCGCCTCCCCCCGCATCCCTTCCTCTTTAGGGCTTAATTCTTAGTTAATTAACACTAATTGTTAATTAATCGTTAATTAATCTAAATATTTAACATAATATAGGATGGGGGACTATTTAGGTTATCGGCTTTAGATTTGAGGGATTAAACTCAAAATACGACGAATTAAGGGACTAATATCAAATTACACATAATTTAAGGGACTAATATGAGAAAACCCCAATAGAATAAAGTCTCTCTTTACGCTCCGTAAATTGCAATCTAGTCTTTATCCGCTAGCTGTACTTACTGGGTAAGTGTAGACTGTGGCTGATCAGACGGTTAACAAGGGCTTGATCACAGTGAGTATAGACGGTTGGGATTGCGGTGGATCATAGGAGGCGAGATGAACGAGAGGGGATGCGATACACTTGAACAGTGAGAAAAAGGAAGGATTTGGTGTACACCGGGCTCACATGAGGTGTTTACAAGAATGCGGATGGCTAGTGGCTACAAACCAAATCAAGAAATTCTTCCGGAAGGACGGTGGGAAGTGGACCCGGTTTATATGTTTGTCTTCGAATCGATCGGGATTGGCTGGACCACATCGATTTGGTTTGGGTTGATCAGATCCAAGGTTTTTTTAAAAAGAAAGACATGTTGGCTACCAAAGGTCTTATCGATAAAAGAGCCCTTGACGGGTGAATGAAAAAAATCAAACAAGTTGCATTACCAAAGAAAATTTCCAGATTTATCAAGTAGACTGTCTAGGTGGGTTGAAATTTGCTTTGTCAAGTACCAATGATGTGCCGCTGGTCACAATCCCTCTCGTATTTAGAGAAGATAATTGCTAAATACACATAGGCTTTTTGCCTTTTTGGACAAAACAATCGTTTTATCTGTCATTGATGCGACAGATGATGATGTTACTTTCTTTGCCTAAAAAAACAAATTTGTTACATACACCGAATATTGTTCGATGTATTTGGTCGGGTCCTTTAGAGAATACGCATTCACTCAAGCAGACTATACATGATAATGCTCATCTGGGTATAGTGTCAGAAATGATATAGCCGGTAAAATCGAAAGAAAGGAAAAAATAAAGAAAGGATGATCTAATGTTGATGGCTATAAATAGATCGTCATACATGGCAAGATTGCCATCAAGAAGGGCAAGAAGCCTTACTGTAGATGTCTCGAGCCAACAATGAAGTTACGTATCTGTAAATAACTTGTCATGCTTAGGTGGACAAAATTATACGTGACATGACCCCTCTAGAGAGGCCCAAAAGCAAGTGGCCCGAGCCCAAGCCAGCGGCGGGAGGCCCACAAAAGGAATTCGGCCCAACCGACGAGGCCCACAAAAGAACTGGGAGTCAGATCGACCACGACCCGACGTACGCCCATGCCCTCAGGAGATAACCGTTCTCCTAAGAGCGCGCCACCTTAATGGCCATTAAGGAGCCTATTAATCGAACCCCACGACGCATGCAGGCGCCCGCAAGGAGGCGGATCACGGGGACATGAGTGGGGGAGCGATTGGGAGACGTGGCCTGGGGGCGATCGTGGGGCGATCCCTATAAAGGGATTTCGGAGGTGACCGATAGAAGGATCGAATCCCCGACACCAACAACGGAGGTATTCCACTAAAAGACCTTGCTTTTCCCATTATCTTCCCTCCCATAGCTCAGTCCGAGGATACGCGTGCCGGCTTCCTTGCGAGCCGAACCGATCCTGCCGAGTATCATTCAAATCCGTTCTGACTTAGGCATCGGAGGGGACTTGGCCGGAACCAAGGTCTGGCCCCCCTGACGAGTTTCTTCATCTGTCCAGGAAGAAGAGGACCCGAGGCGCCGAGCTACCCCTCAGTGCAAAACTCACCAGAGCAAGGCCCGAACCACAGCGAGCCCGTTTGCCACAAGAGAACATCACCATCAGTCAAGCCAAAGTGATAATCAGGACGCCAAGGCTTCCCCTCGGCACTTGATCGACCGAGGCCGAGCGCTCACCTAGGCGCCGAGGCTACCCCTCTGCACCCTGATGACCGAGGACCAACACTCCGAACGAGGAGCCCAGTCGTTCTCGACCCACCAAGCGAGCCGTTACCTGCGTCGAAGTAGGGCATCGTGCAACCCTCGTTGAGAATTCTCAAGTTTGGTGGGACCAAGGGATTCCAACCGATCCCTTGACCACGTTGACTGTTCAACCGCCGGTCAATGATCCAGTGGTGAGAAAACACCCGTAAACATCTGGCGCCGTCCGTGGGAATGAACTAACAACACGTAAAGTAAACACACCAGCGATGACGCAGCCTCGCCCATCCCGACGAAGGAGGGCCGTAGCCCCGATATCGGTACCAGGGTCGTATCGCGTTCGACAGGGAAGAACCACGACTGCACGGCACGTGTCCCGGACCGGGGGTCCATACCGGCCCCGGTCTGGCCTCGCAGGGAGCAATGACGTGGAGTCTGGAAGTCCTTCCTCACTCCTCCCTCTTGGTAGGGGGACGGGGGCAGGGAGAGACCGCGGCCTGATGAAGCACTCGTAGTCTCCGCCGTCATCGATACTGCCGTTGTGAGACGGCTGCTTGTCGATACCGGCAGCTCATGTGATATCCTCTTCATGTCGACCCTTGAGAGGATGTGGCTACAGGACGAAGACCTAGAGCCGTGCTTGGGGGCATGTGATAGGTTTCATGGGTCACTCCATACCCATCGTAGGGGCGATCCGCCTCCCTATCACGCTCGAAAAGCCGCCCGACTCGGTGACCCTGACGATGGAGTTCGTGGTGCTGAGGATAGGATCAGCATATAATGGGATCATCGGTCTCCCGATCCTCAACGTTGTCGGAGCGGTGGTCTCGACCCTCCATCGGACGGTCAGGTTCCAAACCCCGAGGGGGATCAAACATGTTGAAGGCAATTCGGGAGAGCCAAAGATCTACTACCAGTTGGCCAACGAGGAACATGCCGAGCAGAATGATGATCCGATGGCCTCACTTGACCTAAGATACGGACCGAGGCCCACACCTGGGGAGGAGCCGGAGCTGATCCCTGCCACGGATGTCGACGGAAGATTCGTCTCCATCGGGTCTGGGCTGGACCCGAGCTTGAGAGGCGAGCTGATTGAGTGCTTGGAGGCCAATCTAGACGTCTTCGCATGGTCGCCTGACGACATGCCCGGCGTGAATCCCCGAGTGATCATGCATCAGCTGAACGCCGACCCCAATTACAAACCAGTCTGGCAGAAGAAGCGGAATCTGGGTGGTGAAAAGAGGAAGGCCGCCTCCGAGGAAGTGGAACGTCTGCTCGACACCGGCTTCATCCGGAAAGTCTGGTACCCGAAGTGGTTGTCCAACGTCGTGATGGTGAAAAAGTCCAGCGGTAAGTGGCGGATGTGCGTGGACTTCAGCGTCCTCATTAAGGCTTACCCCAAGGACAGCTACCCACTACCCCGCATCGATCATCTCGTGGACAGCGCCTCTGGCTACGAGATGATCAGCTTCATGGACGCCTACTCCGAATACAACCAGGTCCAAATGGACCCTCGGAATGAAGAGAAGACTTCCTTCACTACAGACCAAGGGACCTTCTGCTAGAAAAAGATGCCCTTCGACCTGAAGAACGCGGGGGCGACCTACCAGAGAATGGTCAACAAGGTGTTCGACTCCCAGATAGGGAGGAACCTGGAAGTTTACGTAGACGACATGTTGGTCAAGTCGAGAGGTCCGACTGACCACATCAGAGACCTCAGGGAGACCTTCGAGCGGCTGCAAAAACACAACATTAGACTCAATCCCACGAAGTGCACATTCGGGGTGAGATCCGACAAGTTCTGGGGTTCATGATCACTAACCGCGGTATCGAAGCTAACCCCGACAAGATCGAGGCTTTGGTCAACATGCGGGAACCAACGCCAATCAAAGAGATGCAGAGACTAAATGGACGCATCGTAGCTCTAGGGCGTTTTTTGTCCAAATCGGCGGAGAGGTCCCTTCCTTTCTTCAGGACCCTGAGGAAAGCACTTGCCGAGCCCGCCGATAAGAGGAAAACTGTGCGATGGGACGAGGACTGCGCCCGAGCGTTCGCCAAACTCAAGGAGTACCTCCATAGTCCACCACTCCTTTCCAAACCCAGAGAAGGGAAACCACTAAGCCTCTACCTAGCCTGTACGGGGGAGGCGGTGAGCTCGGTGCTGATCAGGGAAGACGATGGAGTGCAAAGGCCGGTGTATTATACCAAGCGAGTTTTAAAAGACGCAGAGGGACGGTACACACCCATGGAGAAACTCGCGTACGCCCTCGTGCTCTCGGCCCGGAGACTCCTACCCTACTTCCAAGCCCACACGATATTGGTCCTCACCGATTTCCAACTCAAACAGAACCTCAAGAGGTTCGATCGGATGTGGAGGATGCTGAACTGGGGGTGGAGCTGAGCGAGTTCGACCTCGGGTTTAAGCCGCGAACAGCCATAAAGGGGCAGGCCCTGGCAGACTTCATCGTTGAATGCACCATGGAGGGAGGAAGCCCCTCTGAAGAAGCGTTCTCGGCCGTGGTAACTCTCCAACCACTGTCTTTTCTTTCGAATGACATCATTCTTATCGATCCCCAGGGAACCAGGATACATGGGTAGTCCATGTAGATGGATCAGCTACCCGGGCAGGGAATGGGGCTGGTATCGTCATCCGATCGCCCGACGGAAACATCGTCAAATACGCGCTCCGGTTCGAGTTCCTAGCCACCAACAACGTGGTAGAGTATGAAGCCGCCATAAATGGTTTGAGGCTGGCCAGAGAACTCGGAGCAGAATCTGTACGCCTCCTCAGCGATTCAAATCTCGTCATCCACCTGTTGCAGGGAGACTACGAGGCTCACGAGGAGGCGATGCAGCACTACCTTACCTCGGCCAGAACCGAGCTGTCCAAATTCAAGCGAGCCGAGACCATCCACCTCACTCGGTCAGAAAATGCCTACGCAGACGCCCTGTCAAAACCGGCATCCTCCTCTCCTAAGGAGTTAAGACGCGCCATTTACATGGAGAACCTCCTGTCCTGCAGCACGGAGGAGAAGGAAGTCATGGCTATCGACGAGGAGCCCACTTGGATGGATCCGATCGCTCTGTATCTCACCAGAGGAGAAGTTTCGTTAGACTTGGACGAGCGTCGATCCCTGGAGCGAAGGGGACTCCGGTACGCGATCCATGAAGGGGCGCTGTATAAAAGACGCTGGACGAAGACGGATGTCCTTCCCTACCTCAAGTGCCTCGGGCATCGAGAGGCTGACTATGTTCTCCGAGAGGTGCACAAGGGGATCTGCGGGAATCATCATGGGGGCAGGACGATCGCCCAGAAAATCTTAAGGCAAGGGTATTACTGGCCAATCTTAGTCAACGACGCCACCGAATACGTCCAAAGGTGCCAAGAACACCAGAGGTTTGCCAAACTCGGCTCATCTCCCCCGTCAGAGCTCGTACTGATAATCAGTCCCATGCCCTTCGCTAAATGGGGACTCGACATCCTCGGACCCTTCACTTTCGGGAGGCGGCAGAGGAAGTACTTGATCGTGGTGGTGGACTACTTCACCAAGTGGATTGAGGCGGAACCCCTAGCCACCATCACATGGAAGAAGGCAAAGATTTTCATGTGGAACTTCATCATCTCCAGGTTTGGAATTCCCCGATCCATCGTCACAGATAATGGGAAGCAGTTCGATTCCACAGGGTTCAAAGATTTCTGCGTAGAATGGAAGATCAAACTCATGTTCGCCTCGGTGGCACACCCTCAGACCAACGGGATGGCCGAAGCCGCCAACAAATGCATCATCAAGCCGCTCCGCAAGAAGGTGGCAGATGCTGAAGGGAGGTGGCCGGATGACCTCCCGGGGATACTCTGATTCTACCGGACAACCCACAAGCAGGCCACGGACGGAACCCCTTTCATGCTCGTGTTTGGCGCCGAGGCGGTGGTGCCCGTCGAGGTGGGCGAGGAATCTCTTCGCATAAGGCATTTCGACGAGGAGAGAAACTCGGAACGCTTGGAGCTCGGTCTGGAACTCGTGGATGAGTGACGAGAGCAGGCCTTGGCCACTATCATTCGGCAGAAACAGAAGGTTGCTCGTTATTACAATTTCTGTGTTAGGGGAAGAAGCTTCCACCAAGGGGATCTGGTCCTAAGAAAGGCGGCCTTCAGCCCGGAGATTACCCGTAAAGGGAAGCTGGCAGCTAAGTGGGAAGGACCTTACAAGGTCACCGAAGTCCTCGGACCCGTAACCTACCGGCTAGCCAATTTGGAAGGAAAGGTCCTGACTCACACCTGGAACGCCGAACACTTGCGCAAGTACTATCAGTGAGGTCGGCCCCTAAATGTATCTTCCACTTCCTTTTATCTGAATGAATGCGTTTAAAAGTAAGGAACAAATCTTCATATCTCTATTCACTTGATAGACCCACTCGGGATGGGGGAAATCCCACTAGCTGAGTGTCTCGACGGTTGACCACAAGGCTATGGAACAAACCCCCGAGCGGGCCAGCCACGCCACCGGCTGGTGGGTTGGGGGTAACTCCCCCGGCCAGCCAGTTAGGAGGACCGATCGTAAGGCTGGGGCAACTCCCCTAGCGGGTCGGTCTGTTGTCCAGTCGTGAGAGTGGGGGCAGCTCCCCCAGCAGACTGGACGACTCAACCCGACCGTAAGGCTGGGGGCAACTCCCCCCATCGGGTCGGTCAAATGACTGACTGTAAGGCTGGGGGCAACTCCCCCAGCAGGTCGATCACGTGGGCCAACCATGAGGCTGGGGGCAACTCCCCCGGTGGGCAGGCTCGACGATCAGTTGTAAGACTAGGGGTCGCGTCCCTAGACGGCTAACCGATCCAACCGACCGTAAGGCTGGGGCCAACTCCCCCAGCATGTCGACATATTGGTCGCCCGTAAGCCTGAGGGATAGCTCCCCCCCAGCTGGCCGACCGACCTAAAGCCACCGTAAGGCTGGGGGCA
The DNA here is from genome assembly GCA_030789695.1 of Scilla litardierei. NCBI lineage: Eukaryota > Viridiplantae > Streptophyta > Magnoliopsida > Asparagales > Asparagaceae > Scilla > Scilla litardierei. Next base: position 162,405,571 of record CM061140.1, on the reverse strand, counting down.
ACTCCCCCAGCAGGCTAACCGTCCGATCACCTGTAGGACCCGGGACGTGACACCTCCGCAGAGCGACCGTCTTCCTCCCCTACGGTTGAGAGCGGAGCCTCGACCACCCGAGTGGCTGAGAACCCTGGAGAAGCGACTTGGCGACTGGATCACCAATGTAAGCAAGGAAATTTCTCCGACCAGTCCCGCAGGAATACCCTGTCCCAGGTGGACGGAGGAGGATGAACGACCACAAACAAAAATGGAACTCCATTGCGAAAAACGGCGTGTTACACAAAAGCCGAGCATGGATTTGCAAAAAAAAAATAAAGCTGAAGGACTAAGACTCCTCTCCCTCACCAGCATCCGGAGCCTCTTTGGGAGCGTCGGCCGCTTAGGGGGTCCGAACCTTGCTTCCTCCTCGCCCTTAGAGTCTAACTGGAGCTCCTCAAAACGAATCCCGGAGAGAGGGAATTTTCGCTGGATCTCAGACTGGCAGCGGGCGAATCCCCTCTCGAACGCTTCGAACATCGCCCCGGCCACAAAAGACAAGGCGTACTCATCCACGGCGTCCTGGGCAATCCGCCCGGGATCCACCGCTCCCAGCTCTTGAATCTGACCCTCGAGGACGGTGACCTGGCGCTGGTGCTTCGCCCGCTCCTTTTCGATCTCTCTGGAGCTCGCGTTGAGCCTTGCCAGAAGGACATGCTCTCTACTCTGCTGCCTCCAGGAGGCTTGCGAGCTCCTTGGCGTCGGCTTCGACAACCAGACCAATGTCCACGCCTGCCTCGGCCGCCTTCGCGAGCTCGGTTATCTGATCCTCGGCCTTTGCCTTCTCAACTAAGGCCAATGCCTTCTCTAGCTCTGAATTCTCCAGGGCAGCGGAGAGCTCGGCCACCTGAGTCTCCAAGGATCGGGCGCGTGCCTCGGCTAGTTGGCTCGCCTCTCCTTCGCCCTCCTCGGCCTCAGGTACTTGCGCCTGGTCGGCCTTGGCCCGCGGGAGTACCGGGAAGTGACGCCTTATCGAAAGCCCGACCGAGGATAACTGCTTCAAGAGACGGGAATGAGTTGAAGGCCACTACAAGGGACAGAGTGTGCGAGAATCCTCACCTCCTGACCAGCCTGAACTACGAAGGTGGCCAGGCGATCGCCTCTTACCCTGTACATCACGGATTGGTCCATGGGGAAGCTATAGTTTTCTGCCAACCGAGCAGCCATTCCACAATCGGAAAAAACCGACTCTTTCAACCCCACGTGGAAACGGGGATGGAGTAAACCTTCGCCTGAGTGGGAAAGACCAGCCGGAGCTGAGCGGAACGCGCCCAGGGACCGCTCGTAAACTTCGGGGAGCGGCCCCGATGTTGGAGGTGGGGGCCCGGCTCAGGGCCACGAGTCCTCCATTGGGGAAAGTTGGGCACGACCGTCAGGCGGAGGGTCGTCGGCCACCGTGGCAGGGACGCGGGCCTTGTTCTGGGTGCCCTCCGCCAGAGGGGATGGGGCTTGCTCCCTCGTTCTCTTAGAACCAGTTTCGGAGGCCCCGACCCGCTGCTTCCTCCGGACCTCCAGCACATGATCCCTTCGCCGCGGGTTGGGATCCGTGACCATGGCTGGAAGAGAGGACTGAGCGAACCCACATGTACAAGAAGGCAGAAGAAAGGATTAGAACGGTCTAGATGGGCCTCGGACACCGACTCCCCCAAGTTCCGGACTTTGGCAAAACTTACCGATGGGCCATATGGTCTTTCGGAAGTTGAGGTCGGAGAAGAGGACGTCAATTCTTCGATCCCCGACAGGGACCGCCAACAAGGTGTCGACCGCCTTAAGCTCGGTGTCAGTCGGACTCCCTAGCTCGAGAACCAGCGTGCTTGTTACCCCCCTGCGGACCAGAAAATCCACCTCCGATGGGAAGCCGACAAAGACGTATTCCCCTTTCCAATGTTTCAAAGAACTCGGCAGCCCCATCACCAAGCTCTTCTTTGGTCGAGCACTGATATAAAGCCAGGCCCCCGATTGATGATGGCTCAGCCGATAGAATTGAGCAAAAAGTCGGAGGGATGGCTCGACCCCCTTCAGCACGCAGAGGACGACAAACCCAACAATACACCCAATGGCATTGGGGCAGAATTGGCATAAGGCTGCCCTATAAGCTCGTAGAAGCTCGGTAACAAAGAGATGGAGAAGGAACCGAAGCCCGAATCGAAAACTCTGTTCATACACTCCGACCTCTCGATGACCAGGGAAGCAGATCCGCTCGTCTATTTCGGGAGCCCGGGCAGAGCATGTGGGAAGAAGATAGCTGGTGCGCAGCGCCCCGATTGAGGTGGCGCAAACAGACGATGGCCACCCCAGTACTTCAGGAGGCACCCCCGAGAGCTCTCCCCCGTGACGGCGCACCGCCGTGATGGAGTCGCGAACTGGACCTGGATTGGCAACGGCCGCCGGGCGCCCTAAACCAGCGGCCGAAGAGGAGGACGACATGAGGCAGCGCTGGAGCAAGACCTGGTCCGACGGAAAGGAAAGGGAAGGGGAGGATGTCGATTGGAGAAGCAAAACCCTCGCCCGATGGATGATGGCCTCCTTTTATGTAGTCCCCCCTCGCGTTGCGGGTCGACCGCACATGCACACGTGTCGACGTCTCGCTGGGCGTGGCCCCTCGAATCCCACACCCGAGGGCAGAGAGAAATTCAACCGGCCCAGGTCATGATTGCTCCCCCTTAATGACACCATCTCGCCCGACGCGCCCGACAAGACTCACCCAAATCACATCGCCCAAACCGAACCAGCTGAATCCAAACGGCTCGAGCGATGGGGAAATTGATACGACCACTTTAGAGAGGCCCAAAAGCAAGCGGCCCGAGCCCAAGCCAGAGTCGAGAGGCCCACAAAAGGAATTCGGCCCAACCGACGAGGCCCACGAAAGAACTGGGAGTCGGATCGACCACGACCCGACGTACGCCCACGCCCTCAGAAGATAACTTTTCCCATAAGAGCGTGGCACCTTAATGACCATTAAGGAGCCCATTAATCGACCCACACGACGCACGCAGGCGCCCGCAAGGAGGCGGATCACGGAGACGTGAGTGGGGGAGCGATCGGGGGACGTGGCCTGGGGGCGATCATGGGGTGAACCCTATAAAGGGATTTCGGAGGCGACCGAGAGAAGGATTGAATCCCCGACACCAACAAACGGAGGTATTCCACTAAGGGTGTGTTTGGTTAGTGGGAAAAGGAAAGAAAAGGAAAGAAATTAAGAAGGAAAATAATTTTTCATTGTTTGGATTAAAAGAAAAGTGAAAAGAAAAAGAAAATGGAGGAAAAGAGTGGAAAATAAATAGTAAAACTTTTCTTTCAAGTTTTCCTTCTCTTGACCCAAGGAAAATGAGGGAAAAGAAAGCAAAACTAACTATTCTCACATTCATGTATTTGTGTTTTTTAACAAATATAATCAGTACCTATTTTTAATGAATTCATGAATAATTCATATATTTTTTCAAAAAGTTATGAATGAATTTTTCAAAAAGTCACGAATCATTATCAAAATTTTACACATGAATTATTTAAAATTCGCAAATTATTCAAAATTTGCGAATTTTTCCCGAATTTTTCAAAATATTATGTGAATAATTCGGAATTTTTTTTAAAATCATGAATATTTAAAATATTTTTATTCATGAACTTCGAAAAATTAGCGAATAATTCGTGTACTGCGTTGTGCTTGAAAAATTCGCACATTATGCACGAATTTTTCTAATAGATTGCAAATTATTTCTAACGTTTCATATAATTTGTAAATTATTTATGTACTATTTAATATCACATTATTTACGAATCATGATATTTATAGGGTTAGAGAATTATTTGCTAGAATTCGTAAATTATTTGCTAACTTTCTGAATTATTCAGAACAACTAACAAATTTTTTATTTAGTATGAGACTAAAATACCTCTTAAATTTTTTAAGCAAATTATTTATAAAGTTAGCAAATACACTTCTTAAATTATTTAGCAAAAACACCTCTTAATTTTTTTTCGTTTTGAATTAATAACATAATAGAAGAAATTTCTTTATTTTCCTTTCAACTTTCTTCAAAATTTTCTTTGGTAACCAAACATGAGAATGAATCTCATTTCATTTGCATTTCACTTTTCTTTCCTTTTCATTTTCATTTCACTTTTCTTTCGTACATTTTCTTTCAATCCAAACACACCCTAAAAGACGTTGATTTCCCCATTATCTTTCCTCCCATAGCTCGGTCCGAGGATACGCGTGACGGCTTTCTTGCGAGCCGAACCGATCCCGCCGAGTATCATTCAGATCCGTTCCGACTTAGGCATCGGAGGGGACTTGGCCGGAACCAAGGTCCCCCCCGATGAGTTTCTTCGTCTGTCCAGGAAGAAGAGGACTCGAGGCGCCGAGGCTACCCCTCAGCGCGGAACTCACCAGAGCAAGGCCCGCATCACAGCGAGCTCGTTCGCCACAAGCGAACATTACCATCAGTCAAGCCCAAGTGATAATCAGGGTGCCGAGGCTTCCCCTCGGCACTTGATCGACCGAGGCCGAACGCTCACCTAGGTGCCGATGCTACCCCTCCGCACCCCGCTGACCGAGGACCAACACTCCGGACGAGGAGCCCATTCGTCCTCGACCCACCAAGCGAGCCATTACCCGCGCCGAAGCAGAGCCTCGCGCAACCCTCGTTGAGAATTCTCAAGTTTGGTAGGACCAATGGATTCCAACCGATCCCTTGACCACGTTGACCGTTCAACCGCCGGTCAACGACCCAGTGGTGAGAAAACACCCGTAAACAATACGAGTCATTTTATCATCAAGATGATATGGAAACCTCTACCCTGAAGCTCAAGCTACTTGCACTAGATAGCTATGATACGTCCAAGCTCAAGCTACTATATACATGGCGGCTGATTCCTTCATCTACAGAATCTTGCAGCACATACTGCAGTACGAATTTCCCTGCCACCCCCCTGAAATGTTTTGCTTTAGCATGAAGCCCTCTGTATTAAGATTCAAAAGAACTCCTCTGAGATACGCAAGGCACAATGCCAGAGAGCTTTACGACATTTGAAACTGGACACAACATGTTTGGAAACAGACACATCGATTCCACAGAGAAAATGAGCGATTCTCGTTCTGTAACTGAACAAGTCCAAATGAATACTGGTGCTCTGGAGGAACAAAACGGACAAAAGGGTGGGTAACATCTATAAGCAAAAAACTAAGAGTCACTTGCATCCGCCATAATCCATAATTCATAGAGAGAGAACGCCGTGAATAGGAGGGCCACAGCTTTCCACCATAATTTAAAAAGCCAACTATGATAATATTCCTTCAGTATATACATAACGGTACAATCCACCATTTAAAAAAATGGTAAAAGTCCCTAGCTGCTTGGTAAAATCTTCATGGGACAAATTCAAAGGCGATTCATCACCCCCTCACCTTTCCACCACATTTCAAAATTTCCTAGCAGACCTTAGATTGTGCTCGTGTTTGATGAGATTAGCTCTGAGCAGCATCGACTTGACATCCCTATCGAACTCCATTCCAGTCTGGAGGACTCGTTGGAACGTTGCATTCCTTTGATCCGCATGCCTTGCGTAAAGGATCTTGTTGTGCGAATCTATCCGGGCCTACAGCATCAGCAGTCAATCAAAAGATTCAAATTGGCTCTTAAGCAAGATGACGCGGAGCAGCTTACCTGGATCTGGTCATCGGTAATCAAAGCTTCAAGCTCTTTCTCCAACCCAGAAACAGTGGTTTTGAATGCATCCGCCATTGTCTTCAGATCAACGGAAATGAACGGATGTGTGTATTGGATGATCGCTTTGTGCCGAATCTGTGCGTATAGTGTCTCAACATGATCGTGCAAGTGGATATCCAGCAGCAAATTTGGTTTGAGGTTCTCGAGATATTCCAGGCATGAAGCATAACGGCTGCAATTATTTGGTGTTAAAACTGCAGATGCACGCAGCTTAAATCCAATTTACAGATAGCAAAACAATCCAAGAGGATTGCCAATAGAACTCAAGGAAACCATTTGTGCAATATGATATTTAATCAATTTTCTGCGAGTTAAAATGATCGCGTCCAAAAGATAAACACCCCTAATTATCCAGATGCTAGGGGAATTGGTAGATAGAGGATGCTCTTGAATGTAGTGTCGCTGGTGAACGTCGGGGGTCAGAGGCTTCTCTGCCTTTCCGCGAGTGCATGTACATGGGGTTGGCACTTCGCAAGAGAAGCCTGTTTGTCTGAGTTAACTTTCCTCTAAAAGTTAGCCTCATTTAGAAAAATCCAAGCCGACTAAATTTTTATGGACTAAAAAAAAACAATAATAATAGCAAAAAGAGCCCATCCGTCTAATATCTGATGCAGAACGGAAGCGTTAGGGTTTGGCGGAAGAGATTGAAATGGTCTTAAATAAGAAAATAGAAGATTCAAGCTTCACATCCAGGAGAATCACTCACCCGCTTTAGCAAATCACATGCATAGAGATTTTAAAAAAATCCATAAGATGATTTTAGGCTAAACTCTCAAATTTTCATATCTCCAAAAATTGATTACAACCACATATATATATAGGAAAAGAAAGAACCTCTGACTACAACTCTTAGTCAACCTTCTAAGAGAACTCAAATATCTAAATAAAATAAAATAAAAATAAATAAGTTTTCCTTCTAACAGCAAATCAGAGAAGACTCGGATAACAAAATTCTAGTCAAACTCAAATACTCAATGAACAAATAAAAATATGACTCTAAATAAAAAGAGGACTCCTGAATCCATCACATCCGATAATAAATCTTTGAAAGATTAGGATTCCCATCGGTGTCCAAACAGGTACTAATATTAATGAAACTAGCATTCAGGAAACTACAATTAAAAGTTGGGAAATGAAAGTTTGCAAACCTTCACTGCAACTGAAAGTTAACAAAGCTTCAAAGCCAAACAGATGCCAGATGGACAAAGGTTTCGTGTCTTTGTGTCAGGCCTTTTCTATTCAGTTTTTGCACACAGGACACTGGCATCAAACGATAGAGGCTGAACATCATGCTAACATCAAACCATATTCATGCATGAAGCCTTCTAGATGCAAGGGTCGTGCCCCATAGCCAAGACCTAGTTTCAGTGGAAAAACATTTAGATGATGACGATTAATGCTGATGATGATATTGGCGGCGGCGGCGGCGATGATGATTATATGCCCTATGGTTGTTTACATATAAATCAAGACGTGATGAATTTGGACATAGATTATGGTTAGATTCATCCAGCACTCAAACTAAACATAACTAGACAAACAAATGATTCCAAATTAACCATGGAAGTTCAAACCTTGGCGAATTCCATACCATCTGTAGCATTCATATTTGTCAATAGATAAATTGATAGATGCTCACCGTATCAAAATGACAACCACATTATACTAATCGCTCCAATCTTCAATCTAATTAAACATCAGTTCTGAATTGCCTAAGATGTCCTACAAAACACATTCACATTGTCCTTTAAATTATAGCAACTTCCTAATGACTTACAATCTGATAAGATAAAAAGTGCCTGAAAACAGGTCAAGCGACCATTGTTCACAAAGCCAGAATTTCAACCATTGCCTGATAAATCTATTTGTTCTTGAGGTCCTTTTTCTTAACCAAATTATATATGTGCCCTCATCACAATGCATCTCTGCGACCAATATCGATAAGCCAGGCTCTCTTAGCACGTATTGCATTTCTGCTTTAACCTTTCCCCATATATCTAGTTTAGGTTGGAATGATCATTGTCCCCGCTTGGTGTTCTTTAAGAGCCAATTCTTGGTTTGCTTTGCAATCATCACATCTTTTTTTCTGCCTCAGTCAATGTCAACTTTCGCCTCTATTCCTACCATAACAATATAGAACTCGCTTCTTAGTGTGCTCATCAGTCTCCAGTAAATATGCCAACAGTCTCATGAGATTCTACTTCAATTGTCATTGATAGTGGCTACCTCTAACTTATGGATGCACTTCCAACTTGGTTATGTCTATCCATCTTAATAATGTCAATTTTGCGACTCATTTTTACACATGGGTTTTACATGCAAAACATTCAGATCCATAAACCATAAAGCTTCATGAATATAGTTGTATAATAAAATAACTTCCCTTCAACTTCGAGTGTGATATTGGACCATGGAAACACTTATCACTCATTCTGCTGACTTTATGAATGAAACCCTCTGCTATCTCAAGACCACCACGAAATGTCCAATCCTAAGAAATGTTTTAAAAAGCGGAGGTGTAGTCAAGGTGGCATGCTGAGGGTTGGCATGTGAGCAAGAGTGAAGCCTAGCCCCCCAGCACCGAGGCAGGGGTTTGGTGCCGCCGTAGGCCTTCTGTCCAAGAACCTAAACCTATATGGATGTTCTACCTTTAATAAAAATATATATTAAAAATTTAAAAATTATATCAAAAGCAATAAAACTATTAAACAAATATCATGTTCAATATCTTAATATTCAAGTTTCAACTGTAAATGTGTTAAAAGCGGGTGGGTACATAGGCCGCCTGGGTGGGTGCCTAGCCCGCCCAATCCTTGGGTGTTGACCTGCCCAAAAGGGCCACCTAAGCATTCAGCAGGAAGCCAAGAGGCCTACCCGAACTAGGCAACACGTGGATTTTTTCAGACAGGAGCTGAAAAGCGCATGGCAACAATGAGCGAAGGCAACGACATGGCAGAGAGTGTATGAAAGACTACAAGAGATGTAATGTGTATGAAAGTGTATGAAAGGCTACAAGAGATGAAATGATGAAACTGAATAACAAAGTGAAGACAATATCTATCGATGCAACGACTGAGGGACAAGATCAAAGCAGCATGCGAGAGGCAAGACTGAGGCGAGATTGAAAGCTCGATGCAGGAGATGAAAGACCATATCAAGGTGATGATATGATAGGAACAAAAAAAGATCTGATTTTTATTAAATAAAAACAGAAATAAAAGCACTTAAAGGGGCGATCACCCTCCCAAGACGCCGATAAAAGAGGACGTCCGCACTTTTCCGAAGAACGATGGATAATCTCACCTCTATATTCAATTTTCTCTCAAAATAAACATAATCTCTCCTCTCTAGATCTCCCCATTTATTTGTAATAAAACTTCTACTAATTAGGTATTTAGTCAAAGGGACTAAATCACCCTCACGATTTAAAATATTGCCAAATAAAGTCCTAATATTATTCTCACATTAAATGACATGATTCTTGCATTAAAATTTTAAATCATTTCCAAATGAGATCGCGTCCACATTCAATGCAACGTCCGCATTCGTCGCACCCCAATCGCATCATTACTCCGCCCCAAAGAACTACCTTGTCCTCAAGGTGGTGCATGAAGTGCGGGAGATACTCATCACTGACTGATGGTGCTCGCTTCCTCCTGTATCAAAAGGCCATCTAAGGTCTGTATCGTTCTCCACAAAGTCCGGAAAGAAGCTATAGCAACCACCAAGGTTCCTTGTGGATTTATCACAGCATGAAACTAAGCGCAAGACCCGAATGAGCCCACTGTCTACCTCCAAAGCTCTGCGAAACTCCTGGGTACCAGGATAAGGCCTGCGGGGCCCCGCAGCGTAGGCGGGGGCTCTGCTAGCCTTACAGAGGGACTACGGGGCCCTGGGGACCTGTGAAGGGGCTGTAGCTCCCTTTCGTATCCTTCCGATGGTTGGGATGCCTTGGATCTTCATCGGTGTCGTCAGCTGGGTTCAGATCTGAAGCTGGATCTTCTTTTTCTTCGACATCCTTCTCCAAAGAGATGATTTGCCATTGTCCATTTCCAAAGCTGGCACCTTTTGTTCCGCATCACTGTCGTTGTCTGCATTTGTTTAGATTTGATGCCATGTCGCCCTTCGAATGTGTCTCCTCCTCAGAAAAAATCCCATAAAATTTCGTCATATCCGAGTCAGTAGCTTCAAGAAAACCAAGTGCTCTATAAGCTTGTTCCCTATAAAGAAAAATTGTAGCATTCTTTGGATCAAAAGTTAAGATCTATGAACCTAATGCAATGCAACTTTGATAGCATCCAGTCACAGATAACAACCCATCAATTTAACTACACATCGTAAATGTCGAGTTCCACCCTTAGCTGTGGGAATGTTGTTGCAATGAGTTTTTGCGAGAACATAATTGTTAGCCGCCTCTTGAAATTTTTCATATCGATAAAGCATATTCCCTTCTTGTCGCAGCATATCGGCTCTTTGTGGCATTTCGTCAAACACATGGTGATCTTCCATTTTGGCCGCATATTCATCATGCTCTGATACCAAATTGATAGGAACAAAAAAAAGATCTGAATTTTATTAAATAAAAACTGAAATAAAAGATACCTTGATCACACTTAAAGGGGGTGATCACTCTCCCAAGACGCCGATTAAAGAGGACGTCAGCACTCTTTCGAAGAACGAGTGATAATCTCACCTTTACAATCAATTTTCTCTCAACATAATCATAATCACTCCTCTCTAGATCTGCACCTTTATTTATAATAAAACTCCTACTAATTGGGTATTTAGTCAAAAGGACTAAATCACACTCCTTATTTAAAATATTGCCAAATAAAGTCCTAATATTATTCTCCCATTAAATGACACGATTCTCGCATTAAATCATTTCCAAATGAGATCACGTCCACGTTCGATGCAACGTCCGCATTCGTCACACCGTCCGCATTTGTCAAACCGTCCATGTTCGATACACCGTCCGCATTCGTCGCACCCCAATCGCATCATGATACCCTGGTGCTCTTCTTCCCCCTTTTCTCTTCTCTTTCTTTATGCTTCTAGGTCTTCAATTTTTAAGTGTTGCAATAAACGTAAATAAGGGCTTTTTTTTCTTTCTTTCTCACTTTGTTGGTTTGTTTCTTTGAAATTACTTAAGGGTTTTACAAGAATTGGTTCTAAAATTTGTTTTATAATGGTTATGTTTGGGACTTTCGATGGGTTTTTTTTACTGTTTCTGTCCAAATCAAAATTTGGGCCAAGTTTTGTGCTAGTCCCTTTAGAAATCTCAAACCTCAAATAAAAAAAAATTCTTGGATATTTTCTTGACCCTTAATTATAGTGCATCATTATTTCTTGCACCTCTAAAAACATCAAATTTCAAAGTTATTTTCACCCAACTAATTTCAAATGTTTACATTACAAAGCCTATCATCACATTGTATCATGGAAACTGTCACATCTCTAGTGGTATCAACTAATATGGTATATCTAGCAAACAAAATACACCAGGGAACCTCATTTTAACTTCCCTTAGTAAATTAATCCATAAATAATGCAAAGACTACGGATCTAATTTCAATTCTAAATGGAAACCATATGATGATAGATAGAATTCGGTTAATTATAGCTGAAATATTCAGCCAATACATGCTGATAATGGTTGACATTGAACAAATCAGTTTTCTGAAACATTCGAGGATAGATGCGGCAAAGGTTCACTGTATTAACATGATATCAGTTTGATATTCAGAACAGTGGACATTTCTATTTTCTGAATACATCATAGAGTTGCTAACAGACCATGTAGAGTGCTTGTGGTGGTTACGTTTGTGTGCGCGCGCGGCTGCATGCACATCTGGAGGTTGGTGAGTGTGGGTGTGTTTTTGTTTTCCTTTTCTTTCTCCCCTTTTCTTTATATGGTAGTTTTGAAGGCATGTTAAACTTTATCTATATCATAGACAATTTTAAAAATATACTCATTTTATGTGATTTAAATATTACCTGCACGCTACATATTTCTCTCAGAAAGCAGACAGATAAAATAAATGCATCTAAAAAGTCATACGAAATTGAAAAAACATATTATAAATTTTCACTTCTAAGGATGACTTAAAAGGAGTGTCCTGCAAGTGCTGTTCAGGCATCCAAGTTACAACATAGTTGAGTCGCCCTATTCGAAGTAGCCAACTAACCATGCGTCATATCCAATAAAATCTAATTGTCTGGAATGATACAAAATATTGAATTTATCATTAGTAATTTTCAATACAAGCACAATGTACGATACTACAATTCAATACTAATATCAGGTTATGCAAACGCACGTACCAGCTGATTACAATAAATAAACATAGTAGACTTGAACACAAAGATTGCACCTGACCTATTCCAGAACGCTAGCTAATTGATCCCATAAGGACATTTTATCTATATGCATAGATGCATGTCTCTTGGAGTCAAAGCCTCACAAATCCTTCATTGTCAACCATTCTTAAAGGTTAACAACTGGTGTCTAAATGAACTCATTAAAATCTCTGTAGAACATATAATAAAGCTCCACCTTTTTAATCCCTCAACACAAAATCTTAGTGCTTTTGGATTATAGTGTCCTAAAACTGATCTACTAAATGCATATACCATATTAGAAGCTCCTCCTACAAGATATCTAAATTGGTGCAATCCTTGTGCCTACCCTGTGATATGCATCTTTATCATGTCTTTCCTAGTCACAACATAAACCCATCTTATCATCTGCATGTTGACATTCATTCCGTTCTACTTACGCATTGCACTTTTATAAATATTTTCAAACCAGATCAGGTGCATATACAGTACACACTTCAGTTCTCCACTGATATCGGTGGGTTTCCCTTGTCACATAAGTTTGAATTATGTAAAGCAGCTCCCCAATGCAATGCCGTCTCTTGCCCATAATTAAATAGCTATTTGGTAGCAATTAGCATTAGCTCATGGACAGTTGGTCTTCATGTTTACACATGATTGTAGAACTCAATCCATGTTCTTTAGAGTGAGACTATCAAGCAAGTCTTTGGGAAAAAAGTAATGATTTGAAGTTTGATTAGAAGTCAAGTATATATGATAATTTTGGAGATTTTGTACTTGCAAGCGTCTTTGATATTTTGTCAATAAAAGCATTATCGAATTTCACATTTTTTAAAAAATATAAGTTATCAATATCTTAAGACTATAATACTAACTATATTGCTTGAAATACAATCTTAAGCCAAATATATTGATTAATTCTCAAAGAGTTAAAGATCATAGGTACCAAAATCCTCAAGTTTCAATTTAATTTTGCTTAATTAACAAATAAAGATAAATTAACAGTAAGAGAGTTAGAAAGAAAAAGATTTCAGAGGCATAGGGAAGAAAAAGTATGAGCGTGAGAGAACAGAGAGAAAGAGAGTTTGGGGGATGGAAATAGCAAGAGCAGATCACAAAGGAGAGAGTAGAAATTGAAATCAAAATAGAAATCCCAAAAAAGAATAAATCGAAAAAGGATAGGGAACTTTTTTTTCATTATTTTTTGTTTTTAAATTAAAATTTAATGGTTTATTTCCTCTCCAACTTTCTTCAATTCTTTGTATTTCAATTTTCTTCATTTAAATATATTTTAGGCTATATTTTTAACATTTTTTTCATAATTTCAGACTTTCTTTACAAATATTTTCTTTTGTATTTTCTTATTCAATAATAATTTTCTTTATCATGTTTTATTTGTTTTCAGTATTTCAAACATTTCTCCCTAATTTTCGTTTATATTTTTGTCTATTTTTCTTTAAAACTTTTCCCTTATATGATATACTTTTTTCTTATTAATTTTTTTATTTCCTCTTTGATTTTTTTTACTTTTCTTTATTTTTGTTCTTTTTTCTTTTCAGCCTTTTCTTTTTTACTATTTATTTATTCTTTGTAGTGCTTTTCACCATTAAAAATAAAATTTCATTGTTTCTCCCCCTCTTTTTATTTAAAAACCTCAAAACCCAAATTATAAAAAACGAAAAAATTAATTTTTAAAATCAAAACCACTCTTATTCATCTTTTAAACTAAATTTAATTAAGCTTTCTTTTAATCAGCCAATAAATAATACATAAAATAAACCTCCCCCTCCTCCCATTATCGTCGTTACCACAATCCCCAAACCCAACAAATAAACAAAAGAATAAAAAACCCCGTACCACTATTACATATTCCCCAAAATCCAAAATCAAGAAACTTTTATCACCACCACCTTCTTCGAAACCAAAAATTCCAGTCGTGCTTGAGAAAATTCCTTCAAAAATCTCTCCCCTCGCTCCCTTTCCCCAAAATCTAAAACCCTAGCCCAAACAAACTTCTCCTAAAATTGTCCCATACAAACTCCTCCCAAAATCAACCCAATCCCCAACCTTGTCTTCGACCCCCTTCCATCTCTCCCTCCTTCAATCCCACCTCACCCATCCCCCTTGCTCATATGTAGCCCCATCCATGCCCATCCCTCAATCACCGTGGTCATCATTTGCTGAGCTGGTGAGTGCAGTCCTCTTGGCGATCGTTGACTTCAAGATGGTGGGTGGCCTAGGTAAGGGGATGTGATGAGGAAGAGAGTGCAGAGGAAGGATATGAGAGGGAAAGGGGCGAGAGACCGAGAGATCCATAGGTGAAAGAGGAATAAGTGGATAGATCAACAGCTTGAGGGTTTTACTTTATTTTGTTTTATTTTAGAGATTGTGGGAATGAATAGGCAAAGCAATAAATGGTAAGAAAAGAATTCTAGCAAATAATTCACAGGTTCAGTTGTGCATAGATAATGGTAAGAAGTTTGATAAAAAGCTAACAAAAGCAATGAGAAGGTCCACTTATGTTGATAGAAAATTATTCTTAAAGTAAACATAAATTATATATATGTTCTTAAAGTAAACATAAATTCATAAATTATATATATGTTCTTAAATTAAACATAAATTATAGATATGGAGGGGAATCATTAGTAAACATAATATAAACTGACATCAACCCTTGTGATTTACATGGAAAATTACCGTCATTGTGGAAAAAAGATGTAGGATCTAGTATGAAAACAAAAGCCAAATTGTAAGTCTAATAAAAATATGTTTGGAACCAAATTCGATGAAATAGATTTACTCATAGATTGCTTAAAATAAAGAAAAATTAATTATTTCCGAAAAAACTCACAAATAAACTAGGAAAATTATAAAATAAAAGTGAGGAAATCTGATCTTAAAATATCCAGTTGCGAAAATTGTTGTCATAGAGTAGAACCATTTTTGTGCAGAAAACTAGGCATTCTTCCTTCAAAGAGTGAGTATTGTATAAGATATATCCGAATACAGTGGTGCACAAACGACCGAGTCTCAATGCTCAAATATAAACTTCAAGTAGCCCAATGATTGAGAACATGAGAAATTTAAGAGGATCGGAAACTTTTGTGTTGATGGCTTGATGGGGTTCTTGTTATCTAAGAAAAGAACACAACAATCCCAAAAGAGTTCGAGAGTACTCTGTTTTTCTATCCCAAACCTCTCATGTGAGCACATCTGTTCCGGTTTTTTATGTACGAAGCAGAATGGAACCTAAAGTTTCATCTGTTCCCCCTGAGCAAGGTTTTAGGTATCGATTTCGGAGAGGGTATCGCTCGATTCGCTCCGCCCAAAATTTAGGTTTCGGTATTGTTATCGCTCGTTTCGGCGGTTTCGGAAGCAAGTTTCGATATCGTCCGTATCGGTAGTTTCGTTTCGGTATCTGTATCGGTATCGTAGATATTTTCCTGTATTTTCCTGTATTTTCCTATATTTTTGTATTTTCTTATATTTTATACTTTGCTGTATTTTACTGTATTTTCTTGTATTTAACAGTATTTTCATGTATTTTATACTTTGTTGTATTTTCCTGTATTTCGGTATCAGAGATACTTTGCTGTATTTTTCTGTATTTTATGCATTTTATGCATTTTCTTTATTTTTCATGTATTTTCATGTATTTTCTGTTCACATTACTCATTTGTAACAACAATTAACTAATTAATAGATATAAAAGAACAATAAATATTGATGAACCATAAATCTGCCTTCATAATACAAAAGCTGAATAAAATACATCAAAAGATACAAAAATGAAGAAAATAAATAAAAAGATACAAAAATCTCATTCGTAGTTCTCATCATCCGGCTGCGGTGCATGGTAGTATGGAGGATATGAATACTGCATTTGTTCCGGGCCTAAAAAAGATATTATCATGTTATCATATGCTGAGGGCCGGCTCTGTTCGATGAAAGGCGTGTCATGACTGCCTTGACTGTTGGACTGCTCAGTCACGTTCGGACCGTACCTGTATTGACTATCATAATCAGCATAGACATCAGAGTGTCTAGACGATGCGTAATAACCGCCTTGGCTTCCTGAGTATTCACCGGAATAAGATTCATAACCTCCATAATAATGAGAAGCACGTTGATACCGTTTATATTCAGAGTGTCTACCGTAGGCATTGTCCCCCAGTTCTTCACTGTGCTGCATATCATGCTCTCTATACCCATGTGAATGTTATGTATCATAAGTATGGTCTCCACGTTTTTCAGCAGGGCAAACGGATGCCGACGCACCACAACCTCCGTCTGTAGGACCTTGGTCATCAGGAGACGAACTATCATCGCTATCGTACCGAGCCCGAATGGCTGCCTTCTTTCGCTTGTACGTGATATTCGCAGGGGCGTGACTTGGCCGCGACTGGTTGCTTCGTGTACGTTCTGCTTCCACAAGCGCCTCGTCCAACCAAGGATTGTCTCTGTCATCGAGCACCTTGTCTCCTGTCTTTTGTCTGCCTGGTACATTCCTCCAATGGATCATTCTCGTGAAAAATCTGATCCAAATCGATCACCTGGTGATCGGCCTTCTCGCTCCTTCTCGCATGTCTATGTCGCAGTCTCATATTATAATGCACATAAACCAGCCTTTTAAGGTGTTCCATTGTTAGCCTGTTCCTGGTCTTTGTGCGAATGAGGGAGAAGGTGGTCCAGTTTCGTTCACAGTTGGACGAAGAGACAGTTTGGCTCAACACACGCACAGCTAATCGTGTAAGCGTTGGAGCTTGCTCTAACCCAATGCTTATCCACCATTGAGCTACAACAAGTTCTAGTGGTTAGAAAAGATGGATCGGTTTATGGGAAACATATAGAAATCTAAAATCCGTATAGATACCTGGAGTGACCCTTGTTATCGCCATTTCCGCCTTAGCGGAGCCGAAATAACCAACTCTCATCTTATAGGCCTCCAGCTACAATTATCAATCATAATTTTAGAATGTGAACTGCTACATTGAATCATATATCAAAATAAAAATATCCGAATTTCATTTACCTCTCTGTCAATGTCAATTTGCTTCGAGATGTCTGGTTCAAGCCTCTCGATCACGTGTCTGAGTCCAACCAGCACCTCGTTGTCGTTTGTTGCATTGGAGGAGTATTGAAAGCGAGGATTTAGAAAATAGCCTGCAGCATGAATATCTTGATGTAGCTGCTTATCCCATCTCTTGTCGATCATGTCCCACCATTTTCTGTATCCCCTACCAATATTCTTCCGAATTTCCTCTTTTACACGGTCCATGGCCTCGTAGAGATACCCCATCTCGGCCTTATCATCGATGTCGACCATTCGAAGAACCTTCACCAGGAGCTCAAATACGGCGATGACATTAGAGATAGTCTGGCAGAATTCATCGCCATGAATCAGATCGTATACGTTGTTTCCAACGTTCCTATCTTTTGGCTTAAGCCTTGGAAAGTTATCGGACCAGTCCCTGGATGTGATCATTCTCTGTAGGTCATCTCGGTGCGCGTACAGAGAGTCCAAAGCAATGAAGTTGGTCGCAAATCTTGTTATCGCGGGCCGGATCAACTCTTTTCCACCCGTCTCTCTTCTCATCAAGCTGAGCACCCATCCTTTGTTTTATATGAATCCTGTTACCATCTGGCTTTGTGCGACGATATTTTTGACTACTTCTTATGCCATGTCAGAAAATATCGGGTCGATACAATACGCCGCACACGGGGTCCAATACAAATGCTATCTCTTTCGCATCAGCAGCTGCCCAGCTGACTTGTAGTTTGCCCCGTTGTCGGTAACTATCTGGACTACTCTATGCTTCCCAATTAGTTCTACATATTTGTCCATAAGATCAAATATGTAAGGACCATCCTGGAATTGGTCGGTTGCATCCACAGAGTCCAGGAACACCGTCCCATGGGTCGAATACACATGCAAGTTAATTATCTTCCTTCTGTTTTGTGTTGTCCATCCATTGCACATCAGTGTGCAACCGTACTCATCCCACTAAACACGAAAAGTTTCTACATAATTTTTGATCTCTTCATACTCCATGTCCAAGTATGTGTATGCTAGCTCCCAAGCAGTGGGTGGAGCAACGCCACGTCCCGATTCCGCAATAGCATCCACCATGGGCCTGTAATATGGGTTACTGGTCACATTGTATGGGATGTGGTTGAAGTAGAAAAATTTGGCCATAGCTCGACCGACATAGGCCTTGGCATTCTTCATGAAGCTATTCTTTATGGTTGATTGGGATTTACCCTTCTTCGTCTGAGAAAAAGGGTCGGCACCGGGTCTGAGAGCGTCGGCTGGTCTACCGGTTGGCTGAACATCGCGAGCAGAACCGCACGCGAACACACCGGCCATTCGGTCGGCACGACTACCCGATCTGGCTAGCCCAGGGGCTCCAGACCCAGACGATCCTGCTCCCATCCTTCTGCCCTCACTTCTAATCTCTTCTTCGACAAGTTCTTGCCTACTTCTTCTAAGAGCTCTTCTAAGGTCACTTGCCTCCGCGGTCTCATCCTCATCCTCATCTGAGTCATCTGATATTGCCTCCGTCTGATTAGCCCTTATCTCCTCCTCCATCCTTCTTCTCAAATCTGGCATGTACCTTTTCGTCCTTCTTCTGAAATACGTGCGCTCTCATCTCTTCACGCACTTCTTTAGGTGCCTCGGGGAATGTCAGCACATCCCCAGTAATTCCTGCCAAGTGGTCCTTAAGGCGAGACACGCCTCCATGCATTTCTTTCCGGCAATAGTTGCACCTTACTTGTCTATGGTTATCTGCGATCATTTTACAGTGAGCCCACCCACTATCCACCGTCTTCTCCTTTGGAGTTCTTCGAGACATGTTGATTACTGCACCATAAAACAAGGGTTACGATTAATCTTGAAAAGATTATTAACGTATTAGACTTAGATATAGTCGACGGTGTCACATAATCATGATTTGCGTCCTTGCGGTCCAGCGGAACACTGTCAGGGAATTGACTAAGCCAGGATCACATATCCCCAGTCTAGCTAGGGTGATCCAACAAACTTAGCCAAGCACATTAAGCCGGATCATGGTCCATTGAAGGAAACTTATCATTCATATGTTTGCCATCAACTAAAAGGCTTTTATTAAAACTAGTTCAGCCTATCAACTAGTTGAATCCTAAAATTCAAATTTATTATGATTCGTTAATAACTTTTATTAGAGTCCTTATCAACTATAAGGTTTTGTTTGTTTCAAGTTTCAACGTGTTATCCTAATCATGTATTGGGATTTTAATAAATTCACATTACAACAATTTAAAGTGCACCATTTTATCAAAATTATTATTAGAACGTTTAAAATAATAATTGTTGGAACGGACTACCTTAATCAGGAATTAGCTATTTAATAGTTGTAATAATTTACTAAAAATAGCATGTCAATCTAAAATTCATCTCATAAGTTTTATAGGAATTTTAATGGCTAACCTAAGAGTCTTTCTTGAATTATCATATAATATGCAAGAAAATAGAATTACCATTAAAACATCTCATCTAAATTTTATCTCATAAAATTTAGCATGCAGATAAGCACCTTAAATATCACATAAAATTAATTTTCTAACCCTTAAAGAATTATCACATAATTATTTACATGAACAACAGTTTAACAAATTATCCCATAAATAATAACATGCAACTTAAAAATTTATCCCATAAATAATAACATGCAATTTGTAGTATATCTATTGTATTTTTATAACCAATCTGTTATAAGTTCTAACATATTTTTATTAGAAAATTTTAGTATTTTAAGTATTTCGTATTTACTATTATTTTTTAACCAATCCCTTAAGTACTATTATTAGAAAATTTTAGTATTTTAAGTTCTAACATATTTTAAGTTCTAACATATTTTTAGTATTTTAAGTAGTTAATTGAACATTAATTAATGTAGCTTCTCTTTTATTTTTAGTATTTTTTCCTCTAACCACGTATTATATGGTAATTAAATTGATGGTAGACAAATAGAATTTTTAGGAGTCCATATAGTATTTTTAGGATTTATTATGTATTTTAAGTATTTTTTTCCATATTTATTATGTGGTTTTCGTATTTTGTGTGTGTTTATTTTGTATTTTAAATAATCTTTCCGTATTTATTTTGTATTTTAAATAATCTTTCCGTATTTATTTTGTATTTTAAATAATCTTTCCGTATTTATTTTGTATTTTAAATAATCTTTCCGTATTTATTTTGTATTTTAAATAATCTTTCCGTATTTATTTTGTATTTTAAATAATCTTTCCTTATTTATTTTGTATTTTAAATAATCTTTCCGTATTTATTTTGTATTTTAAATAATTTTTCCGTATTTATTATGTATTTAAAACATTTTTTCTGTATTTATTACGTATTTTGCGTATTTTTGCGTATTTCTTACGTATTTTAGATTATTTTACCGTATATATATATTTATTTGTATTTTACATTATCAAACACGCATTGTCTAATAAGTCCGGTATTTCTATTTATTTACAAGTATGCCATTCTATCTGTTAAGTGTTTTCTCTGCTAATGGCAAACTTGTAATTATAATGAACATTAAGGGTAGTTTGGTAATTGACCCGAACCACACTACTACTTCGGTTTCATCCTTTTCCCTAGAGTTCAAAAGATTTACAAGTTAGCCATTACTTACAGTTTATTAAGTTTTGTCAAACAATGACGTACTTGTAAATACGCGAAAACCATAAGGCATTTTAGTCATTTGCCTATTAACTAACTAATTTCATCGAATTTAATATGTTAACTTACCTCTCTCGGAGTCTCGTGTGTCTCGACGAGGCAACAGAAAATTAAGAGCCCTAATTCCCAGCGGCGTCTCTTCCAGCGGCGAGCTCTCCGCGAGGCGGCGTCTTCTTCCAGCGGCGAGCTCTCCTCGAGGCGGCGTCTTCTTCCAGCGGCTATATCTCCTCGAGGCGACGTCTTCTCCTCGCGGCGAGATCTCCTCAAGAATCAGCGACTCTCTCCAGCGGCGTCTTCTTCCAGTCGACACTCGCATCCTCTCCCAGTGTCGGAAGCATCGGCTTCGACTTCTTCGCTGCCTCGTCGATGGCTTCGACTCGGCACAGCGGCACAGCTCCGAAGGCAACGA
The DNA here is from genome assembly GCA_030789695.1 of Scilla litardierei. Taxonomy (NCBI): domain Eukaryota; kingdom Viridiplantae; phylum Streptophyta; class Magnoliopsida; order Asparagales; family Asparagaceae; genus Scilla; species Scilla litardierei. Next base: position 162,384,333 of record CM061140.1, on the reverse strand, counting down.
GGCAAATGGGCTACGAAATTAGGGCTTCTGCTCGAGGGTTTCTGCTCGATGAGGTAAGCATCTGCATCTCCCCTCCCCTCCTTCCTTTTATAATGGAATGAACCCCCTGATTGAACAATAACCCACCCCGTGAATGAACAGGCAATGTGTATTGTTCATTCACGGGGATGTCTTCTGTAGGGAGATTCGCTAGGTTTTAGAATTTAGTGTTAGGGTTTAGGGTTAGGGGGGTACGGTTAATTCACGTGATGTATTCTATCGCTGGGGTTTGTCTTCTTCCCCTTGTTTCTTTCTTCCTGTTGTTTTTTAAAATTTTCTGACCGAAACCCAAGTTTCGCCCGAAACTGGGCGAAACTGGCCGAAACCCTTGGGTTTCGGCCGATACCGAATTTGATGATGCGGTTTCGGACCGGTATGGGGCGGTACCGGTCCGAAACGCCCGAAACCCATCAGTATCAGACAACCTCATACCATGCTCCTGAGTCCCTTCTTATTGGGTATTCGGTTTAAAACTAAGGTCTGGTTTTCCATTTTAAAACTTTTTTGTTTAAATACATAATAAGTAACAAAATCCAACAATCTGTTATAGGATATGGAGCAGACCCCTAGTTACTCTCATGAGATCGTATTTGTGAGAATGACTATATCACTCCAACTTGCTTGCTCAAAGTAGGGGTGGCAAACGGATCGGGTGAGTTCGGGTTCGGGTCGGGTCAGATTTGACCCGACCCGGATAGGGGTAAACCTTAACCCGACCCGGATTGAATCCGGGTCGGGTTTGGGTGACCCAAAAAAATTTCGGGTCGGATTCGGGTTAACCCGTCGGGTTAAGATTTGACTTATACACTACTGCTCCTTTTTCGATATCCATCTATTTATTAAGAGTCATCGACAGTTTATTAAGTGTTGCATAATTTCCAGTAGCTCGTCGCTTAAACTGCACTGATGACAACAAGGAAGTATAATTAACGTTACCATTTTATTAACGAAAGTAATAAAATTAACAAAAAAGTTGCATGTAAAGGGAATTGAATCCAAGACCTCTTAAAGAAAAAGACAACAATTCAAATCGTATAAGCACAACTCACATTGCAACTGTGTATTGAAGTTATTATATAAATTTTTATATAGAGAGAAAGTAAACCGGGTCGAATTCGGGTTATCCGGGTTAACATGCCAAACCCATACCCGACCCGGATTTTATCCGGTCGGGTCAGATCAACCCGTTTCATACTTGACCCGGATTGGCCCTACACATACCCGGTTAAGGATGCCGAATTCGGGTCGGGTCGGGTCGGGTCGGGCTCATTTTTGCCACCCCTAGCTCAAAGGATAGAAGCAGACTATCGTGCATTTGTTAATGTTTGATAAAAAGGGATAACTAAAGCCCTTATCCATTATGCCTATATGTTGCTCCTTAGGGTAGGTTCAAATCTGAAAGTTGCCCATGCCAAATTCACTGTGTAAGGATGTGACAACCTGCATATCATGTTTTCATCATATTTATTTAGTTATAACAAACTTAACTTTTCGGAGGAATTGTTGAATTTCAGTTATTTATTATTGTTTAATTAAAAAATTAAATATTTTAAATTGATCTTCAGTTTAACCCCAATACTAAATAATAGATCCAATAGGAGTGAGAATTGAAACTTTATGTTCAGTTCCACTCCGTTTTGGAAAAAACTGAAACAGATCATTACATATGACATAATTAGCAGAGAAATTTAAAGAGTACCTTTTCATCGAGTTCTTTTATATAGAAAGAGGACTCCATCAAACCTCCAACAACACAGTATTTCTCAATCCTCGCTACATATACCTTCTCGCTAGATTTCAAATATTGTTCATCCTTGGGTAACCTAAACTTTCTACTCGAGCATTGAGACCGGGTCATTCATGCACCACCAGGTAACGATAGAATAGAAGATAGTATCGGTTGCATCTATTGTTTTATCCTCGCGATTGGATACCCACAAGCCAGATTTCTTAACTTTGTCTTTAAATTTCTAGGTTATTTGCAAAATTTCTGTTCGGAAATTATTAAATGTTTTTTATTCTAACATGATGGATCACTTAATACTCCAAAGGCACATCTCAGTGTCAATTCAGTCAATTGTAATCCTGCAAAATATACCTGCATCCTACTCTATTTTTCTGAGAGCAGATACAAGATAAGAAATGTAGAGGCATTGTTTACAATTTTCTGAATACATGATGACATTAATAACCAATAAAAGAGCATCAGAGAGTCATTTTTCATACACTGTCCATTATAATAAATTTTCCTTGCTCACCAGGCTTTCCAAGTTCTCGCATGAATGTGTCTTATTTTCACCTTGTCATCAGTACTTTATTCTCTACAATTAAGTCATTTGACAAATATATTAAAACAGACATAAGATAGAATAATACTAAGCCGATGGGCGATATCTATTGTAATAGATTTTCAATCTTTTTTTGCTTCTCATTTTCAACTGGAATTGATCAAGAGCCAAGTAATAAAATGAATGCTGCAAGATAACATGGACATGCAATTCACTAATAAGGGACATAAGATATGCTTATAATCATTTTACCTTGCATAAAAGTCATTAATAAGCTCCCTTACTTCAGGCACCAACTCTAGGAAATTGCGGAAATTATTGTTGTCAATGACTTTGTTCTGTCAAATACATCATAAATCTTTCAAGTTGAACTGTTTAAATTTCAAAGAAATAAAGAACAAATGACAACATAAAAATAAAAACAAAGAAAAACCTTTAGTTCCGTTCGATCAAAGGAAGCGAGCGCACAAAGACCACCATATGTAGCAACATCTTGGGGTGCAATCACTTCTGTATAGTTGTTTCCCAGTTCAGTGCCTGTTTCCAAGAACTGCCGGAGAAAATGAAAAGACATAGGGCTATTATCTATTTTTAAAAGTACCCAAAATAGAAGCCCTAATACAGAATCCAAGTCAAAGCGATACTGTTTCATGCTAGATCAATCTTTATGGAACCTAAAGTGGCTTCATTCATGGTGATGCTATGTTCTTCTTTTTCAGCAATGATAAAATATATGTCGCATGTATGAATCTATAAGGAATCCAACAAAAAATCAATTAATGATGCAAAATTAAGCATTCACTAGAAATATCATAAAAGAATTCGGCGCTCTAAATCAATGAAGTATTTTATATGCAGACTTCCCCCAAGAGAATAACCGTACAACAATAAATGATATAGATAACGAAATTCAGGTAGGCAGTTAAAGGTTGCAAAGTCTACACGATACTATCTATTTCAATTAGGTATAATTGCCTTAGAAATATTTAGTCCATAACTTTTAATTTCAGTCATCATAATCTAAGTAGGCGCATCGTCATTTAGTTTAATGAGCAATGTAAAGTACAGCTTGTTTTATCATATCATGATCAATAAATTTTAAATGATTAAGAAAATCATAGAACATGGAAAGGGAAACAAGCCGGAAATGTTTAAGCATGTATGTATCATAACATTACTGGATTTAAATCAACCATTTGACTGTGAATATTGCTGAGCAGGATTTGAGGTATCGGCCGATACCATTAGGTATCATTCGTATCGTATCGGTATCGGCAGTGGACGATACCGAAACCAATGGTTAGTTTCAGTATCGGCCGATACTGAACGGTATCGGTCAGTTTCGGCCGATACCAGCGAAACCGACAGATATCAGCCGAAACTGACCGATACCGTTCAGTACCGGTCGAAGACGGAGGAAGAAGAATATGTAATTAAATAAAAATTCTCTAAAAAAACCCAAAAAATTTCGTGAATCAATAGGTTGCATAGAAAGCTCGTTTAAAAGAGAGTAGAAAACCTTAGGGTTTCGGCTTGAAAATGATGAAGAATTAGACGAAGAAGAGGCAGAAGCAAGAAAAAATTGCTGAAAAAAAGAAAAAAACAAAAGGAAGATGAAAAAATTGAACTCATCTCATCGCGTCGCCGCTTCGCCGAACCTGTCTCCTGCCTCGCCAAACCCGCCTCGACCATCTAGCGTGAGAGAGAGAGAGAGCAAAGAGAGAGAGAGAGGTCTGAGTCGCCTTTCATGAGATGCTATGTTGTTTTAAAAGGCAAACTTGTAAATAAGTGGTATGTGCGTAAAGTAAAACAGTCGGTGTGCATATCAAACGGATATTTTGTGACAACCCTGTAAATAAGTGGTATGTGCACAAAGCAAAATGGTGGGTGCGCAAAGCAACGCCCAGCGATTTTTTGGCAAACTTGTAAATACATGGTATGTGCGCAAGGTAAAACGGTATGTGCGCAAGGCAAGCTTTAGTATCTATTTAGTTATCTAATATTTAGTATTTAAGTACCAAACTTTAGGTATTTAGTATTTGATATGATTACGAACTCAAATTTAGTTTATCTATTTAGTATTTAGTATTTGATAGTATATGGTTAATATTTTAGTTTGTTAAGTATTTAATACTATTTGATAGGTTTAGATTTAAGAACCTCCGAAACCATCACTGTGTGTATATAGTATATACATATTTAAAGTATCTCTGAAACCGAAACCGATACCCGAAACGAAACTATCGAAACTAGCGATACGGACGAAACCGAAACTTCCTTTCGAAACCGTCGAAACAGGCGATACCGAAACCGAAACCTAAATTTTGGAAAAAACGATACCCAGACCGAAACCGAGATCTAAAACCTTGTTGCTGAGTATCAAGTCACCCCTAGATAAATTTTGATGATGAGCAAACAATCTTATATGTTAATAAGTTGTGAATGTAGGTTAATGAGAATAAAGCCAATAAGAAATCCACTCAAGAACTATGAAGCTAACAAGAGTTAAAGCGCTCATAGTCAAGACGAAGCTCAATCATTACCCATGAAATTCAAGGAATCAAAGACAAGAAGAAGAGGACAACATGGACTACATCAAGGTTCGAAGTTATTTAATTTTGAAGTATTTTTTACTTGTTTTTAGATTCATGTTAAATTCAAAGTCTGATTGAAGTTCTCACACACACACACTTCACACACTTCACTTCAGAATTAGTTTAATTTTTTTAAGAATATTTTGAAATATTTTTGAAAGCATTCCTAAGTTTTAAAAGCTCAAAATATAATTTTATAGACAGAATAGTCGACTAGACAGACACCAGTCAACCATCTAAAACTTGAAATCTGATGGTTAGCAGCACATCACATCTAGTCGACTATAATACAAGAACTAGTCGACTAGTAAAAGTACGACAGTCAACTAGAAAATACAGAGAGCAACAGCTCTTCTAACATGCCTGGGCTAATCGACTAGAAGCTTCCACCTAGTCGACTAGCCGAGCCATTAGTCGACTAGGAGGACTACTCTAGTAGACTAGTAACTAGTAGTTGACCAATTATGGAATTTCCATAACTATAGTTGTTTGTGACCATTTTTGGGACGGTTTTGAAAATCTGATTAATTGTTTTTAGGCCTATATAATGGGGGTTGTTTAGAATTAATTTAGTAAATTTATTGAGTAATTTTTTTAGATAAATAAAGTTTTCAAAGCTTTTTCTAAAACCCTCAAACAATATATTTTCTTTTGGCATATGTTCTAAAAGTTTCTTTACAAATTTCTTAGCCAAATAGTTTTGTTCTCCTAAGCTTAGCCTCACTTTAAATCAAACTCCGTCCTTAGCCTCACTTTACACCAAGAGCTTCAACCAAGGCTATATGATATTTGTGCTTCTTCAGGAATAGTTTGGCAAGTATTTCTCATCATTGAGTTGTGAGAAAGGAAAATCCTCATTGTGTTGATGTGATTGTTGGTTTGTAATATCCTCAAGTGTTGAGGTGTTGTGAAAATCCTCATTGTGTCGAGGTGGCTGGAAATTCTCAGTGTGTTGAGATGGTTGTAAAATCCTCATAGTTTTGTGGTGGTTGTAATACTCTCAGTTGATAGGTGGGTAATGAAAATTCCGAGAGATTGGGGACTCGACTAGTTCACGAAGTGACTGAACCAGGATAACTTTACTTTTTTGTTATTGCTCTCTCTTGTGTTATTCTCTTGCATTTGTTTCTTTTCCGATGTTTATTACATACTTGCAAGATACACCATTGTTGATTAATACCCAAGTAATGTAACTCTTATTGGTGTCTTAGGTAGAAAATTAGAGGAGTTATTTTTAAAGTTGAGTTTGATTTCTTAAACACTATTCACCATCCCCCTCTAGTGCTTCTATTTACTGTCACAGGATCCAACAAATATGAACTTGAGCATTACATGTATAGAATGCACTTACACAAATTATTAAAAGTTGTGAAGCATAAAAAAATTTGCAACAGAATACCTTGCGAGCAGCAAGCTTGTATTTCTTTCCTTCCAAATGAGCTAATCCTGAAGCACACCGTAGTTTTGCAACTGTGACAGGATCCAGCAAGTCTGGCGTTTGCTCTGCTTTACCAACATAATTTGAAACATGCATGAATTGGCCCAGCTCAATGCTAACTAGAATTACATTCAGGCACATCTGAATTATATGTTTTGAATTAGTGCAATAATCACGAGTGCGGACATAATTCTTAAAAGCATCCCCAAGATGGCCATGAGCATAGTAAAAATCTCCAAAATCATTGTAGCCCATTCTGATGCTTTCCTTGATCAGATTTGTCTGCACAAATATGCTTTAGTTGGTCAGTTGATGACCGACATGAAAAGGGGGAGGGAAAACAACTAAGTATTACTCTGAGAAAATTACCAAGTAAAGTGCACTAAAATCGTAAGTACAGAAGTCACATGGTTCGGAAAAAGAGGATGAAGAAGAAAACAAATTAACATAAATGAGATGTCTTTTTAACCATTTACCATATATGAGGAAAAGACACCAGGGTAAAATACAGTAGGAATAGTGCTCAAGAACTATAGCTTCACTAGCTGAAAAAGACAAGGAAAAGTAGAATAATCAAGGTACAAATAAATAACCAACTGGAGCGAAATACGATAATAACGCTTACCATGTCATCATAATTATTGATGTGTGTGCGCATTTTATATGCCAATAAGGACTAGACATGTATGCTATGAATAAAGGTACAATGGTGGTCTCGCTAGCACCTAGACAAGAAGTTAATTTTAACGTACATGGAAAACAAATTACAGATAACAAGCGAAGCAGAACAGTGTGCAACAATTTTTAGAGTTTAAGCTTGGAGCAAATTCGATCATGTTGAGAAATAATAATCGCATGAGAAGTTTTAATTATTTTTAAGCATTAATTATCTTAGAGTATTATTATTTTTATAATTCCTTATTAGGTTTCTTTTAGAATCAGAGTCAGCCTAGGAGTTTCTTTATTTTAAAGTTTTATTTTATTTTTGTGTTTTTAGCCTTATTAATAAAAGGAAAAGTTTTTTTAAGAATACTAGTTAGAATAAGATTAGTTTTCTTAAGGCCTTTGAGGTATTTATCCCTTCTATTGTAAAGAGATCGAAGAAAATTGATTAATAAAAGAAAATTTAGTTTCTTGTAAATCTCTATTATGCAATGTGGTCTTGAGCTGGTGATTAACTGGATAGGACGTACGGTCCAAAGATATCTTCCGCATGCAAGGTGTTAAAGTCGGCAATTGATCTGTTCTCAAGTGTGAGAGGTCCAAAAACCGATCTTTATCAAATAGGTTACAAATCCTAATTTAATTCTTCCCAAATCCCAACACAAACCTTAATTTTTAACTTACCTCTTTCGTGTCTCTTGTCGACTGGTATCAAAGCTAACATCCTTTTTCCATCACTATCTTCTTTTCTCCTCCTTTAGATTAGGTTTAGTTTTTCTTTAGTTTAAAATTTTTGGTTCTAAGCTAAAAAATTCAAAAATATCAATTTTGTTTAGAAAAACTAGTTTTAGGAAAAAAAATTAGGAAAACCAGAGAGATAAATTAAGAAAAAATCAAAAAAGATATATTTATATATGTGTGTGACTTTTCTATTGAGGCCGAACCTCAACAAGCACATGGTACGGTCAACCTCAAAACCCCAAATTTTATTCATTTTTTTAAAAATATGTTCCGTTGGATTTGATGTACCCTTTCTAAAACCCCAAAATACAGAATTTGGTCTGATCCCTAGAATATTTGACCCTTGATCAAGCCATTGCAAAAGTTCTATTGTTCTGAAACCGTTAAATATGTATATATTGCAATGGCTTGATCGAGGGTCAAATGGAATCGGATTCGTTTGAAATTTTGTACATTGATGGTTTAGAACACTAAGAACACATCTAGTGGAAAAAAATTCAAAAAAAGTTTTTTAATAAATTTTTGGAGTTGGACCGCACCAAGTGCTTGGTGAGGTCCGGCCTCAATAGAAAATTCACACACAAAGAAATTTCAAATTTTCGCTTAGTATAGCTTTCTTAGTAATAAACATCGAAATCAAAATGCAAAAGGTCCATATTCATCATCTTCTTCCATAAACTAAAACCCTAATTCAAACATACTTGACCTGAATCCTTAACCATAAACTCCTTTAACATCAACAATCACATCCCCATCGTCATCTTCTTCACCGTCAAATAGTAACCCAGCACAACCATATCTGTCGCCCTCCACCATCTACATCAACACATTTGACCTTTATCATCTCATTTTCAATATCCTCTCAAGCCATCATCGATTCCAACAATAACTATTGTTAGTCTCATCTGTTGCATTTAATCACAATATTAACCATTGTTAACATCGACGCCTTTCCCTTTATTCTGATGACATAACAACCACCAATGCCGTCTTCGTCAACTCTGCTGTGAGATCCGATCACGGATTTAGTTTGATTAAGTTTGATTAAGTTCGGACCAAATACAAGTTGACTCCAAGTTTAAAGGTCCAAATCCAACTCAGAATGAGATGTGATTTAAAATGAGATGTGATTTAAGATCTGGCCAGTTGCCAACAAAGACCTAACCCAACTAACAGAGTCATCTTGGGGTTATTAGCTGAAATGTGTTAACGAAGTCCTTCAAGTTGACTGAACCAATCAATCGAGTTGAACATGCCCCTATTAGTTGCCAAATTATTATTGTCAATTTTAGGCAATCTTTCCAATTTCAAGCCAATTGTTATGCCATTTAAAACCAGATTTGAGCCAAAATTACTTAAAAGCCATTTAAGTTTTAGATATTTTGAAGAATAGTTGGCTACTTTCTGTTTATATTTCTGTCATTTTATGAGGACTACCTATCTATAAATGAGCTTGATAAATACAGTAATACTCCAACGTTTTACGGATTCGAGGGTCATCATAGACATAAAAATTGAAAGCTATGCATCGAAGATTTCTTCGATTGCTATAACCTAACTGACGATACGAGGCACTTATATACCCTATGGAAGCTAAGAGGAGAGATTTATTTGTGTTAGACGGATTATTATGAAGATTGTCAGTAATGGTCATAAAAGTAACAAATGGTATCCAAGCTTCACATATGTATCCTCACCTAATGCTGACCAATCCGTTATTTGTTGCAACTCTTTTTAAAATCAGAGTATGGTCTATAGGACAACCAAAATGCAAAATACCAAAGCCTAATCCAAGAGACATGAAAATGAAAGTGCAAACTTTGTAGGCTACAATATAGGTTGGACTATAGGCTTTCATGGATGCATATAGAAAGACAATAAATAACCCGTGCACAAAATGCACTGCGCAAAAAAACGTACGAAAAGGATGCGGTGCACACGCGCTACCGTAAATGAGAGAGAATTGTCGGTGTATGTGTCAGCAGCGTCGGGAGGTAAAAGAACCCTAAAACAAAATCCAAAGCCCAAAAGCCCAAAGCCCAAAACAAAGCCAGGAACCCCAAAAACCCAAAAGAGGGCAAACATGTAAATAAGTGACTTTGGGAGTGGTGTTTTTTGGGTTCTTGGGTGGAATGGAACCCATGTAAATATGTTAGTTGGGGGTCATTTTTTGGGTGTTTGTCCCAGTCAGCTTGTGACTGGGACAAAGGGTGACACCTAGGATAAGTCTAGGTGGACATCCCTTGTTTATAGAATAGATGTCAACAGAGAAAGGACTAACATTAAAATTAGAAATGGTGCCAGAGTCTAAGTCGGTGTCTCAATTGAAATTTGAGACGAATTCTCAGCGAAACTGGTTCCTAAATAGAGTTAGAGTTGGCATTCCAGATGAGCATGATCATTAGCCTAAGCCTGAGTGTGAATTCTAACCAAGCTTACTACCAAAGGCATGGCTTGAGTCTAATTATGAGCCTGAGCCTGCGGTAGAGCTTCAATTAGAGAATAATAGACAGTTTGAATCAACACCCTAACTAAAATTCAACGTTGAATTTGAGGTATAGTGCATAGACTTTATTATTCCGAATGATGCATTATCTATAAGCCAGCATGTATTGTGTTGTTCAAGTTTTTTCATATTACATTATTTCAAAATTCGAGATGGAATTTTCTCTAATGAAGATCTGATATGGAATAAGAATGCAACAAGTTGTTGAAATTTGAGCTTGAAGCAAATTCTATCGTGTGGAGGAATTTCAATGGCACAAGATGTCTTAATTATTTTTAGGCTTTTGTGATTTTTAGAATTCTTTTGTGATTTCTTTTTAAGTTAAAGTAAATTTAGGAGTTTCTTTACTTTAAAAGTTCACTTTATTATGGAATCTTTTTTGTAGCCTAATTTACAAACAAGAAAAAAATTTAAAATTTTAGTTAGAATATGATTAGTTTTCTTAGAGGTCTCAAATTTAGTTTTTTTCTATAAGAAAGCCTTTATGTTTTTCATTGTGAAAAAGAAACAAAAGCTGATTAATAAAAACTATAGTTTTTTTTGTAGAATCTCTACCATGCAATGTAATTGTAAGATTGTGAGTAACTAACAAAGCATGAGGTCCGAAGAAATTTTCCGCATGCGATGTATTGAAGTGTAAGTGATCGATCCAATATCCAAGGTAAGGCCCGTAATCATATCTTTATCATTTAAGAAACCGTAATTTAGTTTTTTTTTTAAATCCAACCATAACCACTACATCTTTAACTTTCCGCTTCCCCGTTTCCCGTTAACAAGGAAAATTCATTGATTACCATACAAGGATGCCAAATCCAACACTCCAGGACAGTATTTATACCAGCCAAATACAACACTCTAGGATTGTATTTATACCCTAAAGATCTATGGGAGAAGATTAATAATCATAACAATGCAGCAAGACAGTTTTGTATACATATCTTTCACTCAGCAAGCTAAAGGATGTCCAAAATTTTAAAGTTCAAAGTTCAAGACCCTTTATAGGATGTGAGGAACAAATAATAAAAAGCCCTAAATAACCTATCATAGTATTATGTTCAAATAAAAGGTCCAAGAACCAAAATCAAAGTGAAAGATTTTGTGACTTGAATGACCATCATCACATTGTGTCATCACATGCACATGCACACATACAAGGCAATATGCATAACATGTAGAACCTGATGAACTTAATCACAACACTCCATTCAAAATAAAGTTCAGTCCATGTTACCACGCAAGAAAGGGTATGATACGTCAGTGTCAACATCCATTCATCTATTATTATTTAGAAATAAAAAATTTTGTGTAGGTTTATACTTCATGTAAATCCAAGACTGCCCCCTTGACCCGGCTGCTTTTTTCGGAAGTTCCAAAATTAACACACTTAAAAATGGAACAATCTTCTAAATAGACATTTTTTTGTCTTAATATGCTAAACATCATCTAAATGGTCAAGGAAGGTACACCCACGTTCATGACTAGCATAAGCACATGGCAAGAAAACCAGTTAGGTGCTCACAATTGCCCGTCTTTTTAAAATAAAACTAAATGTATTGATTGGTCTACAGACTTAACCAAAATCAATTGAATGTGGACTTTGCATTCTATTGTTCTAGAGTTTTGCGATTTGGGTTATTAGATCCCTTAAAGAATTGACTGAAATTTGGGTTAAACCACTGCCATTTTCATAGTTTTTTTTAATTCAATCAGTTTACTTTTACTTGGGGAACTCTCTCTCAACTGTAATTGCAGATTTTGGATCCAACGAGGTCTAGTTTACATTTTTACATTACTTTCCTATTAAGGACAAGGATTATTTGGTTTAAACCGAAAAATCAAACGAGACCAGAAGTAAATTTTATAAATAAATTTACGAGTGTATATTTATAAGAATTAGTTGGTTTAACCCAAAAAATCAAACATCGATTGTAAATTAATTAATTAAATTACCAAGTATATATGTATATAGTTTTGGAACTTCGAGTAAATTTATTATTGCATGACATTATGTAAACATTATACACTAACATAGAACATATTGACAATATATGCGTGTATATATGAGCCATAAAATTTTATTCAAATGTATTATTAATATATACACAATAAAACGAAAAACAACCAACATATGTATTTAAGAAAACATACTACCAAACGATCGAATATTAATTCCTATTTTCTTGACAGATCTCTTCATAGAATTTATAGAAGTCGCCTTTTAAACATATATTTTGACATATACACACACATTTGAATTGACACTTTATAGTTATTATAAAACATATAAAATTACATGTTCAATCTCAATTATGCAATATTTCAAGTTGTACCTATCAAAAATTGCATGTACCATGAATATAGTTAAACCCAAACGTGTAAAATGAAATCATAAAACTATGATAACTCATTTTTCATGCCTCTAGCATGGCCATATTTTCTTTCATAATTATTTTCTATCATCGTCAATGGTCATATGTACAAGCCCGCTTATGAAAAGAATAAAAAGGACCACACAAAGGCCTTATATCATTACCATTAAAAAGGCAAATACATGTCAACCAAATGCAAGTGGCAACCATTGGTTAAAATGAACATATGCAAGGAGCAATTTTTCCCCATCCTAGTTCCTTGGTTGTCTCAATTTTTTGTTTGGAAGCATCATCATGTCCTAGGCAACTATCTTTTGCAGGTAACTTAATTGATAACTCAATAGATTATAGAATGTTGATTTATGTAGTGATGCATATGCGATGATGGACCAAACTGATGTAATTGACTACGCATATGATATGTTTTGTCTTTTTCCCTTTTTCCATCAAACTTTAATAGCAAATTAAAATTAAGAACCTTAGCCTTTTGACTCCTAGATTGCCATTTTCATCAGTTAATTCCAGTATGCATTAACAAAAATTAACTTTACAACTAATATGACGTTGTCATCTAAATCATGTTCGGAATCGAGAATTCAGTTAAAGCTAAAACCAAACAATCCAATCTTCTTCCTAACCGATTTTTAATCTTCCATTCATCCCTCTATTCGACGTGGGACTAATTCTCGCACGAATTGAGCTGGATGTTGCTAGAATTAATCTTCCAATCATCTTCTTGACATATTTTTAATCTTCCATTCATCCCACTTTTAACCAAATGTAGGTATGCAGGCTTATGGGAAAAATTAGGCCAACAAATTGAGTTGGATGTGGCTAATATGCATGAATCCCATTTTCTCTCAAAAGATTAACCTTTTTAGAGTCATAAGTCTAAACACATTTAGCCATGTATCTATTTATTATTTTACTCAACAGAGAACTAAACTCATTCTCTAATTCCTTACCATATCATCACTTTAATCACCTGAAAGGATGCTAGAACACTACTAACTCATAGTGATCGGTTCACCCAAATCAAACTACCTTCCCACATAAAACTACATTGTAACAAACTCCACAATGGCCCATACTAGTTTGAATCCAAGTAATTTCTTTCACATCTCAGTGATGGGGATTGTTGGTATGCTCTCTTTCCATTCCTGCATAGATTGGGAAGACATGCTATGGACGTGTAAATCTTTTTTGCTTCATGCATACATCAGCATTGGCAACATAAAGACAGACTAACGTTTCCTACATGTCTCTTTCGCAGTCTTCATTTGAGGTGGCCTGGTTTTAGCTTTTCGCACGTAGCAAGGGGGCTGTCAGCCAAACTCTATTACAGA